>CM051829.1:39623144-40823144 GCA_028451465.1 Erethizon dorsatum | reverse complement strand
CCCGGAAAGAATGGCTGTCATCAAGAAATCAACCAATAACAAATGTTGGACAGGTTGTGGGGATAAAGAAATCCTTCTCCACTGTTGGTGGGAGTGCTGTCTGATGCTACCACTGTAGAAATCAGTGTGGAGGTTCCTCAAAAAACTAGGATTAGAGGTCCCATTTGACTAAGCTATTCCCATTCTGGATATTTTCCCAGAAGAATTAAATACATCATATCCCAGGGATATATGTGCACCCATGTTTATAGCAGCACAATTTGTAATAGCTAAATCTTGGAAACAACCCAAATGCCAATCAACCTAGGAATGGATAAAAAAGATGTCTTTTTATTCAATGGAGTACTACTCAGCCATGAGGAAGGATCAACTTGAGATTTTTATAGGTAAATGGGTGGAACTTGAGACCATACTCATAAATGAAATCAATCAGTCTCACATGTTTAAAAATAGTATTGTCTCCCTAGTGCAAGAAGCTGAAAGAGTAAATAAGATCCAAAATGTACAAAAGATATTAGGAAATGGGAAGAAAATGTTCAAAAGGGAAGAGAAACTGGGCTGAGGGACAGGAGAAAAGAAGGAAGAGAAAAGGAAAAGTAAATGTATATATATATATACATATATACACACACACAAGATAGTTAAGATAACTATCCTACTAATTTCTATAAGTCCATTGAACAGAAAGTTTGCGCTTATATCATTTATCAACTTTTCATGCCTATATCTTGTAATCTGAGCAACTACTTTGAAGATAACAATAAGCAATGTACTAACCATTGTTACTTTCCTACTATATTGTTTTGCAATTTTATATCATTGTTTTTATTGTTTTTCTCCTTAAAATTAAAAAAAAGATGAATGTTGAAGGCTTCTTGGGATACAACTGACTCAATACCATGCATTTAGATTATGAACTATTAACTTAAATTTAATACTTAGATAATGCATTCCTAGATGTTACAGTGATTATCTACATCCTAGGTCAAAGGAAATTGTCCACTTTTCTGAAAATAAAATGAGATGTACTTAAAAGTTTATTAGTTTTCTTCCAATAGAATCATGTTCTTATTTTATGTATTTATTTACTTATTTACTTATTTAAGTTTATTAGTATAATTTAGTTATACATAATGACTACATTCATCACAGGGAATTTGTACCTGTACGTGATATATCTCAATTACTCTTTTTTTGATTTTTAGGAAGAGTTTGATATATTTTCTGGTGTCACAGTATTCTGAACTCGAAGATTCCAACCTTTCCCCTACAGTGTCTTCAATGGAGTGCATAGATGGAGATGAATAGCACACAACCTGATAATGAGGAGCTCTGAAAATGGGGTTTATCACATGGATCAATATGTTTTAAGGTTTATAGACTTCATGTGGGCATACTTTGCTTGTGAATACTTGAATTTATAACATACAGAGTGTCTTGTATGCTATTTATTCCTTTCATTTTTCTAATGAATTTTTTGAAAAGGTGATCAAGCACTATGGAAACACATAATATAACCTATATCCCGGAATTCCATCTCTTGGGCTTCTCAGAAGATCCAGACATGCAGCCCATCCTCTTTGGACTGTTCCTGTCCATGTACCTGGTCACATTGCTTGGGAACCTGCTCATCATCCTGGCTGCCAGCTCTGACTCCCACCTCCACACCCCCATGTACTTCTTCCTCTCCAACCTCTCCGTTGTGGACATCTGTTTTGCCTCTACCATGGTCCCAAAGATGATTGCGGACATCCCAACTCACAGAAGAGTCATCTCCTACATGGGCTGCCTCACTCAGATGTCTTTTTTCATCATTTTTGGATGTATGGATGACATGCTTCTGACTGTGATGGCCTATGACCGGTTTGTGGCCATCTGTCACCCTCTGCACTATACAGTCATTATGAATCCTCACCTTTGTGTTTTACTACTTTTGACATGTGTCTTTATTAGCCTTTTGGATGCATTGTTGCACAATTTAATTGCTTTGCAATTTACTTGCTTTAAGGCTGTGGAAATTGCTAATTTCTTTTGCCATCCTACTCAACTCCTTAACCTTTCATGTGCTGATACCTTGATGAAAACCCTGGTCACATATTTTGTTGGTGCTATATTAGGCATTTTCCCCATTTTAGGGATCATTTTCTCTTACTGTAAAATTGTTTCCTCTATTCTAAAAATACCATCATCAGGTGGGAGGTACAAAGCCTTTTCTACCTGTAGTTCTCACCTGTCAGTTGTTTGCTTATTTTATGGAAATGGTATTGGAGTGTACCTTGGTTCAGCTGTGTCATATTCTCCCAGCAAGGCCATGGTGGCCTCACTGATGTATGCTTTGGTCACCCCTATGCTGAATCCCTTCATCTACAGCCTGAGGAATAGGGACATTAATAACACCCTGAAGAGGCTCCACAGTTGGAGAGTCTAATCCCAGATTGCTTGGCATCCAATTGAGGTGCAGTTTTGAACTCACTTGGTAACCCAGGCTAGCCTTTACCTCAAGCGGATTCCCCTGCCTACTCTTGAGTGCTGAGATTACAGATGTTTGCCACCATGAAAAAAGGAAAAGTTAACAAATTGAAACCTACACTTGAGAATCCTCCTGAATAGAGATAGGCCCCATTCCTTTTGTGAACATTCATTTTCTCACTTTTCATCAAATTCTATTGAATTTCAGAAGTGCTTAAAATTTGGTTAACATGGTCCAATTTGGGTATTTATTAACTGTGTGCATTAAGCTATCAAGGTCATACAATAATCATAGTCATCTGGTTCTCCCAGACTTTAATATTAATTTTTCCAGTCCAGTAGGCAACATTGCTGTGTCTCCTTCTTCATGGTGTCTTAAATGTAAAGCCCATGTCTGTCACTGTTAATTCTCTGGGTTGACCCAGATCTTCCACTGGTCCTCAGCCAGGTTAGGGGTGTGAGAGTCATAGTTTTGGACATAACCCAGTAGAGACACAGGCTTATTCAGTAAGTGACAATGGGGAGGGTGGATGGAGAAATGACTATTGTAACCATTGCATCCCATCATGAGCACACACATGAAAGCTTGGGTAGTGAGATGGGCTGATAGGACTGTTCACGGTTTTAGCTGTGAGCACTTTGAAGTTTATACTTGTTTGTCCTGGGGGAGCCAAAAGTCTCAAAGTTTCCCCTTACTCTCACCCTGGTCCTGTTTTCCATAGACATCTACTTCATGGTAGTACATTTTAGGTGTCTGGAAACTCTCTACTCAGCACCTCAAAAAGGATTATGACTATAATGATGAATACGACCACAGCATTGTGAACCAACATTGAGTTCACAGCAGCATCTGAGTTCTGTGTTCATGTAAATTGTTTCATTTTATCTGCACAATATTTCTTAAGTAAACCTCTTATATCATTACATTTAAAAGTTAAAAAAAAAGAGCACAGCATTTTTGTTCAATTAACTACAGTTCTTGGATAAAAACAGGGAAGATGTGAATACACAAGGCAGTCTGATGACACACACAAGTCATCTTGCCAGGTGAATCCAGCACACAGTTCCTTTGACAACCCAAGCACCCATCTCTCTTCCCTGCCTCTCCAGGAAGGGTCCCCTTTCTCACCGTGCTCTACCTTTTGGGGTTCCAAGTAGATGCCAGAAGAGAGGAGGGGCAATACCTGCTGTACCCACTGTAGGGAGGATTTCTGAAATAGGAGGCAAAGATCAAAGATAGGAAAAATCCACACTGGTTAGTACTGATCTCACTCATTTTCTGCACTCTAGGCTTTTCTGGAAGCTGTGCATGTCCTCCTGCAATCTTTTATTCATTATTCTCAGTCTCAACAAGATAAATCAACTCAGGTGTATATTTAATTCCTCTTCAGGAAACTGGAAAGAGTTTAAAGTTCCTTAGACAAAATCGTGATTTAGAACTCTGAACTTCTGCTGGGAACATTCTGATGGTTAGGAAAAAAGAAAAAGTTTTGTGGATCAAGTGAATAGATTGACAGTTTAATTTTGAATACTGTCTTCATTACTTTATTTCTGCAACATACTGCAGGTTATTTATCTCTGAGATTCAGCATTGACATTGAAGTTGATTTCTAGTTGGCACAGTTGTATCAAGTATCAGTTAAAGAGATACTGAATGCTCCTCTTGTTCTTTTTTTTTTTTGTGGGTACCGGGGGGTCGACCTCAGGACCTCGCATGCCAGCAGGCGCCCGTGCCGCTGAGCGATATCACCGGCCCCTTTTTCGTATGTGGGATCCGGGAGTCAAACTCGGGCCCTCGCGCTTGCAGGGCAGGCGCTTAAGCCGCTGAGCCATCTCACAGGCCCCTCCTCTTGTTCTTAATAGGTAATGTATGTGTAATATAAGGGTAAAATGCCATTCAGATATTATTAATAGAACTAATGATAAAAGACCCAGTTTCACTCCTCTCTAATAAAATACCTGTAATCTGAAGTTGTCATTTTCCTTTTTCTATAATGGGACATATTGTTATTGCCTTCATATAACTCTGTGCAGGTATTTGAAAGAGATTAAGGGACTTTCTTTCATTTCTGATTCCTCAGCTCCTATCTCATCCTGGCATATAGGAGAAGTTAAAAATAAAAATCATTGTTAAACACTGACTAGACCCTTCCTGGCTCACAAGTGGGCATAATCACTGCGGATTCCACTGATGGTGCTTTCCTATCTGCACTTTCTTCCCGCTTAGCAGTGTCCCATAGAACTAGAGACCAGGTAGCACAGCTCTTGTTTGTGTCTATATTATGGACATGTGACCCTTGTATCTTCATTTAACAATGGCTACAGCTTTTAATTTTTCAAAGATCGTATCAAAGATTTTCATGGGTATAGAAACAATAAAATATTCACAAAGAGAAGGTGGTAATATGGTGAACTTATTTGAGGTATATTTTAGCATTTTGTATCATTTCAAACTCCAGTACCTGTTCACAATTTTATCCATCAATAAACTTGCTATTTCTGTAAAGATATCGTGCCTTATTTGAAACAGAAAATTTGTAGTGTCTGTATAAGTTCTAAACTTTCTTTGGGCAGTGCACACTCTTTTGTGGAGATGGATATTACCCAAATTTCAATCAAGCAGGAAGAGCACAGACATTTGGAGAGATTTACACACATTGTGCTTGTGCAGGAGAGGGATGCAGGACTACACAGTGTACGATCTCCCCTAATATTTAAGTTCCAGACTTCCCTTAGATGCTTACATGTTGTGGAGCAGGGTGTTACTCCCCATATTTCCAACAGGCAGGAAGAACAGGGAAAGGTGGGTCTATTTACACAGTGTGTATTTAGTAGGAAGCCAATGATACACATCTAAACTGCTAATTTCCTGACTCTTATTCCGTGATCCTGATGGAGCCAAATGGAAATATTTTACAAGACATTTCTGGATCAGTAATCATGCAAAGATTATTACTAGACAAACCTCAGTGATATTTTTGAAAGCACATCTTCAGAGTAATATGATATATTTGATGGGGCTGAGTTTTTGTTGAGGAAAATGTAAATGATTCGTAGTAAAACTGAGTATACCTCAATCCCCGGGATTTGAACATCCCTCACCCACATATTATCTGGTAATTTTCACTTGCATGATGTGAAGAGAGGAAGAAGAAGTTTGAAATCTTGAAAGTACATTGTCATAACAATAAAATAACAAATTATACCACAGCCTTTTATCTGGTAAGAGAGTGCTTCAGTGAACACCTCTGAGGTAGCCATGTGTCCTTCGCAGAGAGACTTAAATCTACATGTGTAAGTAAACTGGAACATTTTGGGGCAGTAGGTGTTGTGTTATTGATTAGTTAGAAAAGCATTAGGTAATTTTAATGTAAGTTTTTAAGAAAGTGGTTTATGAATACTAAATCAATATTAAGTATATTTTAGGTAAGTGTTGAGAAATCTGTTCATGGATACTAAGTGTATAATGACATGAGGACATTGAAAGTAAAATCTTTTCAGCCAAACTTTGACAATAGTTGTCTTTGGTGGTAGGTGTGCAGGAAAATGAAATCATATAGAGACAGCAAAAACCAAAGTTTAATGGATAATTTTTAACATAATTATAAGATAATAATATTAGATAATTATTCCAATATATGCTAGAAAAATGTATTAAAGTTAATTCTCTGAGCACCCATTTTAAATGTTTATATTTTAATATAGATAGTGGGTATTTTGACAGTAATAATAGATAATACTGAGGAGTTATTTTATGAATGGAGGAAATATTCTAAGGACATGGTCTTCCCTTATGGTGTAAGACAGATCATGTAAGAACTTCAAATGAAGACATTCTGAATAAATAGTTGTAAAATTGAGGACATATTACCTGGGTATTATACACTGGTAAATACATTGATAAGAGAGACCAAAATCTTATACTTCTGCAATTTTGAGGTTTTTGTGCACCACTCTAAACTAAGTATTTATTATCTCCATTTAAAGATGAGGAGACAGTGTTCACATTACTTTCTGTAATTTTCTATTTGCTTTTTCGCTAATGAAGATATAGTGAGAGGCGAATATTAAATGTATGATTCCTCCAGGTAGCTGAAGTAAGAGAATTGAAATAAAGTTACAAATTAAATAATATCCCTCTGTCAGGCAGTGCCATGGGTCAGTTCAAACATTTGCTACATCTGTATGTATTTCACAGAGGGTCAAATCTACATGTTGATGTAAACTAATGTATTGCAAGAGCAAAAGGGATTGCAATGCATGCTACTGAGATGAACTGTAGGTGTGTTTTGGCAAGTTCTTAAGAAAACTCTTTATGGTACCTATGCCAATATTGACATGTAAATATTGGGAAGAAAATCTACCCACCAAATACGTGACAGTAATTTCCTTTGGGAAAGAATTGTGCAAGTCAATAGAATTATGTACACAAAAAACATTCACATTTCATAGGTAATTATTCAAATCATGATAAATATTAATTATGAAGCAAATAATAAATGTTTACATTTTCAAAGTGTTAATTGTTTTTAACAGTAAAAACATGCAATATTAATTGACAATTTCTAAATGCCAATATCTATTTAAGGCAGTGGTTCTCAACCCCGATTGAATAAAAGACCACGGAGAACTTCAGATTCAGGTATTGTAATTAAACTAAATTTTGTTTTCGGTCATGGTGTTGAGATGTGTTATGTACATGGACCAGCTCCCCACAAAGAGTATAATCATTATGTACTGCAAATGTGCACTAATAAAAAATAAAAACTGGGAAAAGCAATAGTAGATGAAAGGAGAAACACAAATGTGATGCTTCCTCTCAGTGCTATTTGTACTGCAGTTAGAATGCTGGCTGTGCGCTCTCCCCCGTCTTCCGCTAGCACTTGTGGGCACTGAGCTCAGTGCTCTGTGGTAGTCATGAGGACGGGTGTGTGCCCATCAGTGCTTGAGCTGTTTTCTCTCCAAGGGCTTGTTCTCTTGCCTCCCAGAGAGTGAAGGGCCTGGGGGACTGCATAGATTGCTAAGGGTGCTTCTCACTCCCTCTGCAGGCAGAGGTCTGCTGGATTTCATCTGTGCTCCTGTGTGTGGCTGGTCAGAGGTTTCTGCCTCTGTCTTATGACTGGGCACTTTCAACTGTAGTACAGGGGGAAGGACACAGCAGAACTGATCCAGTGCCCAGGCTTCTGATATTTGTGGGGTTTCCTCAATCTCCATCCCCTTTCTTCCATCACGGTCCGGCAGGTGCTTATGTCTGCTCTTACTACCCCACTCTGATTGAGCACACCGTGTCAAACCTTCTCTCTGTGCTTCACTTTGTTGGTTTTCCTCCAGCACCAAACTCTTGGTCCATGATACACAAAAAATCTCTATGTAGCCAGAGAACACAGTAGCATTTCAAGCTTGACAGAAGAGGGTCATTCTGCTTGGAAATCTGTAGTCTTAGGGAGATGATGCGAGGAAACTTACACAGGCACAGAGCTCAGCAGATTTTAGCGGGTGGTGGGAGGGATCCTGCATGGGTATTGAGCTCAGCAGCATTTGGAAGTTGGTCTATGGGATGGGTCCCAGGCACAAGGTCGGCAGTGCTTGGTGATGGGGGTGTTGGTGGTATGGTAATGATCTGGCACTACTCCAGTGCCAGTCTTTTCTCCAGTGTGAATCACATTGGTCATAGCCTCTTTATGTCCCTGTAACTTGCACTTTCCAGTGGATCCCTCAGTGCCTGCTTCCAGATCCCCAACTGGGACCATGGCCTTGATACTGTCTGTCCCTAGAGCTCACCAGTCATAAGTCAGTAACTGCCCTCTGAGTGATTCTGTGATGTCTGCTTTAGTGCCATGATCTGAGGGTCCCTCTCTTGTGAATATCTCTCTTGCTGGGCTCCATCTCCTAGTGGGAAGAGAGGAAGAGAGTTAGAGCAGTGGGTACCAGGAGCTGGCTGCTACACTGGACACCAGCCACAGCCCAGCAGCCACTGCTGCCCTCTGATCATTCCTTTATCAGAAGTTTCCCAAAATTGCCTGCTTACTGGACCTGGGATACAAGCAGCACTGGAATCCGGAGACAACCCTGCTTCTTTCTTAAACAAACCCGATACCATAATTCATCTGGTAGGCTTCTCATTGCAGGTTCCTTCTTGTGTTTGGGTTTTTTGTTCACCTCATTTTCAAGTAGGTGTGGACCTTAGTGAGCATCTTCCAGTGTCTCATGTGCACAGCTACTTTTAGCCTGGGATGATGTCTTCTGTATTTATCTAAAACTGAAGTACCCAAAGTCAAAGACATGTATCATGTTATTTATATGTTTTAATACAGAAAGCATAGGAATTTCACTAATATTGGAATAAAAATTTCTTGAATACTAAAGTCATTTTTCATATTATAGTCTATTTTGTGAGTATATACTTATTACACATAGTAATGGATTTCATTTTGCCATCATTCATAATTCAAATGACACACTTTGGTCATTTCTACCCTGAAGTCCCCCTTTGTCCTTCCATTTCCCTATCACCAGATTTCCTTCCTTTTATATAGTAGCCTCCTTTATATCACATATATTCAAAAGGACAAAATTAAATATATAAAGGAAAAGAATCAGAAAATCAAAGATTGATTAAACTCCTAGATGTTAACTGGCTTATAGCAATGTTTTCTAACTATAAATCATCAATCTTCATTGAATAGACCCATAATGCAGTATTGTAAATATTTGTGAATACTTGAATTCAAATTTATAGAGTGCTGGGTTTCACATTATGTATTTCCTCTTCTTAACATTGTTTTCTTTTTAAAAATGGATCCAGGCAACATAGAAACACAAAATGTGACATGTTCTCTGGGAGTCTCAGAGGATCCAGACCTGCAGCCCATTTTCTTTGGCCTACTCCTGGCCATGTACCTGGTCACAGTGCTAGGAAACCATCTCATCATCCTCACCACCAGCTCTGATATTCACATCAACAGCCTTGTATACTTCTTTCTATTCAACCTGTGCTTGGCTGACAGCTGTTTCATGTCCACCATAGTTCTGAAGATGATTGTGGATGTGCTAACTCAACAGAGTCATCTCTTACATGGGTTGCCTGACACAGATGTCTCTTTCTATCTTTTTTTTTTTTTTGCATGGATGACACATTTCTAAAAGTAATGCCTTATAATCAGACTGTGGTGATCTGTCTCCTGAATTACCCAGTCAGTTTTAATCCTTGCCTCTCTTACTTCTTACTGTTGGTGTCATTTTTATTTAGTGGTTTGGACTGCTAGCTGTACATTTTGGTTGTTTTGAAGTTTATCTATTTAAAGGATGTGAAAATTTCCAATTTCTTTTGTGACCCTTCGCAACTACTTAATCTTAGCTATTCTGGCACATCTCTAATATTAACCAGTATTTTGCAGCACCATATATGAGTTTTTTCCCATATCTGGGATCTTTTCTATTACTACAAAATTATGTCCTCCATTCTGAAAATCACATCCACAGATGATAGTTATAAATCCTTTTCAATCTGTAGATCTCACCTGTCTGCTGTTTGCTCATTTTATGGACCAAATCTTGGTACATACATTGGTGCAGCTATAGTTGAAAGAGTTTGGCAGATTCATTGCTTCACACTGTGGTCAGTTCTCTGCTGAGTCGCTTCATCTACTGCCCAGGAGATAAGGACTTTAAATGTTTCCCAAGGAGGCTTTGCTAGAGGATAGTCTAGTCTTAGGACCTGTGCCATCCATTTGGAATATATGTTCCAAAGTGCATCAAAACTATAAAATCAGTCTTGTACAATATGCCTCCTAGTTAACATTAGTTTTGCAGTTTAAAGGCTTTAAAATCTCATAATGTTTTGTGCTGGGATGGTGCTAGGCAGTGCTGTGAAGAAAGAAGATGATAATTTCTGGACATGGATGATATTGGTGAATGAGCAATAATCTACATGTGATTAGTACCATAGGATTTTGTACTTGACATTGACAGAAAACGGAATTTGGGGAATGTTCAATTTTTCCATGAAAAAGGGAGATAAAATCGAGTAAATCTTTAAAAAGTGAAGGAAATGATCAGTTCACATGAGCGTGTTCTTCAGGAGATAAGCACCAAAAAAAAATTTGTGGACAATCATTTTCTCATCTTATTATTTCATTAATATATGAAAATACCTAGAGGTGGGGATAACCTCATTCAACATGGCTAATTAAAAATTATGTGCACTGAGCCCCCAAGGTCATATAAAATCCAACCAAATATCAATGTCTGCCTCAAGCCCTTCAGTTTGATTACTCCAGTCCAGTGGACATGAAAATGGTGTCTTCTCCTCCTACCATCATCTTCATGAAGAAATTCCTATCAGAGACTCATATCCATTCTGAGCATGAAACCTGGTCCTTAATTGGGTACCATGCATGGAGTGGCATTAGATATACAACCCCTGGTCATGCTCCTGCACAGATGCAGCGTAACTCAGAGGTGCTGCTGTAGGTGATGGGTGGGGGTGAGGATCATCAAAAACATATGTCCTCTTCATCTAGACAAGCATAGCAGTTTTGCTAGCCAAATGGGCGAAAGACATTGTGCTAAATTTAGGCAATAAGTACTGTGAGGTTTATATAGATGCTTGTGAAGAAGATCATAGGAATCTCATGCAAAGTTTTGCTTTCCTCTTACACTGATTCTGCTTCCCATAGATGTCTCATCCATGATGGAAGAACATGGGTCCATCTGCACTGTTTCCTAAGCACTGCAAAAGGATTATGAAGGATACCATGTGGTAGCAGATGGGAACAATGGTAATCACTTCATCATGAACTACTCTGGAGACAGCCCCGGATGCCAAGTGCTGAGATATGTATATATCAAGTCAATTCATCCACAAGTTTTTAAAGCCATGCTATTTTACTTTATAGAAAATTGAAGAGCACAGCCTTTTCTTGTAACCTTTGCTAGGTGGTTGGAATGGAACACTGAAGCTAAATTTGAATTGCTATATCTGATTATAGACACAAGGTACTTGGGCAGATGAGTCTTTCCAGGATATTTCCTTGATAATTCACAAGTCCTCCATCACTCCAGGAACAAATCACTTAGTCACTGTGAGCCCTCTTAGGGGTACATGGTACATTGTAGGACAGAGCACTGCATGGCAAATGCTGTACCAACTACAGCAAGAATAGCAGAGATGACAGGCAATAATCACAGAAAGATTAAGCACACAATTTAGAAAAGATATCTATCTTTTCCCTCACCTGGATATCCTCACAGCTGCCCACATCTTCCAGCAACACACAGACTCAAGTGGAAACTTAAAATCAAGTCTTAATTTTCTTCCTGGTTGGGAGTCTGGAAATAGTATTAAAAAGTACCTTAGGTGTACTTGTAGGTAAATTCTCTGAAGTTATCCTAAAAGCTTTCTGACAGCCAGGAAATGTAAAAAGGATTAGTGGGTCTTACCATGAGACGTACAATTTAACCGTAACTGCTGTTGGTTCCACTTATTTGGCAAAATCAGGCAGGGTAGGGTCTCTGTCGTGGCTGTCACGGCTGCCTTGGTGTCATAAATTGATCTCACTGTTTACACTTCACATTCTTTTATTTCGATTTTGGGGAAGATCAGGAAGTCCCAAGGTGTCATATGTGGTGAAAAATGTGGATGTGAAAATATAACAATGTGCTTATGAGCCTGAACATCTGTTGGATGGCACCCAGCAACAGCATTCTCAGTATTTTGATCACACATCTTAAGATCCTCCTGCAGAATTATCAAGAACTCCAATTTCATAGCTAATAATTCAAATAATAATAAAAGGTCAGTTATGAAGCAAATACCATTAAATGTTTGCATTTTCAAATCGTTTTGCAGTTATATGGACAATAATAAAAGGCAATACTAGTGCAACATTTTTGAAAGTCTGAATGTGTCTAAAGCAGTGTCTCTAAACCTTGATTTAGGAAAAGACCACCAAAACTTTAGATGCAGATATTCTGGTGAACATTGGTTTCAGCATGAAATCGGGTGAGGTGGATATAATGGCATAGTAATAACAGTGATATATAGGACTTCAAGTAAAAATAGTGATAAATAGGACTGGCACACACTCTTACTCAATTTAAAAGTTTCAAAAATGATGAAATTATGTTACTTGTAAACACAAATATCATAAAAATGAAACCCACTCTTCAGTAAAACTACTATGCACTAATAAAGGAATTTAAAAATTATGTGAGGTAAATGGCCTTTTTCTCAATATTACACATAGTGAATCTTCCAGGATGATTTTATGCCATTTCACGTACTTTCTTTTGCATTGTTTACCAATTAAAGTGAGAGCTGGTAAAATAATGGACCTGAGTTTTCTTCATGGAGCTGAGATATGATAATTGAAATTCATGTATCAGAAAGGATTGATGAGGGGCCGGTGAGATGGCTCAGTGGCGTACTCGCCTGCCTGGCAAGAATGAGGACCTGAGTTCAGCTCCCGGAACCCACATACGAAAAAAGGGCTGGTGATATCACTCAGTGACATGGGCACCTGCTGGTGCGTGAGGTCCTGAGGTCGACCCCGGGTACCCACAAAAAAAAAAAAAAAAAAAGAAAGGATTGATGAAAAATCTGTTAAGGAGGAATAAAAAGGTTGGTACACAAATGTGGGCTGTGGAATCCTTAGCTGGTTCTAATCCTTAACTACAATAAGTAAGTTTAAGATTAAAAATATAATTCAACGAGTTTAACAGTTAACTCTAGAATACATTACAAAAATGAGAATGCAAAAACCTATCCTTGTAAAATACTTTTCTGTGACTGGATGGATTTCATACAAATAAACCTGCATAAATTAAAAAAAAATTCAAAAGTATTTCTTAACATTTCATTACTTTTTAAGGCATTGATTGGGGAAGTGTACATTTTAGGTTAGTGGTGTCATATTAGAGCTTGTATTTCACTAAAAGTCATTCATTAAGATTTGGAGTCCATGAAAGCCAAGGGGAAAGTTTGTATAGAAAAAAAATATTTTAAAAATAACATTACAGTGAAATCAGTAAACCTGAAAATGATAAAAAATAATACTCTTGGGCCGGTGAGATGGCTCAGCGGCTTAAGCGCCTGCCCGGCAAGCGCAAGGGCCCGAGTTCGACTCCCGGATCCCACATACGAAAAAGGGGCCGGTGATATCGCTCAGAGGCACGGGCGCCTGCTGGCACGCGAGGTCCTGAGGTCGACCCCCCGGTACCCACAAAAAAAAAAATAATAATAATAATAATACTCTTGGGAATTAACTGGATCATAAAAATTTTTCTATTTATGAGGTATTGACTATTTGTTGCCCATATATTAGAATCCAAACTCTGAAGAAGTGTTTTCAAATATTGTAAGTAAAGGGACTTTGTACCACTTTCTTAGAATAAGATAAGATATATTTCCTTGCTTCCTTATTTACTTTAGTGAGAACCATTTTCTTCTAGAGAAAGAAGAATTGTTTTTATATGCCTCATTGTTTTAAGAGGTAGGTTACCTTTTGCTGTGTCATGGACTTGGTATCACTAATGTTCTTGATCTTCTAAATGGATCAGACATCTGTCCCTAAAATAGGTGTGTATGGAGGTTGGAGACTAACTGAAAAACCAGTATTGGAAGAGTTCAAAGAAGATGGAGTTTGTCACAACTTAGATTGCTGAAAGTGTAGGGACCTCAAGGGTATGGATGTTACTTGGATTCCAAATATATAGTTCTGCACATTTGTTTCTTTTGTCCAAGCCCCTTTTGTTTTTCAAAGGTGTCCAAGCTACGCAGAAGCACAAAAATCTAACACTTGGCTCAGAATTCCATCTCTGGGTGTTCTCTAATGATCCAAAACCTGCAGCTTATCCTCTTGGAACTGTTCCTTTCCATGTACTTGGTCACAGTGCTCGGGAACCTGCTCATCGTCTTGGCTGTCGGCTCTGACTCCCACCTCCACACCCCTACGTACTTCCCCTCTCCAAAATCTCTTTGATTAACATCTATTGCATCCCCACTGTGGTCCCACAGATGACTATGGACATCCCTTTTCACAGCAATCGTCACCTATTTAGACTGCCTTACCCAGATGTCTTTTTCTCATCTTTGTGTATACGGAAGACGTGACCCTAACTCTGATGTCCCAGGATTAGTTTGCATCCATCTCTGAATGGTGACTTACTCAGCCCTCACAAATGTGTGCCTCTGTGGCTTCCTAGTCTTCGTCTTTATTTTTGTTAGCTTTTTGGACTCCTATCTGCGTAATTGTATTGTCTCACAGTTTTCTTACTTCAAGGATGTGGATTTTGCTAATTTGTTATGTAACCTTGACTTCTGTCTTGATCTTGTCTATTTTAAAGACTTCTCCAGTAATAGAGTGAAGTATAGTGTATTGCTGGTGCCATATTCTTTTCATGATCTTACATATTTTTTCTCTTACTCCAAAATTATTTCCTCCCTCTGAAAATCCCATGATCTGGTAGGAAGTATAATAAAGTCCTTTCCATTTATGAGTTCCAACTGTCATTTGTTTGCTTATTTTATGGAACTGCCACTTGAGTATATGTTGGTTCAGTTGCATCAAAATTTCCCAGAAACAGTGCAGTAGTCTTGGTAATGAACACGAGGGTGACTCCTGTGCTGACTTTCTTCATCTCCAGCCTGAAAAAGAGGGGCATTTTAAGTACTCTGGGGAGACTCCACAGCAGGAGCTGGTCTCAGGACCATGACATCCCTCTGAATGTAGCTGAAAAAAGTGAAACAACCTAACACCTAGACTTGAAAGCCTGACCTTTTTTGTCATGCTAATATTGTACATTCCTGGCTTTAATTTCTCATGAGATTTCATTGCATAACATTGGTGGAATAAACAGGGAATTTTAAAGTTCAGTACAAGTTTTCAGTTTGGAAAGTGAAACTTTCCTGAAGATATATGATGTTGAGTGTTTCACAACAATGTGAATGCAATTGAAGTAATTCAATTTTGTACTTAGCATGGTTAAATGATAATATCTCTTGTGTGTATTTTAGTCTAAAAATTAAATAAAGGTGGACATTTGAAAATTATATATAAATGACAAAACTGAGTAGAGGAAGAACGTAAAACCTGTTCTGGACTTTTATTTTCCTTTGCCTCATTCTTTTTTTTTCTTTTTTTATGTGGGTACCAGGAGTCCAACTCAGGACCTCACGCCTGCCAGCAGGCACTGGTGCCACTGAGTGATATCACCAGCCCTTTTTTTCCTTTATGTGGGTACTGGGAGTCAAACTCAGGACCTCGTGCTTGCCAGGCAGGCGCTTATGCTGCTGAGCTATCTCACTGGCCCTCCTTTGCCTCATTCTTGAATTAGTGTTTGGAAGTCCTTAAAGATTGGGATGGCATGGGCCAATTTGGCTAATTATGAGCTCTGTGCATTGAGCCTCCACACTCATAGTCATCAGTTATCACTTTTACCTCCATCCTTTTAGTCTGAGGATTGAAGTCTATTGAAATCCAGATCTGTGTCCCAGGCTCTTTGGTTGTCTGTATCAGGAAGCTCCAGTACAATTTTATCTTTTGTGTCCATTACATTTCAGAAGTCCTTATAGATTTGGCTGGTATGGACCAAAGTGCATAATTGTTCACTTTGTGCCTTGAGCTTAGAAGGTCATATAATAGTGTACAGTCAGCCAGTTCCTCCAGTCTTTTATTCTGAGGGTACCAATCAAATTGATATCCTTGCTGTGTCTCCTTCTTTATGAAAGTGTGAAACAGGAAGCCCATATTTGCCATTGTTGATTCTCTGGGTTGTTCTAGAAACTTCAATGGTCCTCTGACATGTGAGGGATGTTGGATTTGTAGATTTTGAACATACTGCAGTAGAGGCACCATCTAACTCAATAACTGTTAAAGGGAAAGATGGTTGCAGGATGAACTGTTGGAGCCATTGCTTCCCATCATGAACACACATGAAAGTTTGGATAGTGAGACACAATAATAGCATTATGCACAGTTTTTACTATGAGAGTTTTTAGTGTTATGTACTCGGTTGCCATGGAGTTCCCAAATTCTCAAAGTTTTACTTTACTCCTACACTGGTTCTGCTTCCCAAAGGTATCTAATCCATGGTAGCAGATTTTGGGTGTCTGTAAACTGTTTCCTCAGCACTCAAAAGGGAGGAGTCTCCTTCCCAGCATGCTGATGAGGATGAGGATGAGGATGAGGATGGAAGTAACCAAAGCATCAGGAACCAATATTGAAATATTTGGGGATTCCTGAGTGGCAACCTCTGAGTTATCAGTTCATATACTTTTTTCATTTTAATAGCACTATGTTTCTCAAGTATGAGAGACATATTCATATTTTTAAAGAATGAAAGGGGCACACCATTTTTGTGTAATCTATTACAGGTTGTTGGTTAGAAGAGGGTGAAGAAATGTTCACACGTGGCGTCTGACATCACACACAGAACATCTTGCCAGTTGAATCCTGGCCCTTAGGCCCTTTGACAATCTAAACACTTATTTCCAGCCCTTGCAAGACAGCAGGCAACACATATAAATGATTGTAAATCTCCTTAACTACGTACTGTAGATCGTTACCTGGAGACAATACCTTTAACTTGGAAGGTTATTATCATGACAATCTTTTCTTGTGCCTCTTTCCTTGTCACAGGAATGAAAAGCCACATACAAATGTACATTTTTTTCAAAATAGTCAGTGAGTACCATTTTCTTAGAGTAAAATAGATATTTTTTATTAGTTTTTATTTTTTATTTTATGGAAAATAATTTAAAAAATTCAGAGCAAAATAATAGGACAATAACAATAGTTAATACATTACATATTATTATCTTCAAAGTTGTTACTCAGAGTACAAGATATGGGCAGAGATGTATGTTCTTGCTACCTAATTTTATTTCTGAGAATCATTTTTTTCTAGAGAAACAAGATATTACTAGTTCATGTTATTTTAAAAGGCAGGATGTCTTTTACTGTGATCGTGGACTTGTCATCTGTAATGTTCTTGGTCTTCTAAATTGTTTGGGTGAGTTTTGCAACATAGCTGTGTACAGAAGTTCATAACTCAGAAAACAGTACTGAAAGAGATCTAAGAAGGAGGGGTTTTTCATAACTTACAGATTCCTGAAGGTGTATGGACCTGACATGTGTATACGTTACAGTGAAAACTTAGTTCAAAATATATTAGAACCGGCTCGTCGTCCTACCATCAACTCTGACTCCCATCTCCATGCCTGCATGTTCTTCTCCTCTCCAATCTCTCCTTGACTGAGCTGACTGTCACCATGGTGACAAAGATGATTATGGACATCGCACCTCATAGCAGTGCCATGTGTAACTCTGCCCACTTGCTAAATCTTGACTATTTTGGCAGCTTCCTCAGTTTCATAGTGAAGTATATTGCTAGTGCCATATTCCTTTCCCCCCAGTCTTATAAATATTTTTCTTTTACCACAAAATTATTACCTCACTCTGAAAATTTCATCATCTGGTAGGAAGTATGAAGTCTTCTCCTCTTGTGGGACCTGCCTGTAGGTTTTTTGGTTATTTTATGGAGTAGGTTTTGGCATATATGCTGACTCAGCTCTACCAAGTTATCCAAGAAACAGTGCAGTAGCATCAGTGATGGACACAGTACTCTCCCCTGCTCTGAATCCCTTTATGCACATCCTGAATAACAAGGTCCTGTGTCATCCATCTGAATATAGCTGAAGAAAAGTAAAACAACCTAACATCTAGACTTGTAAATCCTGCCTCTTTAGTCATGTTAATATTGCATTTTCCTGGCTTTAGCTTTTCATATTTTTTATACTGTAGTGCTGGTGAGATGAAAAGGGAATTTTAAAGTCGAGTACAAAATTTTCAATTTGGAAAAAGAAAATCCCTGAAGATGTATGATGATGACTGTTTCAGAACAATGTGATTATAATTGAAGTCATTGAAGTGTGTATTTTATATGTTTAAAGTTGTAAGATTTTTATGTGTATTCTACTCCAAAAATGAGAAAAGAGAAGCTAGACATTTAATAATTATATATAAATGTCAGAAGTTATTAAGACACACCAGCTTTATGTGAGAAGAGGAAGAACCCAAAATCTCTTGTGGACATTTATTTTCTCTTTTTCTCCTTCTTACATTAATGTTAGAAAGTCCTTAGAGATTGGGATAGCATGGGCCAATCTGGCTAATTATAAGCTCTGTGCATGAAGGCTCCATGGTCACACAACAGTCAGTAATCACCTCGTGCCTCCAATACTTCACTCTGATGACTCCAGTCCAGTGACTTCCATACCCATGTCACAACTCCCATGATGGTCTGAACCAGGAAGCTCCTATCTGACTGTGTGTTACTTTCAATCCTGAGGACAGAGACTGAGGCTGCTCTGGGCAGAAGACATAGAAGGGTCTTTGGGTCTTCTCTCCTTGACCATGACCCAGCAGAGAAACAGCATCACCCAGTAAGTGTAGATGAACCTGATTGATATGCGAAGGAACTTTGCATGTATTGTTTCATCATCAGGAGGACAAACATGACAGTTTGGGTGGCCAGTGGGAATGTAAAAATACGGAAAATATCAGTTATAAGAAATGGAAATTTTGTGTCTTTGGTTTTAGTGGGGAAAGCAGAATTATTATTTCAAATTTGTTTTCTACACACCCAGTTTCTACTTCCCAATGATGTCTCACTCATGGCTGAGACACGTGTCATGGCTGAAAAAGTAATCTTTTTCAGTGATTCCTAAGCACTCCAAGAGGACTATAAAGAGGACTATAAAGATGTAAAGGAGGAGGATAGTAACCATAATATCATGAACTTGTTTTGCAGGGTTCTTATATCTTAGGCACTGAGCTACTTGTTCTGTGTAGCTTATTTTATTTTATGTGGTTTGTCTTCCAGGGGTGTAAGTGCCCACACAGATATTGCCTATAGAAAATGGGAGAGTCCATCATTTTAATGGGCCTTACAGTAGGTTAATAGGTAGAAAGATGAATCAGGTCAATCAGGCAGTCTGATTAGAGACAAAGGGCATCATAGAGAAACAATTCTGGCAAGTTGTCCTCTAAACACAGGAAGATATTTAACTCTGCTACTGTAGAAACAGATCCCTTACTCATTTTTTCTTAGTTTTAGGGGTTCCTGAAAGCTCCTAGTGCAGAGCAGTGAATGTCCACAGCTGTATCCACCATAGACAGAAGTAGATGACAGGCAAAGATCTCAAAGAGCACTCCCGTGGCCATTCAGCACTGACTGCTCTCCTGCCAACGCTGTAGGAGGCCCTTCCCATGCTTGCAATTATTTCACTTAATCTCAAATGGGGAAATGTCATGTCTTGGTTTCATTTCCATCTAGGAAATGAAAGAGTTCAAAATGTATCTCAGATGTACTTGAGAGTATGAACTTTGAACCTCTGTTTATATCTTTCTGTGGGTTTGGAAACAATGAAAACTTTTAGTGTATTGGACAGCATCTTTCAATTTATTTTTAAATCATTTTAGCTCTATTTGTTTTTACTGGGATGCAGGGCAGGCATGTGATATGTCTGATACAGTGTTGTCATTAGTGTTGATTTCTAGTTGAAGAAATGCCCTGAGGATTAAACAGATGAGTGCTCTATTTGGGGTTAATGTGAATAAATTAGAGCAAAATAAAAATAGCCATTATCATTATTAGTGAGAAGAATCATCTTCATACTGATTATGTCCTTTGACCTGAAGTTATTCTTTTTCTATTTCTGTTGCAAGACATTTTATTTTTGTGTTTGTGTAAATATATGCATATATTTGGAGAGGAACAATGTGCTTTCATTTATATCTGAGTCCCTAGAGCCTACACATTGTTTGGCACAGAAGAGGCGTCAAAACCACTCCAAAAATGGGCATCTGAGATGAATACACATTTCTCAGATGAAGAAATACTAATGGCAAATAAATATACAAAAAAATGTGCAACATCACTAGTCATTCGAGAGATGCAAATTAAAACAACACTGAGATACCATCTCACCCCAGAAAGAATGGCTACTATAAAGAAATCAACTAATAACAAATGCTGGAGGGGCTGTGGGAAAAAAGGAACCCTTCTTCACTGTTGGTGGGAGTGTCGACTGGTACAGCCACTGTGGAAGTCAGTGTGGAGATTCCTCAAAAAACTAGGGTTGGAGGTCCCATTTGACCCAGCTATTCCCCTTCTGGGCATCTTCCCAGAAGAATTAAAAACATCGTACCACAGTGATATATGTGCACCCATGTTTATAGCAGCACAATTTGTAATAGCCAGATCTTGGAAACAACCCAAATGCCCATCAACTGAGGAATGGATAAGAAAGATATGGTATTTTTATACAATGGAGTACTATTCAGCCATAAAGAAGGATAAACTGGAGACTTTTATAGGGAAATGGATGCAACTCGAGAAAATACTCATAAGTGAAATAAACCAGACGCACATGTGTAAGCATCGTATCGTCTCTCTAGTATGAGAAACTGAAAGAGTAAATAAGATCCAAAATGTACAATAGACACGGTGAATCAAAAAGAAACTGGTCAATAAGAAAGAGAGACTGGAATGGGGAAAAGAAAGAAGGGAAAAGGAAAAAAAACTGTATATGTATATAAGATGGTTAAGATAGATACACTACCAGTTTTACTTAGTTCATTGAAGAGTAAGGTTTGAGCCAATAATGTTTGGACAATTGAATGCTAATGTCTGGTATCCTGAATAACCAACTTAAAGATAATAATACGTAATGCATTGACCATTGTTACCCTCATATTATGTTGTTTTGAAAATTTGTTCTTTTTTTGATTTGTTTTGTTTTTTCTTCTCTTTAAAAAAAAAAAGTAAAAGAAGAGGCGTCAAAAATAAAACCTCTGGTAAGCATTGAAAGGACCTTTCTCTAAGTGGCAATAATTGTCCTTAATCAGCCTGATGTGAAGATGCTCGGTATGTTCTTTTCTGCATGTTTGTTCCTTTTGCAAATGCCCCTTAGATGTAGGACAAGACAAAACAGCTTCTGTTTGTATCCATTTCATTGGCATATGGCCCCTATAATCCATTTAGTTGCATCTATATCAATACTCAAAATCACAGCAGGGATACCCACAGGTTTAAAAGGGCACAAAGAGTAGGGAGCAGGTGAATATATATGCCTTAGGCCAAGGTGCAGTACAGAACTTCATGTCATCCCAGGTACCAGTACCTTTTGAATACAGATTACAGTATTTACCAGTAAACTTCTTACTTGCTTAAGGAGTAATTCTTTATTTAAAAACAAAATCTCAAATGCGTAAATAATTTCCAAATTGCCTTGAGTTGCCACACATGGGAAAGGAGGAAAGGGGAAAAGAAAAAAAATGTATGTATACACAAGATAGTTAATATAGCTTTGTAAATAAGGAGCGGAAGATGAGTTGAAGGGAGGGGAGGGGAATGGGAACAAAAGAACTAAAATATATCATGTACAGGTACAAATTCCCTATGTTGAATGTGATCACTATATATATCCAAATTGTACCAGTAATCTTAATTTAAAGTTAAAAAAGAGATTATCACTGGACAGACTGCAGGGATATTTTGAAGGTATTTCTGAAGAATAAAAGGATGTAATAATGACTGGCTTTTATTGGAAAAAATAGTGCAATTTTAATGGCATTATTTTTTGGAAAACAGAAATATATCCTCCACCAATATATTATACACAAATTTTTAGTTAAGTGACAGGGAGAAAGGCACAAAACTTTAGAAAAGATTGTCATAATAATAAACTTGCAGGTTAAATAAAGTCTCTCTCTTTCAGATAATGCTGTGCATTGGTTAAAGGAGACTTAAAATCACTTGTAGATGTAACCTAATCTACTTTGGGGACAAAGGGTGTTTTCTTATACATTACTTACATTAATTTTAGGTACTTTTTAAGTAAGTTTTTAAGAAAATTGCTTGTGGATTCATAAATCAATATTGACCTGGAAACACTGACAGGAAAATCTACCCATAAAATTAATGACAGATTCCTTTGAAGACAGGAGATCAAGATTATGAAATTATGGAGAGATATCAAGAACTCAGCTTTCTTAGATAATCATTGAGATGTCTAAAGAATATTAATGCTGATGCAAATATATATTTACATGTTAATATCTATATAGAAAATATTAATTGGGCATGTTCTAAATGCCAGCGAATATTCTAAGAGTAGTTTTTAACTCTTGTTTAACAAAGTAACACAAAAAGCAAACCCACGGAGTGGGAAAAATTTTAGCCAACTGTTCCTCAGACAACAGACTTCTATCTAGAACATATAAAGAATTGAAAAAAATCAGACCTCCCAAATTCAAAGACCCAATTCAAAAATGGGCATCTGAGATGAATATGCATTTCTCAGATGAAGAAATATAAATGGCAAATAAATATATGAAAAAAGATATTCAACATCACTGGTCATTCATGAAATGCACATTAAAACTATACTGAGATTCCATCTCACCCCAGAAAGAATGGCTATCATCAAGAAATCAACCATAACGAATGCTGGTGGGGCTGTGAGGTAAAGGAACCCTTCTCCACTGTCGGTGGGAGTGTAGACTGGAACAATCACTGTGGAAATCAGTGTGGAGATTCTTCAAAAAACAAGGATTAGAAGTCCCATTTGACCCAGCTATTCCTTTTCTGGGTATTTTGACAGAAGAATTAAAAACATAGTACCACAGCAATATATGTGCACCCATGTTTATAGCAACACAGTTTGTAATAGCTAAATCTTGGAAACCCAGATGCCCATCAACTGAGGAATGGATAAAAAAGATGTATTTTTCTTACATATATATAATGGAGTACTATTCAGCCATAAAGGATAAACTTGAGACTTTTATAGGTAAATGGATGCAACTCAAGACCATACTCATAAGTGAAATAAATCAGTCCCGTATGTGTAAAAATTGTATTATTTCCTAGTGTGAGAAACTAAACAAGTAAATAGGATCCAAAATGTACAACAGATAATGTGAATTGGGAAGAAACTGTCAAAAGAAAAGACAAACTGTGATGGGGGAAAGGGGAAAGGAAGAAAGGGAAAAACAAAAAAAAATATGTATACACAAGATAGTTAATATAATTATAAAGCTAGCTTCTCTTAACTCCTTGAAAAGAATGTTTTGTGCTAATATTGTTTAGACAAGATATCATGCCTATATCTTGTACTCTGAATAACTACTACCAAGACAACAATACACAATGTATCAACTGTTGTAACTGTCCTAGTAACCTGTTTTGAAACTCGGTTCCATTGTTTGTTTATCTTTTTTCTCTTTAAAATAAAATTTAAAAAAAGAAAGTAACACAAAATCTTAAAATGTAAATATTCTGATTAAATTTATTGGCCAAAAACTAGAGTATCTGCACATTTCTAAATATCCTCAGATAAGTATATTACTAAATTAGAACCAACAGTGATGCAAATTAAATGACTTTTAAGATTTTCTCACAGCAGCCACGTAAGTTAGGTACTTCTGATCCCCATTTTACAGATGAGGTGAGATTACATTATCCACAGTTGTGTTTGCAAAATTTAATGTAACTTTTTCTGTTGTAGCTGAGTTTTAAGGTGTGTTTACATTATTCCATTTAGGTTTTTTTTTTTTTTTTAATGTGGGTACCGGGAATTGACCTCAGGACCTCGCGCTTGCCAGCAGGCACCCGTGCCACTGAGTGATATCACCGGCCCCTTTTTCCTTTATGTGAGTTCCAGGAGTCGAACTCAGGACCTTGCACTTGCCAGGCAGGTGCTTATGCCACTGAGCTATCTCACCAGCCCCTCATGTAGTTTTTGTTTAATGTGTTTTTTCTAATTAAATGACAGTGTGACCAGACCAAAAAATGTGTCCCATTTTCCTTCACATAGCTGAAATAAAAGAAATCCAATTTATGTTCAGGAAAGATTGATGTGAAAATCTGTAGGTTAAAATTAGCAAGTCTGGGACTCAGCCAGGACCTGGAGACTTTGTTTCCTGTGCCTTCACCTGCTTATAAGAGGTTGCATGATCCAGGTAAAAAATGTTTCCAAGCTGCTGTAGAATACAGAGTCAATAGAGAGATGTTTACATAGCAAATATGTTAGTGATATTGTATTATATAATAAACCCGTGTAACATTTGAAATGGCAAAGATGCTTCTTATCATTTATTATTTTTAATTATTAACAGTTGCAGTGTTCACTAATGCTACATTTGTGGTCAGAATATCTTAAGATTATGTGCACATATTTAAACCCACTATATACAAATTTGAGTTCACCAAAGACAACATGAACTCAAACTTACCAAATGAATTTAATGAACTCAAATTCATCAAGTAGTTTATACACAAACAAAGGCTGGGCAAGCTCTTACATCCTTAGAAAATGAAAATCAGAAAACCCAAAGTGATGAAGTCTCTGCGGTAAATGGCTTAACACAATATGTTCTGTGTATCAGTCAGAGAAACAGATATAACACAAGATTCACAAATATACAAGAATCTACAAGACTGGCTTACAATGGCTACCCGCAGAGTCAGGTGAGGAAGAGTGCAGAGGGTGTCTGCACACTGGAGACCGAAGGATTCAGTCCAAGGTCTGGAGTTCACTGCAGTGTCCTCTGAGAGTCCGTATCAGGAGGGTCTGCAAAGGAAGGCTGAAGAGTCTGCGCTGGAAGCCAGCAGATGACATCTTATCTGAGGGCGAAGAATGGAGCTCCTCCAAAGAAATGGAAGCATATCTGTCCTTCATTTCCCCTTTATACCATCCAGGGTTCCACACCCTAGGGTGTGGAATTGCTGACCCAATTTAGATGAACTTCTCTTACTCAAGTTGACACACTCAATCAAACATCACATTCTGATTATGAAGAATTAAATTTATTCAGATAGTGTAGTCCTAGATTTTATAGTATTTGTAAACACCCAAAGGCAAAGGAATTTATGCCATTTTCTGAGAATAAAATAGTGAATATTTGAACGCTTTAAAATTTTCTTCCAATAGAATCATATTTGCTTAAATTAGGATGTCTTAACTATTCTCTATATGTTTGTAAAAAAAAAAAGTTGATTGTGTTTTACTGGGCTGAAGAACTTCTGAACTCAAAGTCTGTGGTCTGCTCACTTCATGCAGTGCAGTATCTGTAAAGCAGAATTGCACAGAGGAGGTAGAAAACAAACTACTGAACAGTGAATCCTTAAGGGTTGAGTTTGTCACAAGATAGCAAAGTTGCTGAAGGTGTTGGACATCATGTGGAACTACTTTGCTTGTGAATACTTGAATTCAGAAAATATACTGAGTTTTGTGTGCTGTCTTTGGTTTCATTTTTCCAATGATTTATCTTTTTGAAAGGTGGTCAAGCACTACAGGGGCGCATAATCTAACAAGAGTCTCAAAATTCCATCTCCTGGGCTTCTCAGAAGATCCAGACCTGCAGCCCATCCTCTTTGCACTGTTCCTGTCCATGTACCTGGTGACAGTGCTCGGGAACCTGCTCATCATCCTGGCCACCACTTGTGACTCCCACCTCCACACCCCCATGTACTTCTTCCTCTCCAACCTGTCCTTGGTTGACATCTGTTTAATCTCCTCCACAGTCCCAAAGATGATTGTGGACATGTTAAGTCACAGCAGAGTCATCTCCTATGTGGGCTGCCTCACACAGATGTCTTTTTTCATCCTTTTTGCATGTATGGACAACATGCTTTTGACTGTGATGGCCTATGACCGGTTTGTGGCCATCTGTCACCCCCTTCACTATGCAGTCATTATGAACCCTCGCCTCTGTGTCTTACTACTTTTGCTCTCAGTCTTTGTTGGCTTTCTGGAGTCCCAGCTGCATAATTTAATTGCTTTACAAGTGACCTGTTTCAAAAATGTGGAAATTGCTAACTTCTTCTGTTTTCCTTCTCAACTCCTTAACCTTTCATGTACTGATACTTTAATCATCATCATAGTCCTATATATTTTTGGTACCATATTTGGCTTTGTTCCCATGTCAGGGATTGTTTTCTCTTACTATAAGATCATTTCCTCTATTCTGAAAATTCCATCACCTGGGGGGGAGGTACAAAGCCTTTTCTACCTGTAGTTCTCACCTGTCAGTTGTTTGCTTATTTTATGGAACAGGCCTTGGAACGTATCTTGGTTCAGCTGTGTCATATTCTTCCAGCAAGGGCATGGTGGCCTCACTGATGTACACTGTGGTCACCCCTATGCTGAATCCCTTCATCTACAGCCTGAGGAGCAGGGACATTCTTAGCACCCTGAAGAGGCTTCACAGTTGCTGAGTATAATCCCTGGACCTCTGACATCTATTTGGAATGTAGTTTGGAAAATGTGGTAAAGCTGTAGACTCAAAATCTCTGCAAATACTGACTTCTTGTGCTATATTTCAGAAGTTCGATGTGTGCAATTTATCGTGTTTCATAGTAGAATCATGACTGGTGGGGGAAGGTTGGAATTAAGTTTCTTCATATGTGTACAAAATTAATTTGGGACCATAAAAAATTTGGAGAAGGATAAAAATCATGGTTCCACGAAAGTAAAATTATAGTTAATGTTACCAAACTGTGATCTAAAAATGGTTAAAATGATACATTTGATTATGTGTCTCTTTCCACAATGAACAATGGAAATAAAAGCTAATGACCTATTTTAAAAATGAAGAAGTTAACAAAAAAGAATAGTAGTTTTGGGATTCCTCCTCTATGAAGTGATGGCACAAAAATTTTTGTGGACACTTCTTTTCTTTTTTTGTCTTCAACTTCCATTAAACTTTAGATGTTTTAAATATTGGGATTACATGGACAAATATGGGTAATTATAAGCTGTGTGCATTGAGCCTTCAAGGTAATATAATACCACATAATCAGCTAGTTTATCCAGATAATTTTTTATTGCTTCTATCTAAGTGACACCATTACTGTATCTCCTGCTTCATTACAGCAACTCCTCCCCATATTTGACATCGTTCATATCAATTGTCTGGGCTGTCCTAGGGCTTTTTCTGTCCACAGCCTGGTAAGGGATGTGGGATCTATTTGGACATACAGCATAGATATGGCCTAAGTCAGAAAATAATGGATGGAGGAAGGTATACTGGAAAAATTGTTTTTACCATGAAGACATTCAGAAGGATTGGCCAGTGAAATGGAATGAAACCTTTGTGCAGCCAAGAAGACTGAAATGTATGTACTTGAATGTCATGAGGGACCCAAAAGTCTCAGTCAAAGTTTTCTTTCCTTCCACACTAGACCTGCTTCTCATTGACATCTAACATTAAATTGGAAATATGAATTTTTATATTTCTCTTGGTATCTCCTATCAGTTTTGAGTTTATTTTCTGAAAGAAATGTAGTGTTCCTTGGTTCACTGGTGTCACTGCTTCCAGAAAGTTTTGGTGTCCTCAGCAATGCACACAATGGCCATGACCATGCTGGCATTCCTCATCTACAGCCTGAGCAGTAGGGTCATTAAAATGCCCTGAAAAGACTCCATATTAAAGTAGCCCAATGTCAGAACCTGTGATATCTGCTGAGAATGCAGGGTGGAACATGCAGCATAAAAATTTCTAGACCTGTCAACCTTCCCTCTTCAGTTAAATTATTTTAGTAGTTTGATGGTTTTAGTTCATTGTTCCATTTCATGTTGAAACAACAGTTAACAATGTTGTGGGTAAGGCAGGCCAGGAAAAAAAAATATATATATATATATACGAATGCATGCATGCCATACAGATGGTTACTTGGCAGAATTTGAAGTACAAACTTGTAAAAAACCTAGTGCATAAAAGGATAAAAGCATGGTAGTCAGAAGTTGGGAATATTTGTGTGTTTTGTGGAGTGGAAATTTATTTAATTTGTGAATCTACAGAATGTTTTGGCTTGGGTTATAGGAAAAACAGTATGGCTCACTCACATTTAGAAAGACAATGGCTCATTTTACAAGTGAAAATGGCCCATTTCACAGAAGGTCTGATTGCTTCCCTTTACCTTACCAACTAAACTAATTTATAGACTTAAACATCATTTAGGGGATTTTGTATGTGACAAGCCTAGAATAAGCATAAATAAAGCTAGAGAATACTGATATGTATATTTTTTTGGTAACGTTGTGTCCTATAGTTGCAATATTCTTAAAAGTACAAAAATATTTTGAATTGTGTATTTTATTATAAAGAGAAAAAAATAACAATAAAATGGAGTTTCAAAACAGGCTAGTAGGAGAGTAACAATAATTAATACATTGCATATTGTTATCTTCATAGCAGTTACTCAGAGTACAAGATACAGGCATGAAATATTGTCCAAACAATATTAGCACAGACCTTTCCTTTCAATGAACTAAGAGAAGCTAGCTGTGTAACTAACTTAACTAACTTGTGTTTATATTTTTTTCCTTTTCCCTTCCTTCCCTTCTCCTTTGCCCATCACAGTTTCTCTTTTCTTTTGAACCATTTCTTCCCAATTCACAATATCTGTTGTACATTATGGATCTTATTTACTTGTTCAGTTTCTCAGAAGAGTGAGACAATATGATGTTTACACATATGAGTCTGATTTATTTCACGTATGAGTATAATGTCAAGTTGAATCCATCTACCTATAAAAGTCTCAAGTTTATCCTTCTTTATGGCTGAGGAGTACTCTGTTATATAAAAAAAAAAACCCACATCTTTTTCATCCATTCCTCAGTTGATGAGCATTTGGGCTGTTTCCAAGATTTAGCTATTACAAATTGTGCTGCTGTAAATATGGGTGCACATACATCACTGTGGTATGATGTTTTTAACTCTTCTGGGAAAATACCCAAAAGGGGAATAGCTGGGTCGAATGGGACCTCTAATCCTAGGTTTTTGAGTAATCTCCATACCGATTTCCACAGTGGTTGCCCCTGTCTACACTCCCAATCTAACAAAGGAAGTAAAAGACCTATACATTGAAAAATACAGTACTCTGAAAAAGGAGATCGAAGAGGATATCAGAAAATGGAAAGATATCCCTTACTCATGGATAGGAAGATGTAACATAGTGAAAATGGCCATACTCCCAAAACTGTTACACAGATTTAAAGCAACCCTGATCAAAATACCATTAGCATACCTCACAGATCTAGAGAAAACATTCCTAAAATTCATCTGGAAGCAGAAGATCCCTAAAATAACAATAGCAATTCTCGGCAACAAAGGCAAGGCAGAAGGCATCACAATCCCTGACTTGAAATTATACTACAAAGCTATTGTGATAAAATCAGTATGGTACTGGCAAAAAAACAGACGTGAGGATCAGTTGAACAGATTAGAAGATGTAGACACAACTCCAAACACACTCAGCCTCCTTATCTTTGACAAAGGGGCCAAACATGTTCACTGAAAGAAAGATCACCTCTTTAATAAATGGTGCTGGAAAAATTGGCTTTCCCCATGCTGAAGACTAAAACTAGACCTGTGTCTATCACCATGCACTGAACTAAAGTCAAAGTGGATCAAAGATCTAAATATTAAAACAGAAACACTAAATTTACTAGAAGAGAAAATAGGTAGAAATCTTGAAGACATAGGTGTAGGCAGAGACTTCATGAACAAAATCCAGACTGCACAGAAATACTACAAAGAATCAACAAATAGGATCTCACCTTACTTAAAAGCTTTTGTGCAACAAAAGGAATCCCTGACAGAGTGAAAAGACAACCTACAGAGTGGGAAAAATTTTAGCCAGTTATCCCTCAGACAAAGGACTTATATCTAGAACATATGAAGAGCTAAAAAAAAATCAGACCCCACAAATTCAAAGACACAATCCAATAATGGGCATTTGAGATGAATACACACTTCTTAGATGAAGAAATACAAATGGCAAACAAAGACATGAAAAAATGTTTAACATCACTGGCCTTTTGAGAGATGCAAATTAAAACAACACTGAGATTCCATCTCAGTCCAGAAAAAATGGCTGTCATAAAGAAGTCAATGAAATGTTGGCAGGGCTGTGGGGATAAAGGAACCCTTCTCCACTGTTGGTGGGAGTGTAAAAGTACATTTTAAAAATTATAATTATCTTTGTCTTCCTCCTACCTCTCTTTATTTCTTCCTTCCTACCTTATTTCACCCTTCCTAGTCTTTGATCTCTCCTTTGAAGGGGTGTGGAGTTTTCTTATGACTGTTCCATGCTGAGTAGGGTAGGGGGCACTGTTTTTGCCAAGATAGTGAACAAAAATCTCACTCTGACTGATCTACAGGAAACAAAGAATGATGGATTTTGTTTTTTGATCGACCATCATCCTTTAACATCCTTGAGAAGAAAAGAAGCACATTAGGGAGTCAATTAGTTTTCAACCTCATTTTTCACCAAGTTAAAAGCAAGTGTCAAAAACTAAAAGAATATCGGTAAGTAGTGGTTCAAAAAAGTTGTAGAATTCATACAAAATCAGGCAGCATTTTACTTGTGTATGTTTGGGGGTGTTTACGCAAGTACAACAGGTGGAGTCATAGCATATACACTCCTACCTGTTTTCTTAATAAGAGATCCAATTTTCCCCTATTTTAATGGCAAAAAATACAGCAAATACATATATGTTTGTTTCTATGTGAGCATTGGACCATTAAAATTTTTACTACCAGTCTTAGAACATGAGATCTGTCCTCTATAGTGTACCCCTGAATCATTCTGTAGTGATTGGCGTCTGATAATATAAACATAGTCTGGAAAAGATGTCAGAAAGTTTACACCATAAAAGTAATAAAGGTTAGGAGGTTGAATATTTATATTATAATCTTCACCCTCTAGGCAGAACTGTACAAGAGCCAAATCTTCAATTTAAAATTTCATTAAAATAACACAATGACAGTACACGAAGACAGGTGGGATGGCACATTTTTGGAAGAGATAGTGCGTCTGGGAGTCACAAGTTCTTATGGCTGTAGCTTAAGGTGTTATAAGTTTAGTTGGAGGCTGCCATTAGTGGCTGGGGCAGTGCCTGGAGCTCCATTTTAAACACAGCCTAGCTTTCTCTCATTTTATAATGCTATTGCTGTTTTTGGTTATACTTTACTGTTGGGTGTTTACACCAAGCCAAAATAAGACACTGTCAAACAAAATTATAGCATTTACACGTATCTGTGAAAGTCAGTTAAGGGTTCTGAGGGGTTACTTTCAGGGCCATGTGCAAAGTGTCAGATCCTCTAGGTTTTTGCACTAACAGTTGTGTCATCTGCCATGATGGGTCACAGTCTTGCTTGAGTGTATGAATTTCCTAGAAAGCAGGGTAACTATACCCTCTCTAGTGACTCTTTTTGGCAAAAATGCAAAACATAACTCAAGTTTTCTGTGGTCTAACAGTCACTTCTCTTGGGTGTCTAGTGACTCACCAGAGTTGCAGATTCTATTCTGAGGGATGTTGTCATGTCTTGGGATTTGACTGACCATCTAGGGCAAGGACCAAGCTGTTGGCTCTCCTCATAGCCTTTTTATTTTCCTTAAGTTTGGTGAGGAATCTCTATACTGATTTACATTGTACCAGTTTACACTCCCACCAAAAATGAAGAAGTCTTCCTTTGTCCTCCCAGCCTTACCAGCATTTTGTTATTGGTTGATTCCTTGATGACAACATTCTTTGTGGAGCAAGATGGAATCGCAGTGTTGTTCCAGTTTGTATTTATTGAATAGCCAGTGATGCTGAACTTTTTTCTTGTATTTATTGGCTATTTGTATTTCTTCATCTGAGAAATGTCTATTCATTTCTGAGGCCTACTATTGTATTCGGTTTTCAATTTGGAGATCTAACTTTTTTGAATTCTTTATATAGTCTAGATACTATTCCTCCACCTGAAGAGTAGCTGGCAAAATTTTTTCCCATCCGTAGGTTGTCTCTCTGCTCTATTGGTGATTTCCATTGCTGTGCAGAAGCTTTTTAATTTAATGTCATCCCATTTGTTGATTTTTTGTATTATTTCTTTTGCAACCAGGGTTTTGTTCAGAAAGTCTTTGCCTACATCTGTATCTTCAAGAGTTTTATCTATTTCATCACCAGTACACTGTTTCTTGCTTAATTCTTAACAGTTAAAGAACTAATAACAATTCATTCCAAACTACTGAATAAAAGCGAAATTCAGAGAATGCTTCCAGACTATTTCATGAGGACAATTTAGATTAGTACCAAAATTAGACAATGTAGTGGGGAGGAAGCAACAGACTGATATCACTAATGAGCATAGGTACAAAAATCTTCCATGGCTTAAAAGATGAAAACAAATTGAATAGCACATTAAAATCACCACTCACAATGATTAAGGAGAATTCATCCCAGGGATGTAAGGGTCGTTCAACACATACAAAACAATAAATGTTATATATAACATTCACAGAATGAAGTACAAAGCCATATGTCCATTTTAGTAAAGATAGAAAATACAGGGCCGGTGAGATGGCTCAGTGGTGTAAGCGCCTGCCCGGCAAGCACAAGGGCCCGAGTTTGACTCCCGGAACCCACATATGAAAAAGGGGCCAGTGATATCGCTCAGCGGCATGGGCGCCTGCTGGTGCACGAGGTCCTGAGGTCGACCCCCCACACCCACAAAAAAAAAAGATAGAAAATACATTAGACATAATTCAACTTCCAATTTGGAATACCTCCAAATTATGTATCTATACAATGTGTATCTATGCAAGAAAGGCAACTTTTGAAAACCCCACAACTAACAACATACTCAATAGGAATAAGTTGAAAGATTTTCCAAAGGTGATTCACCCCTTGCCTCTTCACTCAGCACACTACTGGACATCCTCACCAGACCAAAGAAATATAAACCAACTACATAAGTAAAACTCAATAAAAAGATAAATTATCTACTGTGTGCAGATGGCATGATTTCACTTCTAGAAAATCCAAAGATCCAAAAAAAAAAAAAAACTGAAAGAAAATAATGTAAGGATTCAGTATATTTACAGGTTGTAAAAACAATATTTGTGCATTTAAAGTGTTTCTACAAACTAACAGAGAAGTATGTGACAAAAGCAAAAATTCCATTTACCATAACAATAAATTTAATATTTAGAATGAATTTATCTAAGGAGGCCAAAGTTGTCCACATTGAAAGCTATGAAGCAATGATGTAAACACTGTAGAAGATACAGATAAAATGAAAAATATTACACACTCATGGATGAGAGGAATTAATACTGTTCTTCCATTTAATTCATACGTTTGCAATGTGTTTTAATACTCAAAATAATCCATACATTTAATAAAATCAACATGAAAATACAATATATTCTTCAATTAAATAGAAAAATATCCAGGAATTCATGACTCACTATAGCCTAATCAATCTTTTTATTTATTTATTTTGGTACTGGGAATCAAACTCATGACCTCACGCTTGCCAGGCAGGCATTGCACCACTGAGCTAAATTCCCAGAACTACCCTAATCAATCTTGGACAGAAAGAACAAAGCAGGAAGGAAGCATCATCACACTACACTATTTGAAAATATATTAAAAAGCTATAGTAAACAAAAGAGTATACCGCTGGCATCAAAATGCACATGCAGACCATCAGAACAGAATATATCAATGACCCAGGAAAAAAGTCACGCATATAAAGATATCTGATTTTCAAAACTGGTGCTGAAAATGTACAGTGAAAAGGGGAATTTCTTTAAAAGCAAGAGTTGGGAAAGTGCATATCCATTATTTCACACCATACACAAGAATAACATCAAATGGATCAAAGACTTGAATGTAAGAATGGAAAGCATGAAGCTAATAGAAAACACAGGACAAAGGCTTCATGGTACTGGCCTGTGTGGGAATTTTCTGGCTATGACTTCAGAGCAGGGGTGTCTTAGTCACTTTTCTCATGGCTGAGACCCAATACCCAACACCTGCACCTTGAAGGAGAAGTTTATTTGGCTCGTGTTTTCAGCCCATGCTTGGCTGGCACCAAGGGAGAAAGCCCATGGCAGAAGGGCCTGGGTGGGAGACAGCTGCTCATTCTATGGCAGCCAGGAAGCAGAGGGGAAAGGGAGGAAATGGGGAGGCAAATATGCCTGTCCAGGTCATGTGCCTAATGAATGCCTCCCGCCAGACCTGCTTCCTAACACCAGGTCAGCTGTTACACTGCCCCACGGTCCAATCACTTCCCAAACACAGGTGGCTTTGTGAGCTATTTTAGATGTAAACCATAACAAGTGACAACAAAAGCGAAAATAGAAAAATGGAATCAGAATCATGCACAAACACACAAATATACACACTTTGAATGTTTCAGCAAAACAAAAAGATAAGTCAATAGATTGAAAAGGCAACTTAAAAACTGTAAGGTGTTTGCAAACTACAAATCAGACAAGGGGTTAATATCCAAAATATAGAAGGTAGTGAAATAACTTAATACATAACTAGAAAACAAATTAGGCACTTTAAAAATTAGGAAAAATAATCAATTAGACATTGCTCAAAAGAAGGCAAAATAATGTAAATAGATTTTTAAAGTGCCTAACATTGATATCCATCAGGAAAATGCAAATCAAAAGTGATATGGGACAGCATCTCACACCTGTTAGAATGGCTGTTATCAAAGATAGAAGACAATTGTTGATGAGAATATGGAGAAAGAAAATCTGTGCGTGCTTTGGGTGTGGATATAAATTAGTAAAACCAATATAGATAAGAAAACAGAAATTCCTCAAGAGATTAAAGGTTCGACTACCATATGATACAGTGATCCCACTTCTAAATGGATTTCAAAAGGAGGTAAATCTAAGGTGTTGAAAATATTTGCACTCCCATGTTTATTGCAGTGAATATCATCCTGACCAGATTGGAAAGCAACCTAAAACTCCATCTATGGACAGTGAATGGATACAGGTAACATGGTATATATACACAATGAAACAGTATTTGGGCATAAGAAAGAAGGAAATCTTTTATAGACAACAACGTTGATAAACCTAGATAACATTATATTAAATGAAATAAGCCAAACACTGAAAGACAACTATTTTATGATCTCACTCATGTGGAATTTTAAGTTGTCTAATATTCCTGGTTTTTAAAACATTGTTCATTTGAGTGGCTCTAATGCATGTGTCCATAGAAGGAGATCAATAACATAAAAACCAATACTGAAATAGGTCTAAGAAGACTGAGTTTTTGCAAATGAGAATTATTTCTAAAGTATTTAAAGTGTTAAGGAATTATTTCCAATTACTGGGATTCAAAATACAGTGCACCAGGTGCCCATTTGTTTCTCATTTTTCCAATCTTTTCTTATTTTTCAGAAAGTATCCAAGCAATAGAGAAGCACAGAATTTCACAGAATGTGCTCTTAGGAAACAATCAGAGAACCCAAACCTTCATCTCACCTTCTTTGGTCAGCTCCAAAATGCATGGTCACAGTACTCTGGAACCTGCTTGCCATCAAGGCCATCAGTTCTGACTCCCACCTTCAAACCCCTGTGTACTTCATCCTCTTAGCCTCTCCTTGGGTGACATCTATTTCATCTCCACCATGGTCCCAGAGATGATTGTGGAATCCTAACTCACAATAGGGCTTTCTAACACAAATGTCTCTCTTTATCCTTTTTGGATGGCATGCTCCTGACTGTGAACACCAATGCCTGGTTTGCAACCAATGTCACCCCTGAATTAATGAACCTTTCCACTATACTCTCTTCATTATGTTGGCTTTTGTTTTTGTTTTGTTCTTTTGCATGTATTCATTCTCCTTGTCTCTCTGTAGCACAATATGTTTGCTAATTTTATTATTTCAGTGATGTGGTATTTTTTAAACTCCTTCTATATTTTTTTTCATTTCCATCACTGAATTTCTCCCCATCTGAAGGATCTTTTTATCTTGCTATAGAATTCCTTTCTCCATTTTCAGTGCCTCTTTGTCAGGTTGAACATCTAAAGCCTTCTCTGCATGTGCTTTCATCTGTCAGTTTGCTCTTTTATGGAAACAGACTTTGGAGTATATGTTGGTTCACCTATATCAGAATTTTCCAGAAAGGTTGTGGTCACCTCAGTGAGATACATTGTGGTCACTCATTTGCTAAATCCTTTCAACTACAACTTGAGAAACAGGGATATGAAAAGTGTCCTGAGAAGGTTCAAAAGCAGAAGAGTTTAATATATTGACCTCTAACATACATTCAGAATTCAGGTTGGAAAGCCTTCAAAGCTAAGCATGTGGACCTGTGAGTCTTTTGCTAGCATTCACATTATTTTAAGAGATTGCTGACTGTAATTTCTCAGCATGTTTCAAGATGGAATGGTCTTTGCCAGGGTTGAAAGGGGGGGAATGTTTTTAAACTGAGAACAGTTCTGTGAGGTATGCTAATGGTATTTTGATTGGGATGCACTACATCTCTATAACTATTTTGGGAGAACATTTTCACTAAGTTGGTTCTTACCCATAAGCAAAAAATATCTTTCCATTTACTGGTGTTCTCTTCAATCTCCTTTTTCACAGTACTGTAATATTCAATGCAGAGATATTTTACATCCTTTGTTAGATTGATTGCTAAGTATTTCATTTTTTTCAATGCTATTATGAAAGGTGTTTTTTCCTTAATTTCTCTCCCAGTGTGTTTGTTGTTTGTCTACAGGAATGCTATTGACTTTTGAATGTTGACTCACAGAACTAGAGAAAATATTCCTAAAATTCATTTGGAACCAGAAGAGATCTAGAATAGCAAAAATAATCCCAGCCTACAATGGCAATGCAGGGGGTATCACAATTCCTGACTTGAAAGTATAGTACAAATCTACAGTGATAAAAATAGCATGGTGCTGGCAAAAAACATGACCAGAGTATCAAGGCATCAGATTAGAAGATCCAGAATCAACTCCAAACACACTCAGCCACCTTATCTTTGACAAAGGGGCCAAACATGTTCACTGGAAGAAAGATAGCCTCTTTAATAAATGGGGCTGGAAAAACTGGCTTTCCACGTGCCAAAGACTAAAACTAGACCCATGTCTCTCACTGTGCACTAAACTAAAATTGAAGTGGATCAAAGATCTAAACATTAAAACAGAAGAAATAATCTACTGGAAGAGAGCATATGTAGAACTCTTGAAGACTTAGGTGTAGGGAAAGATTTCATGAATAAAATCCCTATTGCATGGAAAATAATACAAAGAATCAACAACTGGGATCTTACCCAATTAAAAGCTTTTGCACAGAAAAAGATATTCTTAGTAGACGGAAAAGACAATCCACAGAGTGGAAAAACAATTTTAGCGAGTTGTCCCTCAGACAAGGGACTAATATCTAGAACATATAAAGAATTGGGAAAAGCAGACCACAAAATTAAAAACCCAATCCAGAAATGGGCACCTGAAATTAATCTACACTTCTCAGAGGAAGAAACACTAATGGCAAATAAATATATGAAAAACATGTTCAACATCACTTGTCATTCAAGAGATGCAAATTAAAACAACACTGAGATTCCAACTCACTCCAGAAAGAATGGTTATTTTCAAGAAGTCAGCCAATAAAAAATACTGGAGGGGCTGTGGGGAGAAAAGGGAAGCCTCCTCTACTGTTGCTGGAAGTGTGGACTGGTGCAACCACTGTGGAAATCAGTGTGGAGGTTCCTCTAAAATCTAGGATTAGAGGTACAATTTGACCCAGGTATTCTCTTCTTGGCATTTTCCCAGAAGAATTAAAAACATACCACAGTGATATATGCACACCCATGTTTATAGCAGCACAGTTTGTAATGGCTATATCTTGGAAACAACCCAAATGCCCATTAACCAAGGACTGGATAAGATGGACATGGGTTTTGTATACAATGGAGTACTACTCAGCCATAAAGAAGGATAAACTTGAGACATTTCTAGGTAAATGGATGCACCTTGAGACTATTCTTTTAAGTGAAATAAATCAGTTACACATGTGTAAATATCACATTATTTCTCTAGTGTGAGAAACTGAAAGTGTAAATAAGGAACAAAGTGTATAATAAGTATTGTGAAATAGGAAGAAATTGTTCAAAAGAAAGGAAAACTAGGGAGAGAGGAGGGGTAAGGGAAAGAAAAAATGGAAACAAAGTTTGTAAATAAGGTGGGGAAGATGTGTTGAAGGGAGTGGAGCGTATTCGGGGAAAAAAGAGGAATCAAAATATGTCATATACAGGCATAAATTCCCCATGATGAATATGATCATTATGTATATCTAAATTGTAGCAATAAACTTAATAATATTTTTAAAAATTAGTACAATTTTTAGTTTGGGAAGGAGAAAATTTTCTGGAGATTAATGGTTCTAATAGCTATGCACAAGAAAAACCTAATTTACACCTGTGAATTGTCCATATACAGTTCATAATGTTGATTTTTAATATTAAATTTTAATAGGGCCGGTGAGATGGCTCAGCGGCTTAAGCGCCTGCCTGGCAAGCGCAAGGGCCCGAGTTCGACTCCCGGAACCCACATACGAAAAAGGGGCCGGTGATATCGCTCAGCGGCACAGGCGCCTCCTGGCGCATGAGGTCCTGAGGTCGACCCCCCGGTACCCACCAAAAAAAAAACAAAAAAAAAAATTAAATTTTAATAATAGTTTTAAAAATTTGGGCCGGTGAGATGGCTCAGCGGCTTAAGCGCCTGCCCGGCAAGCGCGAGGGCCCGAGTTCGACTCCTGGAACCTGCATACGAAAAAGGGGCCGGTGATATCGCTCAGCGGCACGGGTGCCTGTTGGCACGCAAGGTCCTGAGGTCGACCCCCCGGTACCCACAAAAAAAAAATTTATACTTTGCCATCATAATCAATCAAAATAAAAAGAACAAAGATGAGAGAATGGATACACAAAAACTTAGAGGCTCTTCCTCTCCAGAGAAAACTATGAATACTATTTACTGGATATTTTTTTGGTTAGTTTTCCTTTAATAAGACTCAATTATAAATATAGCATATATATAAGTGAATAATTAAATATACATATAATTGAATAATTAAATGTAAATATAAGTGTATAATTAAATATAAATATGATTGAATCTTATTAAAGGAAAACTAACCAAAAAATCCAGTGAAAAGTATTCAGAGTTTTCTCTGGAGAGGAAGCGCCTCTAAATTTTTGTGTATTCATTCTCTCTCTTTTTATTCACTAATATTTGAAAGTCCTTAGAAACTAGGACAACACGGATCAACCTGGGTAATTATGAGTTCTGTGCAAGCATTGAACCCAATAGTCAGCCTGTGATTGCAGCCATTCAGTTTGATTTTACTACCCCAGTAGCCTCTATACCAGAGTCTCCTCCTCTATGGCTGTCTGTACTAAGAAGCTCCTATCTGACCCTATATTTATATCAAGACTAAAGAAGGAGTCAGAACCTTGGCGGGGCAGGAGGCAGGAAAGTTGCATCAGATCTCCATCCTTTGACTGTGAACCATTAGAAAAGCAGCTTTGCACAGTAGGTGCTGAGGGAGATGATGGTTGAAGGAAGGACGATCCGAAACAGTGTTCCTCATCATCAAGGCAAACATTATGGTTTTGGCAGCCAGGATATAAACATGCAAGAGCTAATGATGTTACTACTATGTAGTTTAATCTATAAATCCCCATCCCTCCAATAAGCTACAGTTGCTGGCTACTGCTGAACAATTCATCTAACTAGCTGTGCCTGTGCTGAGTGACACTGTTGACTGGAAGGTGTCTCTTATGGATTTTGCCAGGTGGGGTTATTGATCATCTGCACCTTCCATGGGGTTGTGGTTGGCAGGGCTGTTCAACTAAACATGTCTCCCATGAGATTTAGCCAGGAAGTCTGGTTAACCCACAGGTGTTTCTTGTTGGTTGCAATTTATCTTGTGGCACCATTTGCTGACCATTAGTTAGACCTAATAAGCTTTATCTCACACAAAAGCCACCTTTGTGCATTTTCTGCAGTCTCTCAGAAACCTGCTCCAATGCTCCAGAATACCTGGGCTTTGGATGATCCACTGAAATTGTTAAAGGAGCCCTCTGCAAAAAGTAGCAATTCCAGAAGGATCAGAATATGTGGTATCAAAATGTACACAAAGCTGTGGTAACCAAAACATCATAATACTGACATAAGACAGTGATGTAGACTAATGGAGCACAAGAGAGGCCAGAAATTATTTCATGTGTTCCAAAATCAACTGACTTTTTTTTATTAGTGCATGTTAGTAATACGTGATGGTGAGGTTTGTTGGGAGAAATGGATACACATAATTGACACATCTTGATCACTTTAAAGCCCTTTATGGTCCCTTCACTTTCCTCCCCACTCCTGCTAATCCCCTTCTCTGTCTCCAAAAGTCCACTTGCTGGTTATAAGGGAAACCATACAGTACCTCATTCTCTCTCTCTCTCCCTCCCTCTCTCTCTCTCTCTCTCTCTCTCTCTCTCTCTTTCTCTCTCTCGGTACTGGAGGTTTAAACCAGGGCCTTGAACATGCTAGACAAGCGCTATATCAATGACCCACATTCCCATCATAGCCCAAATTTCCTTTCTGAGTCCGACTTATTTTGTTAAACATAATGGTCTGTATTTCCATCCATTTTCCTGTGAATGACATAATCTCATTCTATGTTTAGTTTCTCTGAGAAATCTCCATACTGATTTCCATATGTTTGTAGTAGTTTACATTATCAACAATGGTGAAGGTGAAAGTTTCATTTTCTCTTACATCCTTGCCAGCATTCATTGTTTTTGTATTCTTGAGGATAGCTATTCTGACTGGGGTGAGATGGGATCTCTATGCAGTTTTGATACACAGAGAAAAGAAAATGTCTTCAACACTGTGGATGGGAAAACAGAGGTCCATACACAGAAGAATAAAACTCATTCTCTGTATTTCAAAATGCAAATAAATTGCAGCTGTTCACAAGAACTGTGGTATGGAATCTGCTGAAATGCCATTGATGGATAAATGGATAAAAATGTGGAATATATATATATATATATATATATATATATTTACAAATATTTTTCTGCCAACAAAAATACTATCTTGTCATTACCAACAATATGAGTAATATGAGTGGAATCGGAAACCATGAGTTAAGTGAAATAAATAAGGCTCTGAAAGACAAATACAGTAGTATTTGTCCTTCCTTATGTGTAGAATCTAAGAAAGTTGATCTCACTGCAATAGAATAGTGGTTAGCAGAGACTGGAGAGGGAGAGAGATAGAGAGACAGAGAGAGAAGAAGGAGGAGGAGGAGAACAGGGAAAAAGAAAGAAGCAGCAGCAGCAGGAGGAGAAAAGAGGGCTGGAAGGGAATAGTAATTAGGTATGGGGTGGATGTGATGTGAAGGATAACCTCTGTCTTATAGTGCAGTAGGATAAAAGGGTTCACATTAATTATATTAATTACTTAAAAAGGCTAGTATGAGTTCAAATGCTCTCCAAAAACAAAATAACTATTTGAGGTCATAGATACGCCAATTATCCTGATCTAATCATCACACATTATAAATATTTTGAAATATTACATTGTATGCCAAAAATATGTACAATCTTATGTGTCAATGAATTATTGAAAAACAGAATTTAAAAAATAACCCCTCAAAGACAAATTATATGTAAAGGAAATAAGTCTTACCTCTAGCTCATACCATGAAAAAATTTATTAAAAATGGATCAATAGCTTACAAATAGCTAAAACCATAAAACTCATAGGGCAATGTACCTCTCTATTCACATATTTTTAAAAAAGGCATACAAGTGAATAACAGTTTTATAATTTTTTAAAATCATTAATAAGTATAATGTAAATTAAACCAGAATGCGATATCACTTCACACATTTTAGAGAAGATATACAAAAGATGAATTATCACCTATATTGATAAGGATTAGAGAAAAGTGACACTTGAACACAATTAATATAAGAGTAAATCAGTGTAGACATTAGGGAAAATGATGGAGTTTCCTCAAAAACTTAAAAATAGAAATATATGATCCTGCAATTTCTCTACTGCATGACTATCCAAAACATCAGAAATCCATACATAAAGACATATTTCCAAGCCTATTATCATGGCAGCATTATTCATAACAGCCAATATGTGGAATCAAATGAGGTATTTATGATTAGCAAGGCGCTCTATGCAGATGTCTTTGTGCTGTGTCTGGATGTTCAGCAGCATCTTTGAGATAATGGTGGAGGTGAAGCAGATGTCTACAAAGGACAGGTTGGAGAGGAAGAAGTACATGGGGGAGTGGAGGTGAGATCTGATAGCCAGGATGATGAGCAGGTTCTTGAGTACTGTGACCAGGTATATGGACAGGAAGCATGCAAGGAGGATAGGCTGAAGGTCTTCATCGTCTGAGAGGCCCAGGAGGAGGAAATGTGATGCACCTGTGTGGTTTTCTCCTTCCATGTCACCGGTTTATCTTCCAGATTAGGAAGAAGCAGCAACATATACTGAACAAACACCTGAATGACAGGCAGTCACCATTTGCAATATCACCTCTGGATGGACTTCTGTCATCCTCTATTGAGCCAATGACAGTGGTTCCTGCAGCCAACTTATAGCTCTTTTTCCTTTTAAAGTGTGTACAATCATGTGTGCACACCTGTAATCCCAGTACTCAGGAGGCTGAAGAAGGATTGCCACAAGTTCAAGGCCAGTCTGGGCTACAGAGTGAGTTTAAGACCAGCCTGTACTGCATAGTGAGACCCTATCTCAAAACAAAAGAAATAGTGAGACACTGTCTCACAACAAACAAACAAACAAAGGCAGAAAGATAAAAAAGAAAAAAAATGAAAAAATATATACCCATTTACAGTTCCTATTATGTAGCAAAAATAGAAATTTCCTCTTTCTCCACATCAGTGACTCAATTATTTTAATTTCCCCTTTGAATTAATTCTCAATTATTTTTGGTATCACTGTTCCGGAAAAATTGGAACCATTAGGGACAACCAAGTTAGGAACTGCAGGGCTGCATAGTGAATGGATAAGCATGCCACCTCCTGCTCATGTGATGTTTATCTTTCTATGTCTGACTTATTTCTCTCAACAGAATGTTGCAGAGGCTCCTTACCATGTTCAAAATAACTTCCCCCCTTTCAAAATTTTATTTCATTGTATCTTTCTTTTTATGACTGATCAGTGTTCCATTAAATATACAGAGTCTGCCAAAAAATGTATACACATTTCAGTAAAAGATAAACTTTCATAACTGTTTTAGTACTAAATTTACTGAGACATCATGAGATTAATGCAAGTTACCTATGGCGTCTATAATTACAAGAGGTGCTCAAAGTGCTGGCCATTAGCTTCTAGACATTTATTAGTACAGCAAACTGCTTCTGGGGTAACCTTGGTCATTAAGATTGCTGCACATGCATTTTCAATTTCTTCTTTAAGGGCCTACAGTGTAGTGGGTTTTCTATGATATATGAAATCCTCTAGAGTCCCCCTTTTAAAATAACACAATCTGTTGAGAAAACATCATGCTTTTTTTCCTTTCCTGAAGTGTGTACATATATTTTCACAGACTCTTTATATGATTATATTTATTTTCATTTATTCATCTGATGATAAATCCTAGTTTGAAACCATATCTTGACTACTATAATGAGTCAATGATAATAGGAATGGACATATGCCCTAACATACTTATTTCAGATGTTTTGGATAAATGTGCAGTAGAGAAATCACAGGATCATACGATATTTCCAAGTTTTAACTTTTTGTAGAAGCTCTTTAACGTTTCCATAATGACTACATCAATTAATATTCTCAATAATGTTCAGTGGTCTCATTTGTCAACTCCTTACCAATATCTTCTACCATTCATCTTTTGGAAAATAACTTTTCTAATAGATGGGAAGTGATAGCTTATTGTGGCTTAACTTGCATTACACTAAAGATTAGTAGTGCTAAACATTTTTCATGTACCTGTTATCCATTTGTTGTTATTGTTGTTGTTGTTGTTTTGTTTATTTTGCTTTTGTTTTTTGAGACAGGGTCTGACTATGCAGTTCAGTATGGCCTTGAACTCACAATGGAGCCTAAGCTGGCCTGAACTTGTGGATCCTCCTGCCTCAGCCCCCACAAATGCTGGAATTACAGGCATGCACCAAATGGATAACTACCTGTTATCCATTTGTATTTCTTCTTTTGAAATGTGTCTATAGAGGAACATCTAGCTTATAATCTAGTTATTTGTTTTCTTAGTGTTGACTTGTCTGAGTTCCACATAAATTGGTGGATATTCCTCTTACCTGATATGCAATTTAAAAGTATGTTCTCCATCTCAGGATTTCTCTTCACTTTGAATATTGCTACTTTTGCCATATGGAGTCATTTAAATTTGAAGCTATTTTATTTCGCTGTGTTTGTTTTCATTGACTAAAGCTTTTCTCATTTGTTTTTCTCTACCAAACTGAAATTTTTCTTGTCTTACATGTAGCTTTTTAATTCATTTTGAATTGCTTTCTGTGTATGGAGTAAGGTGTCTAATTTCATTCTTTTTCATGTGGCTATCCAGTTACACCCCCATCATTGATGAATTTTTCTTTTTACCACGGTGTGCTTCTGGAATCTTGGTAAATCATCAATTGATCATAAATTTGTTAAGTTTTGCCATGGCTCTCTATCCCATTCCACTGTTTTGTGCCAGTTTTCCTGTCAGTACCACATACTGTTTCCTTCACAATATCTTTTGATGCATTAGATTAATTTTGGTGATATTCAAATTTTTTATCATTTGTATTTTTGCTCAAGCTTTCAGTTTCACATCTGAGCATTCATCACTCCATTTAAGACTATTAATATATTCATCCATTTTTCTATGTGTTCTGTGATTTTAGCTATTTGTAAGCTATTCATCCACTTTACAAATAATTTCTGTTTGAAGTATGAGCTACTTCATAATTTGAAGTATGAGCTTTCTTTTTTTTTTTTTTTGTGGGTACCGGAGTCGACCTCAGGACCTCACGTGCCAGCAGGCGCCTGTGCCACTGAGCGATATCACCGGCCCTTTTTTCGTATGTGGGTTCCGGGAATTGAACTTGGGCCCTCGTGCTTGCCAGGCAGGCACTTACGCCGCTGACCCATCTCATCAGCCTAAAACTTCTTTCTTTATGTATAATTTGTCTTTGGAAAGTTTCTTTTTTAAATATTTACTTTTAGATATTTAATTTAGATATAAAATTGTACATATTTATGGTGTATAGTGTAATATTTCAGAACATTTTTAATGTGCGATGAATAGATCAGGGTAATTGGCATATCTATGACCTGAAATATGTATAATTTTTTTCTCATTTGATTTCCTATTAGCTTTTAGTAAGTAATTAATATGAGTCATTACTGTCAACCTACTTATGCTACTAGGCTACAAAACATTGGAAGTTAACTTTCATATCACTTGCATTCCTGTCCCTATTTACCACCCCTCTACTAGCTCACACTCTTATACACTCACATACCAGTGTATATGCGCTCTCTCTCGCTCTCTCTCTCTTACACACACACACTCACACACTCACATACACACACGCACTTTCTTGTCTCTGGTAGCCACTATTCTATTTCAATGTGATTCACCTTCTACATCCTGCCACATATGTAAGAGCTAACAAACTTTGTCTTTTCATGCCATGTTTATTTCACTGAACATAATTGTCTCCCATTCCATTCATGGATTACTTTATTATTTTTGTTTCTGAAAATACTTCTAATTATATAAATTTCACATTTTACCCACTCATCCATTGGTGGGTACTTCAGTTGATTCCATATCACGGGTATTATGAATAGCTGCAACATATCCATAGGGTTAGGGTTAGGGTTTCCATTTAAAATATCTAGAGGGTTAGGGTTAGGATTTCCATTTACAATAACATTATAGGAGGTTTTACTCAGAAATATTGTGCACATAAAATGAAGCAAATTACATACAATACATAACTAAGATGCTGCCGTTAACAAAATCTTCAGTTATTGCTTCATTACCATATGGTTATTTTCACCCTCACCGTTGTCCTCCTCATCTCTACTATAATTTTTTGAGGTGCAGAGGAAATAGATTAAAGACACCATAGTATGCTATAATGGGTGAGATGTCTATGAGAAGCAGGACTAATGAGGGAGGAAAGGAACATTTTGAGATTTTTCAGTTCCCCATGAAAATCAAATACATAAAGTTCACAATCCTCTTAGCTGAAACTGTGCACAACTTTATCCCATCTCTCTCCAAATGTTCATGTATGTCTTCATGATGGGAAGTAATATTTCCAATAGTTTTTCCTCCATTTATTGCTCTCTGAGTTAGGCCGCATGTCTACTATGGGATGTCCAAACAGATCCCACACTCCTTATCTGTGTGAGGAACAGAAAAGCTCAAGGGCAGCCCACAGGATTGATATTGATGATGTTGAATATGGACTTCCTGTTTTAGATGAACATGAAAGAGGAGATACAATCAAGGTGTCAAATGTGCAGAAAAAACCAGCAAATAAAAAACTAGAAAGATTGACTGGTTATGTAGTAATGTATTACCTTCAAATCTCAATGAGCACAGCTTATAATTATCCATATTGGTCCATGTTACTCCAATGTTTGAATATCTGAAATTTAATGGACATTAAAAAAAATGAAGGTCCACAAAAAGTTTCGGGCTCTTCCTTTATGCAGAAGAAGTCTTAAGAGTTCTATTGTCTTTGTTAACATTTTTCCTTTCTAATGAAATGCTAAGATTTTTATTTTCATTTTTCACTATGGAAAGAGATACATATCTAAAGCTACCATTTAAGCAATTTTAGATGCATAATTTGGTATCATAATTATTGTTAATGTGCAACCATCACTCTTACCCATCTCCAGAAAATTTTCACTTTCCCAACTGAAATTTGCACCTGTGTGAAAAACACTAAATACCACCATCTCCCCCAAACACCCATGATCTTACAATTAAATGTTATATAAAGTTAAAGACACCAAATTTCAGAAATAAGAAAACCAAAGAGGCAGACAGGTTCTGGATTTACTTTTTTACCACATTTTCTAAACTACATTCCAAATGAATGTCAAATGTCCTGGGATTAGATTTTCCAAAGGTGGAGCCTCTTCAGGGTGCTACTAAAGTCCCTGTTCCTCAGGCTGTAGATGAATGGATTCAGCATGGGGTGACCACAGTGTACACCAGTGAGGCCACCATGCCCTTGCTGGGAGTATATGACACATTTGAACCAAAATACATCCCAAGGCCTCTTCCATAAAATAAGCAAACAGCTCACAGGTGAGAACTACAGGTAGAAAATGCTTTGTACCTCCCCACAAATGGTGGGATTTTCAGAAGGGCAGAAACAATTTTATAGTAGGAGAAAATGATCCCCAACATGGGAAAAAAAACCAAATAAGTGACCAACCATAGATGTGACCATGTTTTTTATTAAGGTGTCAGAACACAAAAGGTTAAGGAGCTAAGGAGTGTCACAGAAGAAATTAGCAATTTGCATATCTTTGAAACAGGTAACTTGTAAGGCAATTAAATAGTGCACTTGGGAGCTCAAGAGGCTATATATATATAATAGTACAGTACTCAGGCATAGGAAAGAAGGAAATCTTGTTATGGACGATAATGTGGACAAACCTGGAGAACATTATATTAAGTGAAATAAGCCAGGCTCTGAAAGATAACTATTACATGGTCTTACTTAAGTGGAATTTTAAAAGTTGATCTCAAAGGAATATGGAGGGGTGCTTGTACCTAGAGTCTAGGGAAGCTGGAGAGGTAGAATTAGAGAAGTTTTGGTCAAAGTATGTGAAATTCCCGTGAGATAGAATAAGCTCAATGTATCTGTTGTATAGTGTGGTGATTAAGGTTTATGAAGATCTATTGTGTTGTAGAAAAATTCTGAGTGCACATTAAATGTCTCATCACCAAATGATAACTAAATAAAGTGTCGTATATGTTAATTTTCTAGATTTCACCATTTCACAATGTACTATACAGTACTTATAAACATGATGTTGCTTATAAGCATAGACAATTTTATTTGTGTGTTAAAAAAATAAGTGAATTTGAAAAAAAGGAAATAATATCAAGACAGGTAGAAAGGATTTTTTCATAACATCGTGGACACCAAATGATTCATTAAGTCTCCAAAGATCATAGCGATCATACATGGTTCCCTGGATTGGGTCCTTGTACAAATTAATCTTTACTTGGAGCCACTTGTAAACTCAACTTCAAACAACAAAAAGATTTTTCCCTTTGAGAAAATAAATTTGTCTCATACTATTACATCTTGCAAGGACACAAAATTCACTAAAAGTTTTCCATCTGCTGTCTCATTTTACCCCAAGGGAGCTGAATTGTTTAGAGACTGGAAAGACAATAGAACATTTATTTAATTGGGACTTCTGAGAATTAAAACATTGATATGAAAGAAACTTTAAACATATCCTTGAGCCACTCCCCTGTAATCTAAAAGTCTAGTCTTTGTGAAAACCCCAGTTGGCTCTGCAGAGAATCTTCATAAAGAAGAGAAAGCTTCAGGGATAACCTTCCAAGGGAGTCAGTCTGTCCACCAAGGCTGCTGGAACAAAAGGAAACCAGGACAGAATGTGGGTCTGGTCTATGCCCCTAGAATAATGGGAAAGCTCTGTGCTCATTTAGTCTGTGAATCAGGATCCCTGTACATTGAAGGGATTTTAGCTCTGTAAATCTTTTTTAACTGCTATTTTGTTTCTTTCTTGCTCCTGAAAAATTGGGAGGGCTCCCCATTAAAAGTTAATGTCTGGAGTCTCCAAACTTCATTCTCTCTACAAATGGTAGGCTCCCATCAGATTTCCTGTATACAATTATTTGTTAACTACTCACTGGAGATCTATTATGCACAAGGCATTGTCTACTTCTTTCCACCCGAAGGGGGTTTTCTGTTCTAGTCCTTAACTGATTTTCCTGTCATATTTGTCCAACTAATAATTCTTAATAATTACCTATTATATTTGTTTCACTTTAGTGCCTATAAAAATCTACCAATAATGTAATTGTTTCTGAGTTACAGAGCTCAGTCCTATTTTCTTGTTTTGTATTCATTATCCACTCAAATGATCAGAAAATATTGAATGAATTTGGCAACTGTCATGACATGCTCAAAAAATTAACGCAAGTGCTACAACATCTTAATGTAAATTTCCTCATGGATTTGTGTGAAAATAGCCATTCTCTTTTGGTGTACAAAGTTGTACTTGTTTTCTTTGTTTCCTTACAGGCTCATCCCTGACTGCTAACCACTGTGAGGGCTGCTAGACATTCTCAATTGCATACTGTTGACAAGGTTAGGACTTACATCTATTGAACTTTTGTGATGAGTTATGTTAACCAACAGCTTTATGTTAAGCAGATTGTTATTCTTAGAACTGATACTATTTGTTCATATTTTGTTCTTTTAAAATAGATATAAATTCATTTCATTTAACTTTACTGTTCATTTGTGCTTATTTTTAGGTACACCATCACCTTGAAGATTACTTCTTGTGCTATATTTATGTTTGTTTCAATTATTATTATATAGCCAATATTTGTACTTTCCAACATATACAAATTAATAGGTACCATGTAAGTATATGGAAAGACAAATAATGAAACAAAAGTTTAACAATCTCAGACCCACAAACATGAATTTATCAATGTGACAAGAACATTAAGCAAAAAAAAAGGGACATCTACTACGAACCTCACACACCTCCATCCCTTTTGACAGTTACCCTTGGCTCTTGGTCACACTGGTCTCTCAAATCCCCTCCTACAATGAGCTCTCCTTTGATAGGGAAACTGCACATCTGGTCTCTTATCCTAGAATATTTCTAGTGTCATTTATTCCCCCTTATTAACACTGACTCAATCTTTTTTTTTTTTTGTGGGTACCGGGGGGTCTACCTCAGGACCTCGCGTGCCAACAGGCACCCGTGCCGCTGAGCGATATCACCGGCCCCTTTTCCGTATGTGGGATCCGGGAGTCGAACTCGGGCCCTCGCGCTTGCAAGGCAGGCGCTTACGCCGCTGAGCCATCTCACCGGCCCTGACTCGATCTTTTTGCAGCCCCAAAATTCCTATTTTTAAAAAGCCTCCCCTATTCACTTTCCCACAATAAATTGTTTTTCCATAATGTTTTCTGTCTTTAACTAGTTTCCAATCTATAGTCATTAATAATGCTAACTCTATTTCAATCTTGGAGATTTTAAACAGTTTTCCCCAAAATTTACATTACTCCTTTAAGACATCAAGATGTTTGGATTTACAGAAGTCTTGCATATTTTCAGCAAATCCATCAGATGAATTTTGACAATTAACCGTTGATTTTGTTGTGATATGTACCCACTAGGGAGCATGGACACATAGGTCAACACTACAATGTATGGCTCATATTTAATTTTAACAGTAGTACTGTTTTGTTTCCTCCTTCAGTCCACATAGTCCACATTTCTATGTCTCAATTAGGAGAATTCACCTGGAAGACATTCTCTGAAAGAAGGACCCATGGGGATCATCATAATTAGAAATGCTACATGGTGGTCAGAAGAGTTAAAGACCTGTTGTACGTGTGAACAAAATGATTCCAACCATGGTGGCTGTGCTAGTTTAGGGAGATCTTGCTAAATGATATCCACGCAAGACAGGTTTGTTGCTATGTCAGTAAGCTCACATTTCTAAAATAACCACCATGTATCACAAGGAGCAGAAAAGAAAGATTGCATCATCATGCCATTTAATTCCTTATTCAATCTTATCATGTACTGAGCATTTACCATTCATGGTGGAGAGCTAAATATATTTAGCTGAGTTTAAATAACTTTCTAAGAATCATATAGATGATAACTTGGAGGACCAAATTCTATTCCATCAAATCTTACTGTACAATCCAATTGCTAAATCAAGCACTGTGTGCCTTGGGAGAGGTACATATCCAACATAATTACTAAACAGTAGCAGAATAATAATAATGACAGCTATCAATTATGCATGCTCTTAATATACATGAAAATAATTTTAATTCTCAACACCAAAATTATAATAACATAATGATCACATTTGTTGGAAAAAATAAGCCAATGTGGGTTAACAGTCTTGTCAGTAGAAATTTTTGAGTCATAGAATAAAAACTGTTTGGGTTATAAATCTATGTTTCATCATTGTTATATAAATATTAGACTTAAAATTGTAGAGACTCTCAAGGAAAATATATGAGATGTCTTCAAATATCCTGTAAGTGTCATAATGAAGAAGAAATTAGTTGATGTCCCTAACTTAAAAAAGGGTAATTAAGTAAATGGTTATAAAGAAGAGATATTTTTCCCAAATTAAAAATCTTGAATAATTATAAATATTTAAAAGTGATGTGAGCTTCCACTTGCCTATATAAATCACTGTACAGAGAAAGAATATGGGGTGCGAGGAACCTTAACCCACAGTGGAAATGTGAAGTGATACCTACTTGAGGTTTAGTTAGATGTTTTTTGAAATTTTGTTTCTCAAGGAGCAAAACTATTGACATGGAGGCAGAAAACCACACAGGAGCATTGCAGTTCATCCTCCTGGGCCTCTCAGAGGATCCTCAAGTGCAGCCCATCCTCTTTGGACTATTCCTGTGCATGTACCTGGTCGCCATGCTCAGGAACCTGCTCATCATCTTGGCCGCCAGCTCTGACTCCCACCTCCACACCCCCATGTACTTCTTCCTCTCCAACCTGTCTTTTGTGGACATCTGCTTCACCTCTACCATAGTCCCAAAGATGCTGGTAAACATCCAGGCACACAGCAAAGACATCTCCTACATGGAGTGCCTCACTCAGGTGTATTTTTTTATGCTTTTTGCTGGCATGGATGATTTTCTGCTCACTGTGATGGCCTATGACCGCTTTGTGGCCATCCGTCACCCCCTGAACTACATGGTCATCATGAACCCTCAACACTGTAGTCTCCTGGTTCTGATGTCTTGGCTTATTATTGTTTGGGTCTCCCTGATTCATATTCTACTGATGAAGCCACTGACCTTTCGCATAGGCACAGAAATCCCTCATTTCTTCTGTGAATTAGCTCAGGTTCTCAAGGTGGCCAGCTCTGATACCCTTGTCAATAATATCATCTTGCTTGTAGCAACAGCCCTGCTCTGTGTGTTTCCTGTGACTGGGATCCTCTTCTCTTACTCTCAGATCATTTCCTCCTTAATGAGAATGGCCTCCTCCACAAGCAGGTATAAAGCGTTTTCCACCTGCGGGTCTCACCTCTGCGTGGTCTCCTTGTTCTACGGAACAGCACTTGGGGTTTACCTCAGTTCTGCTGTGACCCATTCTTCCCGGGCAAGCATGATCGCCTCTGTAATGTACACGGTGGTGACCCCCATGCTGAACCCCTTCATCTACAGCCTGAGGAGCAAGGATGTGAAGGGGGCCTTGGGAAGGCTCCTCAGCAGAGCAGCTTCTAGTCTTTCATGGACCACTTACCTCAGAACGAAATGAACATTGTGGTCCCTTAGGCAAGCACTGTGAATTTCAGTACGCTGGCTCTGTTTCTCCCTAAAAGACACCTTTCTTCATTTATTCTATTTCCAGAGCTCTTATAGCTTTGTTGTATGTGTTTGTAATTATTTCTCCTTAACCACTTTTCAATTATTCCTTCCTAGGGTTTCTACTGTATGGATGGCCCTTCATGTTCCAAAGATGAACCTTACCTCAATTTTACATGTATGGGTGGCACTTCTGACTGAGAAGGCCTACGGCTGCCTTGTGGCCATCTCTTCCCTCTTCCATTACTAAGTCATCATGAACCCTCACCCTTGTGGCTTAGCTTTGGTGTCTTATTTCAGTCTTTTGAATTTACTGCTGCATAACTTGAGTGTCCACAATTGACATTCCAGAGTGTGGAAATTGCCAATTTCTTGTGTGACCCCTCTTAACTCCTCAATGTTGCATGTTCTGATATTATCATCAAATTTATCAGCATATATATTATTGTTGCCATCCTGGGATTTCTTCCTGTCTCAGGGATGTTTTGCTCTTACTATAAGATCATTTTCTCCATTTTGGGATTCCCAGCAAGAGCAGTGTGTATAGAGCCTGCTCCACCCAGGGGTCTCACTGGTCAGTAGTCGGCTTACTTTATGGCACAAGCCTTGGAACGCACGTGGATTCAGCGGTACTGGACTGTGTCAAACACGGTGCCATAGCCTTAGTGCTGCGTAGTGTGAATTTGTTCCTAAGGAAGCTCCACAACACAGCAGTGTAAGCTCACTGCTTTTGTTATGGTATTCGAATACGGGTTTCAAAATGCAGCAAAGCTAAACAGGTATTCATGTAAATCAGGCTTTGCTGGTCACAGTATGTTTGTACTTTTTGGGCTTTACCTCCTCGTCATGTTTCATAGTGCAGTGCAGTTAGTCAAGACTGAGTGGTGGAAGAATTGGAAAATTTTTAAATGAGGAAAAATGTTGCGTTCTGCAGGATGAAAAATTTCTATGGATACCTGGCATCTGTGTGTGAATTACAAAGTGAATTAATTTATGCTACTGAACCATGAACATAAAAATGATGAAAATGTTCATTGTTATGTACATTTTATAACAATAGAGAATAGAAGTAATACAGAGATGGATCTTTTAAAAAATAAACCAGTCACAGAATTACTAGCACTGTGATTCATTTCACATATGCAGCATCTACACAACATGTAACTGAAAGTAAAGGGAAAAGCTCTGGAAGGATGGGGTGAGAGTAAGAGTGGAAAAAGAATGCTTGGCTATGACAAATGCACATCTTATGCATGCAGGAAAATGTCACACTGGATCACTGTGATGTATACAATTAATACATGTTAATAAAATAGATAAGAAAGAAGTAAAAATTACTCATAAGCTTTCTGCTGAGTAGAATGAGAAAACACCCTTCAGAGGATATTTACATTCATTTCTTCTTCCTCCGCTAGTATTAAGAAGTCCTTAGAGACTTGGAGAATGTAGGACAACTTGCCTAATTATGAGTTCTGTATCTGGAAGCTCCAAGTCATGGAATTAATAGTCAGCAGTCAGCTTGTTCCTCTCTGGGGAGTTACCTACCTGAGCCTCCTCTGTGGTTGTTCACGTCAGGAAGCTTCTATCTGATACTGTATTCATACTGAAGCTGAAGACAGAGACAAAGGCTTATGTACAGAGCTGGCACAGGATGTGTGTTTGACTCTCAACCCTCAGTCAGAACTCAGCAGAGACAGAGCATTATGCAGTAAGAGAGAGGATGGATGTAGAGGAGTCTACCAGAAGCACCATTTCCATGTCTTCAGGAGGAACAAGCAGTTTGGTTACCAGAATGGAGGACAACAGGTGCTAAATTTCACCTAAGTGGATTGTGCCTATGTTCTACAATCCTATGTGGACTGTCCACCTGTGTTAATGTGGGGATCCTTGAAATCTCAGTTAATGTTCTTCTTTCATTCCGCATTAGTTCTACCTTCCATAGACAGCACAGCTATTTCAGTAGAAAATGGGTCCCTCAACACTGTTCTGAAAGCCTCCAAAAGGTGCAAGTAGGTGATAGATGGTAAAGATGATGAGGACCGCATTACCTACATCTTGAATCTTAACAGAGAGCGTCTTAGCAGCCGGCCACATATTATGTGCCTCATTACATTTCCTTTATATAGATTTTCACTTGTTGCCTATTTCCCACAATAGTATTCATTTACCTAAGAGAAAGAGTAGCATTTTTTATAACTTGTACTGCATTTTAGGTAAGAAAGTCTGAACCATGTTTCAATTAGATTGATTGCAGATTCGGGTATTTTGCTATAACAATTCTGTCATATTGTAGCCTCAACAACTCGAACAGACACTTCCTGTAGCTGTCGGTCCAGAAAGAGACCCTGGCTCACTGCACTCTTCCCTTTGGTGGTGTCTGGTAGAGCAGAGCAGGACAGAGCATCTGATGGCTCCAGCTGCTGCGTAGAATGAGAAAACACCCTTCAGAGGAGAGATGTAGAGCAGTCAAATTTCACAAAAAGAGTAGGCACATAAAAGTTCAGTACTGGACTCTCTCTCTCTTTCTTCCACGCCAGGATAATATAATACCTGTCCACACACTTGCTCATTCCTGTAATCTTCCCACTTAATCTCCACAGGTGACTTTGGCTAGGATTTGAATTCATTCTTACTAGGGAACATGGGTAGTTTAAGAATGTGCCTGAGAAGTAAGTGTGATTGAGACTGCTCTATATCTTCATTTTCTTCCTGAGAGTGAAAACAATAAAAGATATGGTGTAAAAGACCCTGGGACTGAAAATGACATTTTCAGCCCTTTTGGTACTTTTGTTTTTCTGAAATATGGAGAAGGTTGTTAGCATCTTTGAGACTAAGCATTGTCATCTGAGGGGATCTGTTTGAGATAAGTGCAGTAAAGAAGGATTAAACAAATGACAAGGAGACTCAAGATATTAATTAAGAGGTGGTGACTGCTATAAAGTAAGAGAAAATGAAATTTAGATATTAATATTAATAAGGGTAAAGTTAACCTTCATTCAGTGACTATACTTTAATCAGGGGTGACCTATCATCTCTCAGGGGACACTTCCGTTCTGTCCTTAAAAAAGTATAGGTCATGTAATTGCAGAGAAATGACAAACTCATTTTAATTTTTATTAGTACATATTTATGCCTTGCTGGGCACAAAGGAGGTGTTAATATAAAAAAATCTCTTTTTCAACATTGAACACATCTTTTATTTGTTCATAATAATTGGCTGTAATCAGTGTGACTTCAGCACACTTGGGGCTGTCCAGGCTACTCTTTGTCCCTTTCATGAGTGTCGCATAGTAGTACAGAAAAGTTACAACAGTGTTTCTTGAGTTGATGTCAGGATATATGGGCCAAAGACTCCTTTTAATCACATCTAAAATGTTCAATCATTCAAAAGCATAGCAGTGATTGTGCAGTATGAGAACAAACAGGCACAACATGAAAAGCTTGGTAAAACTCAGTAATGCTTTAACCCTCTGTGTCCTTTCTGGTTCCATAAAAATTTGAGGATTGTTTTATCTATATCTATGAAAAGTGTTGTTTTCATTTTGATTGGAATTGCATTAATTCTCTATGTCATTTTTGATAATATGTCCACTTTAATAATGTTGCTTCTGGCCTATTCAGCAATAGGAGACATCTTTCCATTTTATAATGCCCTCTTCTATGTCTTTTTTCAAAGTACTATAGTTTTCATTTTAGAGATATTTCACTTCCTTGGTTATGTTAATTCCTAGGTTTCTCATTTTTCTTGATGCTGTTGTGGGCTGTGTTGTTTTCTTGATTTCTTTCTCAGTGCAATCATTATTACTGTACAGAAATTATTTTTGTGTTTTGACATTGAAACCTGCTGTTTTCCTGAATTCATTAGTTCTAAGAATCTTTTGGTAGAGACCAATTTCTTAGCCAGTCATTCTTTAACCACTGATTGGTGTAGCATCTATTAATGTTACATTTCTGGTCAGTAATAACATATAGTTTTGTGCCCTTAAGAAAACCATAATCATCAAGAGTTGAAGTTCATACAAGTTAGAGATACAAGTGTATGTTAAGTAGTTTAAAAAATGGAAAAGTTGAGTAGGCACTTATATTCACAAATGAGCATAATCAAAACATGTAAAAATGATGCAAAATTCCTGAGACATATTATCTCATAATAGTTTTTTCTGATTAAGAAGTAATGACTTCAGTTTAGTGTTTGAATAATGTGGTCCTAGCTCTCACAGTATGCCTTATGATTTTACTGAAAAGAATCTCCCAATGTTAGAATAAAATAAAGCATATTTGACAGCTTCTTAATTTTCTTTAATGAAAAAAAATGTTTTCCTAAAGAGGGATATTTCTTTTTCTCTGCTTTTCTTAAAAGAGTGGGCCATATTTACTGTGATCATGGTCTGGTTATGATTAAAGTTCTTGGCTTCGAATATCGCACATCTAAGTCTCACTCAGGTAGATGTGAATGAGGGGGATGAATAACACAAGAAACAATACTGAAAGGCTACAAAGATGTGCCTAGTCACACTGGAGAGTTATTGCTGAAGGTATATGGAAATCATATTTGAGTACATGTGAATATTAAAATTCAAAATATAAGTTGAGTACAGAACATCTTCGTTTTTCATTTTTATTCTAACCATTTCATTTTTCAAAAGGTGTGCAAACAATGTGGAAGCGCATAATCTAACAAGTGTCTCAGAATTCCATCTCTTGAGTCTCTCAGAGGATCCCGATGTGCAGTGTCTCCTCTTTGCTTTATTCCTGTCCGTGTACCTGGTTACAGTCCTCGGGAACCTGCTCATCATCCTGGCCATCAGCGCTGACCCCCACCTCCACACCCCCATGTACTTCTTCCTCTCCAATCTGTCCTTGATGGACATCTCTTTCATCTCCACCACGGTCCCTAAGATGATTGTGGGCACTGTAACTCAGAGCAGAGTCATCTCCTATGTGGGCTGCCTGACACAGATGTCTCTTTTTCTCCTTTTTGGATGCATGGACGACATGCTTCTAGCTGTGATGACCTGTTTGTGGCCATCTGTCACCCTCTGCATTATTCAGTCTTCATGAGTCCCCGCCTGTGTGCTCTCTTAGTGTTGATGTCTTTTTTAGTTAGCCTTTTGGACTCACTCCTGCACAACTTTATTGCCTTACAATTGACATACTTCAAAAATGTGGAAATTGCCAATTTCTTCTGTGATGCTTCTCAACTTTTTATCCTTGCCTGTTCTGATTCTCTTGTCAGTAACCTCGTCAGATATTCTGTTGTCTCCCTTGCTGTTTTCCTACCTGTATCAGGGATATCTTTTTCTTATTTTAAAATTGGTTCTGCCATTTCGAGAATTCCATCATCAGAAGGGAAGTATAAAGCCTTCTCCACCTGTGGGTCTCACCTGTCAGTTGTTTGCGTATTTTATGGCACAGGTTTTGGAGTGTACATTGGTTCACTTGTGTCACCTTCACCCAGAAGCGGCGCAGTGGCCTCAGTGATGTACACTGCTGTGACCCCCATGCTGAATCCCTTCATCTACAGCCTGCGGAACAGGGACATGAAAAGTGCCCTGAGGAACCTCCACAGCAGAACAGTTTAATTTCATGGCTATGACAACCAATTGCAATGTAGGTTGGAAGAAGCAGTAAGAGTAGACATCTAGATGTGTAAATGATGCCTCATTGTTCACGTTATTTCTGTAGTGTGATGACTTTAATCCTGCATTGTTTCCTACTAGAATGGTAGTAATTAGTGTTGGGGGAGGAAAGCATGGAAGAATTTTTAAATTGTACAAAAATTCAACCTCAGAGAATGAAAAATTTTGAGGGGATGGATGACATTGATGGATCCACAACAAAGAGAAATAACATTCATGCAATTGAAGTATGCACTTGGAAATGGTGAATATGGTATTTTAATGTGTATTTTATCACAGTAAACAATGGTAATAAATTAAGATTCCTCTTTGAAAACAAAATCCAGACACAGAGAGTTGAGTATTTCATGTTATGTCTCATGTGTGGGAATTTAGGGGCCAGGGATGTAGCTCTGCAGCATAGCGCCTGCCTGGCAAGCACAATGTCCTGAGTTAATTCCCAGTACCAAAAAAAAAAAAATGCCATAATATGTGGGAACTTAACAAATTCATCCCGAAATTAAGTAGGTAGAAGCTTGTAAAGAGGGATTAGGGTGGAGTAAGTGTTCCTGGATATAAGAAATGCAAACTCCATGCATGGAGCTAAATATCACTATGGATCTTATTAATATCTATAATTCATATGTGTTAAAAACAATAAATACTAAATGTTATGCAAAATGTTCTTACTGAAGAGAAGAGAGGTCCACACAATTTGGAGGACAACCATCTCCTCTTCCTCTTTTACCTGCATTAATATTAAGGAGTGCTTAGAGATTTGGAGGACATCCCCTATTTGGCTAAATATGAGCTCTGTACCTTGAGACTCCAAGGTCATGTAGCAGTCAATATTTGGGCTGTTCCTCCAGCCCTGCACTTAGCTGGAGATAATGGAGGGAAGAAGGATCAGCAGAAGCATTAATTCCTCAGGAGGACAAATATGAAAGTTTAGATTGCCAGATGGGGGGGCTACCAATGGGGAAATTTTCAGTTATCCAAACTCATTTTTATGTTTTTGGTTGTGGTGCACAGAAATTTACTCAGTCTTAATTTCCTACCCACACTGGTCCACTTCCAACAGGCATCTGGACCATGATGAGGATGTGGGTTTCTCCAAACATTTCTAAGCACGACACAGGGATTATGAAGGAGTTGATAAGGATGCTGAGGACTGACACATCAATTGTGACATCATGAAGTGTTGTCAAGGGCTTCCTAAACTTCAGGTGCTGAGCTTTGTGTCTTAAACTGCTTACTTCATTTCATCTCCATGGCCTTTCTCTAGCTGATTTCCCCCACATTATTATTTTATGAAAATGAAAGAGTATTATATTGTGCAATTTTTACTAGGCTCTTAGTTAGAAACAATTAAATATGGTTTGGATTGGGCTGCCTGATGACAGACATAGGGCATGTTTTCAGGAAAATCTTTGCAGATTGTGCCCAGAATGAGGCAGGCCGTTTCAATTTCTGTCATTCCAAGGAGAGACCCCTCTTGTTCACTCTCTTCTTCCTTTTGAGAATTCATTTGCTCAGAACAAAGCATAAAGCAATCTGGAAAGTTTAAAAATGTACCTTAACTGTTCCTGTAGTTAGGACCCCTGGTCCTCTGTGTAACGCTTTCCGATGACTGAGAAATAATAAGACCAGTGCATCAGATATTATTTGATTTTGAACACTGTCTGTTACAGTTATGATTTTGCCTGTGATGGAAGATTGTATTTCTGAGATTTCTTACCATTGCTGCCTCAGGTAATTTCTCATCCATACAACAACTTTTAGGTAGTAATAAAAAATATAATGAATGCTCCCTATGTGATTAACATGTGATGAATGTATAAAATAAGGAAAAAATAAAATTTAAGAATCATTATTATTAGTAATGACCAGGTTTATCTTAATACAATTCAATCAAAGTGTTTTGTTACATAAAGTTAGTATTTTTTTCTATTTGTTTGAAGACATTTAACATTTGCGTAATTATATGCACATATTTGGAGAGCAATGACAAGCTTTCTTTTATTTCTGATTCTCCAGAACCTCAATATTGTTTGGCACAGAGGAGGTATCAAAGTTTAAAATGAAACAAAAAGGTTTGGGGAGGGCCGGTGAGATGGCTCAGCGGTGTACGCCCCTGCCTGGCAAGCGCGAGGACCCGAGTTCGACTCCCGGATCCCACATACGAAAAAAGGGGCCGGTGATATCGCTCAGTGGCACGGGCGCCTGCTGGTGCTCGAGGTCCTGAGGTCGACCCCCGGTACCCACCAAAAAAAAAAAAAATGGTTTGGGGAAATAGGGAAGGGGATCAAATTGTGAGGGGACCATAGGAATAGGAAGTAAAGTAATAAAGAATAATCAAGATATCTTTATAAATATGTAAATATTCACTGAAATTAATGTAACTATTATGTATGCTAGACATTCCCTAATTAAAAGGGTTTGTCTGTACATCAGAGGTTGAACATTTTCCCATCATGTGGAAAGCACAGGCCTCAACTCTCAGCACAGAAAAACAAGAGAAAATGTCGCTGTTAAGCATTGACTAGACCTTTGTTTAGTTCACAAAAATTAGCTTCAACACACTGGATGCTTTACTGTATGTACTTTCATCCCTCTTGGGAATGCCCCATCCAACTAAGAACAAGGAAAATAGGTCTCGTTTGAGTGTATGTGATGGACTTGGGTCGTATAATTAAACAATTATTAGTACATGGTTGGATACATAATGAATGCATTCATCATGGGGACTTGGGACATATACATTTCACATCACAACCTTTTTTACATCCCCTTTCCCTGTCCTCCATCCCCTTTCCCACCATCCCAACATCCCCTTTCCATTTACAAAAAGTCCTCCCCTATTTCCAATTATCTATTATTTATTTTGCTTATATTATTTATCCTTTGGCTTTCTCATATAGGAGAAATTGTGCGGTATTTAAATTTCTGTGTCTGAATTATTTCACTTAAACTTATAGTCTCAAGGTGCTTCCACTTTCCTAAAATTATGCAAAATTCTTCTCCTTCTTCTCCTCCTTCTCCTTCTCGTTCTCGTTCTTCTTCTTCTTCTTCTTCTTCTTCTTCTTCTTCTTCTTCTTCTTCAAGGCTGAGTATACATATATTTGTCCATTCCTTTTATGATTAAAGTATAGACAGCATGGGTTTAGCATGGGGGTCACCACATGGTTCATCTAGCGGTAATCACGCTTCTCAGAGAAGCGTGGGTCACATCACAGCTTAGTACACCCCAAATTCTGTCCCATAGAACAAGAAGACTGCACAGAGGTGTGACCCACGGATGGAAAATGCTTTGTGCTTCCTTATAATGGAGGTCAGAAGAAATGGCACGAGAGCGGTGGACATATAAATCTTACTGCATGGGATGACAGACAGTTTAAATTTTTACATTTTGTAATTTTATTAATAAATAAACTAACTTTCTGTAGAGATTAAATTCTTTCTTTGTTTCCAAAAAAAACAGTGACAAAAAAAATTAGGTTATAAAATCTGCTTGTGCACCTGCACCACATATGATGTGGAAATAGGTATTATTTTCCCTTTTTCCATTAAGTAGTATAAACATAGAGTGGTGTTCAGGTTAATACCCATTCTTATATTGTAGCATACAATATATAATACTAAAATGTGGAGTTCATGGGTCTCATCCCAGAGCATTGTCTATTTTAGTGGAGTAAGATGAAAATGTTACTTCTAAGCAATATAAAATTTATCAATTACTTCTCTCAGGATTGATACTCGATGGACCTGTGGTATATATTTGTGATAGATACTGATAAACAGGACTTAATTATAATAATGATATTTCATTAGGATGACATTCATAGATGGTTTATACTGAACATGCATCCATTTCAGAAGTCAAACAATTATCTTCTACCCACATATCAGACAGAAATTCTCACTTGCAGGATGTGGAGAAAGACAAGAATTTAGAAAAGGTTGTCATTACAATAAAGTTTCAAACTAAATTTTATCTCTCCATTACAAAGTGCCATGGGTCAGTTAAAGCATTCAAAGTAGCTGTATGTATTTCACAGAGACTCAAATCCACCTGTGGATGTAAAAGAACACATTTCAAGAGCAAGAGGGGTTGTGACATATACTACTCGCATGGGCTTTGGGTTCTTTGTGGCAAGATCTGAAGAAAACTGTTTGTGGTACACAAATCAAAACTGGCATACAAACATTGAGAGAAAAATCTACCAAACAAAGTTCTGAAAGTCAGTGCTTTGGATAAGAGATTTGCAGAGGAATGGAATCACACAGACAACAAGAACTCGAATTTCATAAGTAATTATTCAAATAATGATAAGTATTTGTTATGAAGCAAATGCATATTGCTAAATGTTTACATTTAAAATTGGTTTTTCCTCAATTTCTATTTTTCATTACTACATATTGGCAGTATATATGGATTACATTCACCATGGGGTGCTGGTATGTTTATTTAAAATATGTTAAATCTTTTTCCTTCATGTTACCCTCCCTCACCCACTGTCCCACCATCTCTTGGTTGGCTTTCCTTTTGCAAAACATCTATCTTGTGTTTTCTTATAATCCATCTTTTATTTTGCTCTACAAATATCTTGTACTTTGGGTTTCTCACACAAGAGAAACAATGCAAATTTTACCTTCTGTGTCTAATTTATTTCACTTAGCCTTATGTTCTCAAGGTACAACCATATTCCTAAAAATGACTCGAATGTATCCCTCTTTATGTCAGAGTAGCAGTGCATTCTTCATATGTACCACATTTTATTTATGTATTCATCTGTTAATGAACATATAGTCAGCTTCCAAGATTTTGGTTTTTATGAATTGTGTTGCTGTTAACATATACTACTATAATATAACATCTTTAACTCTTTTGGGAAGATAGCAGAAAGATATAACTGGATCAAATGGAATTTCTATTTTTAGCTTTTTGAAACATCTTCATACAGATTTCCATAGCTATTTTACTAGCTTACACTCCCACCAAGAATATAGAAGTTTCCCTTTTTTCCCAAATACTTATTGGCCGTTAGAATTTTTGAGAAATAGTTATTCATTCCCATTGCCCATTTTTGTGTCCTTTATTTTGAAAGGCTTAATTTTTTTTCTGAGTCGAGTACTTCATATATCCTAAACATTACTATACTGTCTGAAGGACAGCTGTCAAAAATATTTTTCCCAATGTGTAGGATGTCTCTTCACACTGTTGTTTCTTTTGCTGAGCAAAAGCTTTTAAATTTTGACATAATGCCATTTGTTGGCTTTATTTTTGTTATTTTGTTTTGGTTTTATTATTTTGCAATTGGGTTTCTGTTCTCAAATTCCTTGCCCATGCTTATATCTTCAGGAGTTATACAGATCTTATATTCCAAAAGATTGAATGTTTCTGTTTTTATACTTAGGTCTATAATCCACTATTATTTTATACACAATGAGAGATTAGGTAGAATATTCTGCATATGACTAAGCAATTTACCTTGCACCAATTCTTAAAGAGACTCTGGTTTATCTAAGGCATGTTTTGGGCCATTTTTTCAAATATTGGACAGGTGAATGTGTCTTGGGTTGTTTCTGTATACTCTATTCTGTTCCACTGATCCTCATGGTCTATTTTTCTATCCACACAGTGGTGTTTTCATCACTACAGCTATGTAACATAGCTTGAAGTCCAGGATTGTGATGCGTTCTGCTTTGCTTATGTTCAGAATTGCTGTGGCTATTCAGAATCCCTTCACAGTGCATGTAAGTTTTTGGATTGTTTTCTCTAGGTCCGAGAAATTGTTGATGTTTTTATTTGACAGCATTAAATCTATATATTAATAAAGTTCATGGTCATCTTCGCATACACTTGTTTGATAACCACTGATTTGAAGTATTTTCTGATGTTTATTTATACTGCGGTCAGAATTTGACTGGTGGACTTAGTTCAAAAATTGATTTTTCATGTCAATTAAAATTTTTTTTTATAGTTGGGTGCACCAGTACTTGGTGCATATATATTTATGATTGCTATCTCTTCCTCTTGGACTTTTCCTTTAACAAGTATGTAGTGACTTTCTTTGTCTCCTTTGGCCAGTCTTGGCTTGAAGTTTACTTTGCAAATAGAATAGCTACCCTTGCTTTTTTCTGAGTTCCTGTCACAGGAAGTAATATTTTCCATCCTTTGACTTTCAGTCTATAAATTTCTTCTTGAGTTAAATGTATTTCTTGTAAGCAGCACATTGTTGGATCTTGTTTCTTGATAAATTCTGCTAGTCTGTTTCTTTTGATTGGTGAATTGAGACCATCTACATTTACGGTTATTACTGATATGTGTTGTTTTATCCTTGTGATATTATTTTTCCTGTTTTTGGTTTCCTGTTTCCCCCTCTGTTTGCTTTTTATGCCTGTTAGATTCTTTGTAATGGTGTTCTTGGAATTGGGGTCTTCATTATCTCTTTGTAAAACATCCTTCAGTACATTTTGTAGGACCGCTTTAATGGTCATGAATTTGTTCAGTTGTTCTTCGTCATGGGAATATCTTATTGCCCCATTCATTTGAAAGGTAGTTTTGCAGGGTCCATCAGTCTGGGTTCAAGTTTGTTTTCTTTTAGAATTTGAAATATTTCACTCCAAGCTCTCCTTGACATAAGGGTTCGTGTTGAGAAGTCTGCTGTGATTCTGATGGGCTTTCCTTTTTAGGTGATTTGTTTCTTTTCTCTAACAGCTTTTACTATTCTGTTCTTGTGTTTAATTTCTGGAATCTTGATTGTTATATGCCTTGGTGTAGATTTATTTTGGTCATGGCTAATTGGACGTCTACAGGACTCACTTATTTGTATGTCAAATTCTTTTTTCGTGCCTGGTAAATCTTCTGACATTACTTCTGTGGACAGGTTTTTTTTTGTCTTTCTTTCTTTGAGGCAAAGCCTCACTTTGTAGTTCAGGATGGCCTTGAACTCACTATGTAGCCCAGGCTGGCCTCGAGCACATGATGATTCTCCTGCATCAGCATGCACCTCCATGTCCAGCCAGTATAAACATGTTTTTTATGGCAATTCCGTGGCCTCCGTCTTTCTCATTGACTTTGATTAACGTTTTGTTGTTCTTTGCATCATCTTGCAGCTGTTGGATTGATTTTTTATGGTGCTTTCCCTTTCCCTAAAAATCTTTCTTTTCTTGATCACTAACCATAGTCCTGTATTCTAGATCTGACATTGTGTCATCACCTTAGTTCATTCACCTGCATGTACTTTCCATGGAATTTTTAATCTCCTGGATATCTGATTGAGCCTGTTTCATGAGTTCCATTTCTTTCATATGTTGGGCATTCATGGTTGTCATCATTTTCCTAAATTCCTCTATGTCTTTGTCTATATCTAATCTAGATTCACTGAGTAAGTCCTTCATTTTGATCACCATCTCTTTTTCTTTACCTGAGATATTTTTTCTGATCTAATTTTCTCTATAGCCTCATTCATCTGGGGTTTTTTTGTTTTGTTTTGTTTTGTTTTTTTACTTGTCCTCATACCAGTTCAGAAAATTCAGGTGGGTGGCTTCTGATTTCCTCTATCTTGTCCCTTGTTCTTGTCCCGGGTGGGCTGGAGGTCTGGGGTTGCATTTTGCTTCTGTGTCTTCTCACTGTCTATATTTTTATTTCAGTTAGTTTTCTGCATTGATGCTTGTAAACTGCTTATGGTAGGTAGCTGTATCACTAGTATCAAGGCTTCCCTAGGCAATGTCTATTACTCAGAAATGTCTTCTAGGTGTAGAAGGCTCTTGGCTTTTATGTCTGTCTGAAGATCCTACCTTCTCCAGTTATTAGGGATGAGAAGTTGTTATTTGTTTGGCTTACCACCCAGTCTTTTGGTTCTGAAATATGATGTTGATTATGACCCCAGACAATCACAATGTTGTCCTACAAGGGAGAACAACTGATTACAACAGCTATGACATCCTGGCTAAAGTAGTACAATTAGCAATAACAATAGCATCAAGCACCACTTAGAAACTGACAAACTGTATTAACTATCAATTTTGTAACTTTAACCATAGGAACAAGACCTACATTTATATAATGAAATCCAACATAAACCCGGAACTTGTATGCAGTGAGTTTCCCCTTAGTAGAGTAATTTTACCTTGTTGGCAGTGTGGCAATTTAAGAGGGACAGGGTACAAAATAGAGAGATCAATAAAGAGAAATATAGTGGAACCAACACTGAAGGACAAAGGATGATCACTCAAGATTTGGGGAACAGGAGGAGGATAGGAGAGAAAAATATGAAGGAGAAACCAAAAGAACATTGAAGGGGACCAGAAAGACTAGAGATAATATTCACTCACATGAAAATATCAAAAAATCAAGAAAGGTAATTGAGGAAAGTAAAAAAAAAAAAAAGAAAAGAAAAGAAAGAAAGCTAGACAGAAGAAGGAAAATAAAGAAAAGACAGTAAAAAATAACATAAAATTCCTCTTTTGCCCTCGGTTCTGTGATAGTGTCCAAGTCACAGCTCAAATCTGTTTTCAGTAACCCCACAATCTGCAGTAGTTTTAGTGTTGGATGCTGGACTGATCTTGGCCATCAGATGTGGGGGCTGGGGCCAGAGTCTTCAGCCAGCAACATTAGTGTGTCTCATTACCCTGTTTATCTGTGTTGCTATCATGGTTGCTGTGATGTCCTCACACAGAGACAACCCAAGGGTGCTCCAAGTCCTGTGTACAGTTGACCCCTCCTGGTCCTCGTGCAGCCTCCTCCATCCCACCTCTGCTGGCAATCTCTTTCCTCTCTCACTGCTGGCCAGAGGAGGGGGTTGTGTGTGCTGTCAGTGGACTCACTGCCATTACCACCAGCACTACAGCACGGAGATAGCCCGAGTCTGCTTGCTGTCACTTCTCTCTCCTCTCTCTCTCTCTCTCTGGGAGAGTTCTGATGTTCCACTCATTGCCCCACCCCAGCCTAAGGCTGCTTAAATCCCATATCTCTTTCTCTTTCAGACTGCTGGTCACAGGGCAGAAATGGTCATGCTGTTCCACTCACTACCTTCACCACCACCACCACCACCACTGTGTCCCCTAACCTTGTTGTTGCTAGAGTTTCCAGTTAACTACTAGGGTGCATGACACACACACACAAAAAAACTAGCAACCCACTGGAGAGGGAGCAGCTTCCAGATCACTTGCCCCTGTGTGTGCTGGCAAAACTTGCTGCCAGGTTGTAGTGTCCTCTGTTTGAAGCAAGCAAAAGAGGCGAGGGACCTTACATCCCAAATCAATCCTGTGTGGCTTGAGTTTGCCAAACTATTTCAGTCCATCAGTTTTGGGGGGGAACTTCCCAGAATGGCGACTTCTGCACACAGGTGGCAGTACACAGGCAACCCTGTACACACAGGATTGTCTCAATAGCAGTTCATGATGGGTTCATCCTCTGCCTCACTGCATATTTTGTAATCTTTTTGCAGTGCTTAGAAAATAGTGTAGATGAACCCACTTTTTGCTGTCATGAATAAGACATATATGGGAAGTAGAATCAGTGTGGAAGAAAAGCAAAATTTTAGATGAGATTTTTATAAACTCCAAAACAAGCACTTAAGCAAACCTCACAGTGCTGGGATTTATTTAGCACACTGTCTTCCACCCATTCAGCTAGCTGAGCAGAGTGATTGTCCTGATAAGGAGAAAATTTCTTTGGGCCTCCATCTATCCATCATCTACCTTAGCAGTGACTGGCTTATGGTGCATCAGTCCTGGGGCATGACCAGGGAGTCTGGATCCAATGTCCCTGGATGCTGCCCAAAAAAGCCTCAGGCTCTGTGTTAGTTACTTTTCTGGTTTCTGAGACAAAATACTTGACACCCAAAGTTGAAAGGGGGAAATGTTTATTTAGCTCACAGTTTGTAGAGGTTTCAGTGCATAATCAGCTGGCTCTAGGACAGGGTGGCACATGGCAGAGAGGAAACATTTCATGGTGGCAGAAGATAGCAAAAGCAATGAAAGACAGACAGAGAGAGAGGAGGAGGAGAGAGAGACAGAAAGAGAAGACTCTTTTTGTCCTTTTTGTATCCATTCTACTGGGATTAGGGTGGTGCCAATCCAATCAGTGGACTGATCCAGCAATGACCCATCCTTAATCCCAGCATCCTTAATCCCAGCATTGCACTATGAATAAATCACACACTCTAGATTCAACCATCTCTAAAAAAGCCTTATGACTGCATGAGGCTTTGGAGGCACATCTGGACACAACCCATACAGGTTCCATCATCAGTACTTATATGAATATAGCCTCTGAAAGGAGTCTCTCGATGTAGATGTCCATGGAAGGAGGAGACAATGTTTTGGTGTCCAGTGGACTGGAGTAATCAAACTGAGGAGCTGGAGGTAGCGAGTGATGATGGATTGACATTATGACCTTGAAGGATCAATGCACAGAGCTTTTAAAAGCCATATTTTTTTAGGTTACTCCAATTTCATTTTCATTGGAGTGAAATATACATATCAAAAACCTAACAATTTTGTTTTAAAAAATGTTTAATAGTACACGCTTGCAATGCATAATTATGACATTCTTTGTGGGAAATTGGTACATGTAAATAGCACACTTTAATTCTTTTTTTCACCCCCTTGATCTCCCCTCCCCCCCACCTTCATATTGATATCACTTTTCCCTTTGGAAAAGATTTATCACCATATTTCCTATTATCTATATTTTATTTTGCTCTTTATTTATATTTTGTATTTTTCATATAAGAGAAAGCATGCAATATTTAATTTTGTGTGTCTGAGTTATTTCATTTAATATTATGGTCTCAAAATGCAGCTTGGAGTCTAAAAGTCTAAGTACAAAAGATGGCATATGCTAATTCTACTCACTTCTCCTTCCTCTCTCCCCTCTTCTTTAGTCTCCTGAATACATTCCTATTTGCAAAAGATCTATCTCCTTGTCCAACTTCTATCCATCCATTATTGTGCACTTTGTATTTTGCCTTACTCAAATGAGAGATATCTTATGGTAGTTAAGCTTGTGTGTCTGATTTATTTCACTCTATACTACATTTTCATTGCATCCTTTTTCCTACAAAGGTCTCAGATTTTATCCTTCTTTATATCCAAGTAGTTTTCCATTATGTATAGACACCACATTTTCTTTATTTATTCATCTGTTGATGGGTATACATGCTGCTTCCAGGATTAAGCTATCGTGAATTGTGCTGCCATAAACATTGGTATGCACATATCACTGTATATGATGTCTTTAGCTCTTTGTGGAAGACACCTAGGAGTAGAATAGTTGAGTCATTGAAATTTAAAATTTTAGCTCTTTGATAAATCTCCATACTAATTTCCAGACTGGTTGTATTAGTTTACATTCCCACCACCAATGTAGGGAGCTTCCTTTTTCACCACAGCCACACCAGTGTTTCATATTCTTTGACTTCTTGATGATTGCCATCTGGTCTAAGATGGACTCTTCGGATTGTTTTAATTTACATTTCTCTAAAGGTCAAACTCTGCCATAAAGAAGGATAAACTTGAAACATTTCTAGCTAAATGGATACACCTTGAGACCATACTCTTAAGATAAATAAATGGGACAAACATATAAATATTGCATTGTTTCTCTGGTGTGAGAAACTGAAAGTGTAAATAAGGACCAAGATGTAAAATAGACATTGTGAAATAGGATGAAAATGTTCAATGGAAGGGAAGCAATACTCCCAAATTCATTCCTGGAAGCAAGCATTACTCTGATACCAAAACCAGAGAAGGACCCAATTAAGGAAGAGAACTACAGGCCAATCTCCCTAATGAACATAGATGCAAAAATCCTTAATAAGATACTGGCAAACAGAATCCAACAAATCATCAAGAAGATTATACACCATGACCAAGTTGGATTCATCCCAGGGATGCAGGGATGGTTCAACATACGTAAATCAATAAATGTAATACACCATATTAACAGAACCAAAGACGAAAATCACATCATCTCAATAGATGCAGAAAAAGCTTTTGACAAAGTCCAGCACCTTTTCATGATAAAAACCCTACAGTAAATTGGAATAGATGGTCTTTATCTCAATCTGATAAAAGCTATCTATGACAAACCAACAGGCAATATTATACTAAATGGCCAAAAACTGAAAGCCTTCCCTCTAAAATCAGGAACAAGACAAGGATGTCCACTGTCCCCACTCTTATTCAACATAGTTCTGGAAACTTTAGCCAGAGCAATTAGACAAGAGAAAGAAATAAAAGGAATAATGATTGGAAAGGAAGAAGTTAAATTATCATTATTTGCAGATGACATGATACTCTACACAGAAGACCCCAAAAACTCCACTAAAAAACTGCTAGATTTAATAAGCAAATTCAGTAGTGTAGCTGGATACAAAGTCAATACTCAAAAGTCAATAGCCTTCCTGTACACAAATAACAAACTTACTGAAAGAGAAATTAGGGAAACAATACCTTTCACAATAACATCCAAAAAAATGAAATACCTAGGAATCAACCTCACAAAGGATGTAAAAGACCTCTATACTGAAAACTACAGTACTCTGAAAAAGGAGATTGAAGAGGATATCAGAAAATGGAAAGATATCCCTTGCTCCTGGATAGGAAGAACCAATATAGTGAAAATGGCCATACTTCCAAAATTGTTATACAGATTTAATGCAATTCCAATCAAAATTCCAACAGCATATCTCACAGAATTAGAGAAAACAATCCTAAAATTCATTTGGAATCAGAAGAGACCTAGAATAGCAAAGGCAATTCTGGGCAACAAACGCAAGGCAGGGGGCATCACAATCCCTGACTTGAAATTATACTATAAAGCTACTGTGATAAAAAACAGTGTGGTACTGGCAAAAAAATAGACCTGAAGATCAATGGAACAGATTAGAAGATGCTGAAACAATCCCAGACATACTAAGCCACCTTATCTTTGACAAAGGTGCCAAACACATTCGCTGGAAGAAAGATAGCCTCTTTAATAAATGGTGCTGGAAAAACTGGCTCTACACATGCCGAAGACTAAAACTAGACCCATATCTTTCACCATGCACTAAACTAAATTCAAAATGGATCAGAGATCTAAATATTAAAACAGAACCATTAAATCTGCTAGAAGGTAGGATAGGTAAAACCCTTGGAGACATTGGTGTAGGCAAAGACTTTATGAATAAAAACTCAACCACACGGGAACTATCCCAAAGAATCAATAACTGGGATCTCATCTTATTAAAAAGCTTTTGCACAGCAAGAGAAACCACCAACAGAGTGAAGAGACAACCCACAATGTGGGAAAAAATGTTTGCCAGCTGTTCCTCAGACAAAGGATTACTATCGAGAACATATAAAGAACTCAAAAAAATCAGACCTCCCAAATTTAAAGACCCACTCCAAAAATGGGCATCTGAGATGAATACACATTTCTCAGATGAAGAAATACAAATGGCAAATAAATACACAAAAAAATGTGCAACATCACTAGTCATTCAAGAGATGCAAATTAAAACAACACTGAGATACCATCTCACCCCAGAAAGAATGGCTACTATAAAGAAATCAACTAATAACAAATGCTGGCGGGGCTGTGGGGAAAAAGGAACCCTTCTTCACTGTTGGTGGGAGTGTCAACTGGTACAGCCACTGTGGAAGTCAGTGTGGAGATTCCTCAAAAATCTAGGGTTGGAGGTCCCATTTGACCCAGCTACTCCCCTTCTGGGCATCTTCCCAGAAGAATTAAAAACATCATACCACAGCGATATATGTGCACCCATGTTTATAGCAGCACAATTTGTAATAGCCAGATCTTGGAAACAACCCAAATGCCCATCAACTGAGGAATGGATAAGAAAGATGTGGTATTTCTATACAATGGAATACTATTCAGCCATAAAGAAGGATAAACTGGAGACTTTTATAGGTAAATGGATGCAACTCGAGAAAATACTCATAAGTGAAATAAACCAGAAGCACATGTGTAAGCATCGTATTGTCTCTCTAGTATGAGAAACTGAAAGAGTAAATAAGATCCAAAATGTACAATAGACATGATGAATCAAAAAGAAACTGGTCAAAAGGAAAGAGAGACTGGAATAGGGAAAAGAAAGAAGGGAAAGGGAAAAAAATTGTATATATATATAAGATGGTTAAGATAGATACACTACCAATTTTACTTAGTTCATTGAAGAGTAAGGTTTGTGCCAATAATGTTTGGACAATTGAATGCTAATGTCTGGTATCCTGAATAACTAACTTAAAGATAGTAATACGTAATGTATTAACCATTGTTACCCTCCTATTATGTTGCTTTGAAAATTTGTTCTTCTTTTGATTTGTTTTGTTTTTTCTTCTCTTTAAAATAAAAATAAAAAAAAAAGAAAATGTTCAATGGGAAGGAGAACTAGGGAGAGGGGGAAGGAAGGAAGAAAGGAAAAAACTGAGAAAAGAAGAATAAAATGGGAACAAAGCTTTTGTAGATAAAGAGGGGCAGAGGGGTTGAAGGCATGGGGGAGAATGGGATAAAAGAAGAACCAAGATGTATCATGTATGGGTACAAATTCCCTATGATGAATGTGATCATTATGTATGTCTAAAATATGCCAATAAACTTAATTAATTTAAAAAAGTGAAAGAGAGGAAAAGTTTATATATCAGGAAAAACAATGAAATGAGAAAATAATATTGCTGATGGAGTTTGAGGTGACAAAAGTAGACAAGGAGATGAAAAGAAGGAGAGAATTTAGACACCGTCTAAATCAAAGCAAACAGAAGGAGGAGGAGGAGGGGGAGGGGGAGAAGGAGGGAGACAGGAGAAGGGGGAGGGAAGGGGGAGGGGAAGAAACCAAAACCCAAAACAAAATAAAAAACATTAAAAAAATACAAAATCAAATCAAACCAACCAACCAGCCAGCAAACTAAAATGCAGAAGTTTTCCAATGAGAACTCAGTTTATATACTTCGACAAGAGAATGTATATGTGATTCACAGGTCCCCTCCTTGCCAGAAAGTCTGGGTGTTCTCAGCCTTCCCTTCTTGCATTGATTGTGTCATGATTACATGCAGCCACACCAATATTGCCTCTGCCCTTTCCACTGCAAAATTGAGCTAACTCACTTTCAGGACTCTGTTTTACCAGCTTTCAGGCATCCAGGCAGAATCAAATACTGACCCAGTTCTTGGTTAGGAAACCTTTCCATTCCCCAACCAAGTGTGATAGTGGAATTGGCAGACAGATTCACTGGCAAGTAAAGGCCCAATGAGTCGAGATGCACACATGCAAGTTCTCCAGTGGGTGTCCTCATGGGACTGCAATTGCTTTCACACACTGGCTGGGGGTCCTGCAGAAGATGGCAGTGACTGATGTGCAACACTCAGATCCACACTTTCAGAAGTCTGCAGATTCCTCAGGGCATGTGTGCCTGCCTGGTGGAATCTGCAGGCCCTGCCCTTCTGCCCAGGGTGTGGGTTTGGTTCCCCATCCCTCAGTGAACACAGATGGGGGTTCTGCACTGGGTGGCAATGGCTGCAATTCCTTCTGAATCACTATGCCAAAGAGCTCATGAGTCTGTGCAATTTCCTTGTTTAGTTGCAGTCTGGTTGCAGTCTGTGTTCTCCAGGTATAGGTGTACACTCTGGTGATGGGTTGCATGCTGGTAACTGGTAGGGGCTGGCACCTGTGACCCAGCACTCCAGTGGAAATGCAGGACTCATGCTGGGTGGTTCGGATGCACTGCCTATGCCTCAGCTGATCTGCAGCCCCACAGAGCTGGTGCCAGTCAGTCTGCGTGCATTTGCCTGTGACTTGGTGAGCACTCTGGGCAAGCAGACTGTTTGGGAGAGACAGCAGATATGCATGCTCAGGCTGGTGACTGGGCTGGTGATCTGGGTAGGCAGGCTCATGAGCCAGGCAGCTCAGCTAAGATGCCCTTCACTTGCGCATCTCTGGCCTGAGTCTGGTGGAGGGACGTGGCCCCTGCCCATGGTACATACTAGAGCAAAGAACAAAGGAATTATGCTTTCTCCAGTGTTTTGGGTGGGGGTGTTACATGGTGGGGGTCAGTGAACACAAACTCTGTCCCAGGAATCCAATCTATGCAGCACTATATTGGTCCCTCAGACTATTTCTCTCACTATCAAAATGGCTGCTCCCCAGAGGTATGGGGAATGGGGGTGGTGGATGAATCACAGCTGTTTCCCTTGTTCAACTGTCCATGTGTTTGACTTGATCAACGTCTTTCTTACTAATTTTCTTTCTTACTAATTTGTGTCAGTGTGAGAGCCCCTACCACCTTCCTCATACCTTCTTTTCAGTGGATATTTTCTGGGCTTCTCTAATGGACCTCTTCCTCTAGTCTGCCATATTGAATCTCTACTTTCCCATTCTTGTGAAACACCCATCATACAAATTCAGGAGCTTCTCATTTTCCAAATTGAAAATTTGCACTCCACTTTAAAATTCCCTGTTCATCCCAACAGCATTATACTATAAAATATTATGAGAAATTAAAGTTAGAAAACTACAATATTAACATACCAAAGTGGTAGAAGTTTCTTCCTAGAGAGACAGGAAGTGAAGTGAGTGGATGAGTTGCCCAGGGGACATTCTGCTAGGATTCACTTGCAGAAGCGCCCTGTGTTTGTAATGAGACATACCCATTCACACATGGCTTCAGTGTTTCAAGCTAAAAACTTAGCACAATTTACATAAAAAAGCTGTGCTCCTCACTTTTCTGTATATTAGTGTGGTATTTACAACCTGTAGAAGAATTCAAACAATCCACATAGAACATGAATCTTAACACCTGGCACACAGGACTGTCTCAATAGCAGTTCATGATGTTGTGGTTACCATCATCTTCCACCTCTGCCTCACTGTGTCCTTTGTAAACATTTGCAGTGCTTAGGAAATAGTGTAGATGAACCCACTTTCTGCTGTCTATGGAAAGTAGAATTAGTGTGGAAGGAAGCAAAAATTTAAATGAGATTTTTATGAACTCCAAAACAAACACTTATATAAACCTCACAGCTGGTGAGTGACTCCAGCCCAAGTGGTTGTGATCCCCTGTGGAGAGTGGGTGGACACCATTCCAAGCAGGGGTCAACTGAACCTGGGACACAGAGCAACTGCTGGTTGGCTTCACTTAAGTGTTCCCCATGTTAAGCTCCAACCATGACTGGGTGAGGGACAGCCACGGAGATATCCATTTCTCAGGGAGCCACAGTCAAGCTGGCAAGAGACCCCTTGAAGGGTTTAAACTAAAGACCCAGGCTCCACACCCACAGCCAGAGGGTTTGGATTTGAAAGTGGCAGAATTGGCATCCCCACCCACAGGGGCAGGGGCATGGGCATCAGCTCCATGGCAGGGCCCAGAGGATCCCTGAGGCCTTAGTGATCCCAGGCTGACAGCCAGAGAGCAAGGGGCTCCGCTCCTGGAGAGAGGGTTGAAGAAAGCAGAGGTCAGCACTGTGCCCCCTGGCTCCCATTAGGTGGGTACCTGCATCAGTGCCTGGTGGCCTTGGGGTGGGTCCTGCCCGGTAGAGATCATGCGTTGCCTCCATTGCTCCCCGTCCTCCTCATCCTCAAGTCCTTCAGCTGCACCTTGTGGTTCAGCCACTCCATGTTCAAGGTCTTCTACCTGCTCAGCTTTCTCCTGCAATGGAAGCCTTGGTTTTCCCGGCAGCTCTGTTCCTCGTCTGTTATAGCTGCTGGGGAAACTGTTTTTGTACCACTGCATCGATTCCCCACTTTCAGGTTCAGCACACGACCCCGCTGTTGTGGGCACCTAACAGCTGTCCTGTTAGCTTTCCAAGGAAGCAGAAGAAAGGAGGGGAAGCATTGACACAGGTCACAAAGCACGGGAGTTTCAAGTCCTGCAGCCCTGGGGGTATCGCATTTCTCTGATGGCCTGTGATGTTTTATCCTTGTAATGTGAATAATGGCACTGACAGGTGCTTTTATTCTAGAGTCTTGTAGTTGTGGGTGGTCTTGTGCTAGTGTGTGTTCTGTCCCCATCCCCGTCCCTGTGGGCAGGATGGGCACCCTCTTACCTCCACACTGCATGGAGTCTACACCTGTCCTGCTCAGCCATCCTGGCTTGGCCTGGGAAGATAGAGTGCCAGTCTCAATGTCATATCTGTGACACCTCCTTGTCAAAATCTCCCTCCTTCCCAGAACATCACTGACTCCGCAGTCCCTCTCCTGGTTTCCATTCATTTCTCCTCTACTCCTTTTTTTGGGGTGGATCACTTGTCCATGACAGAGCTCATTTTTGCACTTATCTCAAATTTGAAGAGATTGCTGATGCCCGAGAGCCTCACTTTTTCATCCTTCTTCCCCGTCCAGCGGGTTGGACAGAGATATATGTTTACTGTTGTCCAGAAGCCTCCAGTATTTTCTCTGCTTCTTTTTTTTTATGCAGGTACCAGGAGTCGAACTCAGGACCTTGCGTTTGTCGGGCAGACAATTATGCTGCTGAGCTATATCACCGGCCCTTCTGCTTCATTTTTAAAAGAAGCAACAGATAGTTGCTTTTTCACCTGGGTGTCTGGGCTCATGCTTTCCACCCTCACCTCGCATCCTTTACCCGTCCTCCTGCTTTTCTTAGCTGTCCTGAGAGGGACTGCCTCATTGTGTTTCCTGTACCTGCTCTGCAGGACAGAGGTATGATGTGTTCACGTAGACCTAGCAGTCCAAGCCAAATGAATGGAAAGTATTTGTGTGATTCATGGTAGCCATGATCCCCTTAACAGGTGTTTGGATATTTTTTGATGTGCCTTGTGTGTGTGTGTGTGTGTGTGTGTGTGTGTGTGTGTGTGTGTGTGCATGTGTAAATATGTGTATATATTCTTTTTTTTTTTTGAGACAGGGTTTCACGGTATAGTTCAGGCTGGCCTTGAACTCACTCTGTAGCCCAGGCTGGCCTTGAATTTTCAGTGATCAACCTGCCTCAGCCTCCTGAGTGTGGGGATTACAGGCATGCACCAACATGACTGGCCATGTGTGCATATTCATTTTAATAAATCTTATGAAATATCTTCTGATTTTGAAGTTTAGGAATAACTGACTGTAGTAGGTGCACTGCAGTTTTTATTTAGCATGGGGACTGCACAGTGAACAGCACGCTGAACTCCACCATGGTTCAGAAAAGACTCAGGGCAGCAGTGGCCATTGTCCTTCCATCACAAGCTTCTTTGTTCCTGTGCATGTGTATTGAACCTTGCAAAAAATACACAGGAGGACTTTTTGACTGTCACTTGCTTGTTTTTCTCTGCACTGCAGTAACAAATGTTGGCAAACAAGACTTCCTCCTGGGCCCTGCGCACTCAGATCAGCAGGATTGTCCTTTGAGTCAGAACCATCCCTCTCTCTTAACTGAGGAGGGAGGGAGATGGGCCAGGCAGAGGACAGAACTGGAGGCAACCCATCTGGGGAAAGGTACAGCAAGGCCACACTTCTGAAACATTTGGACTACTGTTATATAGCTTTTACTTCTAGTGTGTTTATTGTACAGCTGTTTGAAATATTTAATAAAGTTTTATAAATTTAAAAATCCTCATCTTTTTATTTCCATTTTCCACTGTGCTAAGATACATATAACTAAATTTACCACTTTTAAATACATTCTACTAGCACAGAATACAATGCTATTTTTGTGTAAGCATCACTCATCCATCTACAGGAAATTTCACAACTTCCCAAGTGAATTTTGCACTGGTATTAGAATGATAAATTCCACCATTCCTCCAATCAGCCATGATTCTTCTATGAAACATTATATAAAATCAAAGACATCAAACTTCTGAAATAATATAATCCAGCAGGCAATATTTACATTGAGTTTTGTGTGTTCAGTTTAGCTACATTTCTCAACCTACATTCCAAACATATGCCAAACATCCAAGGGTTAGTTTTGCCAACTCTGGAGCCTCTTCACGGTGCTACTAATGTCCCTGTTCCTCAGGCTATAAATGAAGGGATTCAGCATAGGAGTAACCACGGTGTACATAAATGAGGCCACCATGCCCTTGCTGGGAGAATATGACACAGCTGTACCAAGGTACACTCCAATGCTTGTTCCATAAAATAAGCAAACTACTAACACATGAGAACTGCAGGTAGAAAAGACTTTGTACCTCCCACCTGATGAAGGGATTTTGAGAATGTAAGACACAATTTTATAGTAAGAGAAAAGGACCAGTTACATGGGAATAAAGCCAAATATGGCACCAACAAAATAGGTGACCATGGTTTTGATTAAGGTATCGGAACATGAAAGGTTAAAGACCTGAGAAGGATGACAGAAGAAATTAGCAATTTCCACATCTTTGAAGCAGGTAAATTGCAAGGCAACTAAATTGTGCAGCTGGGAGTCCAAAAGGCTGATAAATACAGATGCCAAAATTAGTAAGAAACAGAGGTGAGGATTCATAATGGCTGCATAGTGCAGGGGGCGGCAAATGGCTACAAACCGGTCATAGGCCATCACTGTAAGGAGCATGTCATCCATACTTGCAAAAAGGATTAAAAAAGACATCTGGGTGAGGCAGCTCACATAGGAGATGACTCCACTGTTAGTCAGGGTATCTATAATCAACTTAGGGACTGTGGTGGAGATGAAACAGATGTCAGTAATGGACAAGTTGGAGAGGAAGAAGTACATGGGGGTGTGGAGGTGGGAGTCAGAGCTGACAGCCAGGATGAGGAGCAGGTTCCCGAGCACTGTGACCAGGTACATGAACAGGAAAAGGCCAAAGAGGATGAGCTGTAGGCCTGGATCTTCTGAGAAGCCCAAGAGATGAAATTCCAGGATGTAGGTTAGATTATGTGTTTCCATAGTGTTTGAACACCTTTTCAAAAAATTCATTGAAAAAATGAAATAAATAAATATTGCAGAGGACTCTATATTAGGAATCAAGTATTCACAAGAAAAGTATTCCCACATGAAATATTCCTACATGAAAGCTTAAAAATATCAATCCATTGTGATAAACCCAATCCTCAAGACATCTTTCATTATCAGTTTATTTGTTACCCACGTCCTTCTGTACCCTTTTAATTTACAGACACTCTAGTGGCAATGTTAGAACAATAGAGTTCAGAACTCTATGACTCAAGTAATATACAGCCAACTCTTCCAAAAAGGAATATATGATTCTATTGGAAGAAAATTAAGAAGCACTTAATATAACTTATTTTATTCTCAGAAAAGGGTACAAATTCCATTGACTTATGGTGTCTACAATTAGCCTAATATCTAGGACTGAATTATATGAGCATTAAATTCAAGTTAATTGTTTATAATCAAAGTATATAGTGTTGAGCCACGTATTTCCAAGGAATTTTTTATCATTTTGGGACATTCCCTATTTCCACCTTTCAAAGATGTAAGAGCTCACATAGCTTTTGTGATGTATAAATTATTTAATAAGTAACTCATATTTGTGTAAAATTTATATAAATTTATATAAAGCAAGTTCCAATACATGCACATAATCTGATGACATAATAACAAGGAATGTAGATTTAGTGCATACTGTACCTGCCAGTGATTAAAAATAATAAAGGATAAGAAGGACTGGCCTTTTGCATTTTAAATTGTGTACAGGTTTAGTTTAATCACTCCACATACCATCACTACATAAGACAGCTGTTTGCTCTTTGTCTTGATTTCGTGTTCTAGAGTAGCATGCTTCATTGGTTTTCTGATACTAAACTTTCTATGTCCAGTGGAAAACATTAAAAATCAAGAAAGTCCCAAGGCCCTGGCTTATTTAAAGTCTTGTTAATTCTAATTGACAGATTTTTCACATCAGTATTTCTTGGTGCATGATTAACATTTCTCTTATTTTAGCTACTGAAGTTTGAACACTTTGTTTGTCACACCACGCTATAATTTATTTGGGAAAAATGTAAAGTAGAAGTACATGAAATAATGTTAACACACCTGAAAACTCATGTACAAAAGAAAAAGTACATGAAATGGTGTAAACACACCTGTAAATAATGTAATTCTCCCTCATCTGCAAAATGAGTATAACAATCACCTAACTTATATGGTTGCTTTATGAAAGTGTTTAAAAAATAGTTTGCATCACTGGTAATTAAAATCCAGTTGTAGATAGGTAAATACATAGTTATTTTTAAATATCCAGACACCCTAGACTCAGACCAATAAATTTAATCATATTACCACTACTCTGAGTTTTTTGGTTGCTTCCTTATATCAGGATTGAGAATCACTGTCTTAGAATATTTCATCACAATCATAAAATGCCCCATTAATATTACCTCTCCACGTATTGCCCTATGAATACGTAACAATGTTTACATCACAACTAATATTTTTAGAGACCTGAACCTATGAAATTTGAATTTTTGGTAGCTCTCCATATTTCCATTCTCTTGCAAACCCGTCCTCAAATGAATCTTTAATTTCATGCATCAATTTTCCTGTTAAAGTTTTCAAGTGAGAATGATTTATGAATCCACAGTTTTCTTAAAAACTTACCTGAAAAGTACCTAAAACTTACTAAGTTGTGTACAACACAAACCTATTTTCCCAGAAGGAGAGTGGACTACATGTACAAGTGGCTTTAACTTTCCTTTAACTATTGCAAATAATTATGTGGATAGCCTTCATTCAACATCTAAGTTTATTATTATTTTGCAATACTGGGGATTGAACCCAGGGCCTCACATGTGCTAGGCAAGCACTCTACCGCTAAGCTACTTTCTTAGTCCCGTAAGTTTATTATTATGACAGTCTTCAAAATTCTTTTGCATATCTCCCTGTCACACAACTGAAAACCTATGTAAAATATATCGGTGTGAGATACTTCTCTGATTTCTAATGAATAATATGTGTAAAATTTTACACCTTCCTCGAACCAAAGTCAGTCATTATCACTTACATCTTTTTTGTTCTTGAGAAACACCTTCAAAATACCCTTGCTGTCTGTCCAGTAAAGATCTGTATGATAAGATACAAAGAAATTTCATCACCTTATTGGAAAAACATCTACATTTTGCTGCAGTGGAAGAGACTGTTGCCTGGGAAGGGACCTGGGAAATGAACATAGTCCTCTGTCACTGACCTGCTACCACATGCAGATGTGAGTGACTCTTTCCTCTTCTCTGTGCTCATAATCAATTCCTGAAAACGAGGAAGAGGAGGATGACCTTCATCTCCACACGACTAGAGGGGCTTCGGAACTTAAGTGCATAGTCGTTGCGAGTTTATGTTTTTAAATAAATAATTCTAGCATGCAAGTAGGAAGATTCCTGATAAGCACAGTAAACTATATTCCAGTGGCACTGGAGCCTGAGAGGATATGAAGCACTGTAGCGTATCTCAGCATGAGACACACATTCGCCCAAGCAGTACTATTTGCTTTTATTAACTCACAAATATCTATGCCATGTTTCTGAGTAATAGATATAACCACTATACAATCAAATGGATTGTAGGGCCCACTTGTCAATAATACAGACACAAACCAAAGCTATTTTACCTTGTCTCTTTTTCTATGGGGTATACCAGAAAGGAGTGGACGCACGGACAGGAACTTACCAAGCAGGTTTATGTCATACAGGCTAAGGACATTTATTGTGACTCGGGAAGAGTCCATTCAATGTTTAGCAAAAATTTTTATTTTGATGACTCCTTTGTGCCAAACAAGGTGTGGGCTCTGGAGAGTCAGATATAAAGGGCAGTACATCGTTCCTTTCTGAACATAGACATATAATTATAAAGACACAAATAAAATGACCTGCTACTGCAATAGGAAAAGAGTAATTTCAGGTCACAGGCCATAATGTGTATGAAGTTTATCCTTATCATACATAGTAATGACAATTAAACATTTTTTGCTCTCATGTTAGATATATTAATCCCATATGGATATATATATATATATATATATATATATATATATATATTCTCCTTAGTGAAGTGGTTGCAATTAGGAATTAACATTAAATAAAATATTACCTCAGAGATATTAAAAACCTGCCATGCATGGGAAGTAATAAATGAAGCTAAAAAGATTAAATATTAAACTCAAAGGTGCTGTCCAATGTATTAAAATTTTTTATTGTTTCCCTACTCACAGAAAGCGTTAAGCAGAGGCTCAGAGGTCTTAACCACAAGTGCATTTCAGGTACATTTTTAACTCTCTCACTTCTCAAATGGAAGTGAAATCAAGACTTGGAACAGCCCCATTTGAGCCTGTGTGAAATAATTGCATGCATGGAGAATGATGAGAGAAGCAGCAAGAATATCTTGCACTGGTGGAAGATGAGAAATCTGTGCTGAATTATGAACTATGTACTCTTTCTGTTATCTTCATTGGTAATCCACATCTGCTTTTCCTATGTTGGATACAACTGGTGCCTCCCACTGTTCTATTCTGTGGCCTATCAGGAAATCCCAAAGGAAGGTCACAGAGAACAAGGGGTGTCTTTCTGGAGTGACAGGAAAGTGACATGGCTACTTGTGTCCTTAAGGGGACAATCTGCCAGGATTAATCCTCCTTTGATGCCCCGTGTCTGTAATCTGACAGCCCTATTCTGATGTGATTTAACATTTTTCTACCTAACAGCCCACTGGAGATTTCATTAAAATAACAGGCTCTTCTATTTTCTACAAGGAATAATAATGTTGGCATTTATAATTATAGGAAGACAAAGCACATGAAGTGAGACCAGCTATATAGAACTCATTGCACAGTGCCTGGAATACATGAAGTCCTCAGAACAAGTTCGTGATGCTATGCTTACTGTACTCCTCCTCTACATCCTTATCATCACCTTCATTGTCCTTTTGGAGTGCAAGGAAACACTGCAGAAGCACACAGTTCCTGCTGCTATGAGCGAGACACCAATGGGAAATAGAAACAAGGTGTATAGAAAGAAAATTTGAAATAATAGTAGTTCTGCTTTCCCCATTAAAACCAAAAACACACAATTTCCATTCCTTATAACAAATATTTTCATAATTGCACCTTCCCATCTGGCTACCCAAACTGTCATGTTTGTGCTTATGATGAGGAAACAATACTTACAGGATGCTTTCTATATCCATGAGGTCCCTTTGCACTTACTGGGTGATGCTGTTTCTCTGCTGGGTCACAGTCCAGGAGAGCAAATCCAAAGACCCTCCTATGTTTTCTGCCTCATGAAACCTCAGTTTCTGTCCTCAGGATTGAAATGAATACAAAGTCAAATAGGAGCTTGCTGATGCAGACAGCCATGGAGCCTGGGACACGGGGGTGAAGGTCACTAGACTGGACTCATCAACTGAAGGACTGCAGGTGCAAGCTGAATGTTGACAGCTATATGACTTTGGAGCTGTATGACTCTATATGCACAGAGCTCATAATTAGTCAGATTGCCCCATGACATTCCAGCCTCTAAGGACTTCCTAACACTAATGGAATAAAGAGACAGAGGAAAATAATTGTTCACAAGAGGTTTTGGCTTCTTCCTCTACTTGGGTTAAACTGATGTGTCCTAATCACTTCTGTGATTTATATATATTTTCTACTTTTCTTTCCACCTTTATTTCATTTTTGTAATCATATACACATAACAAAAAACTTACAATTTCAACCATATTAAATACATATTTCAATGTCCCTAAGTACATTCACATCGTTTAAAACACTCAAAATCATACAACTTCAGGATATTTTCATTTTCAAAACTAAAAGTTTATACCCAATTTAAAAATCCTGCGTTTGTCCCACCAGCATTGTACTATGAAACGTGAGAAATTAAAGCCATGAAAATACAATATTAATATGACCAGGGAGGCTGTAATAACAACTCTGCCTGTTAGGTTGCTTTCATTTTCCATCTATACTCAAATGGATGTCACAGGTCCTGAGATCAAAGTGTGATACTGAGGGGTCTTCCCATGGCACTTTTAATGTCCCTGTTCCTCACCATGTAGATACAGGTATTCAGTTCAGGGGACACTATAGTGTCCATCACTGAGGCTTCTGCACTGTTTTTGGGTAAACTTGATTGAGCTGAGTCAACATTTACTCCAAAGTCTATTCCATAAAAAAAGCAGATATCTGACAGTTGGGATCCATTAGTAAGGAAGATTTAATACTTGCCAACTTGATGAGGGCACTATTAGAGTGAGGAAATAATTTTATAGCAAGACACAATGATCCATAAGATTGGAGAGAAAGAATATATCTTCAGTAATATAGTTCACTATGTTCCTGACAAAATTTTCAAAAGAGGCAACATTAAGGAGGTGATGGCCTGGATTACATAAAAAATTAACAGTTTTGCAATTCTTGAAGAAGGTAAAATATAAGACAAGAAAATCATGCAGATGGGATATCAAAAGGGTTAAGAAAAAAGAAAAAGAAATAAGGAGTCACCAAGGCAGGGGCTTGTGATAGCTGAATAAATAAGCAAAGGTTGATACACACACGCTCCTTACCACAATAAAAGGACTGGAGCCCATGCCCCTACAGGTCAGATGAGACAAAGCATCTCAATTTTTGAACTAAGACCTGATTCGACATGGCTGAATAGAGGAGAAGCCAACTAAAACACAGGAGTTGGAAGAAAGGGAGGGAGATATATCCTTGTGCTCAAATCAATCTGAAATAAGAGACTTGTAGGTCAAACAAAACATAGACATATAATTCGGAATCAATCTAACAAAGGAAGTAAAGGATCTACATATTTAAATTTGCACTATATTGAAAATTACAGTATTCTGAAAAAGGAGATTGAAGAGGATATCAAAAAATAGATAGATATCCCTTGCTCATGGATAGGAAGAACCAACATTGTGAAAATGGCCATACTCCCAAAACTGTTTAAAACAGATTTAATGCAATCCTGATCAAAATACCATTACCATACCTCACAGAACTAGAGAAAACATTCCTAAAATTCATTTGGTACCAGAAGAGACCTAGAATAGCAAAGGCAATCCTAGGCAACAAAGGCAAGGCGGGTGACATCACAATGCCTGGCTTGAAATTATACTACAAACTACTGTGATAAAATCAGCATGGTACTGACAAAAAAAAAACAGACCTGAGGATCAGTGGAACAGATTAAAAGATGCAGACACAACTCCAAACACACTCAGCTACCTTATCTTTGACAAAGGGACCAAACATGTTCACTGGAAGAAAGATAGCCACTTTAGTAAATGATACTGGAAAAACTAGCTTTCTACATACTGAAGACTAAAATTAGACCCATGTCTATCACCATGCACTAAACCAAGTCAAAATTGATCAAAGATCTAAATATTAAAACAGAAGCAATAAACCTACTGGAAGAGAAAGTAGGTAGAAACCTTGAAGGCATAGGTGTAGGCAGAGAGTTCATGAGCAAAACCCAAACTGCATAGGAAATACTTCAAAGAATCAACAACTGGTATCTCATCTTATTAAAAACTTTTTGCACATCAAAAGAAGTCACCAACAGAGTGATAAGACAACCCACAGAGTGGGAAAAAATTTAGCCAATTGTCCCTCAGACAAAGGACTTCTATCTAGAACATATAAAGAACTGAAAAAACTCAGACCCCCCCAAATTCAAAGACTCAGTCCAAAAATGGGCATCTGAGATGAATACACACTTCTCAGATGAAGAAATACAAATGGAAAATAAATATATGAAAAAATGTTCAACATTCACTGGTCATTCTAGAGATACAAATTAAAACAACTCTGAGTTTCCATCTCACACTAGAAAGAATGGCTTTCTTCAAGAAATCAACCAATAACAAATGCTGGTGGGGCTGTGGGGAAAGGAACCCTTCTCCACTGTTAGGAATGCAGACTGGAGCAACCACTGTGGAAATCAGTGTGGAGATTCCTCAAAAAGCTAGGATTAGAGGTCACATTCGACTCAGCTTTTTTGCTTCTTGTTATTTTCCCAGAAGAATTAAAAACATCATACCACAGTGATATATGTTCACCCATGTTCATAGCAGCACAATTTGTAATAACTAAATCTTGGAAACAACCCAAATGCCCATCAACTGAGGAATGGATAAAAAAGATGTGGTATTTTATATAATGGAATACTACTCATCCATAAAGAAGGAAAAACTTGAGACTTTTATAAGTAAATGGGTGCAACTCGAGATCATATTTATAAGTGAAATAAATCAGACTCGCATGTGTAAATAATGTATTGTCTCCCTGGTGTGGGAAAGTGAAAGAGTAAATAAGGTCTAGAATGTACAATAGATATTTGTAATTGTTTAAAAGGAAAAAGGAACTAGGAGGGGGAAAAGGGAAATGAAGAAAGGGGAAAGGGAGAAAAATGCAAGGTAGCTATACTATTAGTATCTCTTAGTTCCTTAAAAAGGAAGGTTCTTGCTAATATTGACTGGAGAACTTTTTATGCCCATATCTTATACTCTGAGTAACTACTTCAAAGATGACAATATGCAATGTATTAACTATTGTTATTCTACTATTATTTTGTAATGAAATTCTGTGTTACCTTTTTCAATAATAAAAACATAGATATAGGACTTCATAAAATGATGAAGTGGTCCACAGGGCTGCCTGTGGGACTGCCACCTGCATGCAGAGAAGTCCCCCAAAGAACTGAAAGACTGCAATGGTGTGGCAAACTCAAGCCACCCAGGATAGATTTGTGATATAAGGTCCTTCACCTTTTTTCCTTTGCTGCAAACAGAGATGCTGCAGCCTGGCAGCAAATTTCAATGGCACACACAGGGGTGAGTGACCAGGAATTTGCCCCTCCCTGTGGGCTACTAGTATTTTTTTTTCTTTTTTGTGTCATGCACTATGGTAGCTAATTGGATCCTCTAGAAACAACAAGGTTAGGGACCACAGCGGTGGCAGTGAAGGTAGTAAGTGGAACAGCTTGACACCTCCTGCCCTGTGGGCAGTGGTGTGAGAGAAAGTGAGGCAGGATTTAAGCAGAATTGGGCTGCAGCAGGGCAGTGAGTGGAAAGTCAGCACTTGTGGTGAGAAAGAGGAAAGATAAGTGACAAAAAAATGCATTGGGCTGTCTCTAGGGTATGGTGGCAGAGGCAAAGTTAGTGAGTCCTTGAACAGCACACCCCTACCCCTCCTGGGACCAGAGGTGGGAGAGGAGAAAGACTTGCCAGCAAAGGTGGAACAGAGGAGGCTGAGCAAGGATCAGGAGGGGCCAACTGTACACAGGCCTGGGAGCATCCTTAGGCTGCCCCTGTGTGAGAATTGACAGCAACTGAGAGTGACTCAGAGATGAACAAGGTAAAGAGACGTGGGTGTGCCACCAAAGGATATACATAAAGTTACTGGCTGAAGACTGGCCCCAGCCCGGCACATCCGGAGGCCAAGATCAGCCCTGCATCCAGCACCAATCCTACTGCAGATTAGGCTGTATTACCCAGCACACATTTGGTAGTTCTGACTTGGACACTACCACAGAACTGAGGGCAAAAGTGAATTTTATGGATTTTTTTCTTTGTTTTCTTCTTTCTGTCTGGTAATCTTTTTTCTTCTTCCTTTTTATTTAGTTGTTTAGGTTTTTATTTTTATTATTTGTTTTGTTTTGTACATCACTTTTTCTCACTTTCCTCAACTATCTTTGCTGATTTTTGGTATTTTCATGTAAGTAAACGTTGTCTCTTGTTGTTCTGGTTCACGTCCATATTATTTTGGTTTCTTCATCATTTTTTCTCTTCTGTACTCTTCTCCAGTTCCCCAAAGATTGGGTGATTATCTCCTGTCCTCAGCCTTGCTTCTGCCATATTGCCCATCATTGATCTCTCTGTTTTGCCCTCTATTACTCTTAAATCCCTCCACAGGGTAAAATCCCTCTACTAAGGGGAATCTTACTGCATATAACTCCTGGTTTATGTTGGATTTTGTTATAGAACTGTAGGTCTTGCTCCTATGTTTAAAGGTACCATCTTAATAGTTACCATGGTTTGTCAGTTTCTGGGCTGTGCTTGATCCCAGTGTTACTGCTAATTATACTGCTTTATATATATATATATATATATATATTTTTTTTTTTTGTGGGTACCAGGGGTCGACCTCAGGACCTCACACACCAGCAGGTGCCCATGCCGCTGAGAGATATCACCAGCCCTTTTTCCTTATTGGGTTCTGGGAGTCAAACTCAGGCCCTTGTGCTTGCCAGGCAGGTGCTTACACCACTGAGCCATCTCACCAGCCCCCAATTATACTACTTGAGCAGACTCAAAATCCAAAAGCTAGCTATGCCTGGAAGACACCTCTGAGAAGTACTCATTTCCTAAGGGGTCTAAATACTAGCAACAAAGCAACTTACTATAAGCAATTTACAAGCATCAACCCAGGAATTAAATTAAAAAATATATAAAATGAAAAGACATTACAAGATGCAACACCAGACATCCAGCTCAACAAAGGCAAACTCAGGGGGCAATGAGGTGGGACAATCCAAAAGCCAACTACCTTGACTCTCTGAAGTGGTAACAGTGGAAGTAACAATGCAAATTAGTGAAGCTCTAGAAAAAATCAATCAAATCAGAAATAATTTCTTGGATAACTACAAGAGATGGTGACCACAATGAAAGACATTCTTAGTGACTCTAGAGCAGATATAGATTTAAAAAAATAGAAGAGCTTAAGAAAATGATGGAAACCATGAATGCCCAACATAGGAAGAAAATGGAATCCATAAAACAGATTCAAACAGATATCCAGGAGATTACAAATTCCACTGAATTTATATGCAGAAAGACAAGCCAATTTAAAGACAGAATGTCAGATATCGAAGACAGAATTGTGGCTAGGGATCATGAAAAGAAAGACTTCCTAAAAATAGCAAGGGGCAATGAGAAATAAATCCAGCAGCTGCTAGATGGTGCAAAGAAGAATAACATGATTGATCTGAGTCAATTAAAAAGCAGGAGAGACCACAAATGACATAAAAAAGCTGTTCACAGATGTTATGGTAGAAAACTTTCCTGACAGGGAAAAAGAATTTGACATACAGATAAGTGAGGCATATAGAACTCCAATTATCCATGATCAAAAAAATCCTACAGCAAGGCATATAATAGTCAACACAAGAATAAAATATTCAGAAATTCAACACAAGAATAAAATATTAAAGCTGTTAGAGAAAAGAAGCAAATCACATATAAAGGAAACACATCAGAGTAACAGCTGATGTCACAACAAAAACCCTCAAGTAAGGAGAGCTTAGAGTCAAGTACTTCAAGCCCAGAAAAAAAAAACAAACTCCAGCCCAGACTGATGTACCCCACAAAACTATCTTTCAAAATTGACAGAGAAGGCCGAATGTGGTGATTCGTGCCTATAACCCCAACACTCAGGAGGCTGAGGCAGAAAGGCTGGTGTAAGTTCAAGGCCAGCCTGGGCTACCTAGTGAGTTTAAGGCCAGCCTGAACTATATAGTGAGACACTGGCTCAAAAAACAAAAACAAACCAAAAAAAATTGATGGATAAATAAGATTCTTCCATGACAAAGAAAACCTGAGGAAATTCATGAACACCAAATGAGCATTTCAAAATGTTCTCAAGGACATTCTAGAAGGAGATAATGAGGACTACAACTCCATGAACCCCACTAGAAAGAATCCACCAGGCAAGGCAAAGAAGTAAAGAGTGGAAAAAAAATGGAGCCAACAACAGGAAAATAACATGACAAGGATAAATGAATACATATCAATTACAACCATCAATGTTAATGGTCTCAATTTACCAATCAAAAGAAACAGACTGGCAGCATGGATCAAAAGAAAGATCTAACAATATGCTGCATACAAGAAACATATTTAGCTCAAAAACAAATTCATAGAATGAATATCAAAGGATGGAAAAAAATACTCCATGCAACAGGAACCTGGAATAAGTGGGGTAGCTATTTCAGGAACAGGACAAGGAGGTCCAATGTCATCACTCATATTCAAAATAGTTATGGAGGGCCAGGGATGTAGCTCAGCAGCACAGCACCTGCCTTGCAAGCACAAGGTCCTGAGTTTAATTCCCAGTGCAAAAAAAAAAAAAAAAAAAAAAAAGTTCTGGAAACATTAGCCAGAGCAATTAGACAAGAGAAAGGAATAAAAGGAATAAGGATAGGAAAGAAAGAAGTTAAATTATCATTATTCATGGATGACATGATACTCTATATAGAAGACACCAAATATTCCACTAAAAGAGTTCTAGATTTAATAACCAAGTTCAGTAGTATAGCTGGATACAAAGTCAGCACTCAAAACTCAATAGCCTTCCTGTAAATGAATTACAAACTCACTGAGAGAGAAATTAGGGAAACAACAGCTTTCACAATAGTATAAAAAATGAAATACCTAGGAATCAATCTAATGAAGGAAGTAAAAGACCTCTGCATTAAAAACTACAGTACTCTGAAAAAAGTGATTGAAAAGATATTAGAAAATGAAAAGATATCCCTTGATCTTGGGTAGGAAGAACCAATATAATGAAAAGGGCCATACTTCCAAAATTGTTATACAGATTCAATGCAATCCCAATCAAATTCCAACAGCATATCTCACAGAATTAGAGAAATCAATGCTAAAATTCATTTGGAACCAAAAGAGACCTAGAATAGCAATGGGAATTCTGGGCAATAAATGCAAGGCAGGGGCATCAAAATCCCTGACTTGAAATTGTAGTTCAAAGCTACTGTGATAAAATTAGCATAGTATTGGCCAAAAAAAAGACCTTAGGATCAGTGGAACAATTAGAAGATGCAGAAGTAAATCCAGACATACTTAGCCACCTTATCTTTGACAAAGGGGCTAAATATATTCACTGGAAGAAGGATATACTCTTTAATAAATGTTGCTGGAAAAAAACTGGCTTTCCACATGCCAAAGATCAAAATCAGACCCATTTCTTTCACTATGCAGTAAACCAAAATAAAAATGGATGAAAGATCTAAATATTAAAACAGAAGCACTAAATCTACTGGAAAAGAGAATAGGTAGAACTCTTGAAGACATAGTTGCAAGCAAAGACGTTATGAACAAAACCCCAATTGCATGGGAACTGTCTAAAAGAATAATCTACTGGGATCTCATCTTATTAAAAACTGCCAAACAGCAAGAGAAACACAGTGTGAAGAAACAACCCATAGCGTGGGAAAAAATCCTTGCCAGCTGTTCCTCACATAAAGGATTACTATCCAGAATATATAAAGAACTCAAAAAAATCAGACATGCCAAATTTAAAGACCCAATCCAAAAATGGGCATTTAAAATGAATGGATACCTCTTAGATAAAGAAACAGAAATGGCAAATATATGTATGAAAAAAATGTTCGACATCATTGGTCATTTGCAAAATGCAAAATAAAACAACTCTGAGATCCCATCTCACCCTAGAAAGAATGACTGTTTTCAAGAAATCACCTAATAACAAATGCTGTTAGGGCTGTGGGGAAAAAGGACTCCACTTCTCCACTGTTGGTGGGAGTGTAGACTGGAGCAACCACTGTGGAAATCAGTGTGGAGATTCCTCAAAAAAATAGGACAAGTACTAGAGGTTCTGTTTCACCCAGCTAGTCGCCTTCTTGTTATGTTCCCAAGAGAAATAAAAGCACCATACCACAACCATATATGCACACCCATGTTTATAGCAGCACAGTTTGTAATAGTTAAATCTTGGAAACAGCCCAAATGTCCATCAACTGGTGAATGGATAGAGAAGATGTGTTTTCTTATATACAGTTGAGTACTACTCTGCTGCAAAGAGGGATAATCTTGAGACATTTCTATCTAAATGGAGGCACCTTGAGGCCATTCTCTTAAGTGAAATAAATCAGACACACGTGTAAATGTGGCGTTATTTCTCTGGTGTGAGAAAACAAAAGTGTAAATAAGGACCAAAATGTATACTAGACATTGTGAAATAGGAAAAATAAATGTTCAAGTGCAAAGGGGAACAAGGGAGGAAGGATGGGGTAAAGAAAGAAGGGAAAAGTGGAAAAAAGGAAGAAAGGAAAAAATGGAAACAAAGCTTTTGTAGATTAAGAGAGGAAGAATGGTTGAAGGGAGGGTAGGGGAATGGGAAAAAACAATGAAGTTATAACATGTACAGGTATGAACTCCCTATGATGAATGTGATCATTATGTATACTTAAAATGTACCAATAATAATCATTTTTTTTAAAAAGAGACAAAGAGTGGCAGAATTGATCAAGAAACAAGATCTAATATGCTGCTTGCAAGAAACACGTTTAACTCAGAAAGAAATTCTTAGACTGAAAGTCAAAGGATGGAAAACAATACTTCATGCCGCAGGAACCCTGAAAAAATCAGGGGTAGCAATTCTATTTGTAAACAAAGTAAACCTCAAGCAAGACTAATCAAAAGGCACAAAGAAGGTCATACTTGTTAAGAGAAAACTCCAAGAGGAAGAGATGACTATCATGAATATACATGCACAAAATACCAGCACACCCAACTATAAAAAAAAATTAATGGACATGAAAAATCAGTTTTTGACCTAAGCCCACCAGCCAAATTCTTACCACAGTATAAACAAACACAAGGAAATATTTCAAAATGGTAAAGCAGTGGTTGTCAACCATAGCATAAACAAGGAAAACCATGAACTTTATTAATATATACATTTAATGTTGTCAAATAAAATCACCAACAGCCATTCCTGAGAACTAGGAAAAAAACTTACATGGACTGTGAAGAGATTCTGAATAGCCAAAAAATGGTGAACGACAAAAGCAAAGCAGGAGGCATCACAATCCTGGACTACATAGGTGTAGCGATGAAAACAGCATTGTGTGGATACATAAACAGACCTAGAAAATCAGAGAAACAGAATAAAGTGTACGGAACCAACTCCAGGAGCATTCAGCTGTCCAATCTTGAGAAAAAGGCAGAAAACATGCACTGGAAAAAGCAGTCTCTTTAAGAAATGGTGCAGGGTAAATTGCTTAGCCGCTTGTTCAATATTTTACCTAATATCTCATTGTGTACAAAATAAAATTGGATCAAAAACCTAAATATAAAAACAGAAACATTCAATCTTTTGGAATATAAAACCTGTAAATCTCTTGAAGACTTAAGCATGGGCTAGGAGTTTTCTAACAGAAACCCAATTGCAAACAAAACAAAACAATTAAAAAAAAAGCTTCTGCACACAAAAGAAACAACACTGTGAAGAGACGCCCTACATATTGGGGAAAATGTCTTTGACAGCTACTTTTCAGACAGTATAATAATGTCTAGAATATACAAAATACTCAACTTAGAAAAATTAAACTTCTCAAAATAAAGGACACAAAAAGTGGGCAATGGAAACGAATAAACATTTCTCAAAAAATTCTAATGGCCAATAATTACATGGGAAAAAAGGGAAACTTCTATATTTTTAATGAGAGTGTAAACTAGTAAAACCAGTACAGAAGTCCATATGAAGATGTTTCAAAAGCTGAAAATACGATTCTATTTGACCCAGTTATATCTTTCTGGTATCTTCCTGAAAGAGTTAATGATGTCACATTATAGTGGTATTAGTTTATAGCAACACAAATCATAAAAGCAAAATGGTGGAAGGTGACTATCTATTCATTAACAGATGAATGGATAAATAAAATGTGATATATATGCAGAATGCCCTACTCTCTGACATGAAGAGGGATACACTTGACTCATTTGTAGGAATGTGGATGCACCTTGAGAATATAAGGCTAAGTGAAATAAATCAGACACAGAAGGTAAAATATTGTGTGGTTTCTCTTATGTGAGAAACCCAAAATATAAGAAATTTATAGAGAAAATAAATTTATAAAGCAAAATTAAAGCAATATAGGAAAACACAAGATGGATGTTTTGCAAAAGGGAAGGGGACCAAGAGACGGAGGGAGAGTGGGTGAGGAAGGGGAACTTGAAAAACAAGATTTAAAATATGTTACATAAACATACCTGTACCCCACGTTGAATGTAATCAATATGTACTGCCAATATGTAGTAATGAAAAATAAAAATTGAGGAAAACCCAACAACTTCAAATGTAAACATTTAGAAATATGCATTTGCTTCATAACAAATACTTATCATTATTTGAATAATTACCTATGAAATGCGAGTTCTTGCTGTCTGTGTGATTCCATTCCTCTCCACATCTCTTGCCCAAAGCACTGACTTTCAGTATTTCATTGAGTAGATTTTTCTCTGAATGTTTGTATGCCAGTTTTGATTTGTGTACCACAGATTTCTTCAGATCTTGCCACAAAGAACCCAAAGCCCATGCAAGTAGTATACATAACATCCCCTCTTGCTGCTGAAATGTATTTTTTACATCCACATGTGGATTTGAGTCTCTGTGAAATACATACAGCTACTTTGAATGCTTTAACTGATGCATGGCATTTTGTGATGGAAGAATAAAATTTAGTTTGAAACTTTATTGTAATGACAATCTTTTCTAAATTCTTGTCTTTCTCCATATCCTGCAAGTGACAATTTCTGTCCAATATGTGGGTAGAAGATAATTGTTTGGTTTTCAAAATGGATGCATGTTCAGTATAAACCATCTATGAATGTCATCCTAATGAAATATCATTTATTATAATTAAGTCCTCTTTATCAGTATCTATCACAAATATATCCCACAGGTCCATCTAGTATCAATCCTGAGAGAAGTGATTGATAAATTTTATACTTCTTGGAAGTAATATTTTCATCTTAATCCATAAAATAGACAATGCTCTGGGATGAGACTCATGAACCCCACATTTTAGTATTATATGTCGTATGCTACAGTATACAGAATGGGCATTAATCTGAACACCACTCTATGTTTATACTACTTAGTGCAAAAAAGGAAAAATAATGCCCATTTCCACATCATGTGAGGTGCAGGTGCACAAGCAAATTTTATAACATAATATGTTTTTGTCACTGTTGTTTTTTGGCAACAAATAATTTAATCACTACAAAAAGTTAGTTTATTTGTTAATAAAATTGCAAAATGTGAAAATCTGATGTGTCTCTCATCCCATACAATAAGATTTACATGCTCTTTGCTCTTGTCCCATTTCTTCTGACCTCCAATATAAGCAGGTACAATATGACCTCCAATATAAGCATTTTCTACCCATGGGTCACACCTATGTGTAGTCTTCTTGTTCTATGGGACAGCATTTGTGAGTACCTAAGCTCTGCTGTGACCTATGCTTCTCTGAGAAGCATGATTACCTCTATGATGTACAACGTGGTGACTCCATGCTAAAGTCATGTTGTCTATATGCCTGTCAAGGTGAATGGCTATATATATATATTTATATACATATATCAGCCTTAGAGATGTATAATTTTGCATACATTTAAGAACATGGAACCACCTTGAGACAATAAGTTTAAGTGAAATAATGCAGACACAATGCAGAAATTCTATGGGACAATGCAGAAATTTAAATACCACACAATTTCTCCTTTATGAGAAAGCCAAAGGATAATTTAAAGAGCAAAATACAAAATAGATAATTGGAAACAGGGGAAGACTTTTTGTAAATGGAAAAGGGATCTTGGGATGGAGGGAGAGGGGATGGAGGACAGGCAAAGGGGATGTAAAAAAGATTAAGATGTGATATGTATATGTCTTGGTTCCCCATGATGAATGTATTCATTATGTATGCAAACATGTGCTAATAATTTTTTTAATTATATGACCCATGTCCATCACATAGACCCAAACAAGACCAATTTTCCTTGTCCTTAGTTGGATGGGGTGTTCACAAGAAGGTTGAGAGTACTTATAGTAAATTATCCAGTGTGGGGGCCAGTGAGACAGCTCAGAGGCATAAGCGCCTGCCTGGCAAGCGCGAGGTCCTGAGTTCGACTCCCAATACCCACATAAAGGAAAAAAAGGGCCAGTGATATCATTCAGTGGCACGGGCGCCTGCTGGAGTGCGAGGTCCTCAGTTTGACTCCCAGTACCCACAAAAAAAAAATTATCCAGTGTGTTGAAGCCAATTTTTGTGAATCAAACAAAGGTCTAGTCAATGCTTAACGGAGACATTTTCTCTTTTTCTTTTATATTTTTGTGCTGAGAATTGAGGCCTGTGCTTCCCACATGGTAAGCAGATGCTCAAACACTGATGTGCAGACCAACCTTTTTTCTTAGGGAATGCCTAAAATACATAATAATTACATTAATATCAGTGAATATTTATAAAGATATCTTGATCATTTTTGATTGCTTTACTTCCTATCCCTATGGTCCCCTCGCAATTTGATCCCCTTCCCTATCTCCCTAAAGTTTTTGTTTCATTTTAAGTTTTCATACCTCCTCTATGCCAAGCAATACTGAGGCTCAAGAGAATCAGAAATAAAAGAAGTTGTCATTGCTCTCCAAATAGGTGCATATAATTATGCAAATGTTAAATGTCTTCACATGAATAGAGAAAAAATAGTAACTATGTAATGGAACATTTTAACTGAATTGTATTAAGATAAACCTGGTCATTACTACTAATAATAATGATTCTTTAATATTATTTTCTCTTTCTTTTATACATTCATCACATGTTAATCACATAGGGAGCATTTGTTATATTTTTATTACTACCTTAAAACTGTTGTATCGATGAGAAATGACCTGAGGCAACAATGGTGTGTCTCAGAAATACAACCTTCCATCACAGGCAAAATCATAATTGTAATAGACAGGGTTCAAAATCAAATGGATAATGCCTAGATCTGATGCACTGATGTTATTTACCAGTCTTCAGAAAGAGTTACACAGAAGTCCAAGGGTCTTAACAACAAGAAAGGTTAAGGTAGATTTTCAAACTTTCCAATTTGCTTTATGCTTTTCCCTGAGCAAAGGAATTCTCAAAAAGAAGAAGAGAGTGGGAAAGAGGGATCTCTCCTTGGAATGACAGAAATAGAAACGGCCTGCATCATTCTGGGCACAATCTGCAAAGATTTTCCTGAAAACATGCCCTATGTCTGTCATCAGGCAGCCCAATTCAAACCATATTTAATTGTTTCTAACTAAGAGCCTAGTAAAAATTGCACAATATAATACTCTTTCATTTTCATAAAATAATAATGTGGGGAAAATCATCTAAAGAAAGGTCATGGAGATGAAATGAAGCAAGCAGTTTAAGACACAAAGCTCAGCACCTGAAGTTTAGGAAGCCCTCGACAACACTTCATGATGTTACCATTGCTGTGTCAGTCCTCAGCATCCTTATCAACTCCTCCATAATCCCTGTGTCATGCTTAGAAAATATTTGGAGAAACCCACATCTGCATCATGGTCCAGATGTCTGTTGGAAGTGGACCAGTGTGGGTAAGAAATTAAGACTGAGTAAATTTCTGTGCACCACAACCAAGAACATAAAAATGAGTTTGGATAACTGAAAACTTCCCCCATCCTGGGATGGGAGATGGGTAACCTCCCATCTGGCAACCCAAACTTTCATATTTGTCCTCGTGAGGAATTAGTGTTTCTGACGATCCTCCCTCCCTCCAATTTCTCCCGCTAACTGCAGGGCTGGAGGAACAACACAAATATAGACTGTATAGAGGCTCAAGGCACAGAACTTATAATTAGCCAAATAGATCATCTCCTCCAAATCTCTAAGAACTCCCTAATATTAATGCAGGAAGAAGAAGAGGAGGAGATGGTTGTCCTCTAATTTGTGTGGACCTCTCTGCTCTTCAGTAAAAACATTTTGTGTAATATTTAGTATTTACTGTTTTTGTTAACACATATGAACGATAGATGTTAATAAGATTCATAGTGATGTTTAGCTCCATGCATAGAATCTGCATTTCTCACATCCAGGAACACTTACTCTACCCTAATGCCCTTTTCCAGATCTTCTACCTGCCTAATTTCAGGATGACTTTTTTCAGTTACCACATATGGAGCATAATATGCAACACTCATCTTTCTGTGTCTGGATTTTGTTTTGAAAGAGGAATCTTATTTTATTACCATTGATTACTGTGATAAAATACACATTAAAATACCATATTCACCATTTCCAAATGCATACTTCAATGGCATAAATGACATTTCACTTTGTTGTGGATCCATCAATGTCATCCATCCCCCCAAAATTTTTCACTCTCTGAAGTTGAATTTTTGTACAATTTAAAAATTCTTCCATGCTTTCCTCCCCCAACACTAATTACTACCATTCTAGTAGGAAACAATGCAGGATTAAAGTCATCACACTACAGAAATAACGTGAACAATGAGACATCATTTACACATCTAGATGTCTACTCTTACTGCTACTTCCAGCCTACATTGCAATTGGTTGTCATGGCCATGAAATTAAACTGTTCTGCTGTGGAGGTTCCTCAGGGCACTTTTCATGTCCCTGTTTCGCAGGCTGTAGATGAAGGGATTCAGCATGGGGGTCACAGCAGTGTACATCACTGAGGCCACTGCACCGCTTCTGGGTGAAGGTGACACAAGTGAACCAATGTACACTCCAAAACCTGTGCCATAAAATAAGCAAACAACTGACAGGTGAGACCCACAGGTGGAGAAGGCTTTATACTTCCCTTCTGATGATGGAATTCTCGAAATGGCAGAACCAATTTTAAAATAAGAAAAAAATATTCCCGCGACAGGAAGGAAAATAGAGAGGGCGACAACAGAATATCTGACGAGGTTACTGACAAGAGAATCAGAACAGGCAAGGATAAAAAGTTGAGAAGCATCACAGAAGAAATTGGCAATTTCCACATTTTTGAAGTATGTCAATTGTAAGGCAATAAAGTTGTGCAGGAGTGAGTCCAAAAGGCTAACTAAAAAAGACATCAACACTAAGAGAGCACACAGGCAGGGACTCATGAAGACTGAATAATGCAGAGGGTGACAGATGGCCACAAACCGGTCATAGGCCATCACAGCCAGAAGCATGTCATCCATGCATCCAAAAAGGACAAAAAGAGACATCTGTGTCAGGCAGCCCACATAGGAGATGACTCTGCATTGAGTTACAGTGCCCACAATCGTCTTTGGGACAGTGGTGGAGGTGAAACAGATGTCCACAAAGGACAGGTTGGAGAGGAAGAAGTACATGGGGGTGTGGAGGTGGGAGTCAGCGCTGATGGCCAGGATGATGAGCAGGTTCCCGAGGACTGTAACCAGGTACATGAACAGGAATAAAGCAAAGAGGAGACACTGCACATCGGGATCCTCTGAGAGACTCAAGAGATGGAATTCTGAGACACTTGTTAGATTATGCGCTTCCACATTGCTCGTACACCTTTTGAAAAACAAAATGGTTAGAATAAAAACAAAAAAAGGAAGGTACTCTGTATTCACCTTATATTTTGAATTTTAATATTCACAAGTACTGAAATATGATTTCCATATACCTTCAGCAATACTTCTCCACTGTCACTAAGCACATGTTCTTTGTAGCCTTTCAGTATCGTTTCCTGTGTTATTCAACTCCCTCCATACACATCTACCTGAGTGAGACTTAGATGTGCAATATTAGAAGCCAAAAACGTATTCATAATGGAACCGTGATCACAGTAAATACAGCCCACTCTTTTAAGAAAAGCAGAGAAGAAATATCCCTCCTTAGGGAAAAAATTCATTAAAGAAAATTAAGAAGCTATCAGATATGCTTTATTTTATTCTAACATTGGGAGATTCCTTTCAGTAAAATCATTATGAATACTGTGAAAGCTAGGACCACATTATTTGAACACTAAACTGAAGTCATTACTTCATAATCAGAAAACACTGTTATGTGATAATATGTCTCAGGAGTTTTGTGGTATTTTTGCATTTTCTGAGTATGTTTCTTTGTGAATGTAAGTGCCTACTCCACTTTTGCTTTTCTTTTTTAAATTACTTAATGCACTCATATCTCTAACTTGTAGGAACTTCAACTTTTGATGATTATGGGTTTCCTAAGGACACATAACTATATGATATTACTGACCACAAATATGACATTAATGGGTCCTGAACTGATCAGTGGTTAAATAAGAATGAATTGTTAAATAATTAGTCTCCACCAAAAGAGTCTTAGAACTAATAAACAAATCCAGCAAAACAGCAGGTTTCAATGTCAAAACACAAAAATAGTTTCTGTACAGATATAATGAGTGCACTGAGAAAGAAATCAGGAAAACAATACCACTCCTCACAATAGCATCAAGAGAAATCAGAAACATAGGAATTATCCTAACCGAGGAAGTGAAATACTTCTAAAATGAAAATTATAATACTCTAAAAAAGGCATTGAAATGGACATTATAAAACAGGAAAATGTCCCCTATTCTTGGATAGGCCAGAGACAACATTATCAAAGTGGCCACATTTTCAAAAATAATATAGAGATATAATGCAATTCCAATCAAAATGCCACCAACACTTTTCATAGGTATAGATAAAACAATCCTCAAATTTTTATGGAACCAGAAAAGATGCAGAGTGTTAACGCATTACTGAGTTTTACTGAGCTTTCCTTGTTGTGCCTGTTTGTTCTCGTACCGTACAATCACTGCTATGCTTTTGAATGATTGAACATTTTAGATGTGATTAAAAGGAGTCTTTGGCCCATATATCTGTGATATCAACTTAAGAAACACTGGTAACTTTTCTGTACTACTATGCGACATTCATGAAAGGGACAAATGGCAGCCTGGACAGCCCCAAGTGTGCTGAAGTCACACTGATTACAGCCAATTACTATGAACAAACAAAAGATGTGTTCGATGTTCAAAAAGAGATTTTTTTATATTAGCACCTCCTTTCTGCCCAGCAAGGTATAAATATATACTAATAAAAATGAAAATGAATTCCTTGTTTCTCTTCAATTGCATGACCTATATTTTTTTTTAAGGGCAGAAAGTAAGTGTCCCCTGAGAGATGACAGGTCACCCCTGATTAAAGTATATCGTCACTGAATGAAGGTTAACTTTATCCTTATTAATATTAATATCTAAATTTTCATTTTCTCTTCCTTTATAATATTCTTGATCTCATGAAGCTCTCTTGTCATTTGTTTCATCCTTCCTTACTGCACTTATCTCAAACAGAATCCCCTCAGATGACCATGCTTAGTTTCAAAGATGCTAACAACCTGTTCCATATTTCAGAAAAAAACAAAAGTACCAAAATGACTGAAAATGTTTTTTTCAGTCCCAGGGTCTTTTACACCATATCTTTTATAGGTTTCCCACCCTCAGGAAGGAAATGAAGATATAGAGCATTCTCAATCACACTTATTTCTCAGGCACACTCTTAAACTACCCATGTTCCCTAGTAAGAATGAATTCCAATCGTAGCCAAAGTCACCTGTCGAGATTAAGTGGGAAGATCACAGGAATGAGCAAGGGTATGGACAGGTATAATATTATCCTGGCGTGGAAGAAAGAGAGAAGGTCCAGTATTGAACTTTTATGTGACTACTCTTTCTGTGAAATTTGACTGCTCTACATCTCTCCTGTAGGGAATCAGCTGGAGCTGCCAGATGCTCTGTCTTGCTCTGCTCTACCAGGAACCACCAAAGGGAAGAGTGCAGTGAGCAAGGGTCTCTTTCTGGACCGACAGCTACAGGAAGTGTCTGTTCAAGTTGCTGAGGCTACAATATGACAGAATTGTTATAGCAAAATACCTGAATCTGCAATCAATCTAATTGAAACATGGTTCAGACTTTCTTACCTAAAATGCAGCACAAGTTATAAAAAAATGCTACTCTTTCTCTTAGGTAAATGAATACTACTGTGGGAAATATGCAACAAGTGAAAATCTATATAAAGGAAATGTAATGAGGCACATAATATGTGGCCGGCTACTAAGACGCTCTCTGTTAAGATTCAAGATGTAGGTAATGCGGTCCTCATCATCTTTACCATCTATCACCTACTTGCACCTTTTGCAGGCTTTCAGAACAGTGTTGAGGGACCCATTTTCTACTGAAATAGCTGTGCTGTCTATGGGAAGTAGAACTAATGTGGAATGAAAGAAAAACATTAACTGAGATTTCAAGGATCCCCACATTAACACAGGTGGACAGTCCACATAGGATCGTAGAACATAGGCACAATCCACTCAGGTGAAATTTTGCACCTTGTTGTCCTCCATTCTGGTAACCAAACTGCTTGTTCCTCCTGAAGACATGGAAATGGTGCTTCTGGTAGACTCTTCTACATCCATCCTCTCCCTCAGCACTTACTGCATAACGCTCTGTCTCTGCCGAGTTCTGACTGAGGGTTGAGAGTCAAACACACATCCTGTGCCAGCTCTGTACATAAGCCTTTGTCTCTGTCCTCAGCTTTAGTATGAATACAGTGTCAGATAGAAGCTTCCTGACGTGAACAACCACAGAGGAGGCTCAGGTAGGTAACTCCCCAGAGAGGAACAAGCTGACTGCTGACTATTAATTCCATGACTTGGAGCTTCCAGATACAGAACTCATAATTAGGCAAGTTGTCCTACATTCTCCAAGTCTCTAAGGACTTCTTAATATGTAGAGGAGGAAAAAGAAATGAATGTAAATATCCTCTAAAGGGTGTTTTCTCATTCTACTCAGCAGAAAGCTTATGAGTAATTTCCACTTCTTTCTTGTCTACTTTATTCATGCATACTAATTGTATACATCACAGTGATCCAGTGTGACATTTTCCTGCATGCATAAGATATGCATTTGTCATAGCCAAGCATTCTTTTTCCACTCTCACTCTCATCCCATCCTTCCAGAGCTTTTCCCTCTACTTTCAGGTGCACGTTGTGTAGATGCTGCATAGGTGAAAGAAAACACAGAGCTAGTAATTTTGTGACTGCTTTATTTTTTAAAAGATCCATCTCTTTGTTATTTCTATTCTTTGTTGTTGTAAAATGTACATAACAATGAACATTTACATCATTTTTTATGTTCATGGTTGAGTAGCATAAATTAATTCACTTTGTAATTCACACACAGATGCCAGGTATCCATATAAATTTCTCATCCTCCAGAACTGAATATTCTCCCTCATTTAAAAATTTTCCAATTCCTCCACCACTCAGTCTTGACTACCTGCACTGCACTATGAAACATGACGAGGAGTTAAAGCCCACAAAGAACAAACATAGTGGGAACAACGAAGCCTGATTTACATGAATACTTGTTTAGCTTTGCTAAATTTTGAAACCCATATTCGAATTGCATAACAAAAGTAGTGACCGTACACTGCTGTGTTGTGGAACTTCCTTAGGGCATTTTTACTGTCCTCCCTCAAGCTGTTGATACAGGAATTCACACTATGCATCACTAAGCTACAGCACCGTGTTTGACACAGTACAGTACAGCTGTAGCAATGTGCACTCCAAGGCTTGTGCCAGAAAATAAGCAGACAACTGACCAGTGAGACCCCCGGATGGAGCAGGCTCTATACACACTGCTCATGCTGGGAATCCCAAAATGGAGAAATTGATTTTATAGTAAGAGCAAAACATCCCTGAGACAGGAAGAAATCCCAGGATGGCAACAATAATATATATGCTGATATATTTGATAATAGTGTCAGAACATGCAACATTGAGGAGTTAAGAGGGGTCACAGAAGAAACGGGCAATTTCTACACCTTGAAATGTCAGTTGTGGACACTCAAATTATGCAGAAATAAATTCAAAAGACCAAAATAAGACACCAAAGCTAAGCCGCAAGGGTGAGGGTTCATGATGACTTCTTAATGGAAGAGGGAAGAGATGGCCACAAGGCAGCCACAGGCCATCATAGTCAGAAGTGCCACCCATACATACAAAAATTGAGTTAAGGGTCATCTTTGGAACATGAAAGGCCATCTGTACAGTAGAAACCCCAGGAAGGAATAATTGAAAAGTGGTTAAGAAGAAATAATTACAAACACATACAACAAAGCTGTAAGAGCTCTGGTAATAGAATAAATGAAGAAAGGTGTCCTTTAGGGAGAAACAGAGCCAGCGTACTGAAATTTACAGTGCTTGCCTAAGGGACCACAATGTTCATTTTGTTCTGAGGTAAGTGGTCCATGAAAGACTAGAAGCTGTTCTGCTGAGGAGCCTTCCCAAGGCCCCCTTCACATCCTTGTTCCTCAGGCTGTAGATGAAGGGGTTCAGCATGGGGGTCACCACAGTGTACATCACAGAGGCGATCATGCTTGCCCAGGAAGAATGGGTCACAGCAGAACTGAGGTAAACCCCAAGTGCTGTTCCATAGAACAAGGAGACCACGCAGAGGTGAGACCCGCAGGTGGAAAATGCTTTATACCTGCTTGCGGAGGAGGACATCTTCATTAAGGAGGAAATGATCTGAGAGTAAGAGAAGAGGATCCCAGTCACAGGAAACACACAGAGCAGGGCTGTTGCTACAAGCAAGATGATATTATTGACAAGGGTATCAGAGCTGGCCACCTTGAGAACCTGAGCTAATTCACAGAAGAAATGAGGGATTTCTGTGCCTATGCGAAAGGTCAGTGGCTTCATCAGTAGAATATGAATCAAGGAGGCCCAAACAATAATAAGCCAAGACATCAGAACCAGGAGACTATAGTGTTGATGGTTCATGATGGCTATGTAGTTCAGGGGGTGACAGATGGCCACAAAGTGGTCATAGGCCATCGCAATGAGTAAAAAATCATCCAAGCCAGCAAAAAGCATAAAAAAATACACCTGAGTGAGGCACTCCATGTAGGAGATGTCTTTGCTGTGTGCCTGGATGTTTACCAGCATCTTCGGCACTATGGTAGAGGTGAAGCAGATGCCCACAAAGGACAGGTTGGAGAGGAAGAAGTACATGGGGGTGTGGAGGTGGGATTCGGAGCTGATGACCAGGACGATGAGCAGGTTCCCGAGCACTGTGACCAGGTACATGCACAGGAACAGTCCAAAGAGGATGGGCTGCACTTGAGGATCCTCTGAGAGGCCCAGGAGGATGAACTGCGATGCTCCAGTGTGATTTTCCACCTCCATGTCAATAGTTTTGCTCCTTGAGAAACAAAATTTCAAAAAACATCTAACTAAACCTCAAGTAGCTATCACTTCACATTTCCACTGTGGGTTAAGGTTCCTCGCACCCCATATTCTTTCTCTGTACAGTGATTCATACAGGCAAGAAGAAGCTCACATAACTTTTAAATATTTATAATTATTCAAGCTATTTAATTTGGGAGAAATATTTCTTGTTTTATATCCAATCACTTAATTACCCTTTTTTAATTTATGGACGTCAGGTAGTTTCTTTTTTGTTATGACACTGCCAGGATATCCGAAGGCATCTCATACATCTTCGTTGAGAGTCTCTATATTTTTGAGTCTAATATTTATATAACAATGATGAAACATGGATTTATACTTGAAACAATTTTTATTCTATGATTTGACAATTTCCACTGACATGACAGGTAACTCCTAGTGTCTTATTTTTTCCTACAAATGTGATAATTATTGGTATCATAATTTTGTTGTTGAGAATTAAAAATGTTTTTGTGTATAGTAGAAGCTTCCATAAGTGTTACCTGTAATTATTATTATTTCCTCCTCTTTAGTAACCATGTTGGACATTTAATTCTCCCAAGACACACAACAGAGCTGGAATTAGAAACAGAAATTATATTGTTCTGTCAGATTTGATGGAATAGAATTTGGTCCTCCAAGTTATCATCTATATGATTCTGAGAAAGTTATTTAAACTCAGTTAACTAAATACATTTTAGCTTTCCACCACGAATGATAAATGTTCAGTACATGATAAGATTGAATAAGGAATCAAATGGCATGATGATGCAATCTTTTTTTCTGCTCCCTGTGATATGCCATGGTTATTTTACAAATTGAGCTTATTGACATGAGAACAAATCTGTCTTGCATGGATATCATTTACAAGATCTCTATAAACTAGGGCAGCCATCATGGGTGGAATCATTTTCTTCACACATACGGCAGGTTTGTTAACTCTTCTGAGCACCATGTAGCATTTTTAATTATGATGATCCCCATGGATCCTGCTTTTAGAGGATGCCTTCCAGGTGAGTCCTCCTAATTAAGACAAAGAAATGTGGACTATGTAGATTGAAAGAGGAAACAAATCCATAGTACTATTAAAATTAAATATGATCCATATGTGATAGTGTTGAGTTATGAGTCCATGCTCCCAAGTGGGTACCTATCATATTATAATCAGCAACTCATTGTCAAAATTCTTGTCTGATGGATTTGCTGAAATTATTCAAGACTTCTGTGAATCTAAACATCTTAAAGTCTTAAAGGTGTAATGCAAATTTGGGGGAAAAAATGTTTACAATCTCCAGGATCGAAATAGAGTCAGCCTTACTAATGCCTATAGATGGGAAACTAGTTAAAGACAGAAAACATAATTGAAAAACAATTTATTGTGTGATAGGAACAGGAAAGACCTTTTAAAAATAGGAATTTGGGGGCTGAAAAAAGGATGAGTCACTGTTAATAAGGGGAATAAAAGAAATAAGAAATATTCTAGGGTGAGAGACCAGACATGCAGTTGCCCTATCAAATGACAGCACAGTATAGCAGGGCATTCGAGAGACCAGGGTGACAGGGCAGAGGGTAAGGGACAGAAGGAACAGAGTGTGTGAGGTCCACAGTAGAAGTTCTTTTTGTTTTCATCTTCATATCCTTTTCACATTGATAAATTCATGTTTGTGGATCTGAAATTGTTAAAGTTTGGTCTCATCATTTGACTTTACAGATACTTACATCATACCTGTCAATTTGTATATGTTGAGCAAATACAAATATTGGATGCATAATAATGATTAAAACAAAAATATCAGTATATCACAAGAAATAATCTTGAAGTTGATGGTTACCTGAAAATAGATACAAACTTGAATGGTAAAGTTAAATGAGATGAATTTATATCTCTTTTAAAAGAATAAAATATGAACAACTAATACCAATTCTTAGAATGAAAATTTGCTTTACATAAAGGTGCCGGTTAACATGACTCTTCACAAAAATAGGTCATTGAATATAAGTCCTAACCAATATAGCAGTGTGTATTTGAGAATGTCTAGCAGCCCTCACAAGGGTTAGCAGTCAGGGATGAGCCTGTCAGGAAACAAAGCAAACAAGGGCAATTTTCTACAACAAAAGAGAATGGCTGTTTTCAAACCAGATCCATGAGGAAATTTACATTGAGACGTTGAAGTACTTCTGTTAAATTTTTGAGGATGTCATGACAGTTGCAAAATTTTTTCAATATTTTCCTGAATTTTGAAGGTATTATTAAGATAAAGCAAGAAAATAGGACTGAGTTCTGTACCTCACAAACAATTACACCATTGGTATTTTTATAGGGACTAAGGTGACATGATCATAATAGGTAACTATCAAGGACAATCAGCTTGTCAAATATGCCAGCAAAAACAGTCTGGACCAGAACAGAAAATCGCTTCAGGTAGAATGAAGTAGACAATACCTTGTGCATAATAGAACTCCAGTGAGTAGCTAACAGAGAAGTAATCAGATGCAGGGAATCTGAGAGGAGCCTACCATTTGCACAGAGAATGAAGTTTGGAGTTTGAAGACAATAACTTCTTGGGGGGAGCACTCCCAATTACAAAGGTACAAGAAAGAAACAAAATAGGAGCTAAAAAAGACTGATCTCAGAGAGCTAAAGTCCCTTCAATATACAGGGACACAGCTTCATAGACTAAATAAACATGTAGCTTTCCCAGTATCATTATTCTAGAGGCACAGCCCAGACCCACGTTCTTTCTTTGTTCCCTTTCATTCCAGCAGCCTCCCAGGGACATGCTCACTCCCTTTCACAGTTATCCCTGAAGCTTTCTCTTCTCTACAAAGGCTCTCTATAAAGCCCACTAGGGTTTTCACACAGGCTGGACTTGAGGACTACAGGGGAGGGGAATCAGGGATAGGCTTAAAGTTTCTTTCACCTCAGGGTTTGAATTCTCATGGATCCTATTGTCTTTTCAGTCTCTATACAATTCAACTCCCTCAGGGTAAAAAAAGACAGCAGAATGCAAAACTTTCAGTGAATTTTGTGTCTTCATATGAAGTAATAGAGTGACATAGATTTATTTTCCAGAAGGGAAGTTTTTTGTTGTTGTTTTTGAAATCAAGTTTACACGTGAACCCTAAGTTAAGATTAATTTGAACAAGGAACCAATCCAGGGAGCCATCTCTCTATGACCTCTCCCTTGAGTAATCAATGGAGACTTAATGGATCATTTGGTTTCCACATTATAAAAATATTCTTTCTACCTGTCTCTAAATTATCTCTTTATTTTCAAAGTCATTTACTTTTTAAACTAACCAATAAAATTGTATATGCTTAATAGGAACATCGTGTTTATAAGTAATTTACAACACATTGTGAAATGGTGAAATCTAGAAAATTAGCATACATCCCTTTATTCTGTTTCTTTTTTGTGATGAGACATTTAATGTGCACTCAGAATTTTTCCAGAACACGATATATCTTCATAAACCTTAATCACCACACTATACAACAGATTCCTTGAACTTATTCTATCTCATGGGAATATCATATGCTTTGTCCAACATTTCTCCAATTCCACCTTCCCAGCTACCTAGATTCTAGGTACAATGACCCCTCCATATTTCTATGCGATCAACTTTTAAAATTCCACATAAGTAAGATCATATAATAGTTATTTTCAGTGTCTGGTTTATTTTACTTAATGTTATGTTGTCTAGGTTCATCTACCTTGTTGTCTATAACAAGATTTCCTTCTTTCTTATGCCTGAATACTGTTCCATTGCGTATATATTTCACGTTTCCTGTATCCATTCACTATCCACAGATTGAGTTGTAGGTTGATTCCCAATCTTGGCTGTGATGAAATTCACTGCAATAAACTTGAGAGTGCAGATATGTTTACAACACATTAGTTTTACGTGCTTTGAAAATGCATTCAGTTGTGGGATGGCTGCATCATTCAACACTCCTTTTAACCTCTTGAGCAACGTACCAGTCAGTACTTTCTAGAGAAACAAATTTAAAGCAAGATATATAAATATATAACTTAAAGATTGGCTTACATGGCTACCCACAGTCAGGTTTGGAAAAGTGCAGAAGGGCTGTCTGTGCACTAGCGATCCAAAGGATGCAGTTGACGGACTGGAGCTCACTGTAGTGTCCCGTGTGAGTCCTTATTAGAAGGCAGAAGGGTGTATGCTGGAAGCGAGGCAATGATGCCCAGGTGAAGATGAAGACTGGAACTCTTCCAAAGAACCGAAGAATACACAAGCCTTCCGTCTTTCTTTCCCTTTTATTCCATTCAGGCTACAAGTCTATTGGTTGCCTTCACTTACACAGAGGTTAGGTACTCTCTCTTCAGTAATTCCCTTCAGCCACACGCAGAACAATGCTGATCCAAATTAGTTGGGCATTTCTTACTCCAGTTGACATAATCAGTTATGTATCATAAGGAACCTCTATTTCTCTTATCTGTATTGGTTCTCTTAACTTATAGTCACACCAAAACATGCAAGGATTTCTTTTCTCCATGTCCTCATCAACAATTGTCACTCATCTTTTATTAACAGCCATTCTAACAGGTGTGAGCTGCTAGATCATATCTGTTTTGATTTGTATTTCCCTGATTGGTACTGAAGTGATAACAGGTATTTTTCTTTTACCTGTTTTCATTTTTATTTCTTCTTTTGAGAAATGTCTATTTGGTCATTTTTCTGTTTTTAAATTGTTTGTTTGTTTTCTAGCTATTAAGGTGTTTCAGTTGCTTATATAATTTGGATGTTGATTCACTATGAGATACATTTTTTAAATTAAGTTTATTGGTACAATTATGATATACATAATGATCATATTGATTTTAGGGAATTTGTACCTGTACAAGATACATCTTGATGCCATCTTTTTTTCACATTCCCCTTCCCTTCCTTCAAGTCCCCTTCCTCTCTCCAATCGCAAAGGTCTGTTTCCATTTTATTTTTCCTTTCTCACTTTTTTCTTTCCCCTTCCTTCCTTTCCCCCTCCAACCTCTGTAGTTCCCTTTTCCTTTTGAACAGTTTCTTCCTATTGCACAATATCTATTGTACATTTTAGATTATCTCTGAATTTCTTTAAAATTCAGCAGTGAGTCCATCAGGACCTGGACTTTCCTTCTTGGTGGGGTTTCCAGTTACATTTTCAATTTTATTGAATAACATTGGGTTACTTAGAATTTTTATATACTTTTGATTCAGCTTTAATAGTTCATATGTATCTAGGAATCTGTCCATCATATTAGCAGAAAGTTTCTCCTAATAGGTACTGATTATCTTCTGGATTTCTGCAAGACCTGTTGCAATTTCACCACTTTCATTTCATATGCATGAATTAGAGTCTTTCTTTCCTTCTTTTGATAAGGTTAACTAAGGGTTTATCAATTTTATTTAATCTAAGAACAAACTCTTCAGTGATTGTTTGTATTGTCTTCTTAGCCTCAATTGCATTAATTTCTGCTCTGATCTTTATAATTTACTCCCTTATATGAGCTTTGGGCTCAACTTGTTCTTCTTTTTCTACAAGTTTGATGTTCAACATTAGGTCCTGTATTTGAACTCATCCTGTTTTCCTGATATGAGAATTCACTACTATAAATGTCCTTCTTAAGACTGATTTTATTGTGTAACATAAGACCTGCTATGTTGTATCTGCATCATCATTTACTTGTAGATACTGTTCAATTTCTTCTTTAATTTTATCTGTCACCCATTGGTTGTTCACAGGGTGTTATTTAATTTCTATGCATTTATGGAGTTTTTGTGGTTTCTTTTGCCATTGATTTCCAATTTTATTGCACTATGGTCAGGTATATGCATGGGATAATATCAATTCCTTTGCATTTACTTAAGTGTGTACTATGTGCTAGTATGTGGTCTATTTTGGAGAATGCCCCATGTGCAGCTGAGAAGAATGTGTATTCTTTTTTTTTTTTTTTTTGGTACTGAGGATTGAACTCATGACCTCACGCTTGCCAGGCAGGCGCTGTGCCATTGAGTTATATCCCCAGCCCGAAGAATGTGTATTCTGATGTTGTAGGGTGGAACACTCTGTAGACATCTACCAAGTCCATTTGTTCACAGGTTTAGTTCAGTTGTGATATATCTTGGTTGATTTATTGTCTAGCTGATCTATCTATTTGTGATATTGGGGTGTTAATGTCCCCTGTTATAATTGTGTTAGTGCTTATTTGATTAATTTTGCATCCATTAATATTTGTTTTATTTAGTTGGGTGCTTCTGTATTTGGTGCATAAGTATTTGTGATTGTTATCTCTTCTTGGAGTTTTCACTTAAAAAGTATGCAGTGACTTTTTATCACTTTTGATCAGTCTTGGCTTGAAGTTTACATTGTCTGTAATTAAAATAGCTACCTCTGCTTTTTTCTGGGTTCCTATCACTTGGAGTATTATTTACCATCCTTTGATTTTCAGCCTGCAAATTTCTTTTTGAGGTAAATGTGTTTCCTGTATGAAACATAGTGTTGGATCTTCTTTCTTGATCCATTCTGCCAGTCTGTTTCTTTTGATTGGTGAATTGAGACCATTTGCATTGGTGGTTATAACTGATATGTATTGACTTCTTCTTGTCATATTATTTTCTGCTGTTGGCTCCTTCTCTTTCCCCTCTGTGTAATGGCTTGACCTGCCTGGTGGCTTATTCTTATTCATGTACTTGGAACTCTGTACATTGTTATCTCTTTCTAGAATATCTTTCAAAACACTTTGTAGAGCTAGATTCATGATCATGAATTTCTTTGGTTGTTCTTTGTCATGGAAGTATCTTATTCCTTCATTAATTCTGAAAGATAGTTTTGCAGGGTACATCAATCTGGGTTGTAAAATGTTTTCTTTCAGGACTTGGAGTACTTCCCTCAAACCTTTCCTTGACTTCCGGTTCTTTGTTGAGAAATCTGCTGTAATTTTGATGGGCTTTCCTTTATAGGTGATTTGTTTCTTTTCTCTAACAGCATTTAATATTTTGTTCTTGTGCTGAATTTCTGGAATCTTGATTATTATATGCCTTGGTGTAGATTTATTTTGGTCATGGCTAACTGGAGTTCTTTATGTCTCACTTACTGGTATGTCAAATTCTTTTTCAATGCTTGGGAAGTGTTCTTCCTTTACTTCTGTGACCAGGTTTTGTATGTCATTTGTGCTGACTCCTGCTTTTTCTTTGACTCTGATCAATTTATGTTGTTCTTGTTTGCATTATCTTGCAGCTGTTGGATTGTTTTTTCATGCTCCCTTGCTTCAAGAGATCTTTCTTTTTGTGATCACTAGCCACAAACCTGTTTTCTAGATCTGATATTACATCTTCAAATTCATTCATGTGGTTTTGCAAACTTTCAATGGAATATTTAATTTCCTGGTTATCTATATGAAACTCTTTCTTAAATTCCATTTCTTCCTATGTTGGGCATTCACATTTTCCATCATTTTCCTATGGTCCTCTATTTTTTTATTTTAATATATGTCTATTCTAGATTTGCTGAGTAAGTCCTTCCTTATGGTCATCATCTTTTTTTTTTTAACCTGGGAGATTATTTCTCATCTGCTTTCTTCTATAGTCTCGTGTACCTTTTTTTAAACTTCTGATGCTATCATTCCAGAAATTTCTATTTTTCTCTACTTTATTTTCCCCTGGAATTGTCCTGGGTGGGCTAGAGGTCTGTGGTTGGATTTTACTTCTGTATCTTGTCAATTTCTATTTTATAAATTTTGTTTTCTGTGTTTGTTTGTCAATTTCTCATAATAGACAACTTTATCACTAGTATCAAGGCCTCCTTAGGAAATGTGTGTTCTTCAGAGCTGTCTTCTAGGTGTAGAACGTTCTTGATTTTTGTGTCTGTCTCAAGATTCTACCTTTCCAATTTATAAAAGATGCGATATTGCTATCTTTTTGGCTCAGCACCTAGTCCTTTGGTACTGGATTATGATAATATTTATGGCCCCAGATAATCACAGTGATTTTAAAGGGAGAACAACTGATTGTAGCAGGTATTATATCCTGGCTAAAGTATTACAATTAGCAATGACAATATCATCAAGTACAGATTACAAACTGATCATTTTGACTTTTCATTTGGTCTCTTTAACCACAGGGTAAAGATCTACATTTTTATAAAAGAAAAATGAACTTCTATGAAGTGAGTTGCTCCTTGGTAGAGTGATTTTACTTTGTGGTGGTCAAATTTAAGAGAGATAAGAGAAAAAAAGAGAGATAAATGAAGAGAACTATAGTAGAAGTAAGCTTAGAGGACAAAGGATGATCACACAAGCTTTGGGAAACTAGAGATGTCAGGAGAGAAAGATTGAAGGAGTAAACCAAAGATTATTGAAGTGAACCAGGAAGACTAGATACAATGTTCACTCACATGAAAATATCAGAAAATCATAGAAATAGGTGAGGAAAGAGAGAAAGAAGATGAATAGAATAGAACAATAATAAAAGTAAAAACCTAAACAAAACAACAATAACAAAAACAGAAAATGTAAAATTAAAAAATAATAGAAAAAGAATAAAATCCTCTGGTGTCCACAGTTCTGTGGTAGTTTCCAAGTCACAGAGCCCAAAACTATTGGGTAATCCCACCAAGATTGCAGTGGAATTAGTGTTGGATGTGGGGCTGATCTTGGCCTCCACATTGGACAGCTGGGGCCTGAGTCTTCAGCCGGTACCTGCCTGTAAGTGGCCCTCACTCTCCTTACCCTTTTTCACTCTGTGTCTCTCTCCCAGTTGTTGTAGCACCCTCAGACACAGACAGCCCCAGGCTGGTCCCAGTCCCGTGTACAGTTGGCTCCTCCTGATCATTGAGCAGCCTCCTCTTTTCCACTTCCACTGTCACGCTTCTGTCCTCTTGTATATCTTGTTGCAGGATGAGGTGTTATGGGGTGCTATGGGGTGATCTCTGCTTCTGCCACTGCTGATGAGACAGCCCAGAGCTGCTTGGTCCCACTTTAATCTCCTCCCCATGGGTTCAGTGCCAATCTCTCACTTGTTGCTCTGCTGTGGCACAGAACTGCTTAAATCTGCCATCTCACTATGTGCCCCTGTAGTCCCTAACTGTTGTCCATAGAGGTTCCAGTTAGCCGTTCTGGTGTGTGACCAAACAAAACAAAACAAAACCCTGCTGGGTCGTCAGGGAGGGAGCAGGTCACTCGCTCCAGTGGGTGCCAGTGGAATTTGCTGCCAGGCTGCTGCATCCTCTGTTTGGAGGAAGGCAAAATAGGCAGGGGACTTAATATCCAAAATGTATTCTCTATGGCATGAGTTAGCTGCACTATTTCAGTCTAAACATTTTGTTTGTTTGTCTGTTTGTTTCTTTTAAACCTCCAAATATGGCAGTTCTGTTCTGCCTGCAGGTGGGTAACCCACCGGCAGCTCTACGGGCTGGATTACTATTTTATTAAGTCCAGTGTGTATGTTTCATTTGATCTGCAAGTCTCTTATTTCAGATTGATTTTGGCATCAGGATGAATATCCCTCCCTTTCTTCTGGTTACCTGTGTTTTTAGTTGATATTCTCTGAATAGCACCCAGGTGGCTCTGCTCTATTCAGCTATCCTTATCAGATTTATAGCTTGCAAACACCTTGTATGTTTTAGGCTATCTCCTTAATTTGTTGAATTTTTTGTTGTGTTGAAGCTCTCGCTCTCTCCATCCCTGTGTCACTCTCACTCTCTCTCTCTCTCTCTCTGAGATTGCATCATTCTATTTTCACAGCTAAATATTACATTATTGTTAACAATACATGGAATTTTTCCTTATTTCTTTTTGCACCCACTTCTCTGTTGGTGTATAGAAATACCTCAAATATGTGGATGTTGATTATGTTTCCTGTAACTATAATAAATTCTTCCATTATTTTTCTCTGTTTTTTGTTGGATATTTGTGTTTTCTATATATTAAATCATGTCATCTGTATATGGAAACAGTTTATTATTTTTATAGCTAGTATACCTGATATATATATTAGTACAATATATACCTGATATATAAATATATATATATATTTGACAGGGCTAGCTATATACTTCAGACTGGCCTTGAACCCACTATGTAACATAGGCTGGCTGGGAACTCACAGCAATTCTCTTTCCTCAGCCTTCTGAGTTCTGGGATTACAGCCATGTGCCACTGTACACAGTTTGGCTTATATTACTTCATCTAATCTGGTGAGGATGTTCAGTAGTGTGTAGAGTAGAAAAATAAAGGAGTATATTACCACTGGAAAATCTTCAAACATCTTCCTATCGAGTGTGTTGGTAGTTGTGGGGATTTTAGAAGTCTTTTTTGCATTAAGATTCATTGTTCTACATTTAATTTTGGGGAGTTTTTATCATAAAAGATGTTGAATTTTGTCTAATACATTTTCAGCCTCTATTAAAATATTTATAGTGCTTTTATACTTCATTCTGTGACTATTATATATGACATTTATTGCATTTTTTGTGTTGAACCATCCTTCCATAACTGGGATTAATCACCCTTAGAAATGGTGAATAATCTTTTAATTTGATGTTGGATTCATTTCCTTCTTTTATTTTTTGGAAGATTTTTGGTACCTCTGCGCATGAGGGATATCAGTCTTTTGCTTTTTTCTTTTGCTGTTGTCTGATTTTGGTAATAGGGTAAAGGTGGCTTCATAAAATTTGTCTGGATTCATTCTCTGAATTGCACTTTTCTTCAGTAGTTTGGCATGAATTGTCATTAGTTGAACTTTAACTGTTAGGAATTAAGCAGAAAATCCAATTACTAACCTTTTATTCTCCTAAGGATTGAACCCATGATTTTTTCACTGAGGTACATCCCAAGCCATTTTTTGAGATATAGTCTGGCTAAGTCACTAAGTTGGCCAAACTTATCTCCAACTCATTATCCATATGCTTCAGCCCCCCTAGAGAGCTTTAATTACATGCACGTGACACTCTGCCCTACTCCTGGGCTTTTTTTGGTGGAAGCTTTTATTATTCATTCAATCCCTTATAGTTTTTTTCCTATTTAGATTTTTACATCCTTAGAATTCAATCCTAGTAGATTGTATGTGCCAAGGATTTTATGTAAAACTTTTAGAATACACAAAGTTTTGTCATATATTTATTCACAATATTTTATTGGAATTTTTGTATGTGTGGTATCATTTGCAATGTTTCATTTCTAAGTGTATTTATTTTAATCTTCCTTTTTATTTGTATTGTTCTGCTCACATTGGCAGCACATGCACAAAAATGTAATTTTAACTGACATATGAAAACAAAAGTTGTACATAAAATTGCTATGTAACTTTTAGATAAATATATATATATATTGTGCAATGTTTGAAAGAGGTTAAATACATGTGTATCCTAAACTTTTACCATTTTCTTTTTTTTAAAGAGGGTAACAATGGTTAATGAATTACGTATTATTATCTTTAAGTTAGTTATTCAGGATACCAGACATTAGCATTCAATTGTCCAAACATTATTGGCACTAACATTACTCTTCAATGAACTAAGTAAAATTGGTAGTGTATCTATCTTAACCATCTTATATATATATATATACAATTTTTTTTCCTTTCCCTTCTTTCTTTTCCCTATTCCCCTATTCCAGTCTCGCTTTCCTTTTGACCAGTTTCTTTTTGATTCACCATGTCTATTGTACATTTTGGAACTTATTTACTCTTTCAGTTTCTCATACTAGAGAGACAATACGATGCTTACGCATGTGCATCCAGTTTATTTCACTTCTGAGTATTTTCTTGAGTTGCATCCATTTACCTATAAAAGTCTCCAGTTTATCCTTCTTTATGGCTGAATAGTACTCCATTGTATAAAAATACCACATCTTTCTTATCCATTCCTCAGTTGATGGGCATTTGGGTTGTTTCCAAGATCTGGCTATTACAAATTGTGCTGCTATAAACATGGGTACACATAAATTGCTGTGGTATGATGTTTTTATTTCTTCTGGGAAGATACCCAGAAGGGGAATAGCTGGGTCAAATGGGACCTCCAAACCTAGCTTTTTGAGGAACCTCCACACTGATTTCCACAGTGGCTGTACCAGTCAACACTCCCACCAACAGTGAAGAGGGGTTCCTTTTTCCCCACAGCCCCTCCAGCATTTGTTATTAGTTGATTTTTTAATAATAGCCATTCTTTCTGGGGTGAGATGGTATCCCAATGTTGTTTTACTTTGCATCTCTCGAATGACTAGTGATGTTGCATATTTTTTTGTACATTTATTTCACATTTGTATTTCTTCATCTGAGAAATGTGTATTCATCTCAGATGCCCATTTTTGGAGTGGGTCTTTAAATGTGGGAGGTCTGATTTTTTTGAGTTCTTTATATGTTCTCGATAGTAATCCTTTGTCTGAGGAACAGCTGGCAAACATTTTTTCCCACATTGTGGGTTGTCTCTTCACTCTGCTGGTGGTTTCTCTTGCTGTGCAAAAGCTTTTTAATAAGATGAGATCCCAGTTGTTGATTCTTTGGGATAGTTCCTGTGCAGTTGAGGTTTTATTCACAAAGTCTTTGCCTACACCAATGTCTTCAAGGGTTTTACCTATCCAACCTTCTAGCAGATTTAATGTTTCTGTTTTAATATTTAGATCTCTGATCCATTTTGAATTTAGTTTAGTGCATGGTGAAAGATATGGGTCTAGTTTTAATCTTCGGCATGTGTAGAGCCAGTTTTTCCAGCACCATTTATTAAAGAGGCTATCTTTCTTCCACTGAATGTGTTTGGCACCTTTGTCAAAGATAAGGTGGCTTAGTATGTCTGGGGTTGTTTCAGCATCTTCTAATCTGATCCATTGATCTTTGGGTCTGTTTTTTTTCCAACTCCACAATGTTTTTATCACAGTAGCTTTATAGTATAATTTCAAGTCAGGGGTTGTGATGCCCCCTGCCTTGTGTTTGTTGCCCAGAATTGCCTTTGCTATTCTAGGTCTCTTCTGATTCCAAATGAATTTTAGGATTGTTTTCTCTAATTCTGTGATATATGCTGTTGGAATTTTGATTGGAATTGCATTAAATCTGTATATCAATTTTGGAAGTATGGCCATTTTCACTATATTGGTCCTTCCTATCCAGGAGCAAGGGATATCTTTCCATTTTCTGATATACTCTTCAATCTCCTTTTTCAGAGTACTGTAGTTTTCAGTGTAGAGGTCTTTTACATCCTTTGTGAGGTTGATTCCTAGGTATTTCATTTTTTTGGATGTTATTGTGAAAGGTATTGTTTCCCTTTCTCTTTCAATAAGTTTGTTATTTGTGTACAGAAAGGCTATTGATTTTTGAGTATCGACTTTGTATCCAGCTACACTACTGAATTTGCTTATTAAATCTAGCAGTTTTTTAGTGGAGTTTTTGGGGTCTTCTGTGTAGAGTATCATGTCATCTGCAAATAATGATAATTTAACTTCTTCCTTTCCAATCATTATCCCCTTTATTTCTTTCTCTTGTCTAATTGCTCTGGCTAAAGTTTCCAGAACTATGTTGAATAAGAGTGGGGACAGTGGACATCCTTGTCTTGTTCCTGATTTTAGAGGGAAGGCTTTCAGTTTTTGGCCATTTAGTATAATATTGGCTGTCAGTTTGTCATAGATAGCTTTCATCAGATTGAGATAAAGACCATCTATTCCAATTTTCTGTAGGGTTTTTATCATGAAAATGTGCTGGACTTTGTCAAAAGCTTTTTCTGCATCTATTGAGATGATGATGTGATTTTTGTCTTTGGTTCTGTTAATATGGTGCATTACATTTATTGATTTACGTATGTTGAACCATCCCTGCATCCCTGGGATGAATCCAACTTGGTCATGGTATATAATCTTCTTGATGATTTGTTGGATTCTGTTTGCCAGTATCTTATTAAGGATTTTTGCATCTATGTTCATTAGGGTTATTGGCCTGTAGTTGTCTTTCTTAGTTGGGTCCTTCTCTGGTTTTGGTATCAGGGTAATGCTTGCTTCCAGGAATGAATTTGGGAGTATTGCTTCCCTTTCAATTTCATTAAAAAGTTTGAAAAGTAGTGGTGTTAGGTCTTCTCTAAATTTCTTGTAGAATTTGGCAGTGAATCGATCAGGGCCTGGGCTTTCTTTGTCGGGAGGTTTTTAGTTACATCTTTGATTTCATTGGTTGATATTGGTTTATTTAGGATTTTGAAATCTTTTTGATTCAGCTTTGGTAATTCATACATATCTAGGAATCTGTCCATTTCTTCTGCATTTTCCATCTTAGTGGAATATAAGTTTTCAAAATAGGTATAGATGATATTCTGGATTTCTGCAGGGTCCATCTTGATATCACCCTTTTCATTTTCAATTGCATGGATTTGAGTCTTTTCTTTTCTTTTTTTAATAATGTTGGATAAGGGTTTGTCAATCTTATTTATTCTTTCAAAGAACCAACTCTTTGCTTCATTGATTCCTTGCATTGTTGTTTTAGTCTCCAATGCATTAATTTCTGCTCTGATCTTTATAATTTCCTCCCTTGTACTGACTTTTGGCTTAGCCTGCTCTTCTTTTTCTAGAAGTTCAAGGTGTGCCATTAAGTTGTTTATTTGCACTTGCTCTATTTTCCTGATATAGGTATTTAATGCTATAAATTTCCCTCTTAGGACTGCTTTCATTGTATCCCATAAGTTCTGGTATGTTGTACTGTCATTATCATTCAGTTGTAGAAAATGTCTAATTTCTTCTTTAATTTCATCTGTGACCCATTGGTTGTTCAGGAGGGTGCTGTTTAATTTCCATGTGCTTAGGGAGTTTTTCTGATTTCTTTTGCCATTGATTTCCAATTTCATTGCACTATGGTCTGATAGGATGCATGGGATAATTTCAATTCCTTTGCCTTTACTTAAGCAGGTGCTATGAGCTAGTATGTGGTCTACTTTGGAGAATGTCCCATGTGTAGCTGAGAAGAATGTGTATTCTGATGTTGTGGGGTGGAACACTCTGTAGACATCTACTAAGTCCATTTGTTGAAAAGTTTGGTTCAGTTCTACTATTTCATCATTGATTCTTTGTCTAGTTGATCCATCTTTTTGTGACAGTGGAGTACTGAGATCCCCCAATATAACTGTATTAGTGCTTATTTGATTTTTCATGTCCTTTAGTACTTGTTTTATATAGCTGGGTGCACTGGTATTTGACACATATATATTTATGATCATTATCTCTTCCTCTTGGATTGTTCCCTTTACAAGGTTGTAATGACCATCTTTATCTCTCTGAATCATTCTTGGCTTGAAATTCACTTTGTCTGCAAAAAGAATAGCTACCCCTGCTTTTTTCTGGGTTCCTGTGGCATGGAGTATTGTTTTCCATCCTTTGACTTTCAGTCTATGAATTTCTTTCTGAATTAAATGTGTTTCTTGTATACAGCATATTGTTGGACCTTGCCTCTTGATCCATTTTGCTAGTCTATGCCTTTTGATTGGTGAATTGAGACCATTATCATTGATGGTTAAAACTGATATGTATTGACTTATACTTGTCATGATATTTTCCTGTTGTTGATTCCCACTTTTTTTTTTGTTTTTCCCCTTTCCTTCTATTTAATTATCTGCCCTGCCTGGTGGATTCCTTCTGTTGGGGTTCCTGGAGTTGTAGTCCTTGTTATCTCTTTCTAGAATGTCCTTCATAACATTTTGGAGTGCTTGTTTTGTGGTCATAAATTTTCTCAGATGTTCTTTGTCATGAAAGTATTTTATTTCTCCATCAATTTTGAAAGATAGTTTTGTGGGGTACATCAATCTGGGTTGAAAATTATTTTCCTTTAGAGCTTGAAATACGTCATTCCAAGCTCTTCTTGAATTGAGGGTTTGTGCTGAAAAGTCAGCTGTGATTCTGATGGGTTTTCCTTTATAGGTGATTTGTCTCTTGTCCCTAACAGCTTTTAAGAATCTGCCCTTCTGTTGAATTTCTGGGATCTTGACTATGATATGTCTGGCTGAAGATTTTTTTTTATCATGTCTAGTTGGAGTTCTAAAAGCTTCATTTACATGGGGGTCAAATTCTTTTTGTCTTCCAGGGAAGTTCTCCCTGATAATGTCTGTGAACAAGGTTCTAATGTCATTGATGCTATCTCCTGCTTTTTCATTTATTCCAATTATTCTAAAGTTGTTTATCTTTGAGTCATCTAGTAGCTACTGAATTGATTTTTCATGGTCCCTTGCTGTTTTTAAGAATTCTTTCTTTCCATGATCACTAATTGCAAGCCTATCTTCTATATCTGAGATCCTGTCCTCACGTTGGCTTAATCTGCTATGAATACTTTCAATGGAATTTTTCTTCTCTTGGATATCTGCTTGAATCTGCCTTAGGGATTCCATTTCTTTCCTATGCTGAGCATTCATGTTTTCTATAATTTTCTTACGCTCATCTATTTTTTGTCTGTATCAGCTATAGTGTCCTTAAGCATGGTCTTCATTGTGGACATTATCTCTGCAGTTATCTGTGAAATTATTTCTGTTTTAATTTTTTCCAGAGCCTCATTCAGTTGCTTTGTTGTTACCACTTCAGATAGGCCAGGTGGGTGGCTTTCCGATTGTCCCACCTTATTGCCCCCTAGGTTTGCCTTTGGTGAATTGGATGTGTGGGGTTTCATCTTGTTTAAGCGTCATCTCATTTTCTTTTCTTTCATTAGATTAATTCCTGGGGTGATGTTTGTAAATTACCTATGGAAGGTTACTTTATTGCTAGTGTTCAAGATTCTTAGGAGATGACTACTTCTCTGCAGTATCTTCCAAGTGAAGCTTGTTTTTGGGTTTTGAGCTTTCTGCCAGATCCTACCTCTTCAATTTGTTGGATATGTGAAGTTGCTTCCTGTTTGGCCCAGTCCTTGGTTCTTTGGTACTGTGCCACTGTATTTTCTGTGTCCCTTAGTCAATTTCAATCATAAAATATCAGTAAGGAAAACTGTTTAGAACAATTATTTCACATTTGGTTATAATGGTACCTAAAGCATCAAACACAGCCTAGAAAATGACAGACCGAGCTAACCAGTTATTTGCCACTTTTAACCATATAGAGTTGCGGTTATTTAACAAAATCTAAAACACACCAGAAAAATTATATGCAGTATACAAGTCCTTAATATGTCAATTTTTCCCTCAGGAGTTTAAATTTAAAATGAGTTAAGGAGGAAATAGAGTATTGGGAGAGGAGGAAGAAATTAGATGTAAGGTTAGAGTACCAAGAGGGATCCCACTAACATTGGGAACCTGGTGCAGAGGACTGGTGGGAAAAAGAGAAGGAAGGGATAAAAGGAAGAACAGATCACAACCACAATCACAAAGAGGTTAAAGGCTCTGTTTACACTCATAGAAAAATCAGAGAGAATAATGAAAGAAAGAGCAAATAGAGACAAAAACAAAGACAAAAACAACAAAACAAACAAAACAAAAATAAAACCCCACCAAAAAAAAAACCTTCACCAGAACAAAAAACAAATGAGAGAAAAAAAAATAAAAAAATATAAAAATAATCAGTTCCAGGTGTTCACTCTGCTGTAGGCAGGCACCGTGTGATGACAGAGTCTTATTTCATGCACGTCCATCCCAGTAAGCCAGGAGACCCTTTGGCAGGGTAGTGAGCAGAAGCATGTACTTTCAGGCGGAGACCAGTCTCCTTCGCCTGTCATGGTCAGCGCACTTTCCGTGGGCCTGAGAGCCAGGCGTGTTGCTGTGCTGAGTCCCTAGCGCGAGTCCCCAGCGCTGTGTTTTGGCGCTGCTCTGATTTTTGCCACACCCCCCACAATGGTGCCCGGCCAGTCGCTCTCTGGCGCAGGACAGCTGTGGCTGAGAGACACTCACCACTGGCCAGTGCAGTCCTCCACTGCTCCCCTGCCATGCCGCTGTCTTGCGATCCTCCACGGGGGCTCCCAGGGCACCAGCTGTCACCGCATGTCTGCAGATTTGAGCTTGTCATGCTGCGGTTCCTGGGACAGGAAGAAGATGCTGCAGTCTCCTCCTTCTTCTTTGTTGAAAGTACCCTTCACTGGTGCTGGGCATCCCAAACTGTGCTTCAGAGCTTTCCTGAGTCCAAGGGAGGCATCTCCCTCCCTCCTGCACTCTCCCAGTCACTATATTCCTGTGGTCCAATGGCAACTTTTGGAGAGTTTCGCTGCCTGCTTCTTACACATCCGCCATCTTTTTCCCTCCCCCACCATTTCTTTATAGTGAAAACATTCAAACTTCTTTCCATAGCTTTTGACAGTTGGTTATTATCATCTACACTGTAGATGATACTATAAAATAGCACACCAGAAAGCATGAATATGGCTTAACTAGAACATGAAGGAGTGAATTTAGCCATGCGCAGAAAAATAAACATTGCATGACATTATCCATATGTGGATCTAATAAATTTGATTTCATATAAATTGAGAAAACAATGGTGATTATCAGAGGTGGGGGAAGTGTTGGGAGTATGCTCGCAAAAAGATACAAAATTCCAGTTAGATATCAGAAGTAAGGCAATAAATTGTATCAGAAAATGACTACAGATAATGATGGTATACTGAAGTTCTAAGTGGATATTAATTGCTCTCCTCACATATATTATAAATATGTGAGATAGTATCCATGTTCGTTTTCCAGATTTAACCTTTTCATAATGTGTAATATTTTTAAACATTATGTAATGCATGAAAAACAGTAAATTTAATCTGACATTTTAAAAAATAAGTAAAGCTTGCCTGTTTCCCATTTGCAAAAGATTAACTTCTCAGTATCCTATTGTCTTGGCTGTATTTGTTATTGCCATGACACAATACCTGACCACAACAATTTAAAGCAGGAAAGGTTTATTTTGTTCACAGTTTGTTGAGGTTGCATTCCATAGTCTGCCAAGTCCAAGACAGAACAGCATGGTGAAAGGTCCTGGGTGAAGGAAACCTGCTCACCTCATGGTATCCAGGAGGTGAAAAGAGGCCAAAGAAGGAGCTGAGCAGAAAGATCTTCCCTTATAAGTCAGACCCACAATGTTCTCTTCTGACCAGAACCCACCTACTAAGAACAAGTCAGCTATGCTGCCTTAATAATCCAATCACAGTTCTCATGAGGCTTTGTGGGGACATCTTGATATAAATCCCAACAACTACTATCTATCTTATATTTTCCTCTTATATTATTTAAAGACAGAGAGAAAGAAAAAGGGAGAAGGAAGGGACATAAAAAGAATTAAAATCAGTTATGTATATATGCCAACACCCCTTGATGAATGTAATCCTTATGTACTACAAGCATGTGCTAATATAGTACATTTTTTCTAAATAAAAAATAATAAGTAGTGTTGAAAATTAAGAAAAAATGAAAAAGATAGGTGTTTTCCTTCATAGCAGTGTGGACAGTAAGAATCTACAAACTCATCATTGTACTTGGAAAAAGAGCAGACCTGTGGATCAGTGGAACAGATTAGAAGATGCAGAAACAACTCCAAACACTCTATCTTGGAGAAAGGGGCCAAACACCTTCACTGGAAGAAAGATAGCCTCTATAATAAATGATTCTGGAACAACCGGCTTTCCACATGCCAAAGTCTAAAACTGGACCCATGTTTTTCACTGGGCACTAAACTAAAATCAGAATGGATCAAAGATCTAAATATTAAAACAGAAATACTAAATCCACTGGAAAAGATTATGGGTAGAACCCTTGAATACATAATTGTAGGCAAAGACTTTACAAACAAAACACCGATCAAATGGGATACATCACAAAGAATCAACAACTGAATCTCATCTTATTAAAAAGCTTTTGCACAGAAAAAGAAACCACCAACAGAGTGAAAAGACAACTCACAGAGTGTGAAAAAAATTTGCCAGCTTTTTCTCAAAGGACTATTTTCTAGCATATATAAAGAACTAAAAATAAAAAATCATATCCCACAAAATTTAAAGACCAGGTCCAAATGGCCATCTGAAATGTATACACACTTCTCAGATTAAGAAGTACAGATGGCAAATAAATAAATGAAAAATGTTCAGTATCACTGGTCATTCGAGAAATGCAAATCAAAACAACACTGAGACTACATCTCACTCCAGAAAGAATGGCTATCATCAAGAAATCAACCAATAACAAAAGCTGGAGGGGCTGTGGGGAAAAAGGAACCCTTCTCCACTGTTGGTGGGAGTGTAGACTGGTGCAACCACTGTGGAAATCAGCATGGAGATTATCCAGAAAACTAGGCCTGGAGGTCCCATTTACCCAGCTATTCCCCTTCTTGGTATCGTCCTGGTAGAATTAAAAGCTTCATACCACAGCGATATATGCACACCCATGTTTATAACAGCACAGTTGTAATAGCTAAATCTTGGAAACAGCCCATATATAAAGAAGCTGTGGTTTTTTTATACAATGGAGTACTCCTCAGCCATAGAGAAGGATAAACTTGAGACATTTCTAGGTAAATAGATGCACGTTGAGACCATACTCTTAAGTGAAATAAATCAGACACACATGTAAATATCACATTGTTTCTCTTGCATGAGAAACCAATCGTGCAAATAGGACCAAGTGTACAATGGATATTGCAAAATCAGAAGAAAATGTTCAAATTGTAAGGGAAACAAGGGATGGGGGAAGGAAAGGTTAAAAAAAACAAGAAAGGAAGGAAAAATGAAAACAAAGTTTTTGTAAACATGGAAGAGAAGGGGGTTGAAGGGAGGGGAGGACAATGGGTGAAAAGAAGAATCAAGTTATATCATGTACAGGTACAAATTCCCTATGATGAATGTGATTGCTATGTACATCTAAAATGTACCAATAAACTTAATTAATTAAAATGACACAACAACAAAAGAAAAATGGAATGCTGTTTGTAACAGCAAAAAATATCTGCAAAGAATCTAAGGTAGTTTATCACGGTAGATTGTTTCTGGGATTGCTTCCTTGAAGAAATTATACACTGCTTAGAGTTAACTTCTTCCTTTTGAATTAAAACTAAAGCAAAATTTTCTACTTCAAGGAAATAGATTCATCTCATATCATTCTACCTCCATAGACACAAAATTGAAAAAAAAAATCCATTCTGCATTCTTCATATCCCAAGGGAGATGAATTGTTTGGAATATTGAAAGACAATAGAACAATTTACTTAATTAGGACCTCTGACAATTCAAATCCTGAGATGCTAAAAACTATAAACTCACTGCCATGCCCCTCCCCTGGAATTCTCCACTTGGCCTCTTTGAAAACATTATGGGGCAGATCATGGAGGAGAAAAACCACTGGAGAGAATCGTGTGTGCTACTGAGGGCAGGTGGTGTAAGAAGAAGAGGGGACAAGGTGGGCTCCAGGGCTTTCCCTCTAGAACAATGATGATGAAAAATTGCAATATTGCTTTAGCCTTTGAAGGTCAGGTCTCTGGACTTTGAAGGAAATTTAGTTTCCATTGACACCTGTCATTTTCAGCTACTTGGCTTCCTTTTCTCATTCTGGACTCTAGGGACTTTTCTCAGTAAGAGTTATTTTCTGGAGAGTCTTCAACTCTTATTTGCTCTTTCTTATAAGTTGTGCCCCATTGTTAGATATTCTTCATTCAATTATTTATTCATTAACAAACCACTGAAATCCTATTACTCATGAGGAGTTGTCTATTTTGTTTCAAGTTGGAGTTTTTCTGTTATATCCACTATTTCACAGGCTGATGACATTTCCTCAGAGCTTTTACCTCTTGCATGTTATTGTGGTTATTATTTCATCTTAGTGTTCACAACAACATCTACAAAAACTCTAATTTTTTCTGATGTTTAATAATCCTATCACCTTCCTTTTACCATATTACTGATCCCTTCACATGTTGAGGTAGAAATTGAATAATTATAGTTGTGGTGATGTCTTTGCATTTTTGTGAACATAACACTAATATTCTAGTGTTTCAATGCAATGTATACTGCTGCCTGTGCTTTGTGATAATTGCAAATGTGTATTTTGTCTATTAACATTTATAAGATAATTTTATTTGTATGAATTTGGGGTATTTTTAATCAAGTCCATCAATACATATTTTGGCCGTTACTGATACTGGTGTAGCACAATACATCCTGACTCTTGGGCATGGAGGTATAAACACAATTTTTACTTGATTTTGATGGTGGGGTTTTTTTTGTCTTCATTTTACCCATGTAATCCACAAATATTTTCCACCTGGAAGAATTTCCTGGGGAGGGATTCAGTGAAAACAAAATGTATAGCAATCATCACACATGAGAAAAGCTCTATGGCAGCCACAAGGGGTGAGAAGCCTGGTGTGTTTATTCCAATCAGAAGCCCATCTATGATATCAGCCATAGATTAGGGGAGTACTGGTTAATGAGAGTCATCCAAAACATTTTTATTGAGATATGAAGAAAAGTTGATGTTTAGGAATGGATCATTTTATCACAGAAACCAAATAAGAACAATGACACTAATGCATTTAATTTTGCCTTTAGTGGTAATATGAAGTGAAATTTAGTGCTCCTACTGTTGAGGTGAGGTATTTGCAGTTGAGAGAGTTTAAAAAATTTCTGAAGACCATAGAGATGTTATGTTCCTACATTCTAAACCATGAAGTCAGACTCAAGAACTCAGTATTTACATCACAACCCTATCACAACCTTGGGAGATAAATGCTGTATATCTAAAATAATGATAACAAGCCTAATTTTGATAACTGTCATTTTCTGAGACTATTAATGTCAACTAAGTCAGTTTTGAACCTTACAATGTTTCCATATTAGCCACACTTTTAGAAAGAAAATACAAGGTGCTGAGAGTTAACTATAACATCAACATAAATGCTAACTCATACAATGAAAGTTTGTGTTAAAAATTACATTTTATTCACCATTGCAGAAGTATTAAAATGAAGAAGTATAGAGGTTGTCAGAGAAAATGCATAAAAAGTCTTCAATTTTTCTGGAATGGTGATACCAAAAAAATTGAGAATAAATTCAAATAAATTAATTTTAAATAAATTGATAATAAATTAAAACGATTGAGTCAATGATGTAAAGAGGAAATTTGTACTACATAATAGTAACTGTAAATGATTGTAAACTTTTTTCATTTTCTTTCTTTTCTATCTTTCTATCTTTTTTATTTTGTTTTGAGGCAGAATCTCAATATTGCTTTCATTTTGAGACAGGGTCTAACTATGTGGTCCAGGCTGGTCCTAAACTCACTATGTACCCTTAAACTTGTGGCAGTCCTCCTGCTTCAACCTCCTGAGTACTGGGATTACAGGTGCACACACATGATTGTACACATTTCGAAAGGAAATGAGCTACAACTTGGCTGCAGGAATCACTGCCATTAGCTCAATAGAGGGTAGTGGCTGTTAATCCAGAGGTGATATTGTGAATGGTGACTGCGTGTGTTTCAGGTTCTGTTTACTGAATGCTGCTGCTTCTTCCTTTTCTGGAAGATGAACCAGTGACATGGAAAGAGGAAACCACACAGGTGCATCACATTTCCTCCTCCTTGGTCTCTCAGAGGATCCAGAACAGCAGTCAGTCCTCCTTGCACTGTTCCTGTCCATGTACCTCATCACGGTGCTCGGGAACCTGCTCATCATCTTGGCCGTCAGCTCCGACTCCCACCTCCACACCCCCGTGTACTTCTTCCTCTCCAATCTGTCCTTGGTGGACATCTGCTTTACCTCCACCACAGTCCCAAAGATGCTGGTGAACATCCAGGCAGAGAGCAAAGACATCTCCTACAGAGAGTGCCTCTCTCAGGTGTACTTTTTTATAATTTTTGCAGGAATGGATGACTTCCTCCTGACTGTGATGGCCTACGACCGCTTTGTGGCCATCTGCCATCCCCTGAAATACACAGTCATCATGAGCCCTCGGCTATGTGTCCTGCTGGTTCTGGTGTCCTGGATCATCATTTTCTGCTTATCTCTGCTTCATATTCTACTGTTGATGCAACTGACCTTCTCCACTGGCACTGAAATCCCACATTTCTTCTGCAAACTGACACAGCTTCTCAAAGTGGCCAGTTCAGATACCCTTGTCAATGTCAATATTGTCCTATTATATGCATCAACTTCCCTGATGGGGTTCTTTCCCATTGCTGGGATCCTCTTCTCTTACTCTCAGATAGCATCCTCCTTAGTGAAGTTGTCCTCCTATGTCTATAAGTATAAAGCATTTTCCACCTGTGGGTCTCATCTCTGCGTGGTCCCCTTGTTCTATGGAACAGGACTTGGGGTTTACCTCAGTTCTGCTGGGACCCATTCCTCCCATCAAAGCTCTGTTGCCTCTGTGATGTACACTGTGGTGACCCCTATGCTGAACCCCTTCATCTACAGCCTGAGGAACAAGGATGTAAAGGGGGCCCTGGGAAGACTCCTCGGCAGAGCAGTTTCTGGTGTTTGAGGAGCAACAAACTTGCCAACTAAGTGGTCATTATGTGTACCTAGGCAAAGTTGTGAATTTATATATCTTGGCTCTTTTTCTGCTCTGTATTACATGTTTAATTTCCTGTATTTCCAAAGCATTTGCAACCCTGTTGTTGCATATTTTTGTATTTGTTCCTTCTCAACAATCCCTCTGCACTTCCTTCTAAACTATGTTGCTCTATAAATGATCTGTAGAGTTTCACATTTGGTAAGTTTTCTTATGGACATTTTTGAGACTTTTAGTATGATTGAAGCACTTGTATGAAGTGCTGACATGGTCTCAAAGGTATTGTGTGAATTTTAGTGTTCTTTACTTTATTTGTTTTTATTCTTGTTTTTACTGGAAGAAATAGAATGAAAATCATCAATGCAAAGTATTTCCCATATCAAGACCATCCTTGACCCTTTGCATGTATGACTATTTAACCTTGCGATCATTTCTTTGAGGTACTTCTCTCATTCACATAATTTCTGAAGGGCGGAGACTGCAGTTATTATGGATCGTAACTGAAACCTTATGCCGAGATGACTCTGCTGCCCTTGCTAGTCTGTTTCATAAGATCAATGATTATTTCTCCAAAATAAAGGATGGAATCTATCTTGAAGCTGAATTTGTATTTTTTATTTGTAATGATACAATGTCTTGGGTAATTCTGAGAATTTCTTTGTGAATCTTTCCTTTTTTCTTTCCTCCTTTTTTTTCTTTCTTTCCTTGTTTTCTTATTGTTACTTCCTTTCCCTTCTATCTTCCTTTTTTTCTTCTTTCTGCATTCCCTCCCTCATTCCCTTCTTACCTGTGCTCCTTCATTTGACCTCTTTTATTTTGTAATGTTCACTTGGTCCATTTCATTTTATGGATGAACAGTATTGTGTATACCCTGAAGCTGTTTATCCATTCATCCACTGATGGACATTTGGTTGATTTTTTTCTTTTGAATATTGTGAAGAATGCTGCAATGGATATGTACACACCTCTAGTTGTCTGAGCGTGGCCACAGGCTGCACAATGGTGCTTTAGTCAATAATAGACCGCATGTGCTGTGGCAGTCCCATAACATTGTACTGCTTAGTAACGTCCCAGTCAATTTTGTGTAAGCACAGAGTACGACAGTCACGCAATGATAAAATCACCTAACAAAGCTTTTCTCACAACTGACTCTAGTTGTTAAGCATCAAATGAGTATACTTATTTTAAATTATTAAAGTAATATATCCAGGAGTGGAACTAACTGCTGACTTGTAAGGTCATTCTATGTTTAGCATCCTGAAGAATAGCCAAACACTTTTTACATTCCAATGTATGAAGTTTATAATACCTTTACATTCTTGCCAACACTTTTAATTTTCTTTTTAATTAAAATTATAACCTCCTGGGCCGGTGAGATGGCTCAGCGGTGTACGCGCCTGCCTGGCAAGCGCGAGGGCCGAGTTCGACACCCGGAACCCACATACGAAAAAAGGGCCGGTGATATCGCTCAGCTGCACAGGTGCCTGCTGGTGCGCGAGGTCCTGAGGTTGACCCCCGGTACCCACCAAAAAAAAAAAATAATAAAATAAAATAAAATAAAATTATAACCTCCTATTGGCTGCTGCAGTAATCACCTTTCCTGTTGCTAGGATACAATACCTGACATTCACAATTTAAAGGAAAAGTTGTTTCTCTTTGACTTAGATTCAGGGAGCTCATTCCCTGGTTGGCTTGCTCCAGGTTAGAAATATGGTGAATAGCCATGGTTCTGCTCAGTTCTTGTGTGCAAGGAAGCAGAGAAGGGGAACACTGCCAGAGAGGAAGGGATCATATGTAGTACTCAAGGCCATGACTCCGTGACCCTCTCAGGCACACCCAGAAATGTGTTCCACCACTCCCCTGGATGGTTTCTTAGTCAATCAAGTCTACACAATGAAGCTTAACTGTCACAGGTATGATCAGGTGTTTAATGGCAGTTTTATTATGTTTTGTGTAGTAATATCTTTTCAAGTTTTTGTTCATTTTGCAGTAGTGTATTGTATCCTTCTCCTTCTGATGTATAAGACTCCTTAATAATTTCTAGATACATGACCCTTATCTGATATGCCTTTTGCAAATATTTCCCCTGTGTGTGCATTTTCCTTATATCTATTTTGAAGATATCATTTATTGTTATAAATTGCATACATCATTATCTACAATAGATTTTTAAAGTAATTTCTCTTGTCTCACTGAAATTTTGAGTCCTTTAACCAAAATCTACCCAAATCCCTGACCCACAGTCTCTAGCACCTACCATTTCTTCTCTGTTTTCATGAGAAAACAATTTTAGGTTCCATGTGTGAGTTCACGTGGTGTTTGTATAAGCATGCTTCATTTCTCATAACAGAAGTTTGTACAGGCTCACCCAGCTTGTTCACAGTGATGATATTTCCATCTTTTCATGCTTGATTCATGTTCCCTTGACATTTATCTACTTATCTCATGAAAAATACCCCCTTTGATTCCACACCTTGGCTATTATAAGTAATGCTGCCATGATAACAGGAATGGAAATACATCTTTACATACCAATTTCTGACGTTTTATATGCACATCCAGTGGAGAATTTGCAGGATCGTATGATATTTCTATTTTTAATTTTTTGAAGAAACTCTGTAATTTTTCCCTAATGTCTAAACTAATTTACTCTTCCATTAATTGTGTTCAAGTGTCACTTTTCTCTAATCCTTACCAATATACATGATAATTCATCTTTTGCATATCTTCTCAAAAAGGTGTGAAATGATATCTCATTGTGGTGTAATTTACATCACACTGATAATGAGTGGTTTTAAATATTTTCTACAAACCTGTAATTTGCTTGTTTGACTTTTTTACAGTACGTGGATAGAGGTACATTGTCCTCTGAGTTTTATGGTTTTAGCTATGTTAAGCTATTAATACATTTTTAATAAATTTTCTCAAGGTATGAGCTAGAGGTAAAGCTTATACCCTTTACATATTATTTGTCTTCAAGAGGTTATTTTTTAAATTCTATTTTTAATATCTCATTAACACATAAGTTTGTGCATATTTATGGTGTACAGTGCAATGTTTTGAAATATAATGTGTGATGATTAGATCAGATCAGGATAAATGGCATATCTATGTCCTCAAAAAGTTATCATTTCATTTGTTGAGAGCATTCAAATTCCTACTAGCCTTTTATTCAGTAATTAATATAAGTAATTAATGTCAAACCTATTAGCCTACTGTACTATAAGACAGAAGTTATCTTTCATATCACTTCCACCTCTATACCTAATTAGCATTCCCTTCCAGCCCACTTTCCTCCTCCTCCTGCTGCTGCTTCTTTCTTTCTTATTCCTATCCTTTTCCCCTTTCTTCTTCTTTTTCCTCTCTCTCTCTCTCTCTCTCTCTCTCTCTCTCTCTCTCTCTCTCTCTCTTCCCCTCCAGTAACCACTATTCTATTGCAGTGAGATCAACTTTCTTAGATTCTACACATAAGTAAGGACAACCACTACTGTATTTGTCTTTCAGAGCCTTGTTTATTTCATTTAATTTGTGGTCTCCAATTCCAATTATATTTTTGCTGATGACAAGATTTTATTCTTTTCTTATCTTCATTGTTGAAGATATTTTCTTTTTTCTTGTGTACCAAAACTGCATAGACATTCCATCTCACCCCAGAGAGAATAGCTATCCTCAAGAATACAAAAACAATTAATGCTGGCCAGGATGCAAGCGAAAATGAAACTTTCACCATTGTGGGTGATAATGTAAACTAAGACAAACAATATGGAAAACAGTATGGAGATTTCTCAGAGAAACTAAACATAGAATGAGATCATGTCATTCACAGGAAAATGGATGAAAGTAAAGACCATTATGTTTAGCAAAATAAGTCAAACTCAGAAAGGAAATTGGGCTGTGATGGGAAAGTGGCTCATCAGTATAATGCTTCTGTAGCATGTGCAAGGCCCTGGGCTTGACCCCCAGTACTACACAAAAGAGAGAGAGAGAGAGAGAGAATGAAATAGTGCATGGTTTCTCTTATAGGTAGGAAGTAGATGTTTGGAGACAGGGAGGTGGATCAGCAGGAGTGGGGAGAAAAGTGAAGGGACCCTCATGGGCTTTAAAGTGGTCAAGATGTGTCAAATGCATGTATCCATTTTCCCCAAACAAATCTCACCACCACGTATTACTAACATGCACTAAGAAAAAAGTCAGCTTATTTTGAAACACATGAAATTATTTCTAGCCTCTCTTTTCTATTGGTCTATGTCACTGTCTTATGTCAGTACCATGATATTTTGGTTACCACAGCTTTGTGTACATTTTGGTAACACATATTCTGATGCCTGTGGAATTGCTCTTTCTTCAGAGGGCTCCTTTAACAACTTCAATGGATCATCCAAAAGCCAGGTATTCTGGAGCATTGGAGCTTATTTCTGAGAGACTACAGAATACACACAAAGGTGGATTTTGTGTGAGATACAGCTTATTAGGTCTAACAGATAGTAAAATGCTACCCACAGGGTGAAATGCAACTAGTGAGGGAGAGTCCACTAGAAGCACCTGTGGGTTAACCACACTTCCAGGCCAAATCTCATGGAAGACTTGTTCAGGTGAACAGCCCTTCCCACTGCAACCCCATGGAAGGTGCAGATGATCAGTAACCCCACCCAGCAAAATCCATTAGAGACACCACAAATATAGCATTAATGTGCAATCCATCCGTTAATGATTGAAAATGGTAAAATGGTAAAAATACATTTGGAACTTAGGAGGCTTACAAGTATCATCCCCATACAATTTCAGTAGTAATATTAGGATGTTTGGAAACTAATAAAGTGTCATCATTGAATCACATTTTTTCAAATTAATGTAATATCGTCCACCCTAATTGTTGCAATATTGAACCCAAACCCCTAGCAACCAACTGAGTGTGGCTGAGCAACCGAGTGTGGCTGCCTCCAGAGGGAGGGGCTAGCACCTCAATCCCATAAAAATGGGACCACTAGACATCCTTAGTGGTTACCCAGCTCTAGGGACCCCACTCCACAGAGTGGCTTTGTATCTCCTCTTCTCTTTCTGTAAATAAACTACTCTCACTTTGCACTGTCTTCTGGTCTTTTCACTCCTCTTCATTTTTCTATGTCGGAGAGAGAGACAAGCCCAGTGAGCATGGACTGGTGTCCAACCAGGGACATGACATGAACAAGTTCATCATGAAAATAGTGAGCTTATTAATGAAAATAGTTGTCAAATTCAGTGAAGCATGGAATGATGTCACTACAAAATATGAATCAACTTATTAATGAAGGTTTACTTGCTAAGGTCTCTTTATGCCTCTTTCTTTTTTTTTTTCTATCCAAAAATATTTCTACTGAGAACATTTTTAAAAATTGTGCATGTTTGTAATACAGAATAGTGATGTTCATTTTGGAAAATTGTTATGAAAATGCAATATATCTTCATCACATTTAATCTCTCTTTCCTCTGTCCCTCTCCTCCCCACTCCTCTTGATTTCTTTAGCTATTTCTAAGAGTCTTCTTCTAGTTTCTTAATATCTCTTCTTTCTGTCTCCCTCCCTCCATCTCCCTCACCCCCTCTCCCGCATGCATGCATGCTCTTGCTCTACCTCCCTCATTTTGTTTATTACTTTTCTCATTTCTGAGACAAAATACCCATCACCTAAAAGTTAAATGAGTAAAAGTTTATTTCAGATCTGTTTGTAGAGGCTTCAGTACACAGTTGGCTGGCTCCAAGGCAGGGTGGCAAGGCAGACAGCCATCACAGAAGAGATACAGTTCATTGCCTGGCAGGCAGAAGGCAGCAAGCCCCAAACCTACCCCTCCCTTTTATCCCTTCCAGGCTACCTGCCTTTTGGATGGTGCCACCCACACCGAGAGTGGGTCTTCCCATTATCCACACCCAAAATTATGCTGAATGGATCTATTGACTAATTTAGTAATCACACACAATCCCAGTATCACACCCTTAATCCCAGCATCACACACCCTAGATCCACCCACCTCCATAAAGTCCCACTCATGACCAAATGAGGCTTTGGGGGATGTCTTGGTTACTTTTCTCTCATTGCTGAGACAAAATACCCAATGCCCAAAATTAAGGAAGGAAAGGTTTATTTAGCTCACAGTTTGTGGAGGTTTCAGTCCATACTTGGCTGGCTTCAAGGCAGAGTGGCACATGGCAGAGGGCAACAGTTCATGGTGGCAGAAGGCAGCAAAAACAACAAGAGCAAAAAGGGAGGAGTGCAAGAGAGAGAGAACAAGCTTCTTTCCCTCCCTTATATTACATGCAGGTTGCCTGCCCCAGAGTGGGTGTAGCATTTATGCCCATAATCCCAGCATTAGACCAGGAACCAGTCATAAACTCTAGAAGCCCACCTCCATGACTGCATGAAGCTTTCGGGGGACATCTAGACACAAACCATAACAGGGGACATCTAGATACAAGCAATACACTATCTTAGGGAGGTAGAGAGTGTGAAATTGGGAAGGGGATCTAAGGAAAGGGGGAGATGGGAGGGCAGGAAGTGGGACTAAAAACTATCAAGATGTGATATGTATAGGTACCAATTCCCCAAGATGACTTTAATTATTATGTATCACAAACATAAACTAAGTAAAGGTTTTTTAAATGTTGTATAAGAGAAAATATGACGTTTAACTTTGTGAGTCTGCTTATTTTACTTAACATTGTCTAATCCAGTTGCATCTATTTTCCTGTAAATGACACAATTCATTCCATTTAAGTCTGAAGATATAGATTCATTTAACCATTTATCAGTTGATGGCCATCTAGGCTGTTTCCTAAACATTGCTATCATTAATTGTGCTCCTATAATAATAAGTATGCAAGTGTGGATATAAATCTTGTCTTTAATTCTTTCAGGAATATACCCAGAAGTGATATAGATGGACTAAATAATATTTTTGTTTTTAGTTTCTAGGGCAATCTCCATACTGATTTCCATAGCAATTATAATCGTTTAAATTCCCACTGACAAGGCAGGAATACTCTTTTCCTTGTATCCTCCCTTCCATTTACCATTTTTTGTGTGCCTGGTGATAACCATTCTGGTGGGCGTGAGATGGAATTTAGTTTTGATTGCTAATTAACATTTTTATATACAGACTAGCCATTGGTACTTCTTCTATCTATTTAGTTCAAAATAGAACTGGGGTAGCCAAAGCTGTCTTCTGTTATTGATATGGCTAAAGTGACTGTATTTCTTCTTAGGCACCAGTTTGTCTTCAGTTTGTCTCTGCTTAACCCATAGATAAACTCACTCCTCAGACTCCTTCCCAGTTAGCCATAAAACCATAAAAGGAGAGACAAATGGTTTTAGCACAGGCTGGTACCACTTACCCCCATTCCCTGTGTTAATTAACCTAATGTATGAGAAAAACCTTATAAAGTTCCAGAGAGGTGATATAATAAAAAATGCAGTTTCCATGGCAACCAAGGACTTTGCAAGGCCTCCAAAAAGTGTATTTAAGGAGGGGAACACAAAAGCTCGGGGTCAGCTTCTGCTGTCCCTGGCCAGCATCAATTAAAGAATTCATTTGTTTCTCAAATCTCGTCTTCCTGTGAGTGAATCTATCTTGTGATTTTGCCATAACATTTTGGAGGCCCCAGCGAGATCCTCACAGGGAGATCCTCATTTGAGGGGTCTCGGTGCCTCCTTGCCTGGCAGCTAACCCTTGGGGGGGCCAAGGCGCCAAAAAGCTGATCTTCAGCTGGCCCCCCCAGATCAGCTGCAAGGCAGGACGCAAGGCTATGAGACAGAGACAACTGAATTCCTGCCTCCTGACCAAGGTAAGCGCGCTTGTAATTTGGTTTCTGGTTTGGCAATTTGCCCAAGGCTCGTCCAGGTATCTGTTCTGTGCTAGCATCTGTTCTGTTTAAACCTGTGAGAGCTAGACCACCGTACGCGGTGCTTTGCTATCTGTCAGAGGTCGTCCTCTGAATCTGTTCTAAATTTGAGGTCGGGAGTGGTGTGGTTATTATTCCCGGGATTGTCTGTTCTTTGTGTGTTCCTCCCCTGTGTTGCATCTATGTCATCCCCCCCACCGTGCCTGCGCTTCCAAGTCACTGTTACCAGAGGAATTTAACCTGCTGGCAGGAGACCATTTGTTAGTCTCAAAATTTTGTTAGCATTTCAGATTGAGTGGAGGGGACATCACTTGCTTAGATAAATTGTAACTGTGGGTTACTGTATTGTCCAAGTCATTGACATAATGGGTTCTGCTGGTAGTAAGTCAACTGTTTTGAAATGTATGCTTAACAATTTTGATAACTTCAAAGGGGATTATGGAGTTAAGATAAAAAAGTAAAGCTCCAAAACTTCTGTGAGCTTGAGTGGCCCACATTCAATGTGGGATGATTAGCTAAAGGGTCACTCGACCCCCAGGTAATCAATGGAGTATGAAATATTGTCACCGAAAAGCCTGAGCACCCAAATTAGTTTCCATATATAAACTCCTGGTTGTATGCAGTACGAGTGCTGCCCCAATGGCCAGCCTGAATGTTACCAGCCTGGCACTGCCTGCAAGCATCTAGGAAAGTTTTACAGGAGAAATCTAATTGCAAATTTTGACTAATTGGCACTTATACTTTTGGTTTTCAGTTTAAACTGATGTGCATAAAACTTTTCTTGTGCACTACAAACTCCTGAGTGATGATTAATCAAAATTACTATCTAAAAGGAGAAATGTAAATTCCTGCTTTGTCAAAACATCGAGTAAGCTGAGTAAGCCACAATGGGAAACACAAGCTGGGTGCCCTGGCTCAAAACACCTGGGACAAAAACCTTATCCTGAAGCGTGCTTTTCTCTTTCTCTGCACACAAAGAGGGTCTCTGCTCTTAGATCACAAATGGCTGCAGCATTTGCAGCTAGCGGGAAACTGGGCATAATTGTAACAACCCAGGAACAAGGGGTCAAAATAAGTTTTGACAAAGATATATCAAAGGAAATTTATATAAATGATATTCTTACAGAGAGAATGCTAAGAGAGTAAAAGAAAGGTTTGAGTATGTGACAGAGGGTATGGAGATGACTGAGCTGGAAGCTACATAAAAGAAAAACATGAAAGTTGTCAGTATTTTTATAAAGGAATTTATTTTTTGTTTCTTCCAAATTCTTATAAGATATCTCTGCTATTGACCTACAAATAATTCTGACTAGTCTATTTGTAATTACAAACTTCTAAAATTATGAGTTACTATAATTTAATTTGGCCTATATATATATATATATATATATATATATATATATATATGTACACTCTGATTTTTTTAAATAAATTTGTCTGTATGTTTTGTTTTTCTGCATGCCCAACCTGTAAACACCTGTTTTATTTGAGCTCAACAAATTTTCTTTTTGCATTTTTGGATTTTTAAAACGTTTGTCTGGTATGCTTCCACCAAATTCGCCAGCTGGCCAAAATGATGTTAAAATTCGTTTTATAAATGTAATACATGTTTTGTTTATTGTTTATTGTTATATTATGATTTGAGAGTTTCTTATTTGTTAAGAATAATGTGTTGAGTGATCTGGTTTTCATAAGTCATCAAAAATTGTTAGACAAAATATATTATTGTGATATGTTTACAATGGTCATCATCAACAGGTTAAATCTTCTAAAACAAGACAATGAGGTTTTCTGATTTAAAGATGCTCTGGTATAAGACTAAATTAAAAAACAAAAGTTTTCATATGGCTATGACAATTCAGTGTTGCTAATCTCATAGCATATTAAGTGTATTCATACCTTCCAGATGTACAGGTCTTCTAAAATATAAAACTGGGATTGTTTACAGAGATAAACATTTTCTTTCTTTCAGATTCAGACACCTTTCCTTGTGCTCCAGATATTTATGATAAGATGCTCATACTAATAAGTCACCAGTCAAATGATAATTTTAACAAAAACCTATGTGATGTATATGCTATATACGTGCCACAGTATTTAGAGATGCCTAGATATTAAACAGTCCAGATAATGTCATAAAATATCTTCAGTGATGTCCTATTAAAAGACAAATTAGATAAAAACATCTTATGTACTGGATAGAGATAATTGACTAAAAGGCTCAAATCTGTATGCTAACTGTACAGTTTTTAGGGTTTGTGTTACAAGATGGGACACACGTGCTGTCAGTCTCACATATCCAGGCCCTTTGGGGCCTAAAAGGAGGCTGCAACTAAAAAGAACTTAAGGAAATTCCTGGGAAATGGTTGGATACTACTGTCTTTGGGTTCCAAGTTTTGCAGCCATTGCAAAACCCCTGTATGAGGCCTTATGGGAGGAAACAACCCCTTTGCTCAAATGGAGTCCTGAGTACCAGACAGCCTTCAGAGTCCTAAAAAAAAAATTGGTGACAGCCCAACTGGATTTACAGGACACTCCCCTCCAGAACCCTGGCCTCACCCTGTTTTCGGATGACAACAGCATGGTAATCGATGGGGTTTGGAGGGTGGGAGCAACAGTTGTCACCTCGGAGTGAACCGTCCAGTCAGAGGCTCTGCCTCCTGGGACATTTTGTAATACAAGATTCGCACAGCCACAACAGCTTGGGAAAGACTCTATGGCAACATCACTTGGCTGTTAATTCTTTATTTCCAGACTATGGACCTTATGTGCTTCAGTGACTGAGAGGTGCACTAACTGAGCCCACAACAACCCTGTCTCCTGGCCACACAACAACTAGGTGTCCGGAGACAAGGAACTGTGCCATTTAAAGACGTCAAAGTGGATTTTACTAAAATTAAACCCACCAGCAAAATAGTTTTGATTTGTACCTATTCAGGATGGGTGGAGGCCTCCCCACCAAGACTGAAACATTGAGAGAGGTGATAAAAGCTTTGATGGAGCTGATCATTCTATGGTATGGGCTCCCCATAACAGTAGGTTCAGACAATGGACCCGCTTTTGTGGGTAAAATGGTCGAAAGCCTTACAGCAGTGCTGGGGCTAAAATAAAAATTCCATACTATATATTGGCCACAAAGCTCAAGCCAAATAAAAAGACAAAACTGTACTTTAAAACCACCCTGGCAAAGTTATGCCAAGAGACTGGGGCTAACTGGGTGACTGTGCTCCCAGCGGCCCTCTTGCAGTTGCGGTGCACACTGTACCAAGGTGGACTAACTCCATTTGAGATAATGTTTGGGAGCCTCCCCCACTGATACCTGCTTTAAATAGATTACAGGAGATGGGAACTTTAAACTTGCACCAACAGATAAAGGTGCTGCACCAGATGTTTCAGAAACTTCAGCAGACTGTTATGGAGACATCTGATCCCCATGCCCACGCCAGTCCACTCCTTCAACCGGGAGACCAAGTCCTGATTAGAGCCTAAAAGAGGAGCCTCTCCAACCAAAGTGGGAGGGACCCCACGAGGTGATCCTAACCACGCCCACTTCTCTTAAAGTTACAGGCTGTGCACCATGGATCCATCACTTCTGAGTCAAGAGGTGGACACTGAGCTCACAGAAGTGCGACCATCTGCCCCAGAGACCTTCAGACCTCGATGCACCAAGAGATTTTAGCAAAAGCTGCTGCAGCTAAACACCAACATGACTCCAGTCATGGCCCTCACCCTGTGTAGCCTCCTCCCAGGATGAGGAAGGTTATACACAGCCTTAAAAAAAAAAAGAAGGCTGGTGAGACGGCTCAGCGGCTTAAGCGCCTGCCTTGCAAGCGCGAAGGCCCGAGTTCGACTCCCGGATCCCACATACGAAAAAGGGGCCGGTGATATCGCTCAGTGGCACGGGTGCCTGTTGGCGCGCGAGGTCCTGAGGTCGTCCCCCCGGTACCCACAAAAAAAAAAAAAAAAAAAAAAAAAAAGAAAAAAAATGCTGTTTTTATGCAAACAACTCTGAGATTATAATAGATACTCTAGACAAGATAAAACAGATTAGATGAGTGAGCTAAAGCTTGTCAAAAGAATTAAAATAATATATATGGTTATTTAACTGGGAATCCTTGGCATCCAGTCCCTTAACACTGGACTTGAATGGCCAATAATAATTCTTATTTGTGCCCTGCCTGATTGGTTGGATAAAAAATAAAATTCAGAGTACTATAAACCAGATACAAATAATAGTGTTAACTAAAACAACTAAATATGAGACACCACCATATAAAGGACTATATATGTCCTTAAAGGAAAATATGTCCTTGAGGGGGGACTGATATGGCTAAAGTGACTGTATTTCTTCTTAGGCACCAGTTTGTCTTCAGTTTGTCTCTGCTTAACCCATAGACAAACTCACTCCTCAGACTCCTTCCCAGTTAGCCATAAAACCATAAAAGGAGAGACAAATGGTTTTAGCACAGGCTGGTACCACTTACCCCCATTCCCTGTGTTAATTAACCTAATGTTTGAGAAAAACCTTATAAAGTTCCAGAGAGGTGATATAATAAAAAAATACAGTTTCCGTGGCAACCAAGGACTTTGCAAGGCCTCCAAAAAGTATATTTAAGGAGGGAAACACAAAAGTTCGGGGTCAGCTTCTGCTGTCCCCGGCCAGCATCAATTAAAAAATTCATTTGTTTCTCAAATCTCGTCTTCCTGTGAGTGAATCTATCTTGTGATTTTGCTGTAACATTATGATCTTGGAATATTCAAATAGTGTAATGCTGGTGAATAAAATATGAAGGCCCATGTGTTCATGATACAGCCAGAAACAAGATCTAGTATTTTTTGTCTCTTTTTCTGTTAGGCATTCCTGAAAGGGATGAAAGTACAGACAGGAAACCAGCAAGTGTATTGAAGTCACAATGATTAAGGGCATTATTTTGTGATAAAAATGAGGATCTATTTATTAAGAATGGTTTGTATTTTTGCTGCCTCGTCTGTGCCAAACAATTTATAGGCTCTGAGGAATTAAAAACTAAAGAGCTCATCATTCCTTTCCAAATACACAGCATATTCTTTTACAACAACTAAAATTACATGTCACACTACATAAATAAAAAAGTAATGCTAACTTCAAGTAAGAGGATATTTTAGCTGAATGGTATAATGATTAACTTTGTCATTACTAATAATAATGTCTAAATTTTATTTCATTCATTTTATGTCATTGTATATTAATCACACAGAAGGTACCCCTATCTGTTTATTCCTCCTTCAACTCAGTTATATGAAATAGCAGTAAACTGAGACAGCAATGTTCAGTCACAGAGACACTAAAAACTACCTCATGCTTAAGAAATAAGAAGTGGAGCCAAGAGCCTTCCAAGTTCAAGTGTTATCTCTAGATGCAATGCACTGTTCTTCTTCAATTTTTCACAACCATCAGAAAGTTATAAATGTATAGCCAGGAATCTAACCACACATATATCTGAGGTTCATTTTTAAACTGAATGAAATCAACACCTGGCTTTATGTCTCCTTCTGAGATTGACTGGACCAGTTTGAAGAATGGAGAAGAATGTGAACAGCTGTAAGGATATACTAGAGAGGGGAAGAGGGAGTTGTGTCTGAATGACCACGTACCTGCTCTTCTTGTGGTCTTTGCCTGTGAGCTATACCAGTCCTTCCTATACTGATGCAGCAGGTGCCACCCACTGGATTGCCCTTTCATCCACTATGAATTCCCAAAAGGAAGAGAACACTGAGGAAAGCATCTCTTCCTGGTATGAAAGGGAAATGAGGTGTCTCAGAATGTTAAAGGGATATCTTACCAGAAAGATGCTCTATGTCTGTACTCAGACAGACCAATTCAAACATCACTTCATTCTTTTCTATCTAACAGCCTGGTACTAGTTACATAAAAATGCACCCTATCATCCCTTTTTGGAACATAACATGGGCACTTATGATTTGGAGAAGACTGTGCAAATTCAATGATTTGAAAAAAAGTTACATAAAACACGTAGCTCAGAAGCTGACACTCAGGAATTCTTCGAATACTGTTCACGATGTTCAAATTACTGACATCTTCTTCCTCACTATCATCCCCTTCATAATGTCTTAGGGTGCTTATGTAGCACTGTAGAGAGGCCAACTTTATGCTTTTGTGCGTGAGATGTCTATGACAAGTATAATAATTGTGGGAGGAAAGGAAAATCAGTTGAATTATCTGAGACCACAAACACAAAAAAGATAAATTTCACAATTTTCATAAATGAAAATTTGCATATTTATATCCTCCCACCTGGCTGCCCAAACCATCATGTTTGCCTTGATGATGAGGAACAGTGTTTTGGATCATCCTTCCTTCAACCATCATCTCCCTCAGCACTAACTGCGCAAATCTGCTTTTCTGGTGGTTCACAGTCAAAGGATGGAGATCTGATGCAACTTTCCTGCCTTCTGCCCCGCCAAGGTTCTGACTCCTTCTTTAGTGATAGGAATACAAGGGCAGATAGGAGCTTCCTGGTACAGACAACCATGGAGGAGGAGACTCTGGTATAGAAGCTCAGGGGCAGTAAAATCAAACTGAAGGGCTGGAGGCACAAGCTGATCATTGAGCATTATATCACCGTGGAGGTTCAGTGCACGCACAGAACTCCTAATTACCCAGGTTGATCCGTGTTGTCCTAGTTTCTAAGGACTTTCAAATATTAGTGAATAAAAAGAGAGAGAGAGAATGAATACACAAAAATTTAGAGGCTCTTCCTTTCTAGAGAAAACTCTGAATACTATTCACTGGATTTTTTTGGTTAGTTTTCCTTTAATAAGAATCAATTATAAATATAATATAAATATAATTGAATAATTAAATATAAATATAATTTAATAACTAAATGCAAATATAACTGAATAATTAAATGTATGTATATAATTGAATCTTATTCCCTGAATTGTCTCCTTGTGGATTTAGTTCTTCACTCAAACTATGCTTCTCTTTAAAAATCACACACATGCACACACACACACACACACACACAGAGGCATATATCTTATTCATGGCTTTCATGGGCTTCAAGTTTGATGCAGGTGGTTTAATTATATGCACTGAATAAAGGATGTCACTGACTTCAAATGTGGTATGAATGTGCACTGCACCAGCCAATGATTTAAAAATAATAAATAAAAATTTCCTTTAAATTTTTAAATTTTATGTGGGGCCATTTTGCCAACTCCATATATATCTGGTATGGAAGGTATTTTGTTTTGTTTTCTTCTGTATGTTCCACTGCCATGGTAATACTGCTACCTGATAATCCTGATGATCAACCCTGGTATTTGCTATTGATGATTTTACCACTAGTTAAAACCATAAAGCACAGTTTGAGTCCCAAAGCTTTTAGGCCTAGATAATAGAGTTTTGCAACTGTCTTTCTTGATATGTGTGTTCCAACCCTCTTTATTTCAGCTACGTAAAGGAAGCTTGGTTTATCAGTTTATCAGGTTACATCATGATGTAATAAATAAAATATGGAAAAAAGAAAAGTACAGGGAATAATTGGAACACAGCTAGGCCATTTGCTCATATATAAAATGGAGATATTAATTACTCAGTTTATAGGGTTGTAACAAAAAGACATAAATATTTAAAATGCATAGACTAGTGGTTCTCAGTGTCATTATGAATATATTTTCCTTTAAACATCTGGAACTTCTGTCAAAATGGAATCCAATTTAGTCAGAGTACCTGCATGAGGAGTGCTTGGGGGGTGGGGAGGAGATCATTTTTCTTACATCAGGGTGGGGAAGCACTGCCTAATAATATTTCCCAGCATTTAGAAAATGGTCCACTAGTATTACCTACTATTACTCTCAATTATACACCCTAATTATGTTAAAATATGTGAATTTAATAGTTCTAAATAGATATTTTATAGAGACTTGAATTTTTACCTTCATAATTTGAGTTCTTGCTCTCTCTGCATGATTTTATTCCCTGCAAACCTCCCCACAAAGGCAACTATGATCAGAAATTTAGTTGTTAAATTTTCTTCTCAATATTTTCCTGTCAGCATTGATGTCTTTGTATCTATAAAACATTATCCTAAAAAGCACTCCTAACAATACCTAAAACTCACCTCAGTAGGATACAACATAACACCTATTGGCCTGGGATGCACCTGATAATAACAACACCTATTTTTAAGTCGCTCTGTGAAATACACACAATGATCTCAAAGTCTTTATCTTATGCACACCCTTACCTGAAGGAGGAATATTATTTAATCTGTGAATTTATTATTATGACAATCATTCCAACATTCTTATTCTTCTCTCCATTCACAGAGAGGAGAATTCGGAGATATTTTGTGTGCATGTTAAGCTTCCAGCAACTAATGCATGAGCAAATTTACTATCAATCACCTATAATTTATGTCCCATTAAAAACAGGCATTATCACTTCTGTCCTTGTCAACTAAGGATCAGTTTCCTAACATCCTGCAGCATGTCTAATGATCTTTCCATACCAAGTCACCAAGCAATCTCATCTCTCATAGGGAGTCATTTTCCATTTGGCTCCAGTAGAGGAAACAGCGACCTGGGATGCAAGTGAGGGAATGAATGTTATGGCATTGCATTGTTGGACTACTTACTACTAATGCATGATGCCTAATGAAAATATGAAGGACAACACACACCTTCGCATGTGTACTCCTAAAAGTATTGTATAACTCAATGAATAGACACATTTTCAGATGTCAATTCCATTGTTATGAAAACAGCAAGTTCACTGATTCTTACATTTACACATGGGCAGTGGATTCTGGAATGATGTGAAACTAAAATGTGGCTTAGCCCAATCCACAGTATTTAACTACCCCCAGTCTCTTGCTGCCTCATTTTCTGCTTTTATAGCCACGAAGAAGTTTGATTTGATATTTAAATAATTAATTGTTTTATATGTTTATAAATGTTGTTATAGGTGCAGGAGTGCATGACATAAACACAAGCAGGTGGAGAAGGCTTTATACTTCCCATCAGTTGATGCGTTTCTCAAAATGGCACTGAGAACTGTAAGTCTACATAATGCTGGATCTCTTCTGGGTTCTGACAAAGGAATAAGAATCAAACGCACATCCTCGGCCAACTCTGTGGGTAAGGCTCATTCTCTGTCCACAGCTTTTATATTAATACAGTGTCAAGCATTTCTTAATGCAGACAACTATGGAGTAGGCAGAGGCAGGGAGCTCACCAGACTGGAACAATCAGCATGAAGGACTGGAGGCATAGGCTGACTGTTGACTATTAATTATATGACCATGGACCATCCAGATACAAAACTCATAATTAGCCAAGTTGTCCTACATTCTACAAGTCTCTAAAAACTTCTTAATATTAATGGAGGAAGAAGATGGAAAGAAAATAAATGTACTCTGAATGGTGTTTTTTCATTCTACTCAACAGAAAGCTTATGCTCACTTCTTTCTTGTCTATTTTATTAATGCATATTAATTGCATACATAACAGTGATCCAGTGTGATATTTTCCTGCATGTATACAATGTGCATTTGTCATAGCCAATCATTCTTCTTCCACTCTTACTCCTACCCCAACACCCTTTGCAGAGCTTCTCCTTCTTCCTTCAGGTGCACTTCATGTAGCTGCTGCATATGAGAGAGAAAATACAGTGCTAGTATTTCTACATCTGGTTTATTTTTTTTAAAACTCCACATGAATTTTATTTTTTTTCTCTAATGTGGTAAAATATACATAAAATAAACATTTGCAGCATTTTTATGTTCATGGATTAGTAGCATTACTTAAATCACATTGTTTTGTATCCACAGATGATAGGCATCCACATAAATTTTTCATTCTCCCAAACTGAAGATTTGTACCTATTTTTAAAAGTTCAATGGGGGCCAGTGAGATGGCTCAGCGGCGTAAGCGCCTGCCTTGCAAGCGCGAGGGCCCAAGTTCGACTCCCAGAACCCACATACAAAAAGGGGCCGGTGATATCGCTCAGCGGCACGGGTGCCTGTTGGCACGAGTGGTCCTGAGGTCAACCCCCTGGTACCCACAAAAAAATAAAAAATAAAAAATAAAATAAAAGTTCAAATCTTCCACCTCCTAACTTGACTGCCTGCACTGCACTATGAAACATGATGAAGAGTTAAAGTCCAAAAAATGAGAATATACTGTGACCAACAAAGCTTGATTTACACCACTACTTCTGTAGCTTTGCTAAGTTTTCCAACCCATATTCCAAATGGATACCAACAGTCCTGAGATTCTACATTTGTGCTGTGGAACTTCTTCCCCGTATTATTAATGTCCTTGTTCCTCAAAGTGCCACTGTAGAAATTCATTATAGGGTGAACACACTGCACATCACTGAGGCCACTGCACCATATTTGGGAGAATGTGGTCCAGCTGAATCAATGTACACTGCAAGTCCCATTCCATAAGCTAAGCAAACAACTGATCGGTGAGAACCACAGGTGGAACAGGCTCTACACTTCTTGCCTGATGTTGGGTTTTCAAAATGGAGGAAATACTTTTATAGTAAGAGTAAATATCCCTGAGATAATTAGAAGATGGCAACAATAAAATATGCGATGATTTGTTTGAGAGCAGTATCAGAACAGGTGATATTAATGAGTTGAAAGGGGTCACAGAAGAAATTGGCAGTTTCCACACCCTGAAAGATGTCAGTTGTGAGACACTCAAGTTATTCAGCAGTTAGATCGAAAGACTGAAAAAGATACCAGCGCTAAGCCACAAAAGTGAAAGTCATGCTGACCTGGTAACACAAGGAGTGACAAATGGCTATGAACCAGTCACAGGCCATCACAGTCAGAATTATGTCATTTGTACACAAAATGATATAAAGTGACATCTCTTGAAACAGTAAGGACCATTGGCAGAGCAGAAAATTTAATAAGAATAAGTGAGAATTTGATTAATGTAAAACAAATACAAACAACATACAACAAAGCATAAGAGCTTTTAAAATGGTAGAAATGAAAGAACATACTTTTTAGAAGGAAAAGGAGCCAGGATAATGAAAGTCAGTGTTTGCCTAAGGAACCACCATGCTCACTTACTTCTGAGGCCAGTGCTCCACGAAAGACAAGCGGCTGCTCTGCCCAGGGCCCCCTTCACATCCTTGTTCCTCAGGCTGTAGATGAAGGGGTCCAGCATGGGAGTCACCACAGCATAGGTCACAGAGGCCAACGGGTTTTCCTGGGAAGAATGGGTGACAGCAGAACTGAGGTAAACCCCAATTCCTGTTCCATAGAACAAAGAGACCACGCAGAGTGGAGACCCACAGGCGGAAAGTGCTTTAAACCTGCCTGCAGAGAAGGGCTTCTCTTTAATGGAAGATTTTGTTATTAATTAACTTCATTTATAGTTTTCAGCTTCTTTAAATATCTATGTCCTTAGAATTCAATCCTTGTATATTATATGTTTCAAGAAATGTATGCTTAAATTCTAGGATAGCCAATACTTGGGCATAAAATCGCCCATAACATTTTCTTGTGATCTTTTATGTAAGTGGTATCACTTGTAATGTCTCTTGCTTCATTTCTAAATGTACTGATTTTAATCTTCTCACTTTTTATTTTCTCATTTACATTTAAAATATATAGTTAACTGATATACAAAAACAAAAATTTTGATAGTAGATTATTGTTTTCTGTAGTCACCCTCTTCTACAACAGGGCATCAGAATGAAGGACTACGGAAGAAGCAGAAAAACATGAAGTAAGTGAAATTAGCCAGGTACAAAAAGATAAATGCTGTATAATCTCACTCATGGGGCCGGTGAGATGGCTCAGTGGCATAAGCGCCTGTCTGGCAAGCGCGAGGGCCCGAGTTCGACTCCTGGAACCCACGTAAGAAAAAAAGGCCGGTGATATCGCTCAGCAGCACAGGCGCCTGCTGGCGCGTGAGGTCCTGAGGTCGACCCCAGTACCCACCAAAAAAAAAAAAAATCTCACTCATGTATAGATTTTATGAAGTTGATTTCTCAGAGATTAAGAGCAGAATGGTGACTGCCAGAGACTGAGGAAGTGCTGGGAAAATGATCAGCAAAGAATACAAAATTCCAGTTAGATATCAGAAATAAAGTGAAGGGATAAGTTGTACAACACGATGACTGCAGTTAATGGTGACATCATGTATTCTTAAACTGTCCTGAGTGGATGTTGAGTGTTTGCCCTACAAAAATTATACCTATGTGAAATAATATTTAAGTTCATTTTCTAGATTTAACAGTTTAATAATGTATAACACTTTCAAATATTGTGTTGTGTGTGATAAAGTCAGTTTTATCTGACAGTTTAAAAAATAAGCAAAGATGATCCCCTTCCAGTTTGCAAAAGTTCTATCTCTCAGGCTCTATTGGCTTAGCAACTTTCCACATTGCTGGGACACAATATCTAACATCCACAAGTTGAGGAAAAAAGGTTTATTTTGGCTCGCTGATTGCAGAGGTTTCAGTCCAGTCAGCTGGCTCCAAGGCACAACCAGCATGGCAGAAGGACCTGGGCAAAGGAAAGCAGGACGAGCTCAAGGGAGGAGCAGGGAAGAAGATCTACCCTTCCAGTCCTGCCCACAGTGACCCCATCTCTTCCAGGCTAACCCCACCACCTATGAGCTATGCTGCCTCCATAACCCAATCACATTTCAGCAGCCCCATCTTTGTGCTCATGAAGCTTTGGGGAGACATCCAGATATAAACCACAATGACTGTTGCCTATATTTTATTTTGCTCTTTAATTTAAAGCGATAGATGGAAGGAGACATAAAAAGAAAAGATGTGTTGTGTACATGTACCAACTCCCCATGATGAAAGTCATCACTATGCACTGAAAACATGTAGCAATAAAAATGATTTTAAAATAAATAAAAATAAACAAAGTCAAAAACTTAGAAATATTTAAAAAAGGCCTCTATCATTCATCGCAGTGTGGTTACTAGATGTTCCATAAAACCTTCAAAGACTCTAAGGCCATTCATCACAGTAGATTTTTTCAGGGATTGCTTCACAGAAGAAATTACACATTGTTTAGAGTAATCTTTGTGACTTCAAAATCAAATTAAGGAATGAAAGTATCTTCTTGGAAGAGATAGATTTATTTCACTCTATGTTACCTACATAGATGCAAAATTTTAAAAAAACAATTCCATTCTGCACTCTTCGTTGTACCCCAGGGAAGCTGAATTCTTTGGAGAATGGAAAGAGAGTAGAGCAATTTACTTAATTAGGAGCTCTGACAATTCAAACCCTGAGATGCTAGAAACTATAAACTCGCTCTTGTGCCCCTCCCCTGGGATTCTCTGATCTCGGCCTCCATGAAAACGTAAGGGGGCTTCCTAGGGACAGATCACAGAGGAGAAAAACCACTGGAGAGAACTGTGTGTGTGCTCCTGAGGAAAGGTGGTGTAAGGAGCAGAGGAGACAAGGTAGGTACCAGGTTTCCCTCTAGAACAATGATGCTGAGAAATCACAATATCACTTCAGCCTGTGAAGGTGACCTCTCTCTACAGTGAAGGAAATTTAGTTTCCATTGACACCTATCATTTTCAACTCTTTGGCTTCCTTTTCTCATTCTGGACCCTAGAGTCTTTTTCCCAATAAGAATTATTTTCTGGAAAGTCTTCAACTCTTATTTGCTCTTTCTTATAAATTGTGCTCTCCTGTTAGATTACCTTCATTCCATTATGTATTCATTAAAAAAACACTGAAAAACTACTATGCATGAGGTGTTTTCTATTTTGTTTCAAATTAGAGTTTTCATATTGTATTCTTTATTTTCACAGGCAGATTCTACCTCCTCAGAGCCTTTATTCATTGCACATTTTTGGGGTGATCATTTCTTCTTGGTGTTCACAATAGCATAGAAATACTGCAATTGTTTCTGATGTTTAATAATCACTCCAACTTCCTTTACCATATTACTGATCCCTTCACATACTGAGGAAATATTGAATGATCATATTTGCAGAGACTGTCTTGGTATTTTCATGAAATTAATGTGACTATTTCAGTGTTTTCACGTAACATTTTCTCTTGCCTGTGTTTTGAGAAGAACCATTGTCTATTGAGTTAGCAAAAAGGTCTTTTATTTTTTGTTTACTGATAGTCTTCACACTAGATGCTAACCACATAAATGCCTATTAAATTTACTCAAACATGATTTTCTATTGTAATTATAGTTGTCTTCATTGACCTATTTTGTGATGAATTATGATAACTAACATCCTTGTGTTAAACAGCCTTGCATTCATAGCATTAATATTCCTCATTTGTCATTTGTCATTCTTTTAAAATAGCTATGGGTGCATTTTATTTAATGTTACTATTCAGTTTTGGGTTTATGTTCAGGCTTGTGATCAGCTTGTGATCATGATTTATTTTTGTGTTGAGTAGATATTTTTGCTTTGATATTTAGTGGATATTAAACATAAGTTCTTATTCAGAATTTATGATGAGACCAGTGCCCTCTAAGTCCCTGGCAAGATCATGTTGAGACAAAACTGTCCACACCCTCAGTGCCACAGAGAAGTGGAATATTCTCCCTCCTCTACCGAGCTCGGTGTCTGATAGGGAAACCATAGCTTCTCTTCCCACAGCCTAGACTATTGCTTCCTTCCTCTTCCCCTCTGACTGGCAATGACCCATCCCTCCTCTCCCAGCTTAAAATTTCCTGCTTTGGGGAAGACTGTCCTACCCACCACAATAGAATGATGTTTTCTGTCTTGAATTAATGGTCTCTAGGCATTCATAATACTGACACTTTGCCAGGCAGCATGTAAAAGTTGCAAATCTTTATTCTACCTCTTAATCGTCAAGAGATAATTTTATATGTATAATTTGGCTGTGTTTTTAGTCAAGTCCATCAATACATATTTTGGCCATTGCAGCTACTGAGGTAACACAGTACATCCTGACTCCAGGACATGGACAACTAAGCTCACTTTTTATTTTATTTACTTGATTTTGATGGAGTGCTTTTCTCTTCCCTTTTTATCAATATAGTCCACAAATTTTTCTCTACTTAGAAGAATTTCCTGGGGAGGTATTCTGTGAAAACAAAAGCCATAGCCATCATTATTCATGAGAAAAGCTCTAAGGCAGCCAAAAGGGGTGAGAAGACTGGTGTGCTTCTCAGAATACCAATCAGAATCCCATCTACAATGCAGCTGTGGGTTAAGGAAGTACTGGTACGAGAGTCATCCAAAACATTTTCACTGAGATGGGAAGAACGGAAGTTGATGTTTAGGAATGGGCAATTTTATCACAGAAACCAAAGGAAACAGTTACATAATCGCATTCAGGTTTGTGTTTAGTCTTACCATGAAGTGAACATCTAGTGCTTCTACTGTAAAAATGAGGTGTTTGCATTCGACAGCTTTAAAATTTTTTCTAAAGATCAAAAAGTTGTTATGATCCTGCATTCTGATCCAGGAACTGTCACCCACAAACGCAATTTTTACATCAAAGATCTGTATTCTGCATTTCCCCAAAAATGAGGCCTACTTGGAAAAGAATCAGCCTTGAAAGCTAAAGACCAAAAATCAGAGCCTCTGCGCAGGTGAGATAGCTCAGCAGCATAAGCGCCTGCCTGGCAAGCGCGAGATCCTGAGTTTGACTCCCAGAACCCACATACAAAAAAAGGGCCAGTGATATCGCTCAGCGGCATGGGCATCTGCTGGCATGTGAGGTCCTCAGGTCGACCCCTGGTACCCACAAAAAAAAAAAAAGATCAGAGCCTCAATCACCTTGCCTTATCAGCCACTAAGGAGGAGCCACTGAGCAAGAGAACAGTGAGATATAACCTTTGTGCCTCTGAGCATTACTATGGTAATGCTCAGTGTTCATTTTCTGGTTAGGTCTTACCTTTGGGGAAACACTTTCTGGTTGTACCCTGGGAGAGATATATGCCCAAAATAATTATGATGAAAAGGAGAATAATAACAATGGTAACAAGAGTAGTTTTGATTACAGTCATTTATTGAGACAATTAAACTCTGTTGAACATTGCAATTATTCAAGGGCAGTTGCACATTTAGAAAGAAAAAATAAGTCACCAAGAGTGACATGTAGCATCAATATAAATGCTAACTCATACAAGAAAGGGTATTTGTATTGAAAAATATGTTTTTATGCATTACAGTAGAGCCATAAAAATAAGGAAATATAAAGGTTATGAAAGAAAGTATATAAAAAGTCTTCAATTATTCTGGGAATGTAATATCAAACAAAAAATTTAGAATACGTCTTTATAATCAAGTGGGAAAACAAACAATGGAGTCAATAAAGAAAGAAGAAAAAAGAAATTTCAGCTGAATTATAGGAAGTGTTAATGATTCCATGAATTTAAAATGAAGTGAACAACAACTTGGCTGCAGGAACCACTGTCACTGGCTCAACAGAGGGTGAAGCTGTCCACACAGAGGTGATATTGTGAACAGTGACTGCCTGTCTTTCGGGATCTGTTCATTGAATGTTGCTGTTTCTTCCTTCTCCAGAAAATGAACCAGTGACATGGAAAGAGAAAACCACACAGGTGCTTCACATTTCCTCCTCCTGGGCCTCTCAGCTGATCCTGGACTCCAGCCTCTTCTCTTTGGACTGTTCCTGTCCATGTACCCGGTCACTGTGCTCGGGAACCTGCTCATCATCCTGGCCGTCAGCTCCGACTCCCACCTCCACACCCCCATGTACTTCTTCCTCTCCAACCTGTCCTTGGTGGACATCTGCTTCACCTCCAACACAATCCCAAAGATGCTGGTGAACATTCAGGCACAGCGCAAAGACATCTCCTACAAAGAGTGCCTCGCTCAGGTGTATTTTTTTTTTTGCTTTTTGTGGGGATGGATGATTTCCTACTGACAGTGATGGCCTATGACTGCTTTGTGGCCATCTGTCACCCCCTGAAATATACAGTCATCATGAGCCCTCGGCTATGTGTCCTGCTGGTTCTGGTGTCCTGGATCATCATTTTCTGTTTCTCCCTGACTCACATTCTTCTGTTGATGCAACTGACCTTCTCCACTGGCACTGAAATCCCACATTTCTTCTGTGAACTGGATCATCTTCTTAAGGTGGCCACTTTTGATACCCTTGTCAATGTTAATATCATCCTAATGTATGTGTCAACTATCCTGCTGATTGTATGTCCCATCATTGGGATCCTATTCTCTTACTCTCAGATTGTGTCATCCTTATTGAAGATGTCCTCCTCTGCAAGCAAGTATAAAGCATATTCTACCTGTGGGTCTCACCTCTGTGTGGTCTCCTTGTTCTATGGAACAGGAATTGGTGTTTACCTCAGTTCTGCTGGGACCCATCCCTCCCATCAAAGCTCTGTTGCCTCTGTGATGTACACTGTGGTGACCCCCATGCTGAACCCCTTCATCTACAGCCTGAGGAACAAGGATGTGAAGGGGGCTCTGGGAAGACTCCTCAGGAGAGCAGCCTCTGGTCTTTGATGGACCACTGACTTTCCAACTAAGTGGTCATTGTGTGCACCTAGGCAATGCTATGAATTTACACATATTACATCTTAATTTTTTCTGCTATATATTTCATGTTTCATTTCTTATAATTCCAAAGCATTTGTAACTGTTCTTGCACAGTTTTGTCTTTGCTTTTCTCAACCAATTCTCCTAATACTTAATAAATTTTTTTTCTTATATACATGATCTATAAAGTTTCACATGTGGTAAGTTTTCTAATGGTCACTTCTGAGACTTTCAACATGATAGAAGCACTTATATCAATTGCTGACCTGGTCTACTCAAAAGTGTTGTATGAATAGCAATGTTCTTCACCTATTTAGTTTTGTTCCTGCTTTTTTTTTCTTAGAAGAAATAGGATGAAAACAATCAAATCAGCACAGTTTGTAATAGCTAAATCTTAGAAACAACCCAAATGCCCATCAAATGATGAGTGGATAAAAAAGTTGTGTTTTTTTATGCAATAGAGTACTACCCAGCCATAAAGAAGGATAAACTGGAGACTTTTATAGGTAAATGGTTGCAACTTGAGATCATACTCATAAGTGAAATAAATACAACTCACATCTGTAAACATCGCATTATCTCCCTTGTGTGAGATATTGAAAGAGTAAATAAGGTCTAGAATGTACAATAGACATTGTGAAATGGGAAGTATTTGTTTAAAAGAAGAAAGGAGCTATGAGGGGGGAAGGGGAAAGGAAAACAAATTATAAATTGAGTCCACACTTGCCCTGCCTTTCAGCCAGATTGGAATGCAGAAACTACCTGCTCTTTTCTGGTCACAGCTGGAAGTCCTATGGCTAATGATTGCTGTGGTGCTCACAGGGCAAGATAAGATCTGCTGGTGATGAAAAGGCACCTGGGGAAACTACAGTTTCCTCATTGCCCCCCGGTCTCATCCTTGTCCTTGCAAGAATGCTTTGTTCTTCTTACTAACCCATTGTAGTTGTACACACACCGCCCTTTACTTATTGTCTTTGACTCAGATTTAATGAATAAATACCAAGATTCTAGGTGACTCATGGCCTTTGTTCCCCTAGACCAACTGGTCATCCCAGATCCCTGTATGCACCCCTGTCTTTGTCTCTTGCTCTTCCTTCCTGCTCTGCACTGTAGCTCCAGGCAGGAGATTGAGGACTCGCTGTGGAAAGGGTCATCAATATCATATGCTGCATAACAGTACTTCAGTCAATGACAGATTGCATGTGCTGTGATGGTCCTAAAACACCAATGGTGAACATTTTAGAGCTTTCAGTGGTACAAGCAGCTCGCTGTGGCACTCATGCCATAGGTTCACCACTACAGTCCTAAAACGTTATTTTGCTCAGTGATGTCATAGTCAACCTTCTTTGTGTAGGCACATACTATGACATTCATACAATGACAAAATCACCTAACAAATATTTTCACAGAACCTTCCCTACTTGTTAATCATGAAATGGCAATACTTGTTTTTAATTATTGACATATCCAGTAATGGAACTATCTGCTGGATAATAAGGTCACTTTATGTTTAATATCTTGAAGAATAACCAAACACTTTTTACACTGCAATGTATAAAGGTTCTAACAGCATCACATTCTTGCCAATATTTTTAATTTTCTATTTAATCAAAATTACACCCTCCTATTTAGTATTGTTTTAGTCAACTTTCCTGATACCCACAATTTAAAGGAAAATACGTTTCATTTGACTCATGTTTTCAGGAAGTTCAGTCCATGATTGCCTGGCTTTAGGGAAGAGATATGGTGGAAGGGCATGGTGAAGCACAGCTGCTTGGTTCATGTCTGCAGGGAAGCAGAACAAGGGAAAAGTGCCAGAGGGGGAGAGACCATATATAGTACTGAAAGGCATGCCTCCATGAGCCCCTCCCTGGGAGGCTCCCAAGCCAATCAAGTTGACACAATGAAGCTTAACTGTCACAGGCGTGAATTAGTATCTCATTGTGCTTTCAATTTGAGGTTATCGATGACTAAACATCTTTCACAATGTGCGACGGCAGTTTCATTACCTCCTATGTAGAAATGTCTTCAAATTTTTGTTCATTTTGCAATAGTGTATTGTGTACTTTTCCTTCTGATGTATAAGATTTCTTTACATAAATTCTAAATATATGACCCTCACCAGATATATGTTTGTAAATATTTCCCCGAATGTGTTGTATTTCTGTTTACTTCGAGTGTAACATTTATTGTTATTAACTGCCCTCATCATGATGCACACTAGATCTATTAGAGTTATTTCTCCACTCTAACTGAAATTTTGGGTCCTTTAATAAACTTTTACCCTGTTCCATGACTCACAGTCTCTAGAACCTACCATTTTCTCTGTTTTCATGCACTTGACTATTTTCTATTCCACATGTGAGCTCATATAATGTTTATCTTTCATTGCTTGACTTATTTCTCATAACAGAATGTTGTACAGGCTCATTGAGTTGTTCAAAGTAACTTTCTTTTAAATGTTTTATTTCTTCATGTCTTTCTTTTCATCGTGGTTTGGTGTTCCATTGAATATATAGAGTCTGCCAAAAAAATGTATACACACTTCAGGAAAAGAAAACTTGTATAACTATCTCATTACTAAGTTTATTGAGACATCATGTGATTAATACAAGTTATTTTTGGCCTCTACAATTACAAGAGGTGCCCAAAGTGGTGGCCACTAACTTCCAGACATTTATTACTATGGCAAGCTGTTGCTGGGTAGCCTTGGTCATTGAGATTGCTGCACATGCATTTTCAGTTTCTTCTCTAAAGGCCAGCAGTGTAGTGGGTTTTCTGTGATATACGGCATCCTACAGCATCCCCCATATGAGGGTAACACAATCTGTTCAAAAATCATCATGCCTTTTTTTTCTTTTCCTAAATTGCATATATATATATTTTGGCAGGCTCTCTCTACATATATTTATATTCATTTTCATTTACTCATCTAATGATAAATCCTAGTTTGAGCCCATATCTTGGCTAATATATTGAGACCATGACATACTCACTTCAGATGTTTTGGATAAACCCGCAGTTGAGAAGTCACAGGATCATACGATATTTCTTGTTCTTAATATTTTGAGGAAGTTCCTTAATGTTTCCATAATGATGATATCAATTTATATTTTCATTAATAATGTTCAATGGTCTCATTTCTCAAATGCCTACCAATATCTTCTATCATTCGTGTTTTGCATAATAGCTTTACTAAAAGATGGGAAATGATATCTCATTGTGGTTTAACTTGCATCACACTGAAGATTAGTGGTGTTACATATTATTCAAATACCTGTTATCAATTTGTATTTCTTTTTGAGATGTGTCTATAGAGGTACAACATCTAGTTTACAATCTAGTTGTTTGTTTTCCTTGTGTTTTACTGTCGGGTTTCACATATATTGGTACATATTCCTCTTACCTGATGTGTGATTTAAAAATATATTCTCCATCTCGGGTTTCTATTCACTTTGAATATTGCTTCTTTTACCATATGGAGTCATTGAAATTTGAAGTTATTTTATTTTACTGTTTTTTATTTCATCACAAAAATTTATTATCTGGTTTTCCTCTACTAATCTTACATCTTGATGTCTTACATGTAGCTCTTATTTCATTTTGAATTGCTTTCTGTGTCTGGTGTAAAATGTTTAATTTCATTCTTCATGTGGATATCCAGTCCTACCCCCATTATTTCTGAAAGAGTTTGGTTTCTTTTTACCATGGTGTGTTCCCTGGAACCTTAGTAAATCATCAGTTGATCATAAATTTATGAATTTATGTCTTGGCACTCTATTCCATTCCATTATTTTGTGACAGTTTTCATATCAGTATCACATACTCTTCCCATCATAATGTCTTTTGATGCATTAGATTGTTAATTTTAGTGAAATTCAAATTGACTGTTATTCGTGTTTTTGCTCAAGCATTCCATGTCACATCCAAACATCCATCACTCCATTTAAAGATAATGAAGATATTCTTCTGTTTTTATATGAGTTTTGTGATTTTAGCTATTGTAAGCTATTGATCCGCTTTTTAAATAAATTCTGTTCAAGGTAAAAGCTACAGCTGAAACGTCTTTATGTATAATTTGTCTTTGGAAAGTTTCTTTCTTTCTTTTTTTTTTTTGTGGGTACCGGGGGCCGACCTCAGGACCTCACGCGCCAGCAGGCTCCCATGCCACTGAGCGATATCACCGGCCCTTTTTTCGTATGTGGATTCCGGGAGTTGAACTCAGGCCCTTGTGCTTGCCAGGCAGGCATTTGTGCCACTGAGCCATCTCACTGGCACCTGGAAAGTTTCTTTTTTAAAACTTTATTTTTATATATTTAATTGACAAAATTGCATATATTTATGGTGTACAGTGTAATATTTCAAGACATTTATAATATTTGCTGAACAGATTAGGTTAATTGGCATATCCATGACCTGAAATATGTATCATTTTTTCACAACATTCAATTTCCTACTAGCTTTTTGTAAGTAATTAACATAAGTATTTTCAATCCTATTTACCCTACTGGGTTATAAAACATTAGAAGCTATCTTTCATATCACTTGCATCCCTGTATCTATTTATGGTCCCCCACCAGCTCACACCCCTACACACACATACACACACACACAACTTCCCAATCTCTAGTAATCATTACTCTATTTCAATGAGATCCACCTTCTTACCTTCTACAAATATGTAACACCAAAAAATATTTGTCTTTAGTTCCTTTTTTATTTCACTTAACATAATGGTCTTCTGTTCCATTCATGGAAGGCTTTATTCTCTTTGTTGGCAGAAAAATATTTCTAATTGTATAAATTTCACATTTTTATCCATTCTTCTATTGGTGGACACTTCAGTTAATTCCATATCTGGCTAGTACGAATAGCTGCCATATATATATGGGGGGGATAGTTTCATTCTTCTATGTGTGGAGATCATGTTTCTCATCATCACCATTGAAGACACTTGTCTTTTTCCAATGTGTATATTCTTGCTGACATTGTCAGAGAAGTGTAAATCAAAATGATATTAAGATTCCCTCTCACCCCAGTTAGAATGGCTATCCTCAAGAATACAAAAAATAGTGGGTGCTCACAAGAATGCAGATAAAAAGGAAACTTTCTACATTGGTGGTGGAAATGTACAGTAACACAACCACTGTGGAAATCAGTATGGAGATTTCTCAAAAAATAATCAGACTTAGACATATCATTTGATCTAACTGCATCACTCTTAGGCATATTCCTGAAACAATTAAAGGCAACCTGCTATAGTAAGACATGCATACCCTTGAATATAATGTTGCAATTCACAATAGGTAAGCTATGGAAACAGACTATATGCCCATCAACAGATGAATGGATAAAGCAAATGTAGTACATACAAAGAATGAAACATTATTCACACACAAAAATTAAGGAAGTCAAGCCTCTCATAAGAAAGTGGGTGGAACTGAAGATCATTATGATAAGCAAAAAATGCCAGACTCAGAAAAATTATATTATGCTGGGATTATGGCTTCGTGTTAGAGTGCTTGTCTAGCATGTGCAAAGCTCTGGATTCAATCCACAGTACCACACACAAAAAGAAAGAAAGTTAAGTAGTGCATATTTTCTCTTATAAACATTGAAATTTTATATATTAGTTTATTTTTTAATTTTTCTTTTGTTGGTACATGTTTGCAGTACGTAATGATTACAGTCATTGTTGGGAGTTAGTATATGTACATAACAAATCTTAATACTTTTTTGTCCCTTCACTCAACCCTTCTTCCTTCCCCTTTCCCTATATCTCTTGGTCCCTTTCCTTTTGACAAAAGATGTATCTTCCTGTTTCTTGTGATCTATCGCTTATTTTCCTCTACAGTATCTATATTTTGGGTTTCTCCTGTAAAAGAAATAAATTCTTTAATGACCAGCAATGTTTAATATTTGTTATATTTTTGTAGGACACTTGTACTTCTTCTGAGAAGCATATTAATTTCTGTTACCCATATTTTCATTGGCTATTTTATTTTGGGTGGTGTAATATTTTGAGTTCTTTATATATTCTAAATATTACTCCTCTGAAGAATAGCTCACAAAATTGTTGTATAGTTCTGTAGGTTATCTCTCCATTCTACTGGTTGTTTCCTTTGTTGTGCATAAGCTTTTTAATTTGATGATATCTAATTTGAGGATTCTCGATGTTCTTTCTTGTGCAATTGGGGTTCTGTTCAGAAAGTTTTGCCTACACCTGTGTTTTCATGAATTATAACTATTTTATCATCCAGCAGACTGTTTGTGGGGGTTTTTTTAATTTCTTTTAAAGAAAAAAAAGTGAAACAGAATTTCAAAATGAGATAATAGGAGTTTAACAATAGTTAATCAATGCGTATTGTTGTTATCTTCAAAGTAGTTACTCAGAGTAAAAGATATAGGCATAAAAAATTGTCCAAACAATATAAACACAAAACTTTCTTTACAATGAACTAAGAATTATTAGTGTAACTATCCTAACTATCTTGTATATATGTATTTTTTTCTTTTCCTTTCCTTCTTTTCTCCTTTCCCCCATGCCAGTTTCTTGTTCCTTTTGAACAGTTTCTTCCCATTTCACAATATCTATTGTACATTTTGGATCTTATTTACTCTTTCAGTGTCTCACACTAGGGAGATACTATGGTGTTTACACATGTGAATCTGATATATCTCACTTCTAAATATGGCCTTGAGTTGCACACATTTACCTATAAAAGTCTCAAGTTTATACTTCTTTATGGCTGAGTAGTACTCCATTGCATAAAATGACCACATCTTTTTTATCCGTTCACCAGATGATGGACATTTGTGTTGTCTCCAAGATTTAGTTATTACAAATTGTGCTGCTACAAACATGGGTACACATATATCGCTGTGGTATCATATATTCAATTCTTCTGGGAAGATATCCAGAAGGGGAATAGCCGGGTCAAATGGGACCTCTAATCCTAGTTTTCAGGAATCTCTACACTGATTTCCACAGTGGTTGCACCAGTCTACACTCCCACCAACAGTGGAGAAGTGTTCCTTTTTCCCCACATCCCTGCCAGCACTTGTTATTGGTTGACTACCTATATCAAAGTAGACACATTTAATGATGTACATTTCTTTTTAAAATTTTTATTAGCACATATTTGCAACATATACTGATTACATCCAGCATGAGGAATTGATACGTATGTATACCACAGCTTCCTATAGTTCATGTTTCAGGAGTAATCTACTGGAAACCACACTGAAATATGTATAGTCAGCAACAGATCTCTTGGAGAGAAAGGGAAGTAATGTAGCTTTTCATGTTATCAATGTAAAACAAACCAGGATTCTACTGGAATCCATGTGCTATAACTAGAAAGATAATTCAAATAAATGTTGCTCTGTTCCACGTAACATACTGGTACATGGTACACAAAAAAATGGTGTGATCTTTCCTTTTGTGTAAAATGAGGATAATATGAGAGCATAGAACTGAGGAGTGACTACGTAAAAGAAGTGAAACAAGCTATTTACATGCATAGCTCTGATACAGACATTTATAAGCTCTTAATAGTGCTTCAGGATTTTAGAGTTACTGTCATCTTCCTCAACATTATGAGCACCATCATAAATGCTTTGGGGTGCCCTACAAACAGTTCACATAGGTTAATTTTCTTCTTTTGTGGGTGAAATGTCAATAGGAAGCAGAATTCCTGGAATGGAAAGGAAAGCTTTAATATTTTTGATCTCCATTGGAAGCAAGAATATAAAATTGACAATTAACGTACCTGAAAATTTCATATTATCGTCCCATCAGCAGGACCCAACTGTACATCCATTCCTGTATGATAAAGAAACAATGCTCCTATTTCATTCCTCCACCCAGGACTCCCTCAGCACGTACTTGGTTATGCTCCATGTCTGTTTCACGATAACCAAAGGCTGTGGATCCAATGTCCCTCCTCTGTCTGGTGCGCAGCAAAAGCCCAGACTCTGTCCTCAGAAATGAATGAATATAGTGATGGACAAGAGCTCCCTGATGAAGACAGCCACAGAGGAGGAGGCACAGTTATGGATCCCTCTGGACAAGGGCATCAGGCTGAATGTCTAGATGCATAGGATGTTTATTTACTATACTGTAACCTGAGAGTCTCAAGCCACAGTGCTTATAATTAGTCAAATTGCCTCACGTTAGCCCGGTCTGTATAGACTTCATAATGTTAATGGAGGAAGAATAAGAAAAAGAAAAGAATTGCCAAAACAGGTTTTGGAAACTTCCTGCAATAAGGAGCAAGTTTGTGTGTATTATTCACCTGAAGTGTATGTCCTTTTAAAAGAAGAATCATCTGCATTTTATTCCATTTTTATAGTGGCAAAATACACATAACTAAAATATGCCACTTTAACTATTTTTAAGTACACTCTTTGATATCATTCACCCATTTGCATTGTGGTGAAACGATCTTAACTCTCTATCTCCATAAAACTTTCTATCCTTCCAATGTAAAATGTATAGCTATTTTAAATATTTCCCATTTCTTCCTTACCCCAACCCTGGAAACCACCATTGTATGATGAAATATGACAAAGAATTAAAAAACACCAAAATATAAAAACATGATAAAGGAGACAGGTTGTAAGGTCTAGATATTGACATTATTGCTTTTTCCAATTTGCATTTCAAATGTATGCTACAGCTCCTGCGATTATGTTGTTGTGCTGTGGACCCTTCCCAGGGCACGTTTAATGTCATTGTTCCTCAGGCTGTAGATGAAGGGGTTGAGCATAGGGGTGAAAACCGTGTACATCAGTGAGGCCACTGCACTATTTCTAGGAGAATTCGATGCAGCAGATGCAAGGTAAACTCCAATGGCTGTTCCATAAAATAAGCAAACAACTGAGAGGTGAGACCCACAGGTGGAGAAAGCTTTATATTTCCCCTCTGATGATGGGATTCTCAGAACAGAGGACACAATTTTATAGTAAGAGAAAAAGATCCCTGAGAGGGGAAGAAAACCAGAGCTGGCACCCACAAAATACATGACTAGATTTTTGGTGAGAGTATCAGAACAGGAAAGATTAAGAAGTTGAGAAGGGTCACAGAAGAAATTAGCAATTTCTGCATCCTTAAAGTAGATAAAGTGTAAGGCAATCCAGTTGTGCAGCTGGGATATCAAAAGACTAAACAAAAAAGATACAAAAATGAAGAATCCACAGAGATGATGGTGCATGATGCTATGGTATCTCAGGGGGCGGCAGATGGCCACAAACCTGTCATAGGCCATCACGGTCAGAAGCATGTCATCCAAACATATGAAAATAATAAACAGAGACATCTGTGTCAGGCAGCCCACATAGGAGATGACTCTGCTTTGAGATCGGACATCCACAATCATCTTTGGGACCGTGGTGGAGCTGAAGCAGATGTCAGAGAAGGACAGGCTGGAGAGGAAGAAGTACATGGGGGTGTGGAGGTGGGAGTCAGAGCTGACGGCCAGGATGATAAGCAGGTTCCCGAGCACCGTGACCAGGTACACAGACAGGAACAGCCCAAAAAGGATGGGCTGCAGGTCGGGATCCTCTGAGAGAGCCATGAGGTGGAATTCTGAGACTCGTGTTAGATTTTGTGCTTCTGTATCATTTGGACACCTTTGAAAAAGAAAAGAGGGTTGGAAAAAATAAAGAACTGGCACCAAGTACTAAAAGACAGTACACATTCCTTTGATTTAGAATATTTAGAACACTGTGCAGAACTAACACTGCATAAACTCAACATTAAGTTAATTTTTTATTTTAATTTGATTTTTTATTAGAAAATATTTTTCATACTTCTTAATCACATTCATCATAGGAAATTTGTACCTCTACATAACAAATCTTAATCCTTTGTTTGCCCATCACCATCCCCACCCTTAATTTTTATACTTCAGAATCAGGAAACATCCTGTGCTAGTTATCTTCTAAAAGTTTTCAGCTCATGTTTTCTGATTTCCCTTTTTTATGAGTGAAGTCTGCACTCAAATTTTGAAATTTTTTAATATATAGCTTGTATACTTAACTTTGTTAAACTTCAAGTTTTGATAAATTTAAGTTAACTGCACATAACCAGTATTATCACTAACTACAAGTGTGGCACTACTGTGCACTGCAGTCAATTATAAAAAAAATTAAGTGCTATTAAACACTTTTGATTTTTTTTCAGTTTTCACAATTTTATTTCTATCAACCCCATTCTATCTCAATAAAATATCAAGGAAGACACAGCTTTGCCTTTTTTCTATCTGTATTCCATAATGAATGTCTTGGAAATACTGTTTTTACTTTCTTTTACTGACCATAAATCCTGCTTATGTGTGATTAAATATTTTAGCACCAGGTTAGAAACCAATGCCCCAGTGTGAACCCCACCATTCTTATGACATTTATTCAGTATTTGCATCAATCCTTCCTTCTACATAGATTCCAGTTCCCTAACCTAAGCTGCCTGAAGGCAAATTGGGTTTGGTATTTGGTCATCTCATAATATGATCACTTGGGAAAATTTCATAAAGAAAAGAACAGAAAATAATGTAAACACACCTAGGAGGTGTAGTTCTCTATAAAATATAAACAGTAACAACCTACCTTTTAATGTCATGGTAAAAAGGTTTTTAAAATAATTTTAAATTGCATAGACTGGTAGTACTCAGTTTGATTTATGAATACAGAATCTGCCAAAAAATGTTATACACACTTCAGCAGTTCAGTATACTAATAAATGTGTAGAGCTAAAGGCCACCACTTTGAGCACCTCTTGTAATTGTAGAGCCCAAAAGTAGCTTACATGTTATGATGTCTCAATAAATTTTGTGTTAAAATATTTATAGAAGTTTTTCTTTTCCTGATGCATATATTTTTGGCTGACTCTGTATATTTACTTGTGAATATTTTAAAATATCAAAATACTCTAGCCTTGAACTAAACCAAATTTTTTCAGAGTTTCTTCATGTTGATTTCTTGGTGGTCCTTTCCTGTACCAGACTTGACAAACACAGTCTTAACTGTTTCCTGCCATTTAGGAAATGAACCATTACTATTGTCTATAAATATGACCTCTAATATAGTACCTAATTTTAAAAATAAAAATTCAGTAATATGTGCCTCAAAAATAATATTTTAGAATGATTTAAATCACCAAATATAAAATTTGAATTCTTGGTATTTATGTGTTATTCCATTCTCTTGTACACATGTTCTACCAAAGAAACTTAGGAGATATATATATATATATATAGATAGATAGATATAGATATAGATATAGATATAGATATATAGATATATATATATATATATTTTTTATTCATCCATACCAGTTTTATTCAGTTCTTACCTACAAAGTGCCTACAGCTCATCTACATAGTCTATAATGTTACATCATCCAGCTCAATGTACTATATCAAAATGACATGTGGTTTTAAGTCTCTCTGTGAATTTCACACATCCAGTGCTTTAACTGATCCACAGTCTTACCCAAGGTAGGAACATCATTTAGTGAGTTTGTTATTATAATCTTTTCAAATCCTTCTGCTTCTTTCCATATCACACCAATGAAAATTTCTGGTTAGTATATTGGTGGGGATAGTTATATAAATTACAACAGGTCAGGTGTGTTTTATTTTACTAATAATCACATATATTTTTCTGAAATAAATCTATCCTAATCAAATATAAGCTATTACTGTTAATATATTCTATTAAAAATATCACTGATATATTCCTAATAATAATCCTTGCACAGTTATTAAGAAATTTCATGCTGTATAGAGAGTAACATTTCCATTTGCCTCCATAGTAAAACCAGTAGAAGCCAGTGCCCTGGCTTGAGGTGAGGAAGCCAACATTTAAGTATCTGTGACTCACCCGCCTGTATGTGCAGAATGTGTGTCCATCTCGCCCCCTCTGTGTTCATGCTCCTTAAGAGAAACTGGGAATATTACATCTATCTCCACAACCTGTACAGCACCTAAGGAATGTTTGGAAATTAATAAAGGGTTGTCATAGCATTCCTTCTTCAAACAAACAATTCTATTGTTATAGAAATAGCAGGTTATTGATGAAAATAATTTTCAAAAGCCAGTACAGCTGAGAATGATGTGACTCCCAGGTGTGAACCTCAAGCATAAAGATTACTGGTCTTCTGCCTCTTGTTATTTTCTTTTAGTTTCAAAAATGCTTTGAAGTATACAAAAAATCACACAATCCAGAAAAACAGTTTTTAAAAATTAAAAGAATTTTATGATATACATCTATAATATATTTGACTTCTTACACTTTGATTGCCTATTCATATAACAATGATATTTATTGGTATATGTTTGTGATACATAACAATTACATTCATTGGGGGGAACTGGTACATATACAAGTCGCATCTTTTTAACTTACTTCCTGTTCCCCTCTCAGTCCTCTCCTCTCCCCTTGTCACCCAGTCCTGTTCCCAACTGCACAAAGTCTACTCCCTGTTTTCTATCATTGCTTATTCTTTTCTTATGCCCATGAATATCTCTACTACAATTTTGAATAACTGAATAGTGTAAACATTGTGAAACAAAATGTTAGGGTCCTTTTGTACATGATGGAGACGTAACCAAGAGCTGTTATTTCTAATCTTATTCTGTTGTACACTCATTAAAAAGATAAAAGCACAGACAGGAAATCACTAACTGTGTAGAAACAGCACAAATAACAATGAATTTTTGTGAAAAAAGATCATATCTATCCAGTGCTTAAGAGAGGTTTTATTTTTGATACCTCTTCTATGCCAAATATGATATAGGCTTGGAGAATCAGAAAATCAAAATTAGTCATTTCTCTACAAATAGCACATACTTATGTAAGAAAAAATTAAATGTCCTATTATAGAAATAGAAAATAGTTACTTGAAGTACAGGATATTTTAGTTGAATTATAAGAAAAGTAGCATTGTGACTAATAATAATACTATCTAAATTATACTTTACCTTTACTTTTTTACATTTATTATATATAAAACATATAAGCACCTAGCATCTGTTTATTTCTTGTTCAGTTCAGTTGTATAAGGTAGAGATAAACTCATGAAAATTCTGTGTCTTAGAGAAACTAACACTGTTTCACAGTTCACAGAAATCATGAGGTCATAATATTAGGTAAAATAAACCAGAGCTTAAATATCGCATGCTTTCTCTTATATGAGAAACAAATTATAAATAAAGGACTAAAGAAAAGATAGGTAATAGGAATTAGGGAAATAGATATTTCTCAAATGGGAAGGGGAGGAAGAAATGAAAGAAGGGGGAAAGAGAGGGGAAGGAAAGGGAAGAAAATAGTAATCAAGATGGGTTCTGTACATTTACCAAGGAAAGTAATCTTTATGTACTGCAGACCTACACTAAAAAAAGCTTCATTATCAGGCTCTGGACCCAGTGCACTAACCTTCTTCATTGCTTCCCGGCCATCAGAAAACTTTAAGCCGATATCTAGAGGTATAAACCACAGGCACATCTGGAGTTTTTTTTTTGTGTGTGTGTGTGTGGGTACCGGGGGTCAACCTCAGGACCTCTCGTGCCAACAGGCGCCCGTGTTGTTGAGCAATATCACCGGCCCTTTCTTCGTATGTGGGAACCGGGAGTCGAACTCGGGCCCTCGCACTTACCAGGCAGGTGCTTACACCGCTGAGCCATCTCACCAGCCCCTGGAGTATATTTTTAAACTGGCAAATTACCTCAGCAGGAACGAAACTGATATCTGACTATACATCTCCTTCACAGTTTGAGTGGGCAGATCACAAAAATTTTAGAAGATGTGGACCACTCCAAGTATGTACTAGACAGGGGAAAGATGAAGATGTGTGCTGAATTATCACATTCCTGCTCTTCCTGTGATCATAGATTGTGATCCATGGCTGTTCTTCCTACGCTGAATGAAGCAGGAAACACACATCACTCTGCCCTGTGATCGACCAGGACCCCAAAAGAAGAACACAGTGAGCAAAGCGTGTCCCCCTGGAGTGAGAGGGAAGTGACGTCCAGGGCAGTTAAGAGAAGAGCTTGTCACCATTCTTCTTGCAGGATGTCTGCTATGTGTATTCAGACAGACCAGTTCAAACATCCCTTCCCTATAGCCTGAATGTAGTTACATAAAAGTAAGAGTTCTCCTCCCTTTTTTGGAAAATAAAGTGGGCATTTTTGATTTGTGGATAACTGTACATATGAAATGAAATAAAATGAACCAACCAAGTTATAGATCACATAGCTCAGAGCCAGGAATCTAAGAATCCCTCAAAATGTAGTTCATGATATTATGCTTACCCTCACCCTCCTCCTCTTTTTCTTCATGCCCTGGTAGGGAACAGTGCAGAGGGGCCCATTTTATGCTTTTGTGGGTGAGATGTCTATGAAGTATAATACGTGTAGGAGGAAAGTAAAAGTAAATGAGTTATCTGGGACCATCAACCCAACACAGAACATCAATTTCACACTCTGCATAACTAAAAGTTTTGTTAGTGTTCCTTCGTCAGGCTACCAAAACTGTCCTGTTAGTGCTGATGAAGAGGAAAACATGTTTCTGAGAGTCCTTTCTCCCTCACCACTCACTGGATAAAGCTGCTTCTGTGCTCGGTCATGGCCAATGAATGCAGGTCTGAAGCACCTATCCTGCCTTGTACCCTTACAGGGTTGTCTCCTTCCCCAGCCTTGATATGAAGCCAATGTCTGATAGCAGCTTCCTGATGTGAAGAACCATGGAAGGGGGAAATGCTGGCATAGAGCTCAATGGATGAGAGCCACCCAACTGAAGGGCTGGAGATAAATACTGATTATTAACTGGTATATGACCCTGGAGGCTCAGTGCACAGAGCTCATAATTAAATGAACTTGTCTGCTTTGTCCCAATCTCTAAGGACCTCCAAACATCAGTGGAAGAAAAAGAACAGATAATGAATGTCCACCAAACTTTTGCAAGTCCTTCATCTATTCAGTGGGAAGTTGTGATTATAATTTACTGGTTTTCTTTTTATCATTCTTATCAGGATCCATCTTTATTTTACTTACATTGTGGTTATATATACACAACTCTTCAGTTTGATAGCATCCACAGTGGTCATAATAAGGCTGATGAAGGAGCCAGAGCCCTATAAGGCTACAAGGCAGGAGAGCTGCTTCAGATCTGCATCATATCACCATTTTCATAATGTTACATGAATTACTCAGTGGTATCAATTATGTTCACCTTGTTCAGCCATAACCAGAGATAAACCCCAAGACCTGGCCTCCATGCACTACTTAGACATGATGTGTTTCCACCAATATCCTCGGCAGATCTCAAAGCCAATCAGGTCGACACTCCATTGTAACCACCATATCCTGCCTTTTGTCAACAAACTCATCTCCTTAAACAATGCTTAATCTTCAAATAAGACAGCAACAAGTTCATAATTCCTCCCAACATAATGCAACTATCCTGTGTACAACCAGAAATGCAACAATCTAGTCTCCTGAATTGCAACAATTTTCAAAAGCCTAAATCCAAGTCACTTCTGAGAAGCCAGGCAAACTCTTAGCCACGAACCTCTGATAAAGTAGAAAAAAGTGTCATAATTCCTAAGTAAAAAGGCACAGTTTAAACATACCCATTCTAAAAGGGAGGCATAGAGAGATAGAAAGGACTTGAATGAATGCAAGCCTGAAACCCATCAGAGAAAACGTTGTTTAGTTCCATATCCATCACGTGCGGCGCTTGGTGGTAAGATGTGAGTTCCATAGGCATCATAGTGATCTGCTTGTTAGTCTTCCTGCCTTTTTCACTCTTTGTTCCAAATGGACGCCACAGGCCCTGAAAGTAGATTGCTCTGCTGTGAGCCTCTTCAGAGCACTTTAAAGGCCTGTTCCTTGGCCATAGATGATGATTCAGCATTGGGCTTAGCAGTGGAGCAGTTCACAGAAGACAACCTCTGCTACTGAATTTTCTGAGTTTCTGTGGTGGAATTCTGAGACGTGTCACAAATAGGTGGCCTCATATTGATTCAACAGAGTTTGAAAAAGAAAGCAAAGTGAAGAAAATGAAACAAATATATGGGTACCCAGCGCTCTCTATGTGTTTTGAATTTATGTTTTCAAAAGCAAAATATTTCCAGCTGACATCCCTATAGTCTAGCAACACTTGTCAGGTGCAATAAGTGCAATCTCATTAAAACTCCTTCGATACTGGATTCTTTTCTGTTCACATCACTCTACACAAATCTGCCTGAGAGTCATTCAACTAAGATCAAGATCAAGATCAAGCCGGTGTGGTGGTGCACTGCTCTAATCCCAGTACTGCAGAGGCTGAGACAGGAGGGTCATCACAAGTTCGAGGCCAGTCTGGGCTATAGTAGTGAGTTCAAGGCCAGCCTGAACTGGATAGCAAGACCCTGTCTCAAAAAAAATAAAGTAAAATAAAATAAAGATTGTTACACATAAGGATTACATTATCACAGTAAAAGAAAGCCGACGCTTTTAAGAAAAATAGAGATTAATAGGTGTCTCCACTTAAAAAGAACATCATTTTAAATAAAGGAAGATAAAGCACAGTCAAATATACCTTATTTTATTCCAACATATTAAGAAAGATTAAATTTAGAGTAGTTAAATCACCATGTAACAATTAGGGAAGTGTTATCTGAACACTTAATCAAAACTGGTAGTTCACAATTTTAAAATACTGTAATGTCCTTTTTGCTGTATGCTCCAGTGGCCATGAATACTGTTTCATCATTTTTTCTGTTTACAAATATTATATATGGTTGAGAACTTTGCACAAAGAAAAACTCAAAACTGTAGGTTCAGCCCAAACTTCTTACAGCTAGTTATAAGATTTCCACATCCATCCTTTCTGAGAGACAGATTGAAATTCTCTTCCTTCAGCTACCTGAAGAAAACACAGACTTATTGGTCAGCTCTCATTATGATTCAATGGAGGAAAATGAAAAAGAAAAGTAAAGGAAAGGAAAGGGGAAAGGAAAGGAAAGGAAAGGAAAGGAAAGGAAAGGAAAGGGAAAGGGAAAGGAAAGAAAAAGGAAAGAAAATTACAGGAAACACCAGGGCTGTTTTCTTATCTATAAATTAGATAAATACCAAGCTTATACACAGTACATAAAAAATCAGTAAGAAAGCCCAGATAGAGGATCTTGATTTCATTTATCAAAATATTTACCTGGCAATACTTTTAAATACCCTGGTAGTCTGTATTTGATTTGACACCTACTTAATAAGAATATATTCATTTGAAATTCTTAGTGATCTTTTTACACACCAGGGTGGACAAACACTACCTTTTATTTCCTGACTTTTAGAAAACATCTCCTTAGTACTGTGTATTATTATCGTCAATAATCCCCACTACCTAAGACATAGATATTTAATAGTGCAGGCTACATAATTGATTCTTCATAGAGATTTTAATTATTATGTATGAAACTTAGGTCTTGGTTTCTCTGCATGATGTGTTCTCCCACACACCTATTCCCCAAGGCAACAACTGTCAAGAATTAGGGGAATAGATTTTTCCTTTCAACATCCTCAAGTCAGTATGGGTTTGGGTATCCATAAATGGTTTTCTTCAAAGCTCACCTAATAGGTACCTAATATTGGTTTACTATCCAAAAAACTGTTTTTCTTCAAATCTTACATCAAAATTACCTAAAGCTCTTAAATGTAGTCTACAATATGTATTGCCCCCAAAGTGCTAGTGTTCTTCCATATGTAGATTTACTTTTCTTTTTGTAGCACATACAGCTACTTCAAAAGCTTTAACTGATGCATTGCCTTAGCAGCCATCAGCACAGCTGGACCAAGGAACACAGCATTTCTTTCATAAATTACATGGAAGTCTGCCACAGAAAGGTGATACCCACAGTAAGAGAAGGATTTATAATTCTGACCTAATGTTTGAATTCTCCAAATGGAGGGAATATTTATATAGTAATAGAAGAGTATCCCTGACAGATGAAAAAGTGAAATATAGTGCCAGGAGGATGTGTGATAATATTCTTGCAGTTTTCAGAACCAGGAAGATTAAGTAAAATCACTGATCTAGGAGTACAAAAAGAATTGGAAAATTTCACATCGTCAAGAAGTTATTTAGAAGTTCATTCTCTTAAAATTCTTGCATTGTTGGCTTCTGTGATAGTCACCTCTTATTGTCCACACCTACTTTAAAAACATTCAATGGAACTATGTTAAAAGTCCAAGTCATTGATAACAAATCCATGATCACTGCAAAATACATCCTACTGCTTTCAGAAAAAGAAGAAAATTTTTTAAAAAGCCCTTTGCTTGTGACAAAAGAAATAATTCCAATTGGATATTAAAAAGCAGCCGAATATATGGTATTTAACTCCAAGATAATGGGAAAAAATCTTGTGACTTAAATAATTTGAAATAACTGTACATTGATAGAATTGTGTTATCTGTACATTAAATTAATTAGATGGTTCATAATCAGAAAACATTGTTATGTTTCCTTTGTCATCTAGGGGTTTAATTATTCTGTGAATCAATGATCTTCCTTGGTGAATTTAATTTCTCACTCATATTTTGTTTCTCCTTTAAAAATCATATAATGTATACCACATGTCCTTGGCTTTGGTGGAATTCAAATTTGGGCAGACATGTACTTGTTTAATGTATGTAATCACATGACATCACTGACCACTAATGTGGCATTAGTGCACATTTCCCCTGTCTATGACTTAGAAATACTAAAGTATAAGAAATATATGTAAAGTATTTATCTTATAGTTATGCATTACATCAAACCAATTCATTCTAGGCAAAATATCTGTTATGTAAACACTCATTTTTTTATTTTTTGTCTTTTTTCCTGTATTCTCTAATGTACTGGAAATATCCTTCCATCATTTTTATGAATATAAATCCTCCTATTTATAATTGAGCATTTTAGCACTAGAAAAGCTCTAAACTCCAGGCTTGAGTCCTAACCTTCTGGTGCTTAGTTAGCAAATTTTCACATCAAACTTTCTGACCCATAGATTGCAATGCACTTACTTCAACTGCCTGGATGTAATGCAGGTTTGTTCTTCAGCTCTCACTATGATTCAATTAGGGAAAATGCAAATGGAAATTTTCAGGTAAAAATGTAAACAGGCCTTGGCTGTTTCCTTATCTGTAAATGGAGATCATAAATACTAAGTTTATAGGACTTTTGCAAAAAATTACTTCAACTTTGCATAGATAGAAAATGTTGGTCTCATTATCAATACATTTAACTGGGAATATTTTTAATACTCAGTTACTGTTCTCTCGGTGTGAAGTCTATGTACACGGAATATCTTTCCTTACACCAAGTTGAAGACTACCACCTTAGAATAGTTCCTGAATTTAGAAAACAACTCCTTTGCATTATCTTACTGTAAAAAATACCCACTACTTATATTAAAACATCAACATTTATTAATGCATGCTGCAGAATTGATGCTTTACACAGATTTGAATTTTGTATGAATTTGATACACTGTACAGATTTGATACTTTATTTGATCTATTAAACTTAGTTTTTGATAGCTCCACATGATTCCATTCTCCTGCTCACCTATCCCCAAAGGCAATGCACGTCTTGAGCTGGGTGAGCAGTTTTGACTTTTGATGTCTTCGTAAGAGAATAGAATTATGGATCCCTTAATATAATGTCAAAAATCTTACCTGATATACTTAATATTGATTTAGTGCCCATAAACTGTTTTCTTCAAAATGTACATTGAAATTAACTAATGCTCTTCTAAGCAGTCTGCAAAATACCTATTGCCCTGAAATGTTCTAGTTTATATGTACATGTAGATTTAAAGCTTTCTCTGAAGTACATATGGCCACTTCAAATGCTTTCACTGTTGCTCAGCCTTACCTGATAAAAGGATGTGATATAATTCGTTACTTTATTATTTTGATGGTATCATTTCAACATTCTCATGCCTTTCTCCATTTCATGCAAGTGAAAATTACCAGACACTATGTGAGTGGAGGATGTTTGTTTTAACTCCAACAGTTGATGTATAATGCTCAATATTATTATCAATTATGTTTTTCCCAATAAAAAATCAGTCCTATCATATACGTCATATTACTCTTAAGGTATAGTTTCAAAAATATCCCTGAGGCATGTCTAGTAGTAATCATTGCATTGTTACTGATCAAGACATATCCTATTGCAGTAAAGGAGACTGTAAATGGGATGAGCATTGGGAAATGAATTAGTTAAGGCATGTGGCATTTACCTCCCAACAGATGTACAATGTATGTAAATGTATCCAGTTCTCTCTGCTCTTACTCCTTGGTGGAAATATGGGGGTTATTACCCATTTCCACAACAAATAAGCACCTAAAGGAAGTTTGGAATTTAAATGTTTAGTTACTGTGTGTTTTCTTTTCAAATAGAGCCTCTATACAACTAAAAATTTTATCATCTAGGGTCACTGAAGACTGTGACAATGTAAAATGCTAATAATATCTCAGCCTCATTGATAATATTACATCCTTTTCTTTATGTATGCAATTTTATATCTATGAAAATCTTTGTTATGGTCTTTTAAAAACTGTCCACTTATTGTAAGCCAAGAGCCTACTTATTGTTTAGCAAAGATTTTTGCTTTTAGTTACTCCTGTGTGCCAAGATAGAGATAAAAATTGTGGAGTCAGAAATTAATTTTCTCTAAATACATGCATATACTTACAGAAAGAAAAAAACAAAATGTCCCTTTGTGTATAAAGAAAACGATAACTTCAGATATCAGAATATTTTCTTTGAATGTCATGAAATTGAATCTTTCATCATTTGTTCTACAAATGATATCTACTTTCATTACCTATCAATAATTGGAGGAGCATCTACTACATGTTTAATCCATGCTTAGTACAGTAGTATAAACTAGAAATCAACTCAGATATCAAGGCTGAGCCCCAAAGATAGAAACAATCTGCCATATTTTACATACAATAAGGGGTGGGACAAGTTTCCAGATTAAATTGTCAGTCTCTGTGTCTGATCCACAAATCATTTTGTTTCTTAACCATCATAAAGTTTTCAGCAGAGGTCACTATGTCTAAACTCTAGTTATATATGAAGAAAATTAAACTCTTCAGTCTTCCGAGTTGTAGAGAATCCTAACCTGAGTTGATTTCTCTTGTAGACATGGAGAAAGATGATTCATAAGAGAGAAGCAGGATACGAACAGCTTCAAGGAAAGCATGGACTGGGGGGGCAGGCATGAGATCAAAACTAATCATTGTAAACCTTCTCAGTCTTTGATCTTTACTTCTTAAATTAGATATCCTTTCTACAGTGGATGCAGCAGTTTTCTCCCCTCTCTCTGTCCGCAGTAATCTACTTGGAACTCCCAAGGGTAGAGTACATAAGAAATGGGTTCTTCCTGGAGGGACAGGAAAGAGAAATGGGTGCCGGATTGTCAAGGGAAACAAGTGCCAGAACTGGTAAGATGCCCTGTGTGTGTGTTATCAGACAACCTTGTGTAAATATTTCTTCACTGTTTTCTACCCAACAACTTGTAATTAATTACACAAAAATGCAGTGCCCTGATTTCCTTTTAAAACAATAATTTAGGAGCTTTTAGTCAGAAATGTTGTGCACATAAAATGAAGCAAATTACATAGAATACATAATTTAGATGCTGGATTAAGAAAATCTTCAATTATTGCTTCATGACATTATGGTTATTTTCATCCTCACCATCGTTGTCCTCATTTCTACTGTAATTCTTTTGAGGTGCTGAGGAAATAGTTTACAGACATGCATAGTATGCTATCATGGGTGAGACATTTATGAGAAGTAGGACTAGTGTGGAAGGAAAGGAAAACTTTGACTGAGATTTCGGGTCCCCCATAAAAATCAAGTACATAAAGTTCACAAACCTCTTACTGAAACTGTGCACTATCTTATCATCCCATCTCACTGCCCAAACTTTTACGTATGTCTTCATGATGGGAAGTAATGTTTCCAATAGTCCTCCCTCCATCCATTGCTCTCTGAGTTAGGCTGTATGTCTACCATGAGCTGTCCAAACAGATCCTACACTCCTCATCTGCCTGAGGACCAGAAAAAAATCAAGGACAGCCCACACAATTCATATGGACAGTGTCAAATATGGGTTTCCTATTTTAGATGAACATGAAAGAGGAGACACAGTCAAGGTGTCACATGGATAGAAACAAACAAAAAAACTATAAGGATTGACTTGTTATGTAGTAACATATTACCTTCAAATCTCAATGCACACAGCTTATAATTATCCACAGTGCTCCATATTACTCCAATCTTTGAAATATCTGAAATTTAATGGAAGTTAAAAAAATAAATGACCACAAAAAATTTTTTGAACTCTTCCTTTATACAGAAGAAGTCTTAAGGGTACTATTATCTTTTTTAATTTTTTCCTTTTTAAATGAAATTCTCAGCTTTTTATTTCTTTTGTTCATTGTGGAAAGATACGCATATATAAAGTTGCCATTTAAGCAATTTTAGGTGCAGAGTTTGGTCACATAAATCATGATATTGTTTATGTGAAACCATCACTCTTACCCATCTCCAGAAATTTTTCACTTTCCCAACTGAAACTCACACCTATATGAAGAATACTAAATACCACCATTCCCCCAAACACACATAATTCTGTAATGAAACATCATATAAAGTTAAAGACATCAAACATCAGAAATAATAAAACCAGGGAGGCAGTACTTACAGACAAGTTTTGGTTTACTTTTTTACCACATTTTCTAAACTACAATCCAAAAGAATGCCAAATGTCCTGGGATTAGATTTTCCAAAGGTGGAGCCTCTTCAGGGTGCTACTAATCTCTCTGTTCCTCAGGCTGTAGATGAAGGGATTCAACATAGGGGTGACCACAATGTACATCAGTGAGGCCACCATGCCTTTGCTGGGAGAAAATGACACACTTGAACCGAGATAAGTTCCAAGGCTTGTTCCGTAAAAAGAGCACACAGCTGACAGGTGAGAACTACAGGTAGAAGATGCTTTGTACTTCCCCCCAGATGATGGGATTTTCAGAAGGGCAGAAACAATTTTATAGTAGGAGAAAATGATCCCTGACATGGGAAAAAAGCCAAATAGGATACCAAACATATATGTGACCATGTTTTTGATTAAGAACATGTAAGGTTAAGGAGTAGAGAAGGGTCACAAAAGAAACTATCCATTTCCACATCTTTGAAACAGGTAACTTGTAAGACAATTAAATTGTGCACTTTGGAGCTCAAGAGGTTAACAAAGACTGACAGCAAAAGTAATAGGACACAGCGGTGAGGGTTCATAATAACTGCATAATGCAGGGGGTGGCAGATGGCCACAAACCGGTCATAGGCCATCACAGTCAGAAGCATGTTGTCCATACATGCAAAAAGGATTAAAAGAGACATCTGTGTGAGACATCCCGCATAAGAGATGATTCTGCTGTTATTTAAGATGCCCACAAGCAACTTGGGAACTATGGATGAGGTTAAGCAGATGTCAGCCAAGGACAGGTTGGAGAGGAAGAAGTACATGGGGGTGTGGAGGTGGGAGTCAGAGCTGATGGCCAGGACGACGAGCAGGTTCCCGAGCACCATGACCAGGTACACAGACAGGAAGAGTGCAAAGAGAATGGGCCGCAGGTCTGGATCCTCTGAGAAGCCCATGAGATGGAACTCTGGGACACGTGTGAGATTGTGTCTTTCCATGTTGCTTGAGCACTTTTAAATAAATTTCATTGAAAAAAATGAAAAGAAAATAACATGTAAATCTCTGTGTATATTCTGAGTTCAAGTATTCATAAGCAAAGAATTCTCACCAGAGAGCCACAATCTTCAGCAATATTGCTCTGTTGTGACAAACTCCACCATCAAGGACTCAATATTGGGTGTTTCGTTTTCCACCTCCTTCTGTACTTTCCTACATTACAGATACTCTACTGCACAGTGTAAGCAGACCAAGGACATTAGAGTTTTGAAGTCCTTCATTCCAGTAAAATACAGCGATTTTTTTTTTCAAAAAATATAGAGGGTAGTTAACCCATCCCTTTAAGAAAATAAGACTCTATGGGAAGAAAATTGAAAAGCATTCAAATTTTACTAATACTCATAAAATGCTACAAATTCCCTAGATTAGGGTGTCTACAAATACTAAAAAATTTTGGACTACATTATCTGAAAATTAAATTAAAATTAATTCTCTTCAATCAACACACTGTATTGAGCCATTGTGTTGAAAAATAATGAATTTTTCATTTTTCTTGGTTTTTCTGACTTCATCTTTTAATGGTGTAAGAACTTACCCAGCCTTTGTATATAAATTGTGTATAAATTTTGCTTGTGTATAAATTATTTAATATGAAAGTTTTATCCTTGTCTTTGTTGCATTCAAATTTATATATTGCAGGTTCAGATACATGCACATAATCTTTGGACATACTTACCACGAATGTAGCATTAGTGTAAATTGCACTTGTCAATTAATATAATAAATGATAAGAAGCACCTTGGGCTTTTTAAATTTTAATACAGTTGTATTTAATCATACAACATCAGGAAAATATCTGCTATACAAGACATATCTTTCTTGACTCTGTATTCTACCATAGCTTCATAATATGCTTTGGTGCTGTTCTGATTATAAACCCTCTTATATTCAGTTGAAGACATGAGAAACAAAGAAAGTCCCAAGGTCCTGGCTGAGTCCCAGCCTTCCTAATTCTAACCAACAGATTTTCATATCAATCTCTCCCAATATATGAATGGTACTTTTCTGATTTCAGCTATGTCATGGAAACTGGGACCCATATTTTCATCATGCCATTCTGTGATTTAATTGGAAAAAAGTCCAAAATAGCACATTAAATAATGTAAGCACACCTTAAAACTCAGCTGCAATAGAAAAAGTTGCGTGAAATCTTATAAACAAACAGGCAAATAATGTAATCCCTCTCATTCGTAAAATGGGGTTAAAAATTACCTACTTAAATGTTTGCTGTATGAAAATATTTTCAAAATCACTTAATTTACATCACTGTTCATTCTAATTTAGGAATATATTTATCTGGGGATATTTTCATATATCCAGATACCCTAAGCTTAGCCTAATATATTTAATAAGAATATTTACATTTCAAGTTTTTGAGTCAAGAACCACTGTTTTAGAATATTTGCTGTCATTTAGAAAATTCTCATTAATCTTACCCCTATATATATTAACATAAATATTTAGTAATATTTATACCAACACTAATATTCTTTACATATCTGAACAATTTTCTAAAAATTTGAGTACTTGGTATTATTTCTCTTGCTCTCCTGTCCTCAAAAAATTCTGTTGTCATGAATTTTATGGGTAGATTTTCCTGTCAATGTTTCCAGGTCAACACTGATTCATGAATCCACAAGAAGTTTTTTGAAAAATTTACCTAAAAGGGATCTAAAACTCATCTAAGTGCGTAACAAAACACCTATTGCCCCCCCCCAAATAGACTAGGTTATATCCACAAGTAGTGGTTTTAGGATTTCTTTAACTAATGCTCAGCCTTATCAGAGAAACAGAGGGAGGAGGGGCCTCATTTACCTTGTAAAGTCAGTTATGACAATATTTTCAAACTTCTTGTGCCTCTTCCCATCACTCGTGTTAAAGTTGGTATATAATATATTGCAATGATATTTTTATGATTTCTGACAAGTAATGCATGAAAAATTCAAATGTTTTCCAGAGCAGGTATTATGATGCAGGGAAGGGTCTATTCAGCGTTTAACACAGGTTTTTATTTTTGATTTCTCCTCTGTGCCAAACAAGGTATATAGGCCTATGAAATCAGATATAAAGGAAAGTACATCATTCCTCTCCAAACATATGCATATCATTACACAAACACACACAAAAGGTCCTGCAACAGAAATGGGAAAAGAGTAAATATAGGACACAGGAGATAATTGGTAGGATGAATATTCTTATCACTGATAGTAATGATAGCTAAATTTTATTTTGCTTTAATTTTATACACATTAACCCTAAATAGAGCACTCCTTATCTCCATAATCTTTAGTGCAGTTGCTGCAAGTAAAATTCAACACTAACGACAATGCTCTTTCAGAGATATTAAAAACCTCCCTTGTATCATGGAAATAGTAAGTGGATCTGAAAGGAATTTTTTAAAAATATTGATAGATGTTGTCCAATGCACTGAAAATTTTCATTGTTTCCAACCATAGAAAGAGTTAAGCAGACATTCAGAGTTCATAATTGTAGGCACATTAGAGGCACATGTGCAACTCTCTCATTTCTTAAAAAGAAATGAAATCAAGGCATGACCTTTCCACATTTGAGTTGGTCTCAAATAAGTGCAAGCGTGGAGAAGGATGTGAGAAACTCAAAAATATCCTGCAGTGGTGGCAGGAGAGAAATCTGTGCTGAATGCTCACAGGAGAGTTATCTGAGGTCTTTGCCTGTCATCTGCATCTGTCTATGGCGGATGCAGCTGGGGCCATTCACTGTTTTGCTCTGCGAGCATTCAGAAAATTCCAATGTAAGGGCACAATGAGCAAGGGCCTCCCCTCAAGTCATAGAGAATTCATTGTCTGTGCTAAGAAGCAAACTAACAGAATTATCCTGTGTCTCTAATCAGACAAACCAATTCCACTGAATCATTTTTCCACCTAAAAACCTAATGCAGGTCCATTAAAATGACAGATGCTTCCATTTTTTTTTACAAGCAATAACAATGTAAGCAGTTATAACTACAGGAAGACAGAGAACATGAAATAAAACAAGATACATTGAAGAAGTTGCTAAGTGCCTGGAATATAGGAAGCCCTCAAACCCAGTTCATATTATGGTTACTGTCCTCCTCTATATCCTTATCATCGCCTTTATAGTCCTTTTAGAGCACGTAGGAAACACACTCCCCTCCCCTTCCTTTAAACCCTCTTCCCCTCCTTATTTAGTAAGCTTTGTTTCCATTTTATCCTTCTTTTCTCATTTTTTCTTTTCCCTCCTTTCCTTTCCCCTCCCCCATTTATCTTTCTCTTTTGAACAGTTTCTTCCTATTTTACAATATCTATTGTATATTTATGATCTTATTTACATTTTCAGTTTCTCAAACCAGAGAGATAATGTGATATTTACATATGTGTGTCCAATTTACATTTTCGGTTTCTCAAACCAGAGAGATAATGTGATATTTACACACGTGTGTCAAATTTATTTCACTTATGATTATGATCTCAAAGTCCATCCATTTAGCTATAAATGCCTCAATTTTATCTTTCTTAATAGCTGAGTAATACTCCATTATATAAAAAAACACATCTTTTTTATCTACTCATTGCTTGATGGGCATTTGGGTTGCTTCCAAGATTTAGCTATTACAAACTGTGCCACTATAAATATGGATGTGCATATATCACTGAGCTATAATGCTTTTAATTCTTCTGAGAAGATACCCAGAAGTGGAATAGCTGGGTCAAATGGGACCTCCAATCCTAGTTTTTTGAGAAATCTCCACACTGATTTACACAGTGGTTGCACCCATCTACACTCCCACCAACACTGGAGAAGGGTTCCTTTTTTCCCACAGCCCCACCAGCATTTGTTGTTAGTTGTTTTCTTGATAATAGCCATTCTTTCTGGAGTGAGATGGAATCTCAGTGTAGTTTTAATTTGCATTTCTTGAATGACCAGTGATGTTGAACATTTTTTTATATATTTATTTGACATTTGTACTTCTGAGAAATGTCTATTCATCTCAGATGCCCACTTTTGGATTGGGTCTTTCAGTTTGGAGGGTCTGATTTTTTTCTGTTCTTTTTATGTACTAGATATAAGTCCTTTGTCTGAAGAACAGCTGGCATAAATTTTTCCCACTCTGTGGGTTGTCTTTTTATTCTGTTGGTAACTTCTTTTGCTGTGCAAAAGCTTTTTAATAAGATGAGGTGCCAGTTGTTGATTCTTTGTGACAGTTCCTGTGCAGTTGGGGTTTTGTTCATAAAGTCTTTGCCTACACTTGTATCTTCCAGAGTTCTACCTATTCTATCTTCCAGCAAATTTAGTGTTTCTGGTTTGATATTTAGATCTTTGATGCATTTTGGTTTTAGTTTAGTGCACGGTGATAGACATGGGTCTAGATTTAGTCTTTGGCATGTGGAAAGCCAGTTTTTCCAGCACCATTTATTAAAAAAGTTATCCTACTTCCAATGAATGTGTTTGTCTCCTTTGTCAAAGATCAGGTGGCTGAGTGCTTTTGGAGTTGTTTATGCATCCTCTTGTCTGTTCCTTTGATCCTCAGGTCTGCTTTTTAGCATGTACCATGATGTTTTTATCACAGTAGCTCTGTGGTATAATTTCAAGTCAGGGATTATGATGCCCCCTGCCTTGTCTTTGTTACCCAGAATTGCTTTTGCTCTTCTAGGTCTCTTTTGGTTCCAAATGAATTTTAGGAATATTTTCTCTAGTTCTGTGAGGTATGATAATAGTATTTTGATTTGGATTGCATTAAATCTGCATTGCAATTTGGGAGTATGGCCATTTTCACTATGCTGGTTCTTCCTACCCAAGAGCAAGGGATGTCTTTCCCTTTTCTGATATCCTCTTTGGACTCCTTTTTCAGAGTACTGTAGTTTTCAATGTAAAGATCTTCTACTTCCTTTGTAGAAATTCTTAAGTATTTTTTTTTACTTTTGGTGTTATTGAGAAGGATGTTGTTTCCCTAATTTCTCTCTCAGTGAGTTTATTTTTGTACATGAATGCTATCGATTTTTGAGTGTTGACTTTTTACCAGCTACTCTACTGAATTGTTTTATTAAATCTAGAAGTCTTTTGTGGAGTTTTTAGGGTCTTTTATGTAGAGTATGATGTCATCTGCAAATAATGATAATTTAACTTCTTCCTTTCTTATCCTTATAATTTTATTTATTTCTCATATCTAATTGCTCTGGCCAATGTTTTCAGATTATATTGAATAGAAGTGGTGATACTTGGACATCCTCGTCTTTTTCCTGATTTTAGAGTGAAAGCTTTCAGCTTTTGACCATATAGTATGATGCTGGCTGTTGGTTTGTAATAGATGGCTTTTATCAGATTGAGATAAAGACCATCTATTCCAATCTTCTGTAGAGTTTTTAATCACAAATGGGTGTTGAACTTCATCAAATGTTTTTTCTGTGTCTATTGAGATGGTCATGTGATTTTTGTCCTTTGCTATGTTGATATGGTGTATTACATTTATTGATTTGCGTATGTTGACCTGCATACCTGGAATAACTCCTACTTGGTCATGGTGTATGATCTTCTTGATGATTTGCTGCATTCTGTTTGCCAGTATTTTATTGAGGATTTTTGCCTCTATGTTCATTAGGGAGATTGACCTGTAGTTCTCTTTTTTGATTGGGTCTTTCTCTGGTTTCAGTATCAGGGTAATACTTACTTCCAGGAGTGAGTTTGGTAGTATTGCTTCCCTTTCTATTTCACTGAAGAGTTTGAGGAGTAATGGCACTAGGTCTTCTCTAAATTTCTTATAGAACTCATCTGTGTATCCATCAGGACCTGGGCTTTTCTTTGTTGGTAAGTTTTTAATTACATATTCAATTTCATTGACTGATATTGGGTTAATTAGAATTTCTATCTTTTTTTATCTTTTTGAGACAGGGTTTCACTATGCAGTTCAGGCTGGCCTTTAACTCACTTTGTAGCCCAGGCTGGTCTTGAACTCACAGTGATCCTCCTGCCTCAGCCTCCCAAGAGCTGGGATCACAGGCATGTGCCACTATGCCTGGCCACCTTTTATATCAAGAAGATATAAAAGCTTGAGATATACTCAGCTTTGGTAGTTCATGTATATCTAGGAACCTGTCCATTTCTTCTCTTTTCCATTTTATTAGAATAAAGATTCTCAAAGTAGGTATTGATGATCTGGATTTCTGTAGGATTTGTTGTGATTTCACCATTTTCATTCTTAATTTCATGAATTCAAGTCTTTTCTTTCCTCTTTTGATAAGTTTGGCTAAGGGTTTATCAATTTTATTTAATCTTTCAAAGAACCAACTCTTTGATTCATTAATTCTTTGTATTGTTTTCTTAGTCTCAATTGCATTAATTTCTGCTCTGATCTTTGTAATTTCTTCCCTTGTATGAGATTTGGGTTTGACTTGTTCTTCTTTTTCTAGAAGTTTGAGATTCAGCACTAGGTTGTTTATTTGAGCTCATTCTGTCTTCTTGATATGGGTATTCACCATTATAAATTTCCTTCTTAAGACTGCTTTCATTGTGTCCCATGAGTTTTAATATGTTGTATTGACATTATCATTTAGTTGTAGACACTATTTAATTTCTTGTTTAATTTCCACTGTGACCCATTTGTTGTTCAGGAGGGTGTTATTTAATTTCCATATATTTATGGAGTTTTTGTGGTTTCCTTTGCTGTGATTTCCAATTTCATTGTGCTATGTTCAGATAATATGCATGGGATAATTTCAATTCCTTTGCATTTATTTAAACATGTTCTATGGGCTAGTATGTGGTCTATTTTGGAGAATGTCCCATGTGCAGCTGAGAAGAATGTGTACTCTGATGCTGTGGGGTGGAACAATCTGTAGATATCTATTCAGTCCATTTGATCACAGGTTTAGTTCAGTTCTGATATTTCTTTATTGATTTTTTGTCTAGTTGATCTATTTGCAACAATGGGGTTTTAAGGTCCCCTATTACAATTGTGTTACTTATTTGATTTTTCATGTCCATTTATATTTGTTGATTCTTTTTTCTTTTTTTCTCCCCTCCCTTCAACCCCTCTTCCCCTGCTTATGTACAAAAGTTTTGTTTCCATTTTTCTTTCTTTCTCACTTTTCTTTCTTTCCCCTTAATTCCTTTCCCCTGATCAGACACACATGTGTAAATATCTCATTGTTTCTCTGGTGTAAGAAACTGAAAGGAACAAAATGTGTAATACATATTGTGAAATAGGAAGAAAATGTTCAAATGGGAAGGGGAACTATTCTGCCACTTTGAAAATTTTGTTTATTAGGTCTAAATGTCTTCTGGTGGAAATTTTGGGTCTTCTATGTAAACAGTCATGTCATCTGCAAGTAGGCATACTTTCTGGTTCCTACTTTCTGCTTCCTATATTTTTTCATTTCTTCCTTTTACCTGATTGCTCTCCTCAACATTTCATGTCAACTGTTTTTTCCAGATCTTTTTCTTTATTAGTATATTTGCAGTACATAATGTTTACATTCATTGTGGGGTTTTGGCACACCGACATAGAACATCTTAATTCCCTTTTTGATCCCTGTTTCCTTCACTCCTTTCCCCTCCACCCATTCCTTAACCCCCTTCTTGTTTTTTGTTGTTGTTGTTGTTGTTGTTGTTTGATGTACATAATGTTTATCTTAATTGTGTGGCATGGGTATATGTACATAACATATCTTAATTCCTTTTTCCTTCCCTTTCTCATTCTCTCTCTCTCTCTCTCTCTCTCTCTCTCTCTCTTCCCTTCATCTCTGATCTCCTTCTCCTTTGAGAAAGCTCTTTCATCCTACTTCCTGTTACCCACCTCTTATTTTGTTTTTTGTTTATAATTCAGCTTTCTCATATAAGAGAAACCATGTAATATTTAAACTTGTTTGTCTGATTCATTCCATTTAATATTATGGTCTTGAGGTGCATCCATTTTCCTACATATGGACTCATTTATCCTTATTTATGGCAGAGTAGTACTCCATTGTGTACAAATACCACATTTTCTTTATCCATCCATCTGTCGATGGACATATAGGCCACTTCCAAGATGTAGCGTTCTCAGAAATTTTATGAATTGTGCTGCTATAAACATGGGTATGTATGTATCATTGAAATACAATGTCTTTAACTCTTTCAGGAGCATACCTAGAAGGCTAATAGCTGGTTCAAATGAAATTTCTAGTTTCATTTTTTGAGGACTCTCTATACTGATTTCTGTCATGGTTGTACTAGTTTGCATTCCAAACCAACATCAAGTAATCTATTGATCAGGAGTGGTGAGAGTGGACATTTAGTAGGATGTTAGCAGTGGGTTGTCATAAATGGCATTTGTCAGTTTTAGGTAAGGTCCTTATATACCTGCTCTTATCATGGTTATTTTTTATTGTGAATGGCTTTTGCATTTTGTGAAAGGCTTAGTCTCTATCTATCGAGATTATTATGTGATTTTTATCCTTCCATGCAATCCTTATCTTAGTAAAGATTGTCACAACACTGAGATAACTGCTGTAAACTTTACAAACTTTTCCATGTAAATTGCTAATATTGCATATAATTCTTCTAAGTCATTAACAAAAGAGGAAAAAACAAGGCATTGTCTACAGGGAGAGTCTACCATATGACAGAGGAGAAAATTATTGAGCAGCAAATTAAGTAAAACAAATGACTACCTTGGTCTGGTAGCATGGACGTTGGCAATCTTAGGGGAAGGTAAAAGAAGCAAAGTTCAATTTACTTATAATGAGTTACTGAAAATAATTCTCAGACACACCAGAGCCATAGAACAACTGAAAATATGAGACCACCACTGACTCCTCAGGTGTCCAACTGAAATATATGACACCTGAAAATAGTCATATACTTAAAACCACCTTTATTTCTTCAGTATATTTTGAAATATTTCAATGAGAGGCAACTCACAATATAACTTTTTCTCATGTTATGATTTATCACTCGGTTTAGTCAAGAAACAGAAACAAGCATAATTATCTTAAAAGAGGATAAAATATAGACAATTTCTCGAGTAGTTATTCTAAAACAAAGGCAAAAAAGAGCAGTGTGGTAAGAGATAGTTACTGGAGGGAGAATCTATAACACAGATAGATTAGGGGTATGAAAAACTATTAGAATACACTGAATTTTCAAGGTAGTAAAATTTAGTGATATTGATAGTGTTTAAAAACAAAACCAGGTGTGAAAAAGATTAGTGAGTTCAAGAGTCTCCAATTAGTATCAAAAGGTTTTTAAAAGAAATGTGAGATTTGTAGATGAAGATTTCAATTTAAAACCAGCTATTGTAAAGACAAGATATACGGTATTAATAGACAATGCATTTGAAGGTTGCAGTTGAAGGAAACCACCTTGCTTACTGCTACATTATTCTCATTTCTTCTTTGCACACTGCAGCTTGATCCCTTTAGGAAATGGCATTTTCACATTCTCAGAATTTTTTTTAAATCTCATACTTTATAACATTCACATAAATCAGAATCTTTGATGAGAAGACTGATGTTACTCTGTTTTTAATCTGCCTAGGTGATACAAATAAAGCCAACCCTGAGGAACAACTAATATGGCCCTTAGAAATAACATGCCTAAATATAAATCTTAGATGCAATTTTAAAAGAAAATATACATGATATGTGAAAAAGCATAAAACTTTTTTTATTTTAAAGAAGAAAAAACAAAACAAATCAAAAAAAGAACAAATTTTCAAAACAACATAATATGAGGGTAACAATGGTTAATGCATTATGTATTATTATCTTTAAGTTAGTTATTCAGGATACCAGACATTAGCATTCAATTGTCCAAACATTATTGGCACATACCTTACTCTTCAATGAACTAAGTAAAATTGGTAGTGTATCTATCTTAACCATCTTATATATATATACAATTTTTTCCCTTTCCCTTCTTTCTTTTCCCTATTCCAGTCTCTCTTTCCTTTTGACCAGTTTCTTTTTGATTCACCGTGTCTATTGTACATTTTGGATCTTATTTACTCTTTCAGTTTCTCTTACTAGAGAGACAATACGATGCTTACACATGTGCGTCCAGTTTATTTCACTTATGAGTATTTTCTCGAGTTGCATCCATTTACCTATAAAAGTCTCCAGTTTATCCTTCTTTATGGCTGAATAGTACTCCATTGTATAAAAATACCACATAAAAAGCATAAAACTTTTAAACACATCTATAAAGAGATATTAGCTTTCCCCTCAGAGGTCAGTGTCATTGCTCAGAAATTACAGAAGTTCCCTGAGTTTATTGATTTAGTCATGGTGTTTGTGATGAAAAGAACCCCAGAACACTCACTTGATAGTTAACAACAAAGCGAAGGACACAAGATTCAGTACTGATTCATGGAATGGAATGACAGCAATGAAACTACAAGAATAATGTGGTCCAGAAGTCAGGAGTTGGCAAGCTGTCCTATTGGTTTTCCAGCTCCAACTACAAAAAGAATGAAAGCAATAATGAGATTACCTACTTCTGTTCCATAGTCTCCACAGGGCACTTTTAATGTCCTTGTTCCTCAGGATGTAGATGAAGGGTTGAGCATAGGAGTGAAAACCGTGTATATCAGTGAGGCCACTGCACTGTTTCTAGGAGAATGTGATGCAGCAGATGTGAGGTGATCTCCGACTGCTGTTCCGTAAGTTAAGCAGACAACTGAGAGGTGAGAGCCGCAGGTGCAGAAGGTTTTATTCTTCCCACCTGATGATGGGAGTCTCAGAATGGGAGAAACAATTTTATACTAAGAGAAAAAGATCCCTAAGAGAAGAAGAAAACCAGAGATGATGCAAACAAAATAAATGACTGTATTTTTGTTGAGAGTATCAGAACAAGTAAGATTAAGAAGTTGAGAAGGGTCACAGAAGAAATTGGCAATGCCCCAAACCTGAAAGTAAGTTAAGTGTAAGGCAATCAAATTATGCAGCTGGGAAATAAAAAGGCTGAACAAAAAAAGACATGAAAACTAAATGCCCACAAAGATGAGGGTTCATGATGAACTGATAATGCAGGGAGTGACAGATGGCCAGAAGCCTGTCATAGGCCATCACCATCAGAAGCATGTCATCCATACATATAAAAATAAGAAACACAGACACCGGGCTGGTGAGATGGCTCAGCGGCTTAAGCGCCTGCCCGGCAAGGGCGAGGGCCCGAGTTCGACTCCCGGATCCCACATACGAAAAAGGGGCCGGTGATATCGCTCAGCGGCACGGGCGCCTGCTGGCGTGCGAGGTCCTGAGGTCGACCCCCCGGTACCCACCAAAAAAAAAAAAAAAGAAACACAGACACCTGTGTCAGGCATCCCACATAGGAGATGACTGTGCTCTGAGTTTGAATATCCACAATCATCTTTGGAACCATAGTGGAGATCAAGCAGATGTCAGAGAAGGACAGGTTGGAGAGGAAGAAGTACATGGGGGTGTGGAGGTGGGAGTCAGAGCTGACCATTAGAATGATAAGCAGGTTTCCAAGCACTGTGACTAAGTACATGGAAAGTAGTAGAGCAAAGAGAATGTGCTGCAGGCCTGGATCCTCTGAAAGAGCCATGAGGTGGATTTCTGACAGATGTGTTAGATTCTGTGCTTATGTATTGTTCAGGCACCTTTGAGAAAGAAAAGAGGGTTAGAAAAACTAAAAACCAGGTGCCAAATAATAAGAGTAGAATTTCCCTTTTAACGTTTAAAACAGCATGCAAGAGCTAGAACTGCATCATCTCCACAGTAAATTAAATTTGATAGTTCACAATCAGAAGGCATTGCCAGTTATCCTCTAGGGGTTTTCATTGTGTTTTTTTTTTAATTTCCCTCTTTTATGAATCAAGTCCTCACTCAAATTTCACTTGTATTTTGACAATTCTTAAATATATAATGTGTGTATATTTAACTTAACTTTGGTGGACTTCAGGTTTTGATAAATTTGAGTAAAATGCATATAACTAATATTATCATTGACCATAAATTTGGCATTTGTGTACACTGCATTGTCGATGATGAAAAAGCAACACAATGTTATGACACACTTTTGAAATTTTTCATTTTTTACATGTGTCAACCCCATCCTAGCTCAATAAAATATCCCAGAAGGAAGGCAGTGCCTTGCTATCTCCCCTGCTATTTGTATTCTGTTGTGAGTGCCCTAGAAACATGGCTTTTTGTTTTTTCTGATCACAAAACTGACTCACGTATGACTAAGTAATTTAGCATCATGTTAGAATGCAAAGCCCAAACTGGAGTCCTACTATTCTTATGCCATTTAATAGGTTTTCACATCAGCACTTTCTTCTACAGGTATTGCAATTCTCTAAGTTAAGTTACTTGAAGGCAAGTTAAGTTTGTTATTTGATCCTGTCACACTATGAATAAATGAGAAAAATGCAAAAAACATAAACACAGAACACAAAGAAATACACCTGGGATATATGCTCATCTGTAAAATAGAGACAATAATTACCTAAGTTACAGTTATTCTGAAGAGGTTTTAAAAATGTTTTTAAATTGCACATACTAGTAGTTCTGTCCCATTCATGAATATATTTACTTGTGAATATTTTAAAATATCAAGATATACTAGCTTGGAACAAAAACTAAATTTTTTTCAGATAACTGCATGTTAATTTCTTGGCAGTTCTCTCATACACCAAGTTTGAAACCAGAGTCTTTGAATTTTTCATCATTTTTAGAATACAAAACATTAATGTTACCTATAAATATGCCCACTAAAACCATATTTTAAAAATGAACATTTGCTAATACCATATGCGCACAGAAGTCATATTTTAGAGTGGTTTAGGAGACAACTACCAAATTTGAGTTCTTTTTGTGTGTGTGTCAAATAGGAAGTAATTGTTCAAATTCGAGTTCTTGATATTCCATTCTCCTGCATACATGTTCCTCAAAAGTAACTGCAGCCATGAAGTCAGGGGGTAAATTTAATGTCAATACATACATATCAGTAATGATTTGTGCATCCATTGAACTTTTATATAAATCTTAACTTCATAGTGCCTACAGCACACTTACACAATTTATAATGTAACAACATCTAGTTAAGTATATACAGTTCATTGAAATGTAGTTTTAACTCTCTGTGAAGTACACACATCACCTTGAAATGCTTATACCAATGCATAGCATTAACTGAGGCAGGGATGTCTTCTAGAGAGTTTGTTATACAGTCTTTTCAAAGTCCTTCTGCCTTTCTCCATGTTAAACAAAGGAAAATTTCTAAATAGTATATTGGTCAGGGATGGTTGTATGAATTACAGTTGAGGCACATCCCAATTCTTATTAATCACCTACAATATTTGTCTCAAAAAACCCACCCTAATCGAATGCAACCAATTACTCTTAATGTTTTTCATCAAAAATTTCACTGATGTATACCTACTAATAACTTTTGCATGATTATTGACCAAGTAATTTCACCTCATATAAAGATGATATTTTCATTTTCATTCTGTAATGGAGCCAATGCCCTGGTTTGAGGGGTAGGAAATGAACATTTAAGTTCTTGTCATTGACCTGCCACTATATGCAGAATGTGTGTACATCTCTTCAACACTTCATGCTGGTTAACAGAAACAGGGAAAATAACACCCATCGCCAAAACATTTGTGCAACTAAGGGATGTTGAGAAGTTAAAATTTTGGGGGCCAATGAGATGGCTCAGTGGCCTAAGCACCTGCCTGGCAAGCAAGAGGGCCCGAGTTCGACCCCTGGAACCCACATATGAAAAAAGGGTTGGTGATATCACTCAGCGGCACGGGCGCCAGAAAAAAGAAGTTAAAATTTTGTCATTGCATTGTTTCTTCAAATGAACGATTCCAGAGAAATAGAGAAATATTTCTAGAGAAATAGTGAGTTTGTGGATGAAAATTATCAAAAGCCAGTGATGTTCTAATAATCAGACTCCAAGATGTGGATGAGTTAAAGCATAAAGGTTCCTTGTCTTTCTGTCTCTTATTCTTTTTTTGGTTTTAAAATACTTTAAAGTATACAAATATATTCCACAACCCAGAAAATAGTATTTAAAATTTGAAGAATCTCACATTGCATTTTCGATATTATTCAGATGCTTACTCTTTGATTGCCTATTGAGCTAGCAATGATTTTTCCTTGTATGTGTTTCTGTTAAATAATAATTGGACTCATCTTGGAGAACTGATACATGTATGTACCTCATCTTTATTATTATTGTTTCCCCTTCACCTCCCAGTCTCCTTCTCTTCCCTTCTACCCTCATACCCAAATCATTTTCTCACCTCACAGAAACTTCTAGATTTCCTCTCATATCTTACTCTTCTTTATGCCCATGAATATCTCTATTACAATCTTTGAATGAAAGAATAGTGTAAATGCTGACTTGTTAGGGCTCTTTTGCCCATGATACAGTCATAAGCAAGAGCTATTATTTCTTACCTCTTATTCTAATGTATACTCATGAAAAAGATAAAAGTGCAGACAGGAAGTTATCAAGTGTATCAATAGATACAGCACTGATTACAATGAATTTTTGTCGAAAAAAATAGAAAAGATCTGCCCAGTGCTGAATAATGATTTTTATTTTGATAACTTCTGTATTCCACATATTGTATAATTTGGAGAATGAGAAATTAAACTCATTTCTCTACAAATTCATACCATATATTTATGTAAGGAAAAGATTAAATGTCCCATTACAAAAATAGACAAATACTTCAAATACAGGATGTTTTAGTTCATCAATATGAAAAGTAGCATTATGATTATTAATAATAATATTTTAAAATACACTTGTAAGTTTATCATATATTAAACACATAAGAAGCAATCATATCTGTTTAGTTCTTTTTTTGTCCAGTTCTATCTACCGGAAATAACTTCATGACAATTTTGAGTCTCAGAAATGCTAACACGCTGCCCCATCTCAGAAATCATAAATGGGACTGAAAAATTCCAAATTTAATTGGCAGGCTTTGGATCCAATGCACTAACCTTCTTCATGGTTTCCCAGCCATCAGAAAAATTTAAGCCAAAATCTAGTGGTTTCAACCATGGGCACATCTGGAGTGTATTTTTAAACCCTGGCAAGTTATTTGAGTGGGAATAGAATCGATACCTCCTTTTCAGTTTGAGTGGGGAGATTAAGAAGATGTGGACCACTGCAAGGGTATACAAGGGAGATGTGTGCTGAATAACCATGTGCTTGCTCCTTCTGTGATCATTGCCTGTGGTCTATCCCTGTCCTTCCTATGATGGGCACAGCAGGTAACACCCACTGCTCTCTCATCTGATCAGCCAGAAACCCCCATAAGAAGAGCACAGTGAGCAAAGAGTCCCCTCCTGGAGTGACAGGGAAGTCATATGTTGGATTCTTAATGGGACAGCTTAGAACATTCTTCTGGCAGCATGTCCTGTGTCTATATTTAGACAGACCAAGCCAAACTTCTCTTGCCTCTTTTTTTAGCTAACAACTTGAGAGTTACATAAAAATGGAGTTTTTTCTCCTTTTTATGCACAATAAAGTGGATAGTTATGATTTGGGGAAGACTGTATATAAGAAATAAAATGAAACAAGCTATGGAACACATAACTCAGAGCCTAGACCTCTGCAGTCTCTCAAACATAATTCACAAGAGTACTGTGCCTGTCGTCCTCCTCCTCTTTTTCTTTATCCCTTTCATAATCCTTTGGAATGGTAGGGAACAGTGCAGCAGGGCCCATTTTATGCTTTTGTGGGTGAGATGTCCATGAAATACAAGTGTAGGAGGAAATCAAAAGTGAATGAGATATCTGGGATCTGCAACCCAACACAGAACACAAACGTCACACTCTGCATAGTTGAGAATTTTTCTTTTAGTACCCCTTCCACAGCTTATCCAGCCTGTCCTGTTGGTCCTGATGAAGAGGGGACAATGTTTCTGATAGTCCTCTCTCCATCCATCATCTCCCACCATGCTTACTGGATAAGGCTGCTTCTGTGGTCAGTCATGGCCAATGGACACAGATCTGAAGAACCTCTCCTGCCTTGTACCCTTACAGGGCTCTATCTCCTTCCTCAGCCTTGATGTGAAATGAGTGTCTGATAGCAGCTTCCTGATGCAGACAAATACAACAAAAGGAAACAGGTTATAGAGCCCAGTGGACTACATCCATCAGACGGTAGGGCTGGTGAAACATGCTGGTTACTGACTATTATATGACCTTTACAGCCCCATGCGCAGAGCTCATAATTAGACAAATTGGTCCACTTTATTTTAATCTCTAAGGACCTTCTACTATTAGTGAAGAAGAAGAACAGATACTGAATTTCCATCCAACTTTTGGGGGTTCTTTCTCTATTCACCAGGGAGTTCTGAGCAAAATTCCCTGGATTTGTTTCTTTTTTTTTTTCCTTCTTATTAAGGTCCATCTGTATTTTATTTACTTCTATTGCTAATTATGGTAATATAGATAGATAGACAGATAGATAGATATAGATATATAATTATAGATCTATAATTATATATATGTATATATAATTATAAAAACATTTTGCCCTTTTGTGTGCACTATCTAGTGGTGTTATGTTCATCTTGTTGCGCAACTGTCAGTAACATACATTTCCAAAAATGCTTCATCTTCAAAACCTAAAAACAAATACTTATTTTAAAACTCTAAGTTCCCCCTTCTCTGAATCCTGGCAATGACCATTCCACTATGAACATTGAAAGGAATTAAAACCTAAAATATAAAATAAGGAAGCATGACAAATAGGTCTACATGTTAATTTTTCTGCCTTTTTCACCCTGCATTCCAAATGGATGCCACTGGTCCTGAGATTAAATTGTCCTGCAGTGGAGCCTCCTTGGGGCACATTTAATGTCCTTGTTCCTCAGGCAACAGATGAAGATATTCACCCTAGAGGTGACTGCAGGAACAGTCCAAAAAGAGAGGCTCCATTTCTGAATCTTCTGAATTTCTTGAGATGGAATTATGAGACATGTGACAATAGGGTCTTTCTTTTTTTTTTTTTTAATGGGGGTACCGGGATTTAACCTCAGGATCTCCCTACTGGCCCAGTAGGGTCTTTCTTGAACCCATTTTGAAAATGAAAATAAAATGAAGGACAGAAAACAAATACATGGGGACCGGTGAGATAGCTCAGCAGCATAAGCGCCTGCCTGGCAAGCGCGAGGTGCTGAGTTCAACTCCTGGAACCCACATAAAGGAAAAAAATAGGGCCGGTGATATCACTCAGTGGCACAAGCACTTTCTGGCAAGCGCCGAGGTCCTGAGATCGACTCCCAGTACCCACATTAAAAAAAAAAAAAAGAAAACAAATACATGGACATCTAGTGCTCTCTCTATATTTTGAGTTCACGTATTCAGAAGTGAAATATTTCCACATGATGTCCATTCTTTTCAACAGTATTTCTCACTCAAACTTATTTAACCTCAAACTTGAACTTCCTAAAACTCCTTAAATACTGGATTCTCTGTTATTCACATCCTTCTATACAAACATACTTTAGAGACACTCAATAATCATAGAAGACAAAGAATATTATACATAAAAATCACAATATTGAAGTAAAAGAAGTCCAAATGATTTAAGAAAAAATAGGGAAGAAGTAGTAACATTCTCCCTTTAGAAAAAAATCATTCTAAATAAAGTTAAGAAAGGATGAGCTATAACTCATTTAATTCTAAAGCAAAGGTTAAAATCCATTTTAACATATTTAAAAAACCATAGAAGAACAAGGAGATTATTGTCTGAACATGTAATCAAAGCTGATGAATCAAACTGAGAAAAAAAATTATCATGTCCCAGTTTTGTCTAGGTACTTATTCTTTTTGCGATTTCTGAATTCCCTTTCTTGTGAATTTAAATTTTTACTCAAATTTTGTTTGTTGTAAGAGATTATGTAATATATAATCCTTTCTCCTGATTTAAGTGCATTTCAGATTTAGTAAAAGTGGTTTAGTTACATATACACAATCAATTTTATCAATGACCACAGTTCTGGAATTAGTGGATACTGCACCTGTCAAAAAATAAAGAAAAATTGAGAAGTTCTTTGAATTTTTAAATTTTATACGAGATTATTTTCATCAATACTCTAAAACACAACAAACTATCTGGTGTGAAAGATTTCTTCTTAAAATAGTTTCTTCTGTATTATCTGGTGAACTGTTAATCTGAGATGTGTTCAAATATGATGGTGAATGCATAAATTAAAACTTTAAAAATTATACTTGCAAACCACACATTGCCGTTAATCCTTCTCAAAATAATCCCCCCACATTGAGCCCACTTATCCCATTATTCTTGCTGTTTGCTAATGCAGTTTTGAATGTTCTTTTCTGTGTCTTTTTGTGGTTGCCCCAATGTCCTGAATCAACTCAAAATGTTTATGGCAACTTCTGTCAAAATAAAGTGTGTCCTGATCCTATTTACTCACTGGGTCTTGCACCATGCAATTTCTGTCTCTATCCCCAAATCAAAATGACCATGAAGGTGAATGTTTTTAATTGATTCAGGACATCAAGGCAGCCACAACAGCAGAACTAAATACCCTAAAGAAGAGGCCTTCCAGAATTGCTTCAGAAAGTGGCAAGAATAATAGGGAAATGGTGCTCAAAGCAAGGGGGAATATTTTATTTTATTTTAGTACAATTTGTTTTCTATCATAATAATTTTTCATTTCAATATTCACCAGAGGCTTCAATCATACCTTGTAATCCTCCCCTGATATTTTCAAATAATCAAACCTTGCATTTAGTGTTGACAACTTTAGTACCATGGAAGGTCCTAAAACCAAGGTTTTAGTCCCAACTCCCTTATGTCTAGTTAATAAATTTTCTTATCAGTCTTTTCTGATACACTAATTGTATATCTCCTACTTTAGCTACACAAAGGTAGTCAATTTTCTTTTTCTTTTTTGTTACCACATAACATAATAGAATTGTGGAAAATGCAGAGGAAAAAAGTGCTGAAAATAGTGTAGGCACACCTAGTAACTTTCCAAGTATAATGGAGATAAAAATCACTTAGCTTATAGACTTTACAAACATGCAGTTATGAAGCTCTTTGAAAAGTATACTAGTGGCTCTCAGTCTTATTCAAAATATTCACCCTTGACTATTCTAACATACATAGACATCTGGCCAAAATTAAAAACTATTTAATCAGAATATCTGCATTTGGAGTTCTTGAAGTCCTTCCTTGCACTGAGGTTGAGAACCACTGCCTGGTGTTAACAAAATGCTTCATTAACATTTCCTGTTATTATTGTCAATAACACCCACTACCAATACTAAAATAGAAACATTTAACCCTATGTGCTTCAGATCCAACATGATATAGAGTTTTAAATGATCACCTTTAATATTATTTTTAGAACTATGGGACCTTTTTAATATTGATGAAAGTGCAGACAGGAGAGCACTAAGTGTGTTGAAGTCACACTGAGCATGGTTCTTTTGAAGCAAGGAAGTATTTATTCGCTATTTAACAGAGGCTTTAATTTTTTGTTTTCTTTATGCCAAACAAGTTATTAGTTGTGAGGAAATACAAATTAAAGAGTTAGATAGTCCTCTTCCAATGCAAAGAATATATGTAATCACCATTAACAGGAACAGAAAAATGGAAATTTCAGATCCATTTTCAGTTAAGTGGTATGAAGTTTAACCTTTTCCTTAATGTTAATAATATTCAAATTTTATTTTACCATTATATTATGCATTTCCCACCTTAATGTCATGAAGAGCATCTATTGTCTACTTCAATCCTTCCACAATGAAATCCCCCTGATGAAATGATGTCTCTAGCAACAATGCTGAGTCTGAGATATTTGAACCACCTACACTATGTCATATAAATAATCAGTGATGGAGACAGGATTCAAAATTAATGTGGACATCTCTAGGTCTGATGCATTCACCATTTCATCCTGTCCTTTACATCAGAATATTTTCAGCAGGTTTCCAGAGAACCTCATCACAGGTATATCTCAAGACATTAGATCCTGTCCTGTTTACTGTGGATGTATAGCAGAAAATGCCCCCCCACAGCCAGTATACTTCAGTTGCCAAGGTGATAGTTCCTGTTGCAGTACTGGTTGCTTCTGTCTTTTAGAAATGGCTGGTCACTGTGATGCATAGCTGGTCACTGTGATGTATGTTGTAAGAACAAATTGAGGACAGCCAAATACTCTACCTCTGTACCCCACCCCTTGCAGCCCCATAAAAACCTCCCTCCCTGAGGCTTTGAGACCTGACATTTTTTTAATTTTTTATTTTAAACAGAAGAAAAAACAAAACAAATTTAAAAAGAACAAGTTTTCAAAACAACATAATAGGAGGGTAACAATAGTTAATGCATTACGTATTATTATCTTTAAGTTAGTTATTCAGGATACCAGATATTAGCATTCAATTGTCCAAACATTATTGGCACAAACCTTACTCTTCAATGAACTAAGTAAAATTGGTAGTGTATCTTTCTTAACCATCTTATATATATATATACAATTTTTTTTTCCTTTCCCTTCTTTCTTTTCCCTATTCCCCTATTCCAGTCTCTCTTTCCTTTTGACCAGTTTCTTTTTGATTCACCATGTCTATTGTACATTTTGGATCTTATTTACTCTTTCAGTTTCTCATACTAGAGAGACAATATGATGCTTACACATGTGCGTCTGGTTTATTTCACTTATGAGTATTTTCTCGAGTTGCATCCATTTACCTATAAAAGTCCCCAGTTTATCCTTCTTTATGGCTGAATAGTACTCCATTGTATAAAAATACCACATCTTTCTTATCCATTCCTCAGTTGATGGGCATTTGGGTTGTTTCCAAGATCTGGCTATTACAAATTGTGCTGCTATAAGCATGGGTGCACATATATTGCTGTGGTACGATGTTTTTAATTCTTCTGGGAGGATACCCAGAAGGGGAATAGCTGGGTCAAATGGAACCTCCAACCCTAGGTTTTTGAGGAATCTCCACACTGATTTCCACAGCGGCTGTACCAGTCGACACTCCCACCAACAGTGAAGAAGGGTTCCTTTTTCCCCACAGCCCCTCCAGCATTTGTTATTAGTTGATTTCTTAATAATAGCCATTCTTTCTGGGGTGAGATGGTATCTCAGTGTTGTTTTAATTTGCATCTCTCGAATGACTAGTGATGTTGCACATTTTTTGTATATTTATTTGCCATTTGTATTTCTTCATCTGAGAAATGTGTATTCATCTCAGATGCCCATTTTTGGAGTGGCAGACCTGACATTTTGAGGAACAATTGATTCCTAGTGAGTGCCCATCTGACATTAAATAAATCTGCCTCCAAATCCTGGGAGTCATTTTGATGTTTCTGTTTGCCATTGTGCATGGTGTGTCAGCCAGGAAGAGCAACTGGGCTGACCTCTTTGGTCACTGGTCGTGGCCCTTGTGGGTGGAGCAAGGACCTCTCCAGGTCCCAATGTGAAGGTGCACCCTTGAAATTTCTCAAGTCCTCTTGGAGGTCTGGAGGAGGATTCCTGGCTCCCTGCCCAAGCAGCTCATGTCAGATCCCAAAGGGAGGAGGACACAGTCTGTCTGTCTGCCTGCCTGCCTGATTCCAGTAAGACCCACCAGGGGCACCCCAGTTAGTCTGTCTGTCAGTCCTGTTCAGCTCAAGCAGGAGAGTCTGATCAACTCTTCTTAGTCAGGACCACCCTCAAGAGAAGGGGGTTGGAATGTTTAACCTCTGAGTGCCTGTTGAATGAATGTGTGAGTGAATGCAATGGACAGTGTAAGCAATAGGTTGCTCTGTCTGTGTACCAAGATTGGGAAGCACTGGTCACTGTGGCTGATTGGGCCCTCACCTGCAATTCCATCGCAATTGACATATGGCATAACAGAGATCTCGCACCCTCCTTAGCTAAGTCATTCTAAGTCCCCACAAGGGGCAAGCCAAGCAGGCATCTGAATCATCTCTCACTCTGAGGGGCACCCACCCTTTTTCTGTTGCACCATTATTCAAGGATACACAACACATACTTAGGAAGTCAGAGATAGGACCTAATTAGTCAAAACCTACAGTCCCTGACTGCAGGAAAAAGGGATTTTCTGAGATTATGGAGTTAAAAATGAAAACAAACCACTCCCTACATTTCAAAGAAAGAAAAAAAAGGAAAAAAGAGGCCCATTCTTCCTGAGAATTCCACCTTGGTACCCTAGTCAGCTGCCACAATTGCTGCCAACACCTATAGCTTCACTCCCTGCTCCTGACTTGTCTACTTCCAGCCAATTGAACTGGTTCCAGCTAGCCATTACCTTCATTCAGCCACAGAGGTCCTCCCTCCAGAGCCTTCTGCTTCCTTTCCTGGCCAGATGGCATCATCTAATGCCTACCCACGATGAATGTCAGCAATTCTTTCTGAGTTCCACATTTTGACTGAGGAAAATATTGGACTGAGAAAAAAATTCTATAGAATCTGGATACTTGAGTTCACAAGAACAATGATGCTTACTCAGACTGTCAGCCCCTGGGAGCACCCAGTGGCCTACCTGTGCAAATACTTGGGTTCAGTTGCTAAAGACTGCCTCCCCCTTTGCCTTCACACACTAATACCCACTGTCCTTCTGATAAAGAAAGCTAAAACCTGCCACCAATGACACCACTCCTAAGCCCCCTCCAGGGATATGATTGACTGAAACATCAACCCCAGCCAGAAAATCTTTACCCAGTACTCCCAGAAGATCAAAGCTAGACCTGCCCCCACAGTTTGTTCTGCAAGATCAAGCCACAGTGCTGGCACATGTACCCCTGCAGCAGCTCAGGCCTAAATATCTGTGTCACTGGCCCTGACCTAATGCAATATAGTGGACTGTCCCTATTTAAAGATGTACAGACAGACTTCACAAAAGTAAAGCCTTAAAGAGGTTACAAATATCTGTTAGTGCTCATCTGCGCCTACTCAGGTTGACCGAAGATATTCCCTACATGTACTGAAAAGACAACAAACATTTGTAGGGTCCTGCTGTGAGAAATCATACAAGATCTTAGAGTTCAGAAACAGCTTGTAACCAGCTCCATAAAAATTTAGCTAAAAGACCAGCTATACCTGTAGACATCCATGCACACACATGTAACCCAGGTACATATTAATTACCTCTAGACCTTAAAGTTTCCAGCCTTAGATCCACCCATTCCAGAGTTTACCTAGACAGCTCCTCTGGGGTAACTCTGAAGAGACAATGCACTGAAAGCCCTGCTGTGGTCACTCCAGATGCTGACCAGTCCATACATGGCTGAAGCTTGAGGACACCATTCACAGGATTGCTCCTTACCTAGCCTTAGCTCTATGGACAGTTAGTCAAACACTTAACCAAGATTTGATTTAATGCCCAAGGCACATTGGTCACTCAGATTAACTCCTTCACTCTCTTGCCAGAGTAATGTTACAGAACAGACAGGCCTAAATTATGTCTCTTCCTAAAAGCAACTTAAGGAAAAACTCTGTAATAAGACCATAGTGGGGACCTTGGCTAGGACCCATCCTAGGATCACTGCTGCTTCTAGTTGGGCCTTGTCTCAAAAGAGCACATATAACCTGCCAAGCACAGATTTTCTGGGGAAACTAAAAGGGGCAGAAATGTAGCAGAAGATGCCCCCCACCCAGTGTACTTCAGTTTGTTAGTTGCCCAGGTAATAGTTCTGGTTACAATTCCTGTTACTTTTGTTTCTTAGAAACGGATGGTCACTGTGATGCATAGCTGGTCACTATGATGCATATTGTAAGAAGCAATCCCCAACTGACAAACCATCTGCCTCTGTACTTCCTGCTTGCTTACCTCATATAAGCCCTAGACCACAAGAGATCAGGGCCTGATATTTTGGGAATGATCTGATCAGTGCCCATGTATGTAAATAAATCTGCCTCCAAATCCTGGGTGTCGTTTCAATGTTTCTGCTTGCCATTGCAGAACTAGGGTGGAGAAAGTGGAAAAGGAAGGAAGGAAAAGAAAAGAAAATATTTTTTAAAAAATGGATAAAATGAAAACAAAGCTTTATAAATAGGGAGGAGAAGAGATGTTGAAGGGAGGAGAGGGGATTGGGAGAAAAAAGAGGAATCAAAATATATCATGTATGGGCACAAATTCCCTATGATGAATATAATCATTATGTATATCTAAAGTGTACCAATAAACTTTTAAAAATAAATAAATAAAATTCCCCCAAAAAAAGAAAATAAAGTGGATCTTAGCACAAGCAACTAGTTTTGCCTGCCTCTTAATAATGTATCTCCTTAAATTTTCAGCCCATTTAAATCTCTGCCATCATCTTTAAATAATATTTTCTCTTTGGTGTGAGAAACTGGAAGTGTAAATAAGAACCAAAATGTATAATAGATATTGTGAAAGAGCAAGAATTTGTTCAAATGGAAAGAGGAACTGGGAAGAAGGGGGGAAGAAGTAAGGGAAAAGGAAAAACTGAGAATAGAAGGATAAAATGTAAACAAGGAGGTAAATAAGGAGGTGAAATTAGTTGAAGGGAGGGGAAGGGAATGGGGAAAAAAGAGGAAGCAAGATATATCCTGTACAGGTACAAATTCCCTCTGATGAATGTGATTATTATGTACATCTAAATTGTACCAATAAACTTAATAATAATAATAAATAAAAATAAAAAGAGAACAGCAAATTTTACCTTTAAAAAATAACTAAATGCTATAGATGCTTATAAATGGAATTCAAGGACACACGTGCCTGTGTCACACACAACAGATAAGAGTGATTTTTATCTTTTTTTTCTTTTTTTTTGCTCTAGTCTGTGTTACATTCCTGAAATTGGTAAAAGTGCAGACAGGAAAGCACCAAATGTGATGACCCACAGTGATTATTACAAAGCTTTGTGAAAAATGAAGGATCCATTCAATGTTGACTCAGAATTTTTTTTGATGCCTTCTCTGTGCCATACACAGCATATCCTTATATAAGAATAAGAACAAAATTGGAATTTACAGAAATGGGAAAACATAACTTCCCATCACAAGATATTTTAATTAAGTGATAAAAAGATTATTCTTATCATTAATATTAAGAAAAACATCCACTTGTAGTTTCCCTTATTTTAAACTTTTGTAACACATAACTCACAAATGAGCCTCATTGTCTATTTATTACTCAATGCAGTCAGATAAACTGGAAAGCAACAAATATCACAATGCTGTCTCAGACAGACCCACAAATGTCTCTCAGTCATGGATACAATAAGTGGAACCAAAAGCACTCAGAATTAAATTGTCAGCTTCAGAATTGTGAGTCACTAAACATTTACATTTTTTCCCAACCATCAGAAAACAATTTTAGCAGGATTCCAGAGGTCTTAACCTCAGGGACATCTGAAGTATATTCTTAAGTACTTTACAGTTTCCTGAGTAGAAATGAAATCAAAGAGCTCTCATTCCTTCTCCTTTTCAGATTGAGTGGGCTGCTATAAAAATGAAAGTGTATGTTGTCAGCTGCAAGCATATATTTGAATGGGGGCAAGAGGGTCATCTGTGCTGAATTATCATGTGCCTGCTTTCCATGATCTTTCCCTGTGAGTAGGACCAGGCTTCCTATCATAGATGTAGCAGCTGCCACCCACTGCTGTGCCCTGTGACCTAGCAGAAGTCCCCAGGTAAACAGCATAGTGAGCAAGGCATCTCCTGTTGGAGTGACAGTGACATAAAATGCCTAGCTACACTATCAACAGCACAATCTGCTGTGATTTTCCTGATAGCTCAGGTTAAACAAGGCTTTACTCTATACCTGCAAGTTACATATAAATGTCCTTTGTCCTTTTTTGTAAATAATAATAATATGGTAGCTTATAACCTCAGGAGAAACACAGATTAAAAAAAAGGAAACTATGTGTAATGTGTAGCTCAGACACTGGCATTGTAAAAACAGTGAAAAATGTATTCAGGATGTCAGTATGGTGTGCTGTCCCCCAGCCCTCATCTCATCCTTTTCATTATCACTTTTATAAACCATTAAGGCTGCTTACAGAACAATTTATAGGGACTCAAATTTAATTTTCTGCGATCATGAATAAAATGTCCCTGAGAAGCAGAACCAGCATCAAAGGAAAGAAAAATGTTGAATGAGGTTTTGGAACCCTGAGACAAACCAAGGACCTAAAACCACTGTCCTCTGAGATGAACTGTTCCACATCTGTGTCCTAAGATATGGCTACCCAAAGCGTCATGTTTGTCATCATGATGAGGAATAGTCCCCCCTGCATGTCCTTCAGTGTTAACTGTGTTATTCTGCATCTCTCCTGGGTTATGATCAAGGAAAAACAGAAGCAGCACAGCTCTCATGCCCACTTCCCAATGCTCAGATTCCATCCACATAACTTAGAGGAATAGCATGCTAGATAGGAGGCTCCTTAATTGGCAACTATAAGAGAGAAGGACACAGGATGGAGCCATCAAATTGAAGGTCTAAAGACAGAGGCTGAATAAAGAAGTAGCAAAGAAACAAGTCCAAGTGACCTTAGCAGCTTCTTTCTGCCCATTTTGTATTTTATCTATGCTACCAGGCTTAGGGTGGCTGCTGAAACAATCAGTGGACTGATCCTAGCACCCTTAATCTTAGCATTTCCCTATGAATTAATCCCATACTCTAGATCAAGACACCTCATAAAAATCCCCACCTATGACCACACGAGGCTTTGGGAGTGGGAGACATCTAAACACAACCCATAACAGTAAGTATAATTAATATATATTAATAAAAAATTCCTGCAATCCACATAGTAATAATTACTTAATGATAACACACCAAGAGTCTTCATGTTGCAGAGAGAATAATTTCCGTTTGGTTCCATTAGAAGAGACAGCGACCAGGGATGGAAATCAGCAAATGAACGTATCCGTCCCCATCAATGACATGCAGAAAGTGTGTCAATGTTTCTGTGTATCTGTGCTCATGCTGTTTGATGTAAATAAGGCAAATAAATATATTTGTACAACATGTGTGGAATTTAAAGAGAATCTGGAACTGGAGATGGACATCCAAAGGTGATGGGGAAGACTGGAGCACCTCTGGAGAAACAGAAGCAAGACTTCCTTCTTTTCCTTCTTTCCCAGGGTGGGTCTTCCCTCTTCAGTGAGTCCATCATTCAGACACACCCAGAGCCATGCTTAACCAATCAGCTGGGTGCTTCTCATTCAAGCTGACACCACAGTTAACTATCACAATCCACCCCTTATCAACTTAACAACTAGATACTTTTGCTTAAACCTTACTTAGTCTCCAAATACAAGAGCAAGTTCGTAATTACACCTGACATGGTACAACGATCCTGTGTACAAATGGAAGTGCACTACTTCCATCCCCAGAATAGAAGGCAAAGTTTTTCTGTGGGTGATATTTACTTCTAACATTTCATAACTTGAACATTATAATATAGATCTAAAAATATTTAAGAACTAATATCAAGTCTATAAACAGTGTGTTAAAAAAGGATGCACATTAACTAAACAGGAGAGAACAATTACAGTTGAGATGCTCATTTCTATAATTGGTCACAGGGTCACAGCTGGTATTTGTAAGTACCCTTTTCTACTACCCACTCTGTATTCCCTTTGCCTTCAACCAACACCTCCCCAAAATCATGTTAAAGGCTTGGCCCTCGGTGTGCTGCTATTGGGAGGTAATGGAACATTTAAGAGGTGGAGTCTAGGGGAGGTCCTTAGGTCACTGGAAGAATGTCCTTGAAGTGAATTATGGGACGCCATCTCTTCCAACTGCTATGTTCTAATTTGCTTTCTGAGGGACAATAAATTAAAGGAACCCAACAACATGAGGAACCAAATCCTGTCCAAAGCCATGTGAGTGAGCTTGGAAGTGGATTCTCTCACAGAGAAGCCCTGAGATGACTGTTGTCTGGCTCTTTGATTAGAACCAACTGATAGGATGAGGTGTATTTCAGTGAAGTATAAAGTTATGAAGTATATAACAAGCAAAAATTTGAGAATATTCTAACCTAAACAATCAGATCAAGAAACTAGAAACTGGGCTGTCATTCAAATTATTGGAAAACATAAATCTCCAACCTATCAAATCTTAAATCATAAGAATGGTATATACAAAGGGCAATAAGAACTTGTTCTTAGAGAAAAATAATACAAGAAAATAGAACATGCTGTCTGATCCTTCATACAGCTCTAATTCTTCCCAAATTTCCTGATAATTTGAATGCTTTTAATGACATTAAATTCACATTTTTTCTTTTGAAAATGTTTTAATTACTAGTGTATGTTTGCAATACATAATAGTCACATTTGTTTTGGGGGTATTGGCACACAAGTATCATATATATTTTGATTATTTTTGATCTTTTTATCCTCTCTCCCAAGCACTGCAATTCCCCTGATCCCTCTCCATATCTCCAAAAAACTCTTGCATTTCATTTCCTGCCACCTCTTCATTATTTTATTATTTTATTTATTTGTGATTCTGATTTTTCACATAAGGGAATCCATGCAATGTCTAACTTTCATGCAATGTCTAACATTATAATCTCAAGATCTATCAATTTTCCCACAAATGACATGATGCCATTCTACTTTAAGGCTAAATAGTATTCTATTGTGTACCTACCACATTTTTTCCATGCATTCTTGTTGGGCAGTATTTCAAAGTGAGTTGAATCTATACACACTGTATGCATGTACTGAAATATCACATTGAACCCCACAAATATATGCATAATTAAACATGTTAATAAAATAAGATTTATGAGTCTGGCATGGTGGTGTGTGTCTGGACTAACAGTTACTTGGGAGGCCAAGTCAGAAGGTTTGCAATTTTGAGGCCAGTCTCGCAACTCAGAGAGATCCTGTATCAAATTAAAAACTAAAAGGGCTCTGGTAGAGCTCAGTGGTAGAGCATTTGCCTAGTATATGTGAACCCATGGATACTGCAAAAAACAGAATTATGAAAGCTGAAAATCAGAAGAGAGGAATATAGCTGATTTGCCTCCTGAGAAGTAGAAGGTCCCAGACCCTACAAAAGGCACTGAGTTTTTCTATGTTCTTGTTCCATTAATATAAACAAGTCCTCAGAGACTGAGATATTCTGAACCAATTTAGCTAATCATGAGCTCTGTACATTGAGCTCTCAAACCTACACAACTGTAAATAATCAGCCCGTGTCCTCCAGCCCTTCAGTTTGCTGGTCCCAGTCCAGTTGATTGTGTGTGTCTCCTCTCATCATTGTCTGCCTCAATGGGTCCATGTCTGCATCTGTCTTCCTGCCAGCTCTGAGGACAGAGCTTGACTCTACTGCTCATCAGGCAGGGGGCAGGCAATGATGGATCATCACGTCTTCATCATTCCCCAGCATAGAGGTAGCACAAGCAGGTGAGTGCTGTGGGAGAGGCCGGATGCAGGAAAGACTCGGACAACGTCGCTTTTCCTCACCCAGTCAAGCTGCTGTAGTAGCTAGATGGGAAGACCCCCAAGTGCAAAGGTTTAACTCAGGCAGATGAACATTTTTTGCAAATTATCTTTTAAATTAAAAAATTAATTGACATAATAGCTACATATTTATGGGGCACACTGTGATAATTTGACACATGTATACAACAAGTAATGATCAGATTAGGAAAATTATCATTACGAGTTCTTTAAATGTTTACCATTCCTTGTGTTTGAAACATTCAAACTCCTCTCTTAGTTTTAGCAATATGCACAGTTAATTATTGTAAGCTATAGTCGCCCTACTGTGCTGTAGAACACTGCAACATATACCCCCTATCTAACTGGATTTTGGTACCTGTTATCCAAGCCCTGCCTTGCCTCCTCCTATCTAGCACTTTGCAGCCTCCAGGGACCATGATTCCACTTTCCAGTCTTGGTCCTGTTGAGGATGCGAGAACCCCCATTCTGCTTTCTTCCCACACTGATTGTAGCTCCCTTGGACATATCTCTTAATGGAATAGGAAATTAGTCCCTCTAAACTGTCCCCTAAATGCTTCAAAATGATCATGAGGTGGTGATAAGGATGAAGAAGATTAGGAGGATGACATATGACTATAACCATAGTATCATAAAATATTATCAAAGTTTCCCAAGTCCCTGACTCTGTGTAATTTATTTAATTTCATCTGTATAATGGCTTCCAGGCCATAAGTGTAAACATTGTTATTCTTTTGCATGAGGAAAGCATATGTGCTTTTTCATATAACTTGCTCCATATCCTAGGATGTAATTGGGGTGAAGTCAGGTTTGAATTGAACATTTTCACTCCAGACTCAGGGCACCTGGCCGAGGTTCTCCCCTGACAACACAACCAGACATTTCTCTACTCTTCACTCCCAGGAGATGCTCCCAGCTCACTGTGCTCTTCTCTTTGGGGTTCCTGGTAGATCTCGGTGGAGAAGAGTGGGTGCTTCTTGCTCCTCCAAACATGAGAAGGATGGCAGAGATCACAGACAGGAATCACGGAAGGAGCTACGACAATTCAGGGCAGATTCCTTTCTCACACCTGCTCCTGAGTTTCCCTTCTGTTGCCCATTTCATCTCCCATTCTTGAAATTTAGCCCTTCTCCATCTCGAAGGCAGACTTCACATCAAGGTCTCAGGTCCTGCTCATAGTTAGAAAACTGAAGATTGCCAAAAGATATAACATTGGTTGAGACCCATGGATCTCTGCTTTTAACTTCCTGAAGTTTAGCAAACAGAACAAAAAAAGTTTATTTTATGTGTCTCTGAGACTAAAAGATATAAATTTGAAAACTTCACTCTGCTTATATCTGCATGAAATGGAGAAAGTTCTTGTTTTTGGCCTCAATATTGGCATCAGAGTCAATTCCTAGTTGATAGTTCTCCAATGAGTGAGGATTAAATAGATAATCAAAACTACTTATGTGATCAAATGTGTGGTAGATACATGTAAGGGAAAAATTTATTATTATTATTATTATTATTATTATTATTATTATATTCAACTATAATATTCTGTGACATGAAGATTTGGGGTTTTTTTATTAGTACATGTTTTCAGTACATGTTTACATTCATTGTGGGGAATTGTTACATATACATAAGGAATTTTAATTCCTTTATTCATTTCCTTTTCCTTCTCTTCTTCCCCTCTCCATCCATCTCTTTTTAATAGATTCCTGAAAACATCATTTTATTTTTGTCCTTAAGCCCATTTTTTGTCTAAGTTGATATAGAAATTTGGAGGAAAATGACTGAGCCACATTCCTTTCTCATTTTCCAGAGTGTCTTTGACACAGAGTCACCTACAAAAATAACAAATTCTCTGGTAAATATTGAATGGACCCTTCTTTGGTTCACAGAAAAAGTGTCCTCTATGTAGCTTGCATATTTTGGGTCCTTGTCTACCTCTGCTTACCAGTTTCGGGGATGTCCCATAGGACGAAGACAAGATCCAAGTCTGTCCCATGAATTCTCTGTGGAATTTGTAATTTTCCATCTCATAGGATCTACAACATTTAAATTTTCAAAAACCTTACCCACAAAAAAAATTTTTTTCAAAAACCTTTTCAGACATAGGGACGGGGTGTGTACGCACGTGTGTGTGTGTGTGTGTGTGTGTGTGTGTGTGTGTGTGTGTGTGTTGAGGATTGAACCCAGGGTCTTCACAGTAAGCTATATCCCAAGCCATTTTTAAATTTAATATTATTTTATGCACTATTGTGGCTTGAACCCAGAGTCTTCACACTCAACTATATCCCCAGTGATTTTTAAATTTCCAAAAAAATTTTCATCACAGGTCTCCAAAAGTTGCTAAGTTGCCTGGGCTAGGCTTGAACTTTCAATCTTCCTGCCTCGGTCTCCCAGAGTGCTGGGATTATAGAGATGCACTATCATAACTGCCAGAATTGGTAAATATTGTTGCATGGATTGAGAAACATTTTAAGATTTCAAATCATTCTGTGCCCCAGTGCCTAGAGATAAGAAAAATCTGTTTTCTCTGCCACATAATCAAATTCAAGGGCATTAAATTGTTATGGGATTGTGTTTTATCAATAAACCTGGAATAAACTGCAATAATGATTCAAGTTCTCATTACAAAACAATGGACAAATATTTATTTTCATCTTCCTTGGTGTCCTACATGTCTAGAGATAAGTATGCTTCTCCCCATTTCCGGATGAGGAGAGTTAGCACAGAGAGACGCAGTGGCTTACACATACTGCACAGGGAAAGTTTGAACAATGTGTGGCCCAGACTTTGGTCTGCTGACTGTAGCCTCAGGGCGTGTCCTCTTAAGGAGAGCTGGATGAGTTTCTCTTGTCCAACTTGTTTCACTACAGCTGAACGAACCAAAGCAGACTGTTTTCTATTTCTTTTGGAATTCAGTAAGTTCACTGTGAAGTCAGAGAATGAATCAGTGGTTTATAGGGGCTTTTATGACATAGCAGTGGTAGGGGCTTCTATGAATGATAATTCTTTTTACAGCCAAGATACATGGAACTATTATTACTTATATGAGAATTTTCACATGGAGTTGTCATGGAATGATTATTAGACAAATCAGGAATATTTGTCACTTGATAGCTGTAGACAGTGTAGTTGATAGCAACATTTCTCTATTGAGAAAAAATAAGTAGGACAGGCAATCCAGGCAGTGAATAGTAACACTGAACATGCACTGGATGTTACCCCTCCAACAGCTGCCACCACACACATCCCATATAGAAAGTCTCACTCATGTGACAAGAGAGAAAAGCGCAGAATTGTGATTCATGGAGACCTCAAGATGGCGGATGAGTAAGAAGCAGGCAGCAAAACTCTCTCTAAAAGTTACCATTGGAACACGGGAATATAGCGACCCAGAAAGCGCAGGAGGGGGGGAGATGCCTCCCCGAAACCCAGAAAAGTTCTGAAGCGCAATCTGGGACCCCCGGCACCAGTGACGGGTGACTTCCAACAAAGAAGAAGGAAAGAAGGAGCAGACCGCGCGCGTGCACCTTCTAATATCCCGGGAGTTGGAGCGCCGGCGGAGGCTCAATTCTACGGACACACGGTGGCAGCTGGCACCCAGGGAGCCCCCACGGAGGATCCTGAGACAGCGGCAGGGCAGGGGAGCGGCGGAGAACGGCGCTGACCGGCGGTGAGTGTCTCTCAGCCACAGCTGCCCCGCGCCAGAGAGCGACCGGCCGGGCGCCATTGTGGGGGGTGTGGCGAAACTCAGAGCGGCTCGGAAACTGCTCTGGGAACTTGTGCTCCGGACAGGGCAGCACAGGGCCTCTCAATTGAGCCCACGAAAGTGTGCTGAGGTCAGCAGGCGAACGAGACTGGACTCTCAGCCACAGCTGTCCCGCGCCAGAGAGCGACCGGCCGGGCGCCATTGTGGGGGGTGTGGCGAAACTCAGAGCGGCTCGGAAACTGCTCTGGGAACTTGTGCTCCGGACAGGGCAGCACAGGGCCTCTCAATTGAGCCCACGAAAGTGTGCTGAGGTCAGCAGGCGAACGAGACTGGACTCTCAGCCACACCTGTCCCGCGCCAGAGAGCGACTGGCCCGGCGCCATTGTGGGGGGCGTGGCGAAAAACCAGAGCGGCGGGAACCAGTGCAGGGAACCCGCGCTCCGGACAGCACGCTGAGCCTCTCAGGCCCAGGGATCGTGAAAGGGCGGCGAGAGCGGAGGCGAGCTAGACTGGTCTCTGCCTGAAAGTACGCGCCTCTGCTCACCACCCACCAGAGGGCGCTCCTGGCTTACTGGGACGGACCTGCACAGAACAGGACTTTGTCACAAGGTACCTGCCTACAACAGAGTCAACACCTGGAACTGATTCTTTTTATATTTTTTATTTTTATTTTTATTTTTTATTTTTATTTTTATTTTTTTTTCTCACTGATTTGTTTTTTTGTTCTGGCGAAGGGTTTTTTTGTTTTTGTTTTGTTTTGTTTTGTTTTTTGGTGGAGTTTTATTTTTGATCTGTCTGTTTTATTGTTTTTATCTTTGTTTTTGTTTCTGTATGTGTATTTGCTCTTTCCTTCATTATTCTCTCTGGTTTTTTATATGAGTGTAAACAGCGCCTCTAACTTCTTTGTGATTGTGGTTGTGATCTGTTCTTCCTTTTATCCCTTCCTTCTCTTTTTACCACCTGTCCTCTGCACTAGTGTCCCAATTTTAGTGGGATCCCTCTTGGTCCTCTAACCTTACATCTAATTCCTTCCTCTTCTCCCAATACTCTATTTCCTCCTTAACTCATCTTAAATTTAAACTCCTCAAGGAAAAATTGACATACATAGGACTTGTATACTGCATATAATTTTTCTGGTGTGTTTTAGATTTTGTTGTATAACCGCAACTCTATACAGCTAAAAGTGGTAAATAACTGGTTAGCTCAGTCTGTCATTTTCTAGGCTGTGTTTGATGCTTTAGTTAACATTATAGCCAAATGTGAAATAATTGTTCTAAACATCTTTCCTTCCTGATATTTCATGATTGAGATTGACTAAGGGACACAGAAAATACAGTGGCACAGTACCAAAGAATCAAGGACTGGGCCAAACAGGTAGCAACTTCGCATACCCAACGAATTGAAGAGGTAGGATCTGGCAGAAAGCTCAAAACCTAAAAGCAAGCTCCACTTGGAAGATACTGCAGAGAAGTAGTCATCTTCTAAAGATCTTAAACACTAGCAATAAAGTAACCTACTATAGGTAATTTGCAAACATCACCCCAGGAATTAAAGAAAGAAAAAATGAGACGACACTTAAACAAGATGCAACCACACACATCCAATTCACCAAAGGCAAACCTAGGGAGCAACGAGGTGGGACAATCCGAAAGCCACCCACCTGGCCTATCTGAAGTGGTAACAACAAAGCAACTGAATGAGGTTCTGGAAAAAATTAAAACAGAAATAATCTCACAGATAACTGCAGAGATAATGTCTACAATGAAGACCATGCTTAAGGACACTATAGCTGATACAGACAAAAAAATAGATGAACTTAAGAAAACTATAGAAACCATGAATGCTCAGCATAGGAAAGAAATGGAATCTATAAGGCAGATTCAAGCAGATATCCAAGAGATAAAAAATTCCATTGAAAGTATTTGTAGCAGAATAAGCCAATGCGAGGACAGGATCTCAGATATAGAAGACAGGCTTGCAATTAGTGATCATGAAATGGAAAAATTCTTAAAAATAGCAAGGGACCATGAAAAATCAATTCAGCAGCTGCTAGATGACTCAAAGATAAACAACTTAAGAATAATTGGAATAAATGAAAAAGCAGGAGATAGCATCAACGACATTAAAACCTTGTTCAAAGACATAATCAGGGAGAACTTTCCTGGAAGAGAAAAGGAATTTGACACCCCTATAAGTGAAGCTTTTAGAACACCAACTAGACATGATCAAAAAAAAACTTCAGCCAGACATATTATAGTCAAGATCCCAGAAATTCAACAGAAGGGCAGAATCTTAAAAGCTGTTAGGGAGAAGAGACAAATCACCTATGAAGGAAAACCCATCAGAATCACAGCTGACTTTTCAGCACAAACCCTCAATTCAAGAAGAGCTTGGAATGATGTATTGCAAGCTCTAAAGGAAAATAATTTTCAGCCCAGATTGATGTACCCTGCAAAACTATCTTTCAAAATTGATGGAGAAATAAAATACTTTCATGACAAAGAACATCTGAGAAAATTTATGACCACCAAACCAGCACTCCAAAACGTTCTGAAGGACATTCTAGAAAGAGATAGGAACCCCAACAGAAGGAATCCACCAGGCAGGGCAAATAATTAAATAGCCGGAAAGCGGAAAAACAAAGAGTGGGAACCAACAACAGGAAAATATCATGACAAGTCAATACATATCAGTTTTAACCATCAATGTTAACGGTCTCAATTCACCAATCAAAAGGCACAGACTGGCGAAATGGATCAAGAAGCAAGATCCAACAATATGCTGTATACAAGAAACACATTTAATTCAGAAAGAAATTCATAGACTGAAAGTCAAAGGATGGAAAACAATACTCCATGCCACAGGAACCCAGAAAAAAGCAGGGGTAGCTATTCTTTTTGCAGACAAAGTGAACTTCAAGCCAAGAAGGATTCAGAGAGATAAAGACGGTCATTACATCCTTGTAAAGGGAACAATCCAAGAGGAAGAGATAACGATCATAAATATATATGCATCAAATACCAATGCACCCAGCTATATAAAACAAGTACTAAAGGACATGAAAAATCAAATAAGCACTAATACAATTATATTGGGAGATCTCAATACTCCACTGTCACAAAAAGATAGATCAACTGGACAGAAAATCAATAATGAAATAGTAGAACTGAACCAAACTTTTGAACAAATGGACTTAGTAGATGTCTACAGAGTGTTCCATCCCACAACATCAGAATACACATTTTTCTCAGCTGCACATGGGACGTTCTCCAAAATAGACCACATACTAGCTCATAAAACCTGCTTAAGTAAATGCAAAGGAATTGAAATTATCCCATGCATATTATCAGACCATAGTGCAATGAAATTGGAAATCAATGGCAAAAGATCCCACAAAAACTCCCTAAACACATGGAAATTAAACAGCATCCTCCTGAACAACCAATGGGTCACAGATGAAATTAAAGAAGAAATTAGTCACTTTCTACAACTGAATGATAATGACAGTACAACATACCGGAACTTATGGGATACAATGAAAGCAGTCCTAAGAGGGAAATTTATAGCATTAAACACTTATATCAGGAAAATAGAGCAAGCGCAAATAAACAACTTAAGGGTGAACCTCGAGCTTCTAGAAAAAGAAGAGCAGGTTAAGCCAAAAGCCCGTACAAGGGAGGAAATTATAAAGATCAGAGCAGAAATTAACGTATTGGAGAATAAAAAAACAATACAAAGAATCAATGAAGCAAAAAGTTGGTTCTTTGAAAGAATAAATAAGATTGACAAACCCTTATCCAACCTTATTAAAAAAAGAAAAGAAAAGACTCAAATCCATGCAGTTGAAAATGAAAAGGGTGATATCACGACAGACCCTGCAGAAATCCAGAAGATCATCTATACCTATTTTGAAAATTTATATTCTACTAAGATGGAAAATGCAGAAGAAATGGACAGATTCCTAGATTCGTATGAATTACCAAAGCTGAATCAAGAAGATTTAAAAATCCTAAATAAACCAATATCAGCCAATGAAATTGAAGATGTAATTAAAAACCTCCCAACAAAGAAAAGCCCAGGCCCTGATGGATTCACTGCCGAATTCTACAAGAAATTTAGAGAAGACCTAACGCCCCTACTTCTCAAACTTTTCAATGAAATTGAAAGGGAAGCAATACTCCCAAATTCATTCCTGGAAGCAAGCATTACCCTGATACCAAAACCAGAGAAGGACCCAACTAAGAAAGAGAACTACAGGCCAATCTCCCTAATGAACATAGATGCAAAAATCCTTAATAAGATACTGGCAAACAGAATCCAACAAATCATCAAGAAGATTATACACCATGACCAAGTTGGATTCATCCCAGGGATGCAGGGATGGTTCAACATACGTAAATCAATAAATGTAATACAGCATATTAACAGAACCAAAGACAAAAATCACATGATCATCTCAATAGATGCAGAAAAAGCTTTTGACAAAGTCCAGCACCTTTTCATGATAAAAACCCTACAGAAAATTGGAATAGAGGGTCTTTATCTCAATCTGGTAAAAGCTATCTATGACAAACCAACAGCCAATATTATACTAAATGGCCAAAAACTGAAAGCCTTCCCTCTAAAATCAGGAACAAGACAAGGATGTCCACTGTCCCCACTCTTATTCAACATAGTTCTGGAAACTTTAGCCAGAGCGATTAGACAAGAGAAAGAAATAAAAGGAATAATGATTGGAAAGGAAGAAGTTAAATTATCATTATTTGCAGATGACATGATACTCTACACAGAAGACCCCAAAAACTCCACTAAAAAACTGCTAGATTTAATAAGCAAATTCAGTAGTGTAGCTGGATACAAAGTCAATACTCAAAAGTCAATAGCCTTCCTGTACACAAATAACAAACTTACTGAAAGAGAAATTAGGGAAACAATACCTTTCACAATAACATCCAAAAAAATGAAATACCTAGGAATCAACCTCACGAAGGATGTAAAAGACCTCTATACTGAAAACTACAGTACTCTGAAAAAGGAGATTGAAGAGGATATCAGAAAATGGAAAGATATCCCTTGCTCCTGGATAGGAAGAACCAATATAGTGAAAATGGCCATACTTCCAAAATTGTTATACAGATTTAATGCAATTCCAATCAAAATTCCAACAGCATATCACACAGAATTAGAGAAAACAATCCTAAAATTCATTTGGAATCAGAAGAGACCTAGAATAGCAAAGGCAATTCTGGGCAACAAAGGCAAGGCAGGGGGCATCACTATCCCCGACTTGAAATTATACTATAAAGCTACTGTGATAAAAACAGTGTGGTACTGGCAAAAAAACAGACCTGAAGATCAATGGAACAGATTAGAAGATGCTGAAACAACCCCAGACATACTAAGCCACCTTATCTTTGACAAAGGTGCCAAACACATTCGCTGGAAGAAAGATAGCCTCTTTAATAAATGGTGCTGGAAAAACTGGCTCTACACATGCCGAAGATTAAAACTAGATCCATATCTTTCACCATGCACTAAACTAAATTCAAAATGGATCAGAGATCTAAATATTAAAACAGAAACATTAAATCTGCTGGAAGGTAGGATAGGTAAAACCCTTGGAGACATTGGTGTAGGCAAAGACTTTATGAATAAAAACTCAACCGCACGGGAACTATCCCAAAGAATCAATAACTGGGATCTCATCTTATTAAAAAGCTTTTGCACAGCAAGAGAAACCACCAACAGAGTGAAGAGACAACCCACAATATGGGAAAAAATGTTTGCCAGCTGTTCCTCAGACAAAGGATTACTATCGAGAACATATAAAGAACTCAAAAAAATCAGACCTCCCAAATTTAAAGACCCACTCCAAAAATGGGCATCTGAGATGAATACACATTTCTCAGATGAAGAAATACTAATGGCAAATAAATATACAAAAAAATGTGCAACATCACTAGTCATTCGAGAGATGCAAATTAAAACAACACTGAGATACCATCTCACCCCAGAAAGAATGGCTACTATTAAGAAATCAACTAATAACAAATGCTGGAGGGGCTGTGGGGAAAAAGGAACCCTTCTTCACTGTTGGTGGGAGTGTCGACTGGTACAGCCACTGTGGAAGTCAGTGTGGAGATTCCTCAGAAAACTAGGGTTGGAGGTCCCATTTGACCCAGCTATTCCCCTTCTGGGCATCTTCCCAGAAGAATTAAAAACATCGTACCACAGCGATATATGTGCACCCATGTTTATAGCAGCACAATTTGTAATAGCCAGATCTTGGAAACAACCCAAATGCCCATCAACTGAGGAATGGATAAGAAAGATGTGGTATTTTTATACAATGGAGTACTATTCAGCCATAAAGAAGGATAAACTGGAGACTTTTATAGGTAAATGGATGCAACTCGAGAAAATACTCATAAGTGAAATAAACCAGAAGCACATGTGTAAGCATCGTATTATCTCTCTAGTATGAGAAACTGAAAGAGTAAATAAGATCCAAAATGTACAATAGACATGGTGAATCAAAAAGAAACTGGTCAAAAGGAAAGAGAGACTGGAATAGGGAAAAGAAAGAAGGGAAAGGGAAAAAAATTGTATATATATATATAAGATGGTTAAGATAGATACACTACCATTTTTACTTAGTTCATTGAAGAGTAAGGTTTGTGCCAATAATGTTTGGACAATTGAATGCTAATGTCTGGTGTCCTGAATAACTAACTTAAAGATAGTAATACGTAATGTATTAACCATTGTTACCCTCCTATTATGTTTGTTTGAAAATTTGTTCTTCTTTTGATTTGTTTTGTTTTTTCTTCTCTTTAAAATAAAAATAAAAAAAAAAAAAGAATTGTGATTCATTATTGTCATAAGAAATTGTGTTGCAAAAAAAGGTGTTAGGTAAAATGAAGTCTAATCTTCAGGAACTACAGTATTATGCATCAAAGTGTTATATCTCACTATGTACACCACTGAAAGGCTTTAATTCAATGTTGTAGTAAACAAGAATGTTTTAGATACAATATATATAGTAGCATACTAGTTACAAAAATTTTCAAGAAAACTTACAAATATTTATATTAATGCTCATGTTATGGGATCATTGACAGAAAATATACTTACTAAATTCATGACAGTTGTAGCAACTGGGGGACAGATATATAGAGGAATGGAATTACGCATGGGTATAAGAAAACTCAAAATTCATTGGTTAATGTTTCAAATATTATTTCAAAAGTTTATTCATTAACATTTCAAGTCTCCATAAATAATATTCTGAAGCAAATAGTAAATGATAAAATGTTTTATTTATTTATCTTATAAGCACAAAATATAAATAAAGGGCAAAATAAAAGATATTTTGGGAAGTAGGGAGATAGAGCTTTCTCAAATGGGAAGGGGATCAAGAGATGGAGATGGGGGAGAGGGGAAAGGGGGTGAAAAAGGAATTAAGATGTGTTATGTACATAAACCAACTCCTCACAAGGAATGTGAACGTTATGTACTGTAAACTTGTATTAGTAATGGAGTATTTTCTAGTGCATGGCAATATTGAAAAGCATTGATCTTCAACCCTGAACCACTATGAACCACACAAGTAGGGAACATTATTTAACGGTTCTAAGCCAACTAAGGGATTGGTATATTTTCAGTACTCACAGGTAAGTATAATGATCAGCTAGGATTGATGACTATTGTTCTAAGCACTTTATATACTTTACTTAATTTAATTTTTAAAGAATGTCTCTTTAAGGTAAGCTTATTTATGATTTCCATTTTATTGATGTAGGAACTCCCTGGCTATTTGTTATATTAGCTTCTTTGTACTTTTCTCTTTTGTGTTTTCTCCCAAATTAAACCACACTGACATGCCAAGAGAAAGGAGGAGTGATCATTTCCTTAGGGAGAAGATTGGAGGGTTGAAATTCCAGCTTCAGGAAACAGAGAAGTGATAGAAGTGAAGATAACGACTAGATATAGGAAGGCTTGGTGTCAGGCCTGGCTTTGGGGCATTCCTGGTCTGACTTCCTCAACTATCAACAAGAGGGTTTGATGTGATGTGGGCATAACACTTCCAATTGTTTAAGATTAAAAATACATTTAAACTTGATCCAATCACTCTACATTATGTACATAGATCCTAACCTCATTCTGTGTCCCATAAATATATATTATTATAATTTGTTAATAAAATAAAAGAATACACTTAAGCCCTTTAACCAAGCCATACAACAACAACTAAAGACACAGAGAAGTATCAGATACCAGACATTTCCTTGGTATTGTGTGAGGTTGTTAGAAGAACACTTAGTAAAATGAAAAATAGAAAAAAATTCTACTTTTAATTTCCATTTTTGGTTTTTGAGACAGGGCCTCTCTCTGTAGTCCTGTCTGGACTTGAATTCACTATGTAGCCCAGGCTGGCCTTGAACGCACAATGATCCTCCTGCCTCAGCCTCCTGAGTGCTGATGTGCTGGTGTGCTGGTGATGACAGGTGTGTGCTACCATACCTGGAATCAAAAAAATATTTCTTAAATGCTAATTATTATTTAATGACCCAGACATACATTATTGATGCCATCTCTGGGGTTAGCAATGATGCTGTACAATTTTTTGCATTAAAACAAACTACGATACTTGTTAAAATTTGAAGCCCATTTGAACAGGGATAGCTATTAGGTTTAAGATTTTTAAAAGCTAATCTACATTTTTGACTGAGCATTAATTTCCATAAGGGAGCAAAATAAAAACCAAAAAAAGGTGAAAATTCATGAAGATAACTGGCACAAAAATACTTTCTGGTTAAGAACATTTGACTTTAATTCAGAATCCAGATGCAACAGTTTTAGCAATTATAAAGGTTAATATTCTATCATGGGGTTTTTTGCCTTGTATTTGAATAAAGTAGAGTCACTTCTTTATTTGAATTAGAATTTTTTTCTTAAGTATAAAATGATATTTCTTATTCTATACTTTGTCTATTTTTATTAGTACATGTTTGCCATACATAACAATCACATTCATCATGGGGAGTTTGTACCTGTACATAATATACCTTAATTCTTTTTACCCATTCCCCTCCCCCTTCGAAGCTTCTCAGCATTTACAAAAGCTCTGTTTCCATTTTTTCCTTCCATTCTCTCTTTTCTTTAAATCCCTTTTCCCTTACTTCCCTTCCTCCTCCCTTGTTCCCCTTCCCATTTGATGAAGTTCTTCCTACTTCCCAATATCTAATCTCAAAAAGAATAATTTACTGTGGTCACAAATATATCTCTAATGTTTTAGCTTTTTAAAGATACTTTAGTTGATTGTCTCTAGAGTAGCTGTGTAGAATGAGATGACTAGCTCAAAAACCATGATTAAACAGTTCTAAAGAGATCAAGTTTCTCACAAGTGAGACATTGCTGAGTGCATGAACCTCAAATGTCACAGGTATTACCAGTGAGGTGCTTTAATCCAAAAGATAGACGCAATGTTGGGTCCTGCTTAAAAACTTACCGTCCAATTACTTAAATACAGGATGACCAGAAATTGTATGTTTTTTCATTAATTTCTATAGGATAATATAACCAGAAATATAAAAAAGACGATTTCATTGAATTTATTCAGTAATTTTTCTATGCACGGTGTATGTCAACACATTCTATACACAGCCCAACGTTACAATCTGGACAGTAGCATCTAGTCTCTTTCCGAAATCTCTTTGCATTATCGTCTCTCTTTGAACAGCACACTTTACACTGTTGTGTTGGCCTCTCCATTTTTTCTGTGGGTGGCATAATTTCAATAAAATGTCTCCCCACTAAACGTAGTGGTGAAGATGCTGATGGTGGACATCCTGTTTGGTATTTCGCTATCACGTCTTTTTAAGTTACTTGATCTATCCTAATTGTAAATGATTTTTTGAAACCTCTTGTTTTGAATAAATAATAAATGAGTCCTACACTGTTTGGTCCAGAAGGTGCATAAATATTTTACAATATTTTTCCTTGATTTTTGACTGCAGGGCAGCTTGTTAGATATTGGTCAACTCTGTCAACACCACCCATAAAATTATTATCATTATTGAGCATTACAGGAATTTTTTAAGTTTCATTTCTTCATTCAAGTTCTATCATTTCTGTATTATGACTAGTTGATAAAAAGGAGATGTCTTTTTTGTCTTTACATTTCATAACACAGACTTTTCCTCTCTGACATGGTAACATTTCTTCCTTTCTTGGTTTTTTGGTTTTTTGGTTTTGTTTTTTGTTCTTTTGCAGAGCTTTTGGCACTTCTTTCCTATCCAGTCTCAGTGTCCCAAATGTGTCCATTTTGTGTTGTAAAAGAGTGAAATGGGAAGAAATTGTTCAAAAGGAAAGAGGAACTGGAATGGGGGAAAGGGGAAAGGAAGGAAGGAAAGTAGAAAAAAATACAAGATAGTTATACTACTAGTTTCTCTTAGTTCATTGAAAAGAAAGACTTGTAATATCATTTGGAGAATTTTTTATACCCATATCTTGCACTCTGAGTAACTACTTTGAAGATAACAACATACAATGTATTAACTATTGTTATTTTCCTATTATCTTGTTATGAAATTTTGTTTTATTTTTTCCATAAAACTTTAAAAAATAATAAAATAAATGTAAAACTAAAAAAAGAGTATTGCTGAGTTCTGGAGAAGTATAAAAATTATACCTACGGTACTTATGATAAGATTTTTTATAGATTGTAGCACAAAATTATAGGTTATTTTTCACATATTAGTAAAAGAAAATAACCAGAACATTATTAGATTTCACTAGAAACAAACATAGAAGGCAAATACAAGATTCTAAATAAACAAGTATGCAAAAAAATAGTTGATGTAAAATAAACAGGCATATGAGTGTATCTCGTGCAAACATGAATCAACTGGTTGAAATGACACCTGCCAGACCAATGCTCAAGATAGTAAGTAAACAAACATGCTGCCCAAGTGACACATGGGGTAAACTGTTAAGTGATTAACTTATTTCCTTTTTTAAATGAGCTTTTCTTTTCCGAAAGGTGTCCAAACAGTATAGAGGCACAAAATCTAACACAGGTCTCAGAATTTCATCTCATGGGTCTCTCAGAGGACCCAGAACTGCAGCCTATCCTCTTTGGACTGTTCCTGTCCATGTACCTGGTCACGGTGCTCAGGAACCTGCTCATCATCCTGGCCGTCAGCTCCAACTCCCACCTCCACACCCCCATGTACTTCTTCCTCTCAACCCTGTCCTTAGCTAACATCTGTTTCACCGCTACTACGGTCCCAAAGATGATGGTGGACATCCAGACTCACAGCAGAGTCATCTCCTATGTGGGCTGCCTCACACAGATGTCTTTTTTTATGCTGTTCGGATGTTTGGATAGTCTGCTTCTAAGTGTGATGGCCTATGACCGCTTTGTGGCCATCTGTCACCCCTTGCACTACCAGCTCATTATGAACCCTTGCCTCTGTGGCTTGTTGGTTTTGGTGTCAGTTCTCATCAGCCTTTTGGTCTCCCAGCTGCATAATTCAACTGTGTTACAACTTACCTACTTCAAGAATGTGGAAATTTCTCATTTCTTTTGTGACCCTTCACAACTCCTCAACCTGGCCTGTTCTGATGCCTTCACCAATAATATAGTCATGTATTTTGTGGGTGCCATCTCTGGTTTTCTTCCCATCTCAGGGCTCCTTTTCTCTTACTATAAAATTGTTTCCTCCATTCTAAGAGTCCCATCATCAGGTGGGAAGTATAAAGCCTTCTCTACCTGCGGGTCTCACCTGTCAGTGGTTTGCTTATTTTATGGGACAGGGCTTGGCGTGTACCTCAGTTCAGCTGTCTCACTTTCTCCAAGGAAGGGTGCAGTAGCCTCAGTAGTGTACACTGTAGTCATCCCCATGCTTAACCCATTCATCTACAGCCTAAGAAACAGAGACATCAAGAGAGCCATGTGGAGGCTCCTGACAAAAACAGTCTGATCTCATTGGGAGTACAAGTCGGAAAGACCAGAAAAATCTCACCTCATTCATCATATCATTTTGTAGTTCTTATGGCTTTCATTCATCTTCATGTTTCATATCTAAATGTTGTTTTTTGGCCTGTGTTTAATAAGAATATGGAAGTATTCTGTACTCACTGCATTTGTACATTCCTGAGTCATATGATATGTATGGGGCCTTCTGCAGCTTATTGTTAATGATCCAAGCACCCTAGAAAATAAACAACTCTTTTAAAAGTAACACTTAAAGTAAGTATTTTCCTGAAAGAGTAGAAGAAATCATATTACAATGACACATGCATGCCCATGCTTATAGCAGCACAATTCATATTAGCTAAATCTTGGAAGTGGCCTATTTTTATTTCAATCAACAGATGAATGAATAAAGAAAATGTGATATTCATACACAATGGAGTCCTACTCTGCCATTAAGATAAACTGAGTCATTTGTAGGAAAATGGATACACAGTGAGACCATAATGTTAAGTAAAGTAAATCAGACACACAAGTTTAAATATCACACGTTTTCTCTTATATGAGAAACCCAAAATATAAACACAGAGTGAAATAAAAGATGGATAATAGAGAATAGGGAAATAGACCTTTCTCAAAGTGGAAGGGGATCAAGAGATGGAGGGAAAGGAGAGAGAGGGCAGGTAAAGGGGATTTTAAAAAGGAACTAAGATGTATTATGTGCATGTATAACTCCACACAAGTAATCTAAACATTATGTACTTCAAACATGTACAAAAATGAGAAGGTGATCAAGAGATGGGTGGAGGGGTGTTGGGGGAAGGGAAAGAGGATGAAAACAGGAATTAAGATGTATTATGTATGTGTACCAACTCTACACAAAGAACGTAAATATTTTGTACTAAAAACACATAGAAAATAATCTGAAAAAAAATAAAATTTCATCTGTTTGACAGCTACATTCCCAGCCTTCTGAATCTTCTATTTTGAGACAGAGTTGCCCAGGTTTCCTTGAACTTGTGATCCTGAATATGAGCATTTTAAAGGAACCTTTGATTTCACTGAGAAATTTGTTGATACACTTTTATATACCTTCCTTGTATATGATGTGTGGATTTTCCTTTGTTGCTTTCAGGATCCTTTCTGTGACTTGATGTTTTGACTATATGTGTAAATGTGGTTGTCAATGAACTTATCGCATTTGAAGTTTATTCAGATTTTTGAATATATATGTCCACTTTTTTAAATTTGAGAAATTTCAAGTTTCATTGTTTTTTTAAAATTTGCTCTCTGTCTTATTCTCTCTCTCTCTCTTTCTCTCTTTCTCCTTCTACAACTTCCATAATGCAAAAATTTTCAGCTCAGTGATGTCCTGCAATTCCGTTAGGACATCTTCACCTTTCTTTTTTTTTTTTTTTTTTTTTTTTTTTTTTTTTTTTTTGGTGGGTACCGGGGGAACGACCTCAGGACCTCGCGCGCCAGCAGGCGCCCATGCCGCTGAGCGATATCACCGGCCCCTTTTGCGTATGTGGGTTCCGGGAGTCGAGCTCGGGCCCTCGCGCTTGCCGGGCAGGCGCTTAAGCCGCTGAGCCATCTCACCGGCCCCTCATCTTCACCTTTCTTCATCTTATTTTCTGCTGCTTAATTTATTCAATAATGTCAATTAACCTGTCCTTAAGTTCACTGATTTTTCCTTCTGCTTGCTAGAGTTTACTATGAACAGTCTATCGAATATTTCAATTTCAGAAGCCAGGGATATAGCCCAGTGGCACAGCGCCTGCCTGGCAAGCACAAGGTCCTGAGTTCAATTCCTGACACCAAAAAAAAAGAATATTGAATATTTCAATTTCGATCTTATTCTTCAGCTTCAAAACTTCTTTCTTTTTAATAATGTATAAATCTGTTAATATTCTTGCTAATGTTCTTGTTTTGTTCATGCAGAATTTTCCTGATTTTGTTTCCTATCTGTGTTCTCCAGTTTGTTGACCATCTTTCAAATGGTTACTTTTATTTTTATTTTGCAGCACTTGGGGTCAAACCCAGGGCTTTTGCACTGAGCAACATCTTGCTAGGTAATAAGTTGTTCAGGGTAGGTTTGAACTTGTGATCCTTCTGCCTCAGGCTTCCAGAGTGTTTGGATTCACTTGTGTGCCACAGCCCCCGGACCAGGTAGTTATTTTGAATTTGTTTTCATGTAAGCCATTGTTCTCTATTTCTTTGAGAAAGACTTGATAGTTTCTGAAGATTTAATTTATTCTTTGGTCGATGTTTCCCTGTTTGTTTCCATGACTTGTGTTCGTTGTTGAGACTTGGGCATATAGAAAAACAGCTATCTATTTCACTTTTTAAGTTAAATTCTTGGCTATAATCATAGTACTTATGTGCTGTACCTAATATATAATGACTTCAGTTTAGTAATGAAGTTTGAATGACTCAAGCATTGTAAGTGTCTCAACATAGAGCCTCTGCCTTTTGTATTTATCTCTACTACTGTCATTTGGTGTCTTCTTAGAATCTTCTTTGTCACTTGTCTGCACACAGCTAAACATCATACTTTCTTCCATATCTACTTTATTGTTGGTTTTTTTTGAGCCAAGAATCGAACTCAGGGCCTTGAGCTTGCCAGGGATATGCCATGCCACTGAGCTACACTTCTGGCCCTCCATATCTACTTTGATTAGGAATGTATTAAACTTTCCTTTGAATCAAGTAAAAACAATCTCCAAATTTTGTTTCCTTCAACGCTAATCTATACATGAGATATTTCATATAGTGTTTCAAGAGATTCATATTTAGATACAAAACACTTTATCAAAAAAAAACCACTTTATCCATGAGAAAGAAAGAAATCAGCAGGAACCATTAATATTATTATTGTGGTTTTTATTGTTATTATTAGCAGCACTTGGGATCGAAGCCAGAGCTTTCACACTGAACTACATTTCCAGCTCTTCTTTATTTTTTATTTTGAGACAGGCACAAAGACACCTGGAATAGAAGTGGGTAGGTAGGGCCACTGTGGGTAGTGGCTGAAGCTGGAAATTAATCATATATGTGGGAGCGAGGCAAGGCAAGCTGGAAAACAAAGAGCAGATGAGGTGGGCTACATAAACAAGCTGCTCCAGCCCAGACAACACCTAGCTCCAAGGCAATTCAAGCAATGGGTTGCTAGGCAAAGGGGTGCCATGTGACACCAACTTGCTAAATGTGTAAATAAATGCACTGCCTTGGTTGAGCCGTTCATTTCCTCCCATCAGGACAGAAAGCTCCACATGACCTCAGCTTTTTGTCTTTTATCTTTATTTCTCCATCCTCTCACCATCCTTCCCCCGCTCTGGGAACTTTGAAATCTGCATGGGACATGGCAAGCCACCCCCATTTGTCCCCATAAAGGGCTGGGGCGAACTCCATGCATTCCAGCCACAGAAGACTAATCACATCCACTAAATCCAGAGGCCAAGACCTGACTTATACCCAGCACAAATCCACCTGCAAACTTGGCTAGAGTACACATTTCTGGAATCTGACTTGGATCTAGCACAGAACTGTACACAATAGAAGAATTTTACTACTTTTGCCTTTCTCTGTCTGACTGGTTTTCTTCTATGTATCTGGCTGGGTTGGTGTTTTTTGTTTTATTTTATTTTGTTTTTCTTTTGTTTTTGTTTTTGTTTTTCATTTTGTTTTCCCTGTTCTATTTTGTCCTGTTTTGCTTTTCTTTCTATATTGTTTTTGCTTGTTCATTTTTTCTGTGTGTGTGGTTATTTTTGTTTTCTGAGTTTTTTGGTTTTTTCTTTTTTTTCTTCTTTTCTCTTTCTTTCATGATTTAGATCTCTAACCTTTCTTTTGGTTTACTTCTATTTGTCCTCTTCCTCCCTTGTGTCAACTACCTCGCTTGATTTTATAATACCTTCATGCAGGTAAACATTGCCTCTTCTCCTTAAGGCTCACATCAATATTCCTAGGCTTTCTCTTCCAATCTTTCCCTCTTCTGTCCAACAATTACCCAAAACTTGGATGATCACCCTTTACCCTCCAGCTTCGTGTTTACTATATTTAACTTCATTCATCTCTCCATCCTACCCCCATCCCTCTTAACCCCCTCCACACACAACAGGGTAAAATCATTACATACTAGTTCCTGGTACAATTTGGATTATACTGTATAACTGTAGAACTTTCTCCTATGGTTAAAGGTATCAGGCTAATAGACACCACAGTTTGTCAGTAGCCAGGCAGTGCTTGAGTCTGTTATTGCTAACTGTACTACTTTAACCAGGATGTCATTCCTGGTATAATCAGTTTTTCTCTCCTGTATGAGAACACTGTGATTTTATGGGGTCATAACCATCACCAGTACCAAAGGAATGGGCCCTGAGCCAAATAGATAACAAATTCACACTCTTAATATATTGGAAAGGCAGGTTCTTGAGGTAAAGATAAAGGCCAAGAACCACCTACATCTAGAAGACATCCCGAGGGACAGACATTTCCTAGGGAAACCTCAATACCAGGGATAAAGTTTATCTAACATAAGGAATCTATAAGCATCAACACAGAAAACAAAATAAAATAACAAATAGAAAATTTTAAAATGACAAGATGAAGAAGCAAAATGCAACCCCAAACATCCAGCCCACACAGGACATATCCAAAGCACAAAGAAATAGAGGAAATCAGAAGCCAATGACTGGAACTTCCTGAAATGATGCAGTAGAAATGAAAAACAAATCCAAGAGGCTTTGGAAAAAATAATTTCCAAGGTGCAAAAAGAAATGATCAAAATGAATGACATTAAAACAGATACAGATAAAAAAATAGAGGACATCATGAAAAGAATATAAACTATGAATATCCAAAATGAGAAAGAAATGGAATCAATGAACCAACCCAGACAGAAATCCAGGAGATTGGGCTGGTGAGATGGCTCAGCGGCTTAAGCACCTGCCTTGGGCAAGGGCCCAAGTTCGACTCCTGGAACCCACATACGAAAAAGGGGCTGGTGATATCGCTCAGCAGCATGGGCGCCTGCTGGCGCACGAGGTCCTGAGGTCGACCCCCCGGTACCCACAAAAAAAAAGAAAAAAAAAGAAATCCAGGAGATTAAAAACTCCATTGAAAGTATATGCAATAGATTGAAATTGACAATAGAATATCAGATCTAGAAGACAGGATTGCAACTAGTGATGTGGAAAAGAAAGTTCTTAAAAATAGCAAGAGACCGTGAAAAAATCAATCCAACAGCTACAAGATGAAGCAGAGAAGAACAACATAAAATTGATTGGAGTCAATGAGAAAGCTAGAGACAGCACAAAAGCCATTAAAAACCTCTTCACATAAATTAATGAAACATATAGAACCCCGGATACCCATGACCAAAATAAATCTACACCAAGGCATATAATAATCAAGATTCCAGAAATTCAGCACAAGAACAAAATATTAAAAGCAGCCAGAGAAAAGAAAGAAATTACCTATAAAGGAAAGCCCAGCAGAAACACAGCAGACTTCTCAGCACAAACCCTCAAATCAAGGAGAGCTTGGAGTGAGGTATTTCAAGCCCTAAAAGAAAACAGTCTCAACCCAGATTGATGTACCCCACTAAACTGTCTTTCAAAATCCCTGGAGAAATAAGATACTTCCATGACAAAGAACAACTGAAGAAATTCATGACCACCAAACCAGCTCTTCAGAATGCTCCGAAGGATATATTAGAAAGAGAAAATGAAGACCACAACCAAAAGAACAATGATAGAAAGAAGCCACCAAGTAGGGCAAGTAGTTAACCAGAGGAGAAAGACAGGTAACCAGCAACAGGAAAATAACATCGAAAAGATAAACCAATACATATCAGTTATAACCATCAATGTAAATGGTCTCAATTCACCCATCAAAAAAACAGACTGGCAGAATGGATCAAAAAACAAGATCCAACAATATGCTGCAGTCAAGAAACACATTTAACCCAAAAAGAAATTCAGAGACTAAAAGCCATAGGATGGAAAACAATACTTCATGCCACAGGAACCCAGAAGAAGGCAGGGGTAGCTATGCTATTTGCAGACAATGTAAACTTTACACCAAAACTGATCAAAAGACACAAAGTAGGTCACTGCATACTTGTTAAGGGAAAACTCAAAGAAAAGATAGTGATCATAAATATATATGCACCAAATACTGGAGCACCCAACTACATAAAACAAACATTAACAGACATGAAAAATCAAATAAGCACTAACACAATTTTACTGGGGGACTTTAATACCCCACTGTAACAAACACAGAGATCAACTAGATGAAAAGTCAACAAAGAAATATCAGAATTAAACCAAGCCAGTGAACAAATGGACTTGATAGATGTCTACAGAGTGTTTCACCCCAAAACATCAGAATACATATTCTTCACAGCTACACGTGGGATGTTCTACAAAATAGACCACATATTAGCCCATAAAACATGCTTAAGTAAATGTAGAGGAATTGAAATCATCCCATGCATACAATCTGACTATAGCACAATGAAACTGGAAATCAATGGCTAAATTAATCACAAAAATTATGTAAACACATGGAAATTAAATAATACTTTTCTGAACAACCAATGGGTCACAGAGAAATTAAAAATGAAATTAAACACTATCTACAATTAAATGATAACACTGATACAACATACTGGAACTTATGGGATGCAATGAAAGCAGTCAGTCCTATCAGGGAAATTTATAGTGATGAATTCTCACATCAAGAACACAGAATGAGCTCAAAAAACAACCTAATGTTGAACCTCAAACTTCTAGAAAAAGAAGAACAAATCAAACCCCAAACTCATAAAACAGAGGAAATTATAAAGATAAGAGCAGAAATTAATCCAAGGGAGACTAGGAAAATAATACAAACAACCAATGAATGAAAAAGTTGATTTTTTGAAAGAATAAATAAAATGAATAAACCCTTAGCCAACCTCATCAAAAGGAGAAAAGAAAAAAACAAATATTCAAGCAAATAGGAATGAAAAGGAGGAAATCACAATGGATCCTACAGAAATCCAGAAGATCATCAATACCTACTACAAGAACCTGTACTCTAATAAGATAGAAAACACAGAAGAAATGGGCAGATTAGTAGACACAATCAAATTGCCAAAACTAAATCAAGAAGATATAAAAATTATAAGTAACCCAATATCGGCAAATGAAATTGAAAAAATAATTAAAAACTTACCAACAAACAAAAGCCCAGGCCCTGATGGATACATGATTGAATTCTACAAGAAATTTTTAGAAGAACTAATGCCACTTATGCTGAAACTCTTTAAGGAGATTGAAAGGGAAGCAATACTTCCAAAATCATTCTTGGAAGCAAGTATTACCCTGATTCCAAAACCAGAGAAGAACCCAACCAAAAAAGAAAACTACAGGCCAATCTCCCTAAGGAACATAGATGCAAAAATCCTTAGTAAGATACTGGCAAATGGAATGTAACAAATCATCAAGAGGATTATGCACCATGACCAAGTAGGATTCATCCCAGGATGCAGGGATGGCTCAACATATGTAAATCAATAAATGTAATACACCGTATTAACAGAACCCAAGACAAAAATCACATGATCATCTAAATAGATGCAGAAAAAGCTTTTGACCAAGTCCAGCACCCATTCATGATAGAAACCCTACAGAAAGTTGAAATAGATGGTCTTTACCTCAATCTGATAAAGCCATCTATGACAAACCATCAGCTAACATAATACTAAACTGTCAAAAATTAAAAGCTTTCACTCTAAAATCAAGAACAAGACAACGATGTCCACTATCACCACTCCTATTCAATATCGTTCAGGAAACATTAGCCAGAGCAACTAGACAACAGAGAGAAACAAAAGGAATAAGGATAGGAAAGGAAGAAGTTAAATTATCATTATTCACAGATGACATGATACTTTACATAGAAGACCCCAGAAACACCACCAAATAACTTCTAGATTTAATAAGCAAATTCAGCAGTGTAGCTGGATACAAAGTCAACACTCAAAAATCAATAGCATTCCTGGACACAAGCAACAAACTCACAGAGTGAGAAATAAGGGAAACCACACTCTTTACAATAACATCCAAATAATGAAATACTTAGGAATCAATCTAACAAAGGTAAAAAAAAAGATCTATACATTGAAAATTAAAGTACTCTGAAAATGGAGATTGAAGAGGATATCGCAAAATGGAAAGATATCCCTTGCTCATGGATAGGAAGAACCAACACTGTGAAAATGGCCCTACTCCCAAAATTATTATACATATTTAATGCAATCCCAATCAAAATACCATCAACATACCTTAGAGAACTAGAGAAAACACTCCTAAAATTCATTTGGAAACAGAAAAGACCTGGAATAGCAAAAGCAATTCTGGGCAACAAAGGCAAGGCAAGAGGCATCACAATCCCTGACTTGAAATTATCCTACAAAACTACTGTGATAAAATCAGCATGGTATTGACAAAAAAACAGACCTGAGGATCAGTGGAATAGTATAGAAGATGCAGATGCAACTACAAACACACTTGGCCACCTTATCTTTGACAAAGGGATCAAACATGTTCACTGGAAGAAAGATAAGCCTCTTTAATAAATGGTGCTGGGAAAACCGCTTTTCACGTGCTGAAGAATAAAACTAGACCCATGCCTATCACCATGCACTAAACCAAAGTCAAAATGGATCAAGGGTCTAAATATTAAAACAGAAACACTAAATCTACTGAAAGAGAAAATAAGTAGAAATCTTGAAGACATGGATTTAGGCAGAGACTTCATGAACAAAACCCAGACCACACCAGAAGTACTACAAAGAATCAACAACTGGGATCTCATTAAGAAGCTTTTGCACATCAAAAGAAATCACCAACAGAGTGAAAAGACAGCCCACAGAGCGGTAAAGGTTTTAATCAGTTGTCCCTTCAACAAAGGACTTCTATCTAGAACACACAAAAAATTGAAAAAAATCAGACCCTCCAAATTCAAAGACCCAATCCAAAAATGGGTATCTGAGATGAATACACACTTCTCAGATGAAGAAATACAAATGGCAAATAAATATATGAAAAAATGTTCCACAGCATTGGTCATTCAAGAGATGCAAATTAAAATGACACTGAGTTTCCACGTCACTCCAGAAAGAATGACTATCATCAAAAAATTAACCAATAACAAATGCTTGTGGGACTATGGGGCTAAAGGAACCCCACTCCGCTGTTGGTGGGAGTGCAGACTGGTGCAACCACTGTGGAAATCAGTATGGAAATTCCTCTAAAAACTAGGATTGGAGGTCTGATGATATAGCTCAGCGGCATAAGCACCTGCCTAGCAAGCGTGAGGTCCTGAGTTCGTCTCCCAGTACCTGCATATTAAAAAAAAAAAAAACTAGGATTAGAGGTCCCATTCAACCCAGCTACTCCCCTTCTGGGTATCTTCCCAGAAGAATTAAAAACATCATATCACAATGATATATGTGCACCCATGTTGATAGCAGTATAATTTTTAATAGCTAAACCTTGAAAACAACCCAAATGCCTAACCGAGGACTGGATAAAAAAGATGTGATCTTTTTATACAACAGAGTACTACTCAGCCACAAAGAAGTGTAAACCCAAGGCTTTTATAGGTAAATGGGTGCAACTCAAGACCATACTCATAAGTGAAATAAATCAGACCCACATGTGTAAACATCATATAGTCTCACTAGTGTGAGAAGCTGAACTAGTAAATACAACCCAAATTGTACAATAGATATTGTGAATTGGGAAGAAACTGTTCAAAAGAAAAGAGAAACTGTGATGGTGGAAAGGGGAAAGGAAGGAAAGGAAAAGGAAAAAAATATATATGCATATACATATAAACACGATAGCTAGGGTAGTTATACTGCTAGTTTCTCTTAGTTCATTGAAAAGGACGGTTTGTGCTGAAATTGTTTGGAGAATATCTCATGCCTATATCTTGTACCTTGAGTAACTACTCTGAAGATAACAATATGCAATGTATTAATTATTCTTACTCTTCTATTTTCTTGTTTTGAAATTCCATTTTTTCTTTTTCTTCTTTTTAAAATAAAAAAGAAAAGATAGATACATTTATCCTGATTAAGACATTATATAATATATACTTGTATCAAAACATTATATTGTACCCATAAATATGCATAATTTTTATGTATCACTTAAAAATAAAGAAAATAATTAAAATTTTTATCTAAAAATATGGCTTTCTTTTTGTGGCCCCTGGATTATTTAAGTAAAATATATAAATAAAAATGTAGCAAATATGTTATCAAATAAATACATAAGCAGCAATTATTTTATAATATATCAATGTAATTCCATTGGAGTAGAAAGAACTGAAGATTCATTCAAGCTAGAAAAAAAGTCCCCACAGTCTCCAACATGTATAATGCTAACAGCAAAGGGAAAAGAAATTAAAATAAGTTCTTAGAAATACTGAGAAATGAAAATGGTATGAGAGTTTTTTAAAGAGAAGAAAAAACAAAACAAACCAAAAAAGAACAAATTTTCAAAACAACATAAGTTTGAGAGTTCTGATATAGAAAAATCTACTTTTCCCTACAGTTCCTGATTAATACATGGATTGACAAATATCAAATCCCACATTGAGTGGTTAAATTGAAAAAAATGAGTTTGAGTTGTTTCCATCTGTCCCTTCCCTACCCCTTTCATTTTTGACACATTATCTCACTATGTAGCTAAGGCAACAATTTTCCTGCCTCGGCCTCCCAAGAATTGGGAATACAGGGATGTGATGATCCTAAGTCAGAAGTGACAAGTGTTAAGTGAGTTCCCTCCTGAAAAGTTTCCACGTATACAGATTCTGTTAATACTAACGAGTCCTCAGAGATGTGGATAACATGGATCGATGCTAATTAGGAGCAGTGTGCATTGATCCTCTGAGGTCACACAACTGAGACAATTAGCCAGCACCTCCAGACCTCTCCTTCGCCTGTTCCAGTACAGGGGCTCCATACCAATGTCTACTGCCCTTATGGACTCCTGCGTCAAATTGGGTCAGTCTTCTTTCAAATCTTGAGTACAGAGCCTGAGCTTTACCACATCCCAGGCAGGAGAGGAGCAGCCGGTCCACTCTCCTTGGTGATGACCCAGCAGAGACCTAGCCCAGTCCAGTAAGTGCTAAGCCGGTGGAAGGGCGAGGGACTGCCAGGAACACTGTTTCTTCATCTTTTGGACAAACATGGCAGTGGGAACAGACTGATGGGAAGATACCAAGGTACAAAGTGTCAGCTCCGAAGACTACATGTGCTTCGGCTCTGGGGTAGGGTCTAGGGATTCTCATTCAGAGTTCTGCTCTTCTCTCACCCTGTAGGCATCTCCCTTGTGCTACTTGTCAGCAGATCTTGCTATCACAGGCAGGATTCATATGAAATGCTTCTAACTGGGTTAAGAAGGCTGGGTCTAGCCAGGGATATAGCTCAGCAATACAGTGCCTGCCTGGCAAGCATGAGGTCGTGAGTTTGATTCCCAGTACAAAAAAAAAAAAAAAAAAAAAAAAAAAAAAAAAAAAAAAAAAAAGAAGGCTGGCTCCGAAACCTTACTTTGTGTGATCCCAGTTGCTAAATTTCTTATTTGTAAAAATGAGTGTTCATGATTAGGAAAATAAAATGAAGTACTTTACCAAAGCACTATAGAATAGAGAGAGAGAAAAAAAAAAAAAAACTCATTAAAAAGAAAAAAAGAATCAGTTTCATTACAGAGGATATTATTTTCCTTTGGCTGTATGAGGTTGATACAATAACTGTATAAAATTTAAAAATTCAGAAGTGTTTCTTAAAATTTTATTGTTTGTTGATAGATTCATTGTACACTAACACTGTGTATGTGGTCATTGATGCTTTATGGTTATGGGGGTATCATCAAAGCTCAAAGTACAGGCCAGTGAGATGGCTCAGCCGCATAAGTGCCTGCCTGCCAAGTGCAAGGTCCTGAGTTCGATTCCCAGAACCCACATACGAAAGAAGGGCCAGTGATATCGCTCAGCAGCATGGGCTCCTGCTGGCGCGAGGTCCTGAGGTCAACCCCTGGTTCCCATTAAAAAAAAAAACTCGAAGTCCACCAAAACCAAAGCTAGAAGTTATGTATTAAATAACTTTTTAAAGACAATCTGCATATTTAAATGAACCTTTATTTTCAGGAAGGAGTGAAATCAGCAATTGAAAGAATTAGGAAAATTTGATTGGCAAATAAAAATATTTTGTGGTTAAGAAGATTCAAACTTATTTTAAATATTCTTGATTAACATAGTCTTAACTCTTCTGGAGTATTTATAAATATTCTGTATCCAGCCCTTGGGAGGATGAGGAAGGAGAATGAAGAATTCAAGGCCAGCCTGGGCTACATAGAGTTTAAGGACAACATGAATTTTGAAGTAAGACCTTGTATCAAAAAATAAACACAGAAAACAAAAAATAAATCCAGGTAATTTGTATGAATAAAATAACCCATATTTACAGCTTCTTAATTTCTTGAAATTAGATTGATTTTTTTCTTTACCATGGGGAGGATATTTCCTTTTTTTTTAAAGAGTAGGATGTACTTTACTATGATAAAGAAGTATTATCTGTAATGTTCTTTGTTACATACCATTTTTTACTAGATGTGTCTAATGTGTGTGTACAAAGAGTAACCAACACCAAAAAATGATGTAGAATCTATTCTACTGAGTAGGGAGTTTGAGGCAAATTAGAAATACTTCAAAAAGTACCATGGTAAAATGTGAAGACTTTACAAGAGATTTGCTTGATCTAAAATACAGAAATAGTGCTATGTGACAATATACTTATTTCATTATTTTCTAACCCTCTTTTCATTTTCGAAGCTGTCCAAGCAATATAAAACCACAAAATTTAACACATATTGCAGAATTCCACCTCGTGAGTCTCTCAGATTATCCTGGACTGCAGCCCGTCCTCTTTGGACTGTTCCTGTCCATGTACCTGGTCACAGTGCTCGGGAACCTGCTCATCATCCTGGCCGTCAGCTCCGACTCCCACCTCCACACCCCCATGTACTTCTTTCTCTCCAACCTGTCCATGGCTGACATCTGCTTCACCTCCACCACAGTCCCAAATATGATTATGGACATCTCAACTCACAACAGAGCCATCTCCTATGTGGGCTGCCTCACACAGATGTCTTTTTTGATCCTTTTTGGATGTATGGATGGTATGCTTCTGATGGTGATGGCCTATGACCGCTTTGTGGCCATTTGTCACCCCCTGCACTACACAGTCATCATGAACCCTCAACTATGTGTCTTCTTAGTATTTCTGTCTTTTTTGTTTAGCCTTATGGACTCACAGTTGCACAATTTAATTGTCTTACAATTTACTTACTTCAAGGATGTGGCGATTTCCAATTTCTTTTGTGACCCATCTCAACTATTTAGTCTTTCCTGTGCTGACACCTTTACCAATAACATTCTAATGTATTTTGTTGGCACAATGTCTGGTTTTCTTCCTATCTCTGGAATTTTCTTCTCTTACTATAAAATTGTTTCCTCAATCCTGAGAATCCCATCATCAGCTGGGAGATATAAAGCCTTCTCCACCTGTGGGTCTCACCTGGCCACTGTTTGCTTATTTTATGGGACAGCCATCGGAGTGTACCTTGATTCAGCTGTGTCATCTTCCCCCAGAAATAGCATGGTGATGTCAGTGATGTACACAGTGGTCACACCCATGGTGAATCCCTTCATCTACAGTCTGAGAAACAAGGATGTTAAGGGTGCCCTGAGGAAGCTCCACAGCAGAACTGGCTAATCAGGACCTGTGCCATCCACTGGAATACAGACTGGAAAATACAGCAAAAACCAACCATCTAGACTAGTAACTATTTCCTCTTTGGTTATTTTCTTTTCCGGGCTTTGATGACTTTAATTCCTCATCACAGTTCCCAGTAGAATAGAAGTCACCACAATTTGGTGGAGCAGGGAACATGAATCTTAAAATTGTGTCCAAGTTTTCAGTTTTTGAAGATGAAAAATCTCTGGAGATTATTGATAGTGATGGTTGCACAATAACACAATGTAATTAGTGCCACAGAATGCGATATCTAACAATGGTTAACGTGGTCAATTGTTTTGTTGTGTATGTTTTACAGCTACAAACAATGAGAGCACAAATGGATATTAGGGAATAAGAGGAACAAAATAGATGAATATTATTCATGATCCTCCTTGTCAGTAGAGGAGCCCAAAATCATTCATGGACAATCATTTTCTCTTTTCCTTCTTTTCCCAGTAATGTTAGGAAGTCCGTAGAGTTTGGAATAACCCGCGCTAAACCGGTAATTATGAATTATGTGCATTGAGCCTCCAAGGTCACACAACAGCTAATACTCAGCTAAGCGTGACGGTGCACACCTCTAATCCCGGCAGTCTGAGAGGTTGAAACACCAGGATCCTGAGCTTGTGCCCAACCTGTACAACTTGGTAAATTCAAAATAAAAATGAAAAAGAGCTGGAAATGTAGCTCTGTGCAAAGGTGGTGGGTTCAATCTCCAGTACCAGAAAAAAACAAAATCTAATACTGAGCCTGTGCCTCCAGCTGTTCTTTGTGATGGCTCCAGTCATGTGCGGCCTCCATTCATGATTTTCTGAGTTAGGAAGCACCCATCTCACGACGTGCTCATTTCAACTTGAAAACAGCTTGAAACTTCACTGGGCACCTTAAAGCCTGGCACGTGCTGTCCTCGATCGTGACCGAGCAGGGACACAGCTTCACCCCGTCAGTTATGAGGGAGACGATGCATGGAGGAGGGACTACCAGGAACATTGCTCAACTAGCACCAGGACAAACGTGACATTTTATATAGCCAGATGGCGGATACCGGTGTATAAAATTTCAACCAGTAGGACTTGGAAGTTAATGTTCTTGGCTGTTGTGATAATTGCAAAAATCTTATTGACTTTACTTCCCGTAGGCATCTCACATCTCACACATATTAGCAGAAAATGGGCCCCTCTACACCATTTTCTAAGCACGTTAAAGGACTATGAAGGTGATGATAAGTAGGAGGAGAGGGATGAGAGTAACCATAACATCGTCAAGCAAGTCAGGCATGGTGGTGCACGCTTATAATCCCAGCACTTTGGAGGCTGAGGCAGGAGGATTGCCATAAGTTTTAGTCTAGCCTGGGCTATATAGTGAGTCCAAGGTCAGCCTGCACTACATAGTAGACCCTGTCTCAAAAAAAAATACCAAAACACAGCATCATGAAGTCTTATGAAGGGTTCTTAATTGCCATGATCTGAGCTACGGGTTCTATGTAGTCTGTTTCATTTCATCTGCACAGTCTTCTCAAAGTTATAAGCACCCATTCTGTTACTATTTTAAAGAAAAAGAAGGAACACAACATTTTTATGTAACTCGTACTGGATTGTTTGGTAGAAAGGGTGAAGTCTTGCTTGAATTGATCTGCTTGATTACAGGGCACCTTGCCAGGGAACATTGACAGGATGTCATCTTGTCTTGACAATCTAAACAGCCATTTCACTCCCTGTCACTCCATGAAGACACCTTTGTCATTGTGCTTTCCCCTACTGAGATTCCCAGTGGTCACAGAGGAGAGTTGTGGTTGGCACTGGTTGCATCAACTACAGGAAGGATAACTGTAGATCACAGGTAAAGGTCACAGGGACAGCGGGCACATGCTAATTCAGCCAGATCTCTCTTGCCCCCACTCCAGGATACCTTCAAAGCTGTCTACATGCTGAAGTCATTCTATTTAATCTCCACAGGAGACACGAAGCCAGGAATTGATTTCATTCCTTTGAAGATCCGGGAAGGAGTTTAATAATGAGATCTACACGTATTAGTGTTTACAATCTCTGCTTAAGTGTTCGTGATGGTCAAGAAACAATGAAAAAGGTTAGGACAGGCACAAAAAAATTACTTTTGAGTCCTGATGGTTCCATTTATTATTATGTCTGTCATGTAGAGCAGAGAGTTAGTATCTCCGTGACTCGGAATTATCATCTGAGTTGTTTTCTATTACACAGCTGCATTGAACAAGGATTAAGCCGGTAATACATGAGCCATATATAATTGATATGGGATGAATGGGTAACATGTAAACAAAATAAAATTTCAGCCTTATAGTTACTAATAACTATTAAATCAATATTTATACCATTAAACTGAAATATTCTGTGACCTAAAGTTTCAAATTTCCTGTTGCTGCATCAGATCATTTTATTTTTTTATTATATAAGTTTATATTTTGTATTTGGAGAATTGCTAAGTCTTTCACTTCTGACTCCTGAGAACCCATATCTTGCTTCATGCAAAAGGGGCTCTAAAACACACACACACACAAAAGCAAAGTAAAACAAAAACTCTGCTAAACTGTGAAAAGATGGCTAGAATCAGTTTGGTTTCAACACATTCATTGTTCTCCAGTCTGCGCTTTCATCCTTTTTAGGGATATCCCAAAGAACTGGAAATAATAGCTCTTGTTTGTGTCTATGGCATGTACATGCGGGCCCTATAATTCCATTTAACAGCACCTACAACATTCAATTATTCAACAGCCAAGGCAAAGATTTTGGGGGCATAAAAAAAGAAAAAAGAAGTAAAAAGTAAAAAGGACAGGTTAATCTTATTGCTTGGACTGAGACACATTTTAGAGCTTCACATCATTACAGGATCCAGCACCCCTTGACATTGTATTCATCAATAAAATTGCTCTTTACAAAATGATTGAGTACTTTGTTTAAGAAAATGTCAAATGTGGCTCCAATAGAATACTTGTCACAATTACTTGATAAGGTGTAAGAAGACAAAAGATGAAGGATTAAGAAGTGTTAAAAAGAAATTAGAACTATTCCAGGGTAGCGTTTCTCTAACCCACTGTGAGAAAGTATCTCCAAAAACTTAACATGCAGATATTGTGATTAAATTTGTTTCATTCCTAGGACAAGTTATCTGAATATTTTAAAGCATCCACAGGTCAGTATGTTGATTACTGAGACGGGGTACACTCGTCTACATAATTTAACAGGTTAAAAAAACGTTTTCTTACAACTAATGTATAATGTAGATAATTATTGTCCCCATTTTACAAATAAGAAAACTGCCTCAGTATGCTTACAATATTTCTCAAACTATTCTTTTTTCCTCAGTTAAATATTATATGAGGTAACAGAATTTGAACCCAAGTTGCCTTCAGGTACCTGAATTATGAGAATTGTAATTCATGTATCAGGAAGGATTGATGTGAAAACTAGTTATTTAAGTGTAAGAATTTTGGAACTGAACCTTAGATTTGGGGCTTTCCCTGTATCTAAAGTTCTCAACCATTCATAAGATGGTTTACACTCAGAAACTATCAAAGCGATATTACCAGGGCACTCTGTAATGAAGGACAAAAGAAGACAAAGAGCAAAGATGTACTCTCCTCTTTTCCTTCTTCCCTCTCTCCATCACTCCCTCTACTTCTTTTCTTTCTCCTTTCTTCCTTTCTTTCTTTCCTTCCTTCCTTCTTTCCTTCTTTCTTTCCTTCCTTCCTTCCTAGGGATTGAATCTACAGGCTTTGCACTGAACTACATCCCCTTTCTTTCTTTTATTTTTTATTTCTTTGTGACATAATTTGCTAAGTTACCCGGGCTGTGTTTGAACTTGGGATCCTACCACCTCTGCCTCTTAGAGTGTTGGAATTGCAGGTATGCTCCCCCACACCCAGCCAAAGAGGTACTTTCTACACCAGATACTGTTGAGATTGTATGGAGTTGATAAAAAAAACTGTATAAATATATGATTTCAATTATTTGTTGCTATTCATTATTTTTTAATCATCAACTGGTGCAGTCTACACTGTTACTACGTTTGTGGTCCATGATTAAACCATATTTATCAAAATTTGTAGTACCAAAGTCAAGAATAGCAGTTATATATTAAATGACTTTAAAAAGATAACTACTTTATCAAAATTTGTAGTATCAAAGTCAAGAATAGCAGTTATATATTAAATGACTTTAAAAAGATAACTACAGATGCTCATTTTTTGATTGGGTCTTTAAATTTTGGGGGGCTAATTTTTGGAGTCCTTTATATATTCTTGAAATTAGTCTTCTGTCAGAGGAGTAGCTGGCAAAAAATGTTTCCTATTTTATAGGTTGTATCTTCACTCTGTTGGTGGTTTTCTTTGCTGTGCAGGAGCCTTTAATTTGATATGATTCCATTTGTTGATTGTTTGTAGTATTCTTGTGTAACTGGGTCTTTGCCTACCAAGAAGAAGGAGCTTGAGGCATTTTTAAGTAATGGATGCACCTGGAGATCATAGTCTTAAGTAAAATAAATCAGGCACACAAGTTTAAATCACATTGCTTCTCTTGTATAAGAACCCCGAAGTATAAATAAGGAGCAAAATAAAGGGTAGATATTAGGTCATAGAAAGAACATTTTCAAATGGGAAGGGGAGCAGGAGATGGGGAGAGAGGGAAGGAAGGGAATGGGGTTTAAAGAAAAAAATGTTGAAGGAAAAATGCAAACAGAGATTTTGCAAGTGGGAAGGGGAAGAAAGACTGGAGGGAGGGGAGGGGAAGGGGACAGAAAGAAGAATAAGATGTGTTATGTACATGTACAAACCCCCCATGATGCATGTAATCATTGTGTACTGCAAACATACACTAATAAAAAAAAATAACCACAATTTGAGTGGGCACTTACATCTACAGAGGAAGAAAAATCAGAAAACCCAAGAAGATTGATCCGCTGGAATATAATTGGAACATATAACATTCCCTTACTATGAAATATAAGCATTAATTTGTTGGTCAGATAATGCAGTCATAGCTTTTATAAAGTGTTTATAAATATTTGAACTAAAGAGAATTTGGGTTATTCTCTCAGAATAAAATATGTTTGACAACATCTTTATATATCTTATGTAATGATTTATCCCTTAAAATAGGAAGGTGATTTCTGAAATTCATCTTATTCTGAAAATGGTAAGCTGCATTTTACAGGGACCACAGACTTGTTATCAATAATGTTCCTGGTCGCCTATCATTGCTCAACTGAGTGTTTCTAAAGTAAGTGTGCACAAGAGATAAGTAACTCAGAAACCAATCATGCAAGAGCTCTAAGAAGATTAAGTTTGATATAATTGAAATTATGGATGTCAAGTGTGAATATATAAGTTGTGAATACCTGAATTCAACCTATATAGAGAGTTAGGGGTGGTCCTTTCTTTTCACCCTCTTTTCTTTCTCAAAAGGCCCCTATGCAGCACAGAATAAAAACATCTAACATCTGTCTCAGAGTTCTAGCTCACAGGTTTCTCAGAGGATGCATAACTGCATCCTCATTGGACTCTTCCTGTCCATGCAACTGACTACAGTGCTCGGGAACCTGCTTTTCATGCTGGTCATCAGCTCTGACTCCCACCTCCACACCCCCGTGGACTTCTTCCTCTCCAGCCTGTCCTTGGCTGACATCTGAGTTTCATCTCTCCCACAGTCCTAAAGATTACTGTGGTCATGCTAACTCAGAGCAGAGTCATTTCCCATGTGGATTGCCTGACACGGATGTCTTTTTGATCCTTTTTGTTCGTGGCCATCCGTCACCCCTTGAATTCCTCAGTCATCATGCACCTCATCTCCATGTCTTCTTAGCTGTGGTGTCTTTTTGGTTTACTTCTTGAACTACCTGCATAATTTTTTTGCCTTATATTTTACCTGCTTCAAGGTTGTAGATATTTCTTATTTCTTTTTTTTTTTTTTTTTTTGTGGGTACCTGGGGGTCAACCTCAGGACCTCACGTGCCAGCAGGCGCCCGTGCCACTGAGCGATATCACCGGCCCCTTTTTCGTATGTGGGTTACGGGAGTTGAACTCAGGCCCTCGCGCTTGCCGGGCAGGCGCTTAAGCCGCTGAGCCATCTCACCGGCCCCTCTTATTTTTTTTTAACACTTCTTTTTTTTTCTTTTTTTTTTTTTGCGTGTACCGGGAGTCGAACTCAGGACCTCGTGCTTGCCAGGCAGGTGCTTATGCTGCTGAGCTATATCACCAGCCCTCTTCTTAACACTTCTTAATTCTTCATCTTGTCTTCTTACACCTTCTCAAGTAATATTGACAAGTATTTTTTCCCATCTCAGGGATCCTTCCCTCTTACTACAAAATTGTTTCCTCCATTCTGAGAATCCCATTATCCAGTTGGAAGTATAAAGCATTCGCCACCCTTGGATCACTCTTGTCAGTTGTTGGCTTTTGTTATCTGAAACAAACATTGGCACCTACCTTGGTTAAACTGTATTAAATTCTCTGAGAAATTGTTGGTGGACTCGGTAATTTATGTTAGTATCATTCTGATGTTGAATCCCTATATTGGCAACCTGAGAAATGGGATATTAAGAACGTCCTGAGGACACTCCGCAGCTGTGCTGTCTACTGTATTGCCCAAGATAACAAGATTTAAATGTAGGGTGGAAAAGACAGGAAATCTTAACATCTATACCTGTGTATTCTACATCTTCTGGCATGTTATATAATTTTTGAAGATTATGAATATTTAGTGTGCTGTCAACAAAAAGAAAAATAAGACAAATAAAACATAAATATAAATATGCAGTAATAACACTTCAAGTTAAGTTGTGTGCAAAAGAAAGACCATGCAAAAGCTGATATCTAGAATAAAAGAGAAACATATATGGTACTTAAAATATACATATATATATATATATATATATATATATATATGCATGCTACTTAATTTTATTAACTAAAGAAAATATTAAATCTATTTTGCATTGGTATAGATATGTCGTGTATATATGTCATACATAAATATAAATATGAAGTATAATAACTCTTCAAATTAAATGGTGTGTAGAAGAAAAGACCACCCAAAAGCTGATATCTAGAATAAAAGAGAAACGTATATGGTTACTCAGTTTTTTTGAAATTATATATGTGCTACTTAGTCTTATTAACTAAAGAAAGTGCTAAATCTTCTTTGCATTGGTATAGATGTGTCCTATGCAAAGGCCGTCTTAAGCTCAGTCACAGACGGTCTCAGTAGAAATGTAAAATTTTAAAAACATTTTAAATTTAAATACTTTGTTTTAAAACAACATATTTTTAAACTCTTCTTTGCATTTCTTTCACTTTCTACTTAATGCATTTTATTTTATATTTTTATTTCAGTTTTTTCTGGCGTACAGAATTATAATCTCATGCTCAACTGTTCTGCCTTCTCCAAGGGGCCTAGTGTGGTACATTCTTTTTGTGGTGTATTAGCTTTAATTTCTGATCATTTTTCACAGTAGAATGATCGGAACCAGTGTTGGGGTGGGACGAATGTGGAATTTTTTTAAGTGAGCAAAATATTTTCAGTTTGGGAAGCTGAAAAATGTCTGGAAACGGTGATGGTGATGGATGCACACGGTGTGAGTGCGATTAGTGCATCTGAGCACTGCACTTAACAATGGTGAATATTGTTGTTATTTTGGAGTTTAATTTTGTCATAATAAAAATAGAAATAAAATGCCGGTGGATGTTGACAACAAGAAATGACAGAAATGAATAGTACACACAAGCTTCCTCTTGAGTAGAGGAAGAGTTCCCAAATGCCTGATGGTTTTCATTTTTCCTTCTTCTTTTGCCATTAATGTTAGGAAAGCCTTGGAGATTGGGAAAACAAGGACCAGGTTGGCTGATTATGAGCTCCGTGCTTTGAGCCCTAGGACATATAATAATAGCCAATGCTCTGCACCTCCAGACCTTCAGTCCAGTGGGACCACAACTTTGTGTCTTCCTCCCGTAACGGTCTGGATCAGGAGACTCCTGTCTGAGACTGCATTCATGTCTACTGTGGGGACGGAGCCTGTGTCTTCGTTGGGAACCAAGGAGTGGAGTGGGGGATTGGATCTGAAGACTTTCGTTATGGCTCAGCAGAGCGGCAGTGCGAACCAGTAAGTGCTGAGGGAAGTGACGGGTGGAGGAGGGACTTGTATCAGGAGCGACGCTTTCCCTTCGACAGGGCCGTCATGCAGTGTGGGCAGCTGAGTAGGAGCATACAGTTGTGTCAAATTTTAGCGGCAAGCCCTGTCACTCCTTGAAGAAATCCTTTTCTCTCTGGACTTCTCTTTGAGGTGGGGCTGGTCCTTGCCGGTCTCAGTGTGTGGCAGTTGCTGTATCTGCTACGGGAAGAATGGCTGTGTTCATAGCCAGTGGTCACAGGGAGAGCAGGCACTAAAAAGTCAGCACAGATCACTATTTTATCTACTCCATAACATCCTTGCCGCTGTTCACTGCCTCTTGGAATTTTGTAATCAGCTCACTCAATCTCAAAAGGAGACTTAAAGTCGGTCTTGCTTTCCTTCGTACTCTGGGAATTGGAGAGTTTAAGAGTGTATCTGCAGTTAGGACCAATGTCCCTCTGCTTAAAACACTGTGACAGTCAGAAAACGATGAAAGTGTTTGCGGCACTCTACCCACAGTCTGAAATTTTAATTGATTGCTTTTGGTTCCAGTTATTATCTCTTGAACATGGGGGATGTTGTTAGGATTTCTAAGCCCATTATTACATCTGAGCGGAATTCAAGTTCATAAAACTGTATTGAGTGGGAATGAAGCAGATAATCGGTGTTCTCCATGAGATTAACGTGTGATGAGTGTGAAATCAGGGGAAATAGAAGTTAGAAAGTTATGAACAGCAATAACAATAATCTTCACACCATTCAACAAAAATGTCTTCTCTCTTGAAATTATTATTTTCCTATTTCTGTAGCATTAGTTTAATTTGTCCTTATATTAAGTATATGCTGTATATTTTGAAAGAAAGGACTGTCTCCCATATCTGATTTCCCAGAGTCCATGTTTGGCAGAGGAAAGAAATAAAAACAATAATCCATATGAAACCATGAATATACCCTTCCTTTATTCACAAATACTAGCCATAATCAATGTGGCTTTGACGCAGTTGGTGGTTTTCTCTTCACTTGTTCATCCCTTTCAGGGATATCCCATAGCACTAAATGCAGGATAAAATAGCACACTTGTTTGTTCAGACATCATGGACATATGGGCCCTATAATCCCATCTAATTGCATTGATAACATTCAGTTATTCAAAGACCATGGCAGAGATGTTCATGCATATAGAGAAGGCAAAAGGGACACAAAGAGAAGCAAGCAGGCAAGCCTCACTGCTGGAGCTGAGACATATCAGACACGTTTTAATCTTTCACATCATTCCAAGGTTCCAGAGTACTATCTGGCAATTGTGTGAACCAATAAACTCACCATTTCTTTGATTATTGAATTCGTTTAAAAAAACTCACAATAACCAAATATTTATTAGTTCTAAACCTAGATTCTTTGCCACACGTGTGGTGAAGATGGCTTTTATTCTCCCTAAATCCATTAAGCACATGGAGCTCAGAGAAGATCTCAGCGAGAACATTCGGCATATAGTAGGAAGTCAATGATATGGGACAAAAATGTTCAGTTTTTGCCTTCATCCCAAGACATTTTCTCTTCTCCTGGAGCCAAGTGGAAAAATTACCCCCTATACAAGTTGAAATTTCTTTTTCTTTCATTTTTTTGGGGGTTTGAGACATCGTCTCATTGTATAGTGGCAATGGCCTTGCATTTGAGAACCTCCTAACTCAGCCTCCTAAATGCTGGGGTTACAGATGTACATCACCATGCCTGGCTAAAATGAAATTTCCTGATGAGTTATATTAAAGGTTATTATTAGAGCGACTTCATATATATATTTTTTGATAGTACATGCTAAGAGTAAGAGCATGCATTTAATGATGACTAAGTTTTTATTGGGAAAACAAATATAGGTGATTAATAGAAAATTTGATGTCTATCAGTTGTTGGAAATATCACATGGAAATTCACTTGTGGGGCATGGAGAATGCACAAGAATTTAAAGCGTTATTGCGATAAGGAGCTGATGTGCCTCCTTCATGTACTGCTGTACATCATCTAAATCATTCAAAGGAGATGTACCCACTTCATAGAGAGAATTAGAATCCACATGTCAATGTAGCTAGTATATTTCATGGGCAATAGGTGATGTGCTACAGTCTATTTAGATGGTTTTAGGTTTTCTTTGGTAAATAATTAAGAAAACTCTTCATGAATACATAAATTTAAACTGACATGGAAACCTCAAGAAGAAAATAAAATAAAATTCATGACAGCAATTGTCTTTAGAGAATAAGGGTGCAAGAGAACTGAATCATGCAGAAATACCAAGTACTTGAATCATGTTGGTAATAGTCTGATTAAAGTAGAAGTTACATTGCTGTTATGGTTTGGGTCTAAATATCCGTCCCCAAAAGCCTCACGCATTTTTAGATGGTGCTTTTTGGAGGTAGCTGAATCTAGAGTTTGTGATTGATTCATGGTTCAGTGCTAGGATTACGGGTGCTGGGATTAAGGGTGGGTGGTTGCTGGGATCAAGGGTGGGTGATTGCTGGGATCAAGGGTGGGTGGTTGCTGGATCAGTCCACTGACTGGATTGGCACCACCCTAATGCCAGCAGTATGGGTAAAACAAAGGGAAAACAGAAACAGTGGCAAGTGAGGAGAGACAAGCCTCTTTCTGCCTCTTTTGTCTTATCCAGACTGCTGGGATTAGGCCGGCGCCAATCCAATCAGTGGACTGATCCCAGCAATCACCTACCCTTAATCCCAGCATCTTTAATCCCAGGACCCGTAATCCTAGCATTGAACCATGAATCAATCACAAACCCTAGATTTAGCTACCTCCAAAAAGCCCCATCTAAAAGTGGATGAGGCTTTGGGGGGACATCTAGACACAAACCATAACATTCCACTCCTGGCCCACCTGAGGATTGTTGCCAACAGCATAAAAGGAGAACTGGAGGGGAAGATGCTGTGCTGTTGATGCTCCTGGAGATGCTTGTCACCTTGGCTTTCCTGATATGAACTCTGTTGTTCTTATCATTAGAGGAGCTCGGGTCCCTGCTGTCACTGGAGATGGCTGCCTTTCTCTTTGGGAGAGCTCTGGTCCTTACTTTGAGAATCATATCCTTGCTCCAGTACAGATCCCTCTGTCTTCTGGCACAAATCCTTCATCCCACTGGCACAGACTTTCTAGTTTCCACCACTGACCTTTGGGCCTTCCCAGTGCAGAACCTTTCTTTGACGCACACTTGCATGAAACATTGTCGTGGGCTCTAGGCCTCCAGCTTGACTCATGGAGGACATTGCCATGGGCTCTAGGTCTTCACCTGGACTCATGCAGGACATTGCTGTGGAATCCAGGCCCTCAGCTGGATTCTTTGGTTCTCTAGTGTGTGGACAGATTTCTGGCACTCTTCTGCATTTGACTCTTTGGGTGAATATTATAAAATAATCCTATGAACTTTGCATCCTGTATTAAATCTTTTCCTTTGTAAGCCCTGACTATAACAGTTGCAAGTAATATTAAATTATATTTTCAAATTAGTAATCAGTTTAATTGTAATAATAAGTCATATGAATGAACTACGTTCTAAGCACTAGGAAATATCAAAAGAAGTGATACGCCGGTCTTGACAGATATGTGGATGAGACTGGTTTAAACTACTCTGGATATTTAAAATGTCTCCAGTTTGATACACTGATATATGAAACTGAAAAGCATTAGTCTATGCATATTACTGTTTTCCTTGTTGTTTGCTTGTTTTTTTCCTTTGCAGTGATGTGATCTTGTGGTCTTATACATGGTAGACAAGTACGCTACCACCCCGCTATACCCCCAGCACTGGGAGTTTTCAAAAGTGTCTTTAGAATGGCTGTGTAAGTGAGCAGTTATTGTTGCCGTATTATAATAGACGAAACTGCCAATTGTGTTTACTCTATTTCCTGTACTGTCTTCTTTTGCATTGCTTCCAAATCATATCATAGTGTGAGCTGACAAAATAATGAAGTGGACTTTCCTTCAGGTAGCTGAAGAAAGAGATTTATAATCCATGATTCAGGAAAGATTTACTTGAAATTCTATTACTCAGGGATAGGAAGAAGGTCAGTTCTCAAACCTGGGCACTGGAGCTGACCATGGTGTTAAAGCCCTTCATTTTCAGTGAAATGATTTGTGACCAGAAAAATAATGAAAGAGCATTTCCAGGTTACTTAAGAATGTAGTTTCAAGAAAAAAAAACACACATCTGTCTTCACAACACAAATGTTACTGATATATGGGCTTGACAAAAATAAACCTGTGGGGGAAAAACAATTTGAAAAGTGTTTCTTAACATTTCATTAATTTTTGGGGGGATACTGAGGATTTAACCCAGGGTTACACGTCCAGCTCTGTTTTATTTTTTAATTTTGAGACACAGTCTTTCTAAGTCGCTGTTTCCCAGAATGGGTGTTGCGGCTTGTGTCTAGATGTCCCCCAAAGCCTCTTGTAGTTATCAGAGGTGGCTGGATCTATAGTGTGTGACACTGCAATTGATTCATCGTGTAATGCTAGAATCAAGGGCACCAAGATTAAGATTAAGGGTGTGAGTGCTACCTCCCCTAAATAACCTGGATAAGATATAAAGGATAGAAAGAGCTGTGGCTGTCCCTTGTTTTGCTACCTTCTGCCTGCCATTAACTGTTTCTTCTCTCTGATGCCCCTCTGCCATGCCACCCTGCCTTGGAGCCAGCTGATTGTGGACTGAAACCTCTGCAACCTGTGAACTAAATAAACCTTTCCTCCTTTAACTTTGGGTATGAGGTATTTTGTCTCACCAATGAGAAAAATAACTAAGACACTGGGCTCAAATATTTAATCCTCCTGCATCAACCTCTCAGAGTGCTGGGATTACAGCCTTGGTCCCCCATGCCTAGCTACATTTCACTACTTTTTAATCACTGACTAGTGCAGTGTACATGATAAGTGACATGATAATGTGCATTCAAGGAAACAAACTGTACAAAATGTTGGAGATCACAAAGGCCAAGGATACAAATTATATATAAACAATTTCTTAAAAGGCAAATTTAATTTGAATGAACACTTACTTGCCTGAAAGAAGGAAACCAAGAATGATGAAAAACTTCTGGGAGACAACAGGCATATACTTATATTTACCAATGAACTGTCAAACTAGTTTAGTGTTCAGATAATGCAGTCCGAGCTTTTGTTATAAATATTCTAAATATAGGGATATTGTATCTTGGTTTTAGATAAAAGTAAGTTTGAATGATTCTGAATTGCAATTATAAGTTTTTCTGAAAGGGGACAGCCTATTATTTATTATTTATTTTTAATTAAAAGAGGAGGCTGAGCCAGTGAGGTGGCTGGCAAGCGTGAGGGCCGGAGTTCAACTCCCGGAACCCACATATGGAATAAGGGCCGGTGATATCGCTCAGCGGTACGGGCGCCTGCTGGTGCGCGAGGTCCTGAGGTCAACCCCCAGTACCACAAAAAAAAAAAAAAAAAAAAAAAAAAAGAGGAGGCTGTATTTTGCTGTGATCATAGACTTCTTAGCTGCTAATATTTTCTGCTATAACATTGTTGAGTATTTCTAAAGTAGGTATGAAGGATGTGAATAACACAAAGACCAATAGTGAAAAGTTCCCAAGGAAATTGGTTTTATCACAATTGAGAAATATTGCTGAAGGCGTATGGACTCCAAATGGAAATAATATGTTTGAATACATGAATTCAAAATACATATAGAATAGAGTGTACTTGTTTATGTGCTTCTTTTCTTCCAAATTTTTCTTTTTCAAAAGGTGTCCAAGCAATACAGAAGCAGGAAATCTAACACAGGTCTCTGAATTCCATCTCCTGGGCTTCTCAGAGGACCCAGACCTGCAGCCCATCCTCTTTGGACTGTTCCTTTCCATGTACCTGGTCACGGTGCTCGGGAACCTGCTCATCATCCTGGCTGTCAGCTCTGATTCCCACCTCCACACCCCCATGTACTTCTTCCTCTCCAACCTATCCTTGGCTGACATCTGTTTCACCTCCACCACAGTCCCAAAGATGATTGCGGACATCCTAACTCACAGAACAGTCATCTCCTACGTGGGTTGCCTCACACAGATGTATGTTTATATTCTTTTTGGAAGTATGGATGACATGCTTCTGATGGTCATGGCCTATGACCGGTTTGTGGCCATCTGTCAACCACTGCAGTACCCAGTCATTATGAATCCTCACCTTTGTGGCTTCTTAGTTGTGCTATCTTTTTTGTTTAGCCTCTTAGACTCTCAGCTCCACAATTTGATTGTCTTACAATTTACCTACTTCAAGGATGTGGTCATTTCCAATTTCTTCTGTAACCCTGCTCAACTTATTAATCTTAACTGTTCTGACAACTTCTCCAGCAACATTTTAAAATATATTGCTGGTATTCTATTTGGATTTTTTCCCATCTCAGGGATATTTTTATCTTACTATAAAATTATTTATTCCATTCTGAGAATCCCATCACCAGGGGGGAGGTTTAAAGCCTTCTCCACCTGTGGGTCTCACTTGTCAGCTGTTTGCTTATTTTATGGAACAAGTATTGGTGTGTACCTCGGTTCAACTGCCTCACAACCTCCCAGAAATTTTTTGGTGGCCTCAGTCATCTACACCTTGGTCACGCCAATGCTAAATCCATTCATCTACAGCCTGAGGAACAGGGACATTAAAAGTAGCCTGAGCCAGCTCCACAGTAGAAATTTTTATTCTTAGGACCTGATGTGTCCAGTACAAATATAGAGTAAAAAAGACAGCAAAATTAAACATTTATACATATACATTCTGATACATTCTGCCTCCATGGTCATATTATTTTAAATTCTCACTATATATTTATCATAGTAAAGTGGTGATAGCCAGTGTTTCAGCATGGGAAAAAATGGGACATTTAATGGCTATGAAGTTTTAGTTTGTGAAAATGAACAATTTCTTTCTGTAAGTGGAATTTGACGGGTGGATGTACCATAGTATGAGTACAATTAATGCCACTGAGATCTGCACTTGAAAATGGTAAAAATTGCCAATTATTTTAATTAAAATATTTACCATAACAGAAATGGAAACAAAAAACAGACAAATCTTGAGAAAAAACTGCCATGACCTGTGCAGCCAGCAGGATTCTGAGAGGGGGCAACAGGAGATTAAGAAAAAACAAGACACACAGAAAAAACTGGGACTGGTTGGGACCTGATCTCCATGATGGAGAGGCAGTGACAGCCCAGCATGGTCTGCATCTTTATTTATACACAGTAAAAAGGGGGGAAGGGTGCAACAGGGCTGAAAGTGCAAGGTCTCAGAATTTTGCTGAGAACACTGAAAGCAAAACATTCTCAGAGCTATCTGAGCTGTAGTTAACAGCGAGGAACACCAAGGCTGGACGCCTGTTGACGTGCCACTGAGATAGAGGTCATCTTGTTTATCTGGTCTGCCTCTGGCAGTCCATGTTCCTGGGGCTGGCTCTGCTCTAGTCCCAAGGAGTTCACTGACCTCTGGTTTCGTCACAGCTCAGCCACGCCCCACAAGAAACAAAGGAAATGAATATATAACTAAGCTTCCTTCTGATTAGAGGGAGAACCCCTAAAATTTAGTGGACATTTACTTTCCCTTCTTCTCCCATTAATATTAGAAAGTACTTAGGTTTGTAATGGGCAAATATGGTTAATTACGAGCTCTATACAGTGAGTGTCCAAGGCCGTAATAGTCAATACTCAGTCCGTGCCCCCAGAAGTTGTTTGTTGTCTCCAGTCGAGCAACCACCATACCTGGGTCTCTTCCTACTGCGACTCTCTGTGTCTGAAACCTCCTATATGAGACTGCATATTCTGAGGACAGAGCATGGGTTTTCACTGCAAAATAGGTAGGGAAGGGACATTGGATTTGCTATCTCATCATGACCCTGCAGAGAAGTAGCAGAAAGCACTACATGCTGAAAGACATGAAGGATGGAGGAAGCACTATCAGGCACATTGAGTGTTCATCACCAGGCAACAGTTCAGTCTGGGTAGCCAAATGGGAGGACATGTGCATCCAAAATTTTAGCCATGAGGACTGTAGAATTTATGTTTATGATAGTGGTGGAGGTTCTGGAACTCTCATCTAAGGTTTTGATTTCCTCCCACATTGGTCCTTCTTTTCAAAGGCATGCCATGCAGACAATAGAAAATGAGTCTCTCCAAACTATTTCCAAAGGATTATGAAGGACATGTTGAGGATGAGGATGAGAATGGCAATCATCACAACCTCATCAATCATTATTGATACATTTCTGTGTGCCAAGTGTTCTATGTAGATTGTTTCAATTCATCTACATAGTCATCCCAAAGTTATAAGTGGCATGTTATTGTGTTTTGTGAAAAAGAAAGGAGCATGACATTTTTATCCAACACATGATAGGTGTTTAGCTTGACACCTTGAAGCCATGTTTGAACTAAGCTCACTGATTAGACACACAGGGCCTCTGGGTAGGAGAATCCTGGCAGTTTGTCCCCTTGATAACTCCATCAACTACTTCACTACCCTGTCACTCTAGGAGAAATCCCTTGCTCACTGTGTACTCCTCTTTGGGGTTCCTGATAGCTCATAGGATAAAGCTCTGCATGGAACCTGGTGTATCATAGGAAGATGGCAGTGATCACAAGCATGGATCACAGAAAAAGAAAGTACGTGATAATTCAGCACAGATCTCTATGTTTTCCTGCTTCATGATATCCTTTCAGCTGTCCACATCTTCCTGCAATATTAAAATCATCCCACTCAATTGGAAAAGGAGTCTTAACATCAGGTCTTGATTTCCTTCCTACTCAGGGCACTGCAAGAAGTTGAAAACTCTACTTGAAATCAAAACCTCTCTATGTGTGCTTAAACCTTTCTGATGGTTGGGAAACAAGGAAAAAGATTAGCACATCTTACCTAGAGATTGCCAGCTTATTTTTCACTCTATTTATGAGTTCTTTAACATGGGGCAGTTTGTTAGCATTCCTGGGACTCAGCAGTGTCATCTAAATTGATTTCTAGTTGAGACAACAGCATTGAATATCAATTAAATGGACAATGGGTTCTCTCTGTGTGGTTAATATGTGAAAAAAAGTGTAAAATTGGGGCAAATATAAGTTAGCTATTGTTAACAAGAAGGTTAACCTCTCTGTGTTCAACTAGAATATCTTATGAACGGAAGTTACTGTTTTCCTATTCCTGTAACGTTGTATTTTAATTTTGCCCATATGTAAGTATGTGCTGTGTACTTAGAGAAGCAAGTGCTTTCATTCTGATTCTCCAGAGCTTATAGTGTGTTTGTGCCAGAGAAGGCATCAAAAATAAAAATCTGTGTTAAATATTGCATAGTTCCTTCCTTCATTTTCAAATCTTGGCCATCATTGTGACTTCAAAAACTTGGTGGAATGTCCCATAGAATAGAGAGAAATAAGATAGCTTTCGTTTCTATGTCTTAGACACATGGAACCATAGTACCACTAAGAGCAGTACAGCTTTAAATCATTCAAAGACCATGGGGAGATTTTCATGAGCATAAAAGAAGCAAAAAGAAATACATAGAGAGAAGAGCATCAAAACTGATTGATTGGGGTGAGAGAATCTTAGACTTTCACATCATTACAAGGTTCCAGAGTAATTTGACAATTTTATTCATCAGGAGAATTATTTCCCGAACGACTGAATTCTTCATTTAAAAACAATGTAATATTACAAAATGTATTAGGTTCCAAAATTACTGCCACACATTGTCTCTCTATTTTCATTAGGTAGCATGAGCTCAGAGACGTTCAGAAATTTCCACACATATTATATTTTGTAGGAGGTCAACAAACAGGACTAAAATATGCACTTCTTGGCTTCTATCCCAAGGCATTTTTTACTTAGTCAAAAGGAAGTAGTCCCAAGGCAACATAAAATGTCTTGATTAGTTATCTTAGAAGATTTACTACATGTACCTCAGTGATATTTTGATCATACATGTTTTTTAAAGAGGCAATATAAATGAAAATAACTGATTTTTATTTGGAAAATAGACATAGGTGGTTTACAGTAATACTGCACATGCATCAGTTTTGAGAAGTCAAACAATGAGCCCTCATCCACATATTATGTGACAACTTGAACTTCTGTGAAATATGAGAATTTTGAAAGGATTATCAGAACAATAAATTATCAGTTAAATAATATTCCTATTAGGTAATAATGTGCATCAGTTAAATTGTTAGAAGTAGATATAGGGCCAGTGAGATGGCTCAGTGGCGTAAGCGCCTGCCTGGCAAGCGCAAGGGCCCAAGTTCGACTCCCGGAACTCACATACGAAAAAAGGGCCGGTGATATCACTCAGCGGCATGGGCGCCTGCTGGCGCGCGAGGTCCTGAGGTCGACCCCCGGTACCCACCAAAAAAAAACGAAATAGATATATATATACATCACAGAGAGACTTAAAAGCACACAATCAATGTCAAGTGGTAAATTTCAAGGGAAATAGGTATTGTGTTGTAATTATTTAGAGGAGCTTATGGTAATTTTGGGATAAGTTATTTAGGAATATTTTATGGATGCATAAATCAATGTTGTCATGGAAACTGATGGGAAAATCCACTCATCAAATTAAAGATAGTTGTTGTCTTTGGAGGACAGGTGTGCAAGAGTGCAGAATCATACATAGAAATCAAGACCTCAAATTCTAAAGGCAATAATTCAAATCATGATAAATATGAGTTACAAAACAAATATTCCTAAAAGTTTATATTTGGAGGTTGATATTCAGTTTTCTTGACAGTAAGCACATGGAGTACTAACATGACAAGTATAAATAGCAGCTTCTGTCTAAGGCAGTGGTTCTTAACCCTGGTTAAAAAAATGTACACCAAGAATTCCTCATGCAGATATTCTGATAATATTGGTTTGGATCTGAGGCAAAGCTATCTGAATAGTTTAAACTACAAAGGTAATTATATTGATTTGTGAAATTGAGAACCACTAGTTAAAATTTAATAATTTTGAAAATGGCTTTAATTTTTCATGATATTTCATAGTGGTTACCAGCATTTGGGGGAAGGATGAATGCAGAGTTTTGAGACTGAGTATGCAGTTTCAGTTTGGAAAGATGAAGAATTTTTGGAGACGATTGATGGCGATGGTTTCATAACAATGTGAATGTAATTAATGCCACTTAACTGCAAGGTTAAAATGGCAAACTTTCAATATGTTTATGTTACCAAAATAAAAAAATAGAAATAAAAAGTAGATATATCTATGAAAAAAGAACATAACCAGTGTGTAGTGGGCACAAGTATTCTCCTGAGTACAGAGAGATCCCAAAGTCATTTCTGGAAATTAATTTTCTGTTCTCCTCCCATTAATGTTAGGAAGTCCTTAGAGATTATGATAACTTGGCTAAAATTGGACAATTACAAGCTGTGTTCATTGAGCCTACGAGATTATATACTAATAAGTAAACAATCTGTGGCCCATTCCTTCAGTAAGCTGTCCTTCCAGTCCCGGTGACCCCATTCCTGTGACTACTACACCTTTAGTTCTCTGCATCGGGAAGATCCCACCTGAGACTGAATTCCTATCAATCCTGAGAACAAATCCTTAGCCTTCACTGGGCACCATACAGGATCTGCAGCTTTTTATTATGCCACAGCCGAGAAACAGCCCAAACCAGTAAGTGATGGAGGAGATGGGTGGAAGAGCACCATGAGCAGCATTTCTTCTTATCGCAGGGACGATCATGTAATTTGGGTAGCCAAATGGTAGAATACACATGTTCACAATTTTAACTGTGAGGACTGTGATATTTATCTATGTGTTTATGATGAGGGTCCTAAAATTCTCAAAGTTTTGCTTTCCTCCCACACAGATTCTATTTCCCATAGACAATGCATCGAGGTTAGCAAATAATGGACCTTTAAACTGTTTGCTAAGCGTCGTAAAAGATTTATGAAGGTGAAGATGAGGAGCCTTAGGAAGAGGATAGTTTCCTTAACATCATGAACAGTTATTGAGCCACTCCTGAGGGTCAGGTCCTGAGCTATGTGTTCTACGTAGATTGCTTGAATTCATCTGCATAGTTTTCCCTATGCTAGAGGTACCACATTATTTTTACTTTACAGAAAAGAAAAGAACACAGCATTTTGATGTAATTTTTCATAGGTCTTTTGTTTGAAAACACTGAAGCCATGTTTAAATGGAGCTGTCTGATTAGAGCCACAAGGCACTTAGGCATTAGAACGCTGGCAGATTGTTCCCTCAAAAAATCAGATATCCACTTCCCTTTGTCACTCCAGGAAGAATCCCGTTCTTCACTGTGCACTTCTTTTTGGAGGTTCCTGACAGATCACAGAAGGTAGCAGTGGATGACACCAGCTTCATCCATTTTAGGAACTGTAGCCATTGATCACAAAGATCAAAGAAAGAGTAGACATGTGGTAATTCAGCACACATATCACTCTTTCTTCATTCCAGAATATCCTTGCACCTCTCCATATCCTCTTACAATATTGTAATTGGCACACTCAGTCTCAAAAGTAGACTGAAGCTCAGGTCTCGATTTCCTTCCTACACTGGAAGGGAGAGGAAGTTTAAAAATGTACTCGACATACATGTACCTACAGCTAAGACCTCTGGACCTCTTCTTAAAATGTCATGATGTGGGGAAACAATGAAATAGATTAGGGAATCTTATCATTCACTGAAAATTTTATTTTGATGGGAGTTTTTTTCCAATTATTATTTCTTGAGCACAGGGCACAGTGTTAGTATCTTTGAAGATCAGAGTCTGAGTTGATTTCTTGTGGAGATAACTGCATTGAGTACAGATTAAATAATGGTCATTCTGATTAATTTATGCTGAATGCATAAAATGAGAACAAAAACAAGTTAAACAGTTATTAGCAAGGGCAAGATTAATCTTCATACCATTCAACTAAAATATCTTGGGATCCGAAGTTGTCGTTCCCCTATTTCTGTAATGTTCCATTTCAATTTTGTCCTTCTGTAGGTATATTCTGTGTATTTGGAGAGGAATAGCTAGCTGTTATTTCTGATTCCTCATAACCTACAATTTGTTGGTGCAATGAAGTATCAAAAGAAAAACCATATCTGGGCATGGTGGCAGACTCCTGCAATCCCAGGTACTTGGGATGCTGTGGCAGAAGAATCAAAAATTCAAAGTTAGCTGAGGTAATTTAGCGAGGTTTTGTCTCAAAAAAAAAAAGTGATATGTAGTTCAATATACCCTGGATTTAATACCAACCACTGAAAAAACAAACTATTCATTGAATAGTTCCTTCCTTTTTGCAAATCCTGGTCATAATCAGTGTGGCTTCAATACACTTGGTGCTTTGCTGTCTTCACTTTCATCCTAGTATTCAAACACCATGACTGATAGTTTCGTGGGCACAAGAAAGCAGAAGAGACACAAAGAGAACGTAGGGGAAAATCTTACTGTTCAGGCTGGGAACTGTTTTAAACTTTCACCTCTTTCTGAGGCTGTGGTGCTATTTGGTAACTGTATTTCTCCATAGAATTTTTAAAAATAATGACCATAATGACAAAATATTTATTTATTATTAAAATTTTGCTTACTGCTATACAGTTTGTGGTAATGGATAGTATACTCTCTATTTCCATTAGATTGAGCAGAGATGAGGAGAAATTCACATACCTTCTACACAATGTAGCAGGTCAATATGCAAGACTGAAATCAATCTCTCTCTCTCTCTCTCTCTCTCTCTCTCTCTCTCTCTCTCTTCTTTCCTTCCCCTTCCTTCCTTCCTCCCCTTTGTTTCCTCCCTTCCTTACCTTTCTTTTCTGTACTGGCTATTTAACCCAGGGCCACATCCCCAGTCCATATCTTATTTTTTATTCTGAGACAGAGTATTGTTAATTTACACAGGTTGGGCTTGAGCCTGCCTCAGCCTCCCAGAGTGCTGTGATTACAGCTGAAATGTTCAGGTTTTTACATCCATCCTAGGTCATTGTCTCCTTTATTGGAGTTAAATGAAAATACTTTCGCAATATAAAATTTGCAATATAAAATTTCTTGGTTAGTTGTCTTGGAAGGATTATTACTAAATAGACTTCAAGCATATTTTTGATAGTACATATTAAGAAAAAGAGGATATCCATGACAGGAACTGATATTTATTTGAACAATAAATACAGGTAGTTAATAGTAGTATTGATCATGCAGCAATTGGGGGGGAGTGAAACAACTGTCCTCTAACCATGTATTATAGTGTATAGCAATTTTACTTGTGTGAAATGGGAAGAATTTTGAAAGAATTTTTGTAATAATGAATTTACAAGTTAAATGACGTCTTTCAGATGAAGCTGAGTATCCCATAAGCATTAGATATGGATATGTGTACTACAGAGACTTAAAAGCACAGGTCAATATAAAGTAACACATTCCAAGAGCAATAGATGTTGTGTTGTGCACTACTTAGATAAGCTTTAAGTAGTTTTGGGTGTAAGTTCTTAAGAAAATTCTATGGATGTATAGACCAATACTGTCATGGAAACACTGATAGGAAAATCTATCCACCAAGTTCCTGACAGTAACTGTCTTGAGGAACAAGTGTTTGAGAGGATGGAATTATGCAGAGATATCAAGACCTGAAATTTCATAGGTATTCGTTATAAAGCAAATATTACTAAATCTTTATATTTTTTGAATTTATAGTTATATTGACAGTAAAAACAGGTAATGTTATTGCAGCATTTCTAAATGCCAGGTTATATTCTAAGGCAGTTGTTCTCAACTCTGGTTGAAGAAAAGACCACAAAGAACTTCATATGCACATATTCCGATAATGTAGGTTTGGGTCTAACATCAAGTTTCTGAATATTTTTAAGTTTATACAGTAAATATATTGATATATGAGATTGAAAACCACGATTTTAGCAATTTCATACTTTAAACATTTTTAAACAACCCCATAAGTCAGTTTACTAGCATACACCTATTTTCCATGTGATGTGCTGCCATGTGTATCCTCAATAGTTTCTGTATTTTTCTCTTTTGTCTTTTATCACAATGAAATAATGTTAAAACCTGAGCAAATAATGAAGCCAAGTTACCTTCAGGTAGCAGCAATAAAAGAACTGCAATCCATGTATTAGGAAGATTGAGGAGAAAATCTATTAAGTTATTATTAAAAGGTTGGGATCCCCACCTGGACTATGGAGGCTTCCCTGGTGTTAAAGTCCCCAACTATGTATGAGATGGGTTATGTTCAGAAAAATAGTGTCATCAGGCCCATATAGGAAACTGTATTTTAGAAAAAAAGAAATAAAACAAGAAAAGAGCAAAGACCCACTTTCCTCCACAAGATACTTATGAGACTGATGCAAGTAAAAGTGTATAAAATAAAATAAAATTTTACAATGTTTCACATTTCATTATTTTAAATAACCTGCAGATGGATGGATAAAGAAAATGTGATACTTATATACTGTGGTACTACTCGGCCATAAAGAAAGATGAATTTGAGTTGTTTGTAAGAAAACAGATGGCTAAGACCATAATTCTAAGTGAAATAAATCAGTCACAAAAGGTTAAGTATCTCGTGGTTTCTCTAATATGAGAGATCCACAATATAAATAATTTAAACAGCAAAGTAAAGAGCCGTGTTAAGAGACAGGGAGATGCACTCTGCAGAACAGGAAGGAGATCTGAGGAAGGCGGAGAGGAAAGGCCTGGGGGGGGGAGTAAAATGATCAAGGTGTATTTTGTGTACGCGTTAATTTCCCAAACTAAATGTAGTTGCTACGTATCACAAACATATGCTAACAAAAATTTTAAAAGGCTTGCCAAAAAATTTAAAGACATAATTTAACTAATGTCACTTTTTGGAATGTGATGTCATGGAGATATGTAGTTACAGATCATATTTCTCACAGTTTGAAGTCTACCAAACTCAAAAATGGAAGTAAGATACGGAATAATTTCTAAAAGATAAATACTAAGTACTTACATTCATGAAGGAAGGAAATTCAGAAAACCTAAGAATGATGGAACACTACAAGGAAACTGGCACATAAAAAAATATTCATGAACTATCAAATATATTTTTTTCTGTATCACATGACTTTGTAACATTGTCTTAGAATGTTACAAGGCCTATTAGATTCATTATTAATTCCTTTAACTAAAATAAATTTTGTTTTTCACAGGGGTACTCAAAGGGGTAGAAGTATTTCCTTCTCTGTTTCTCCCCCTAAAGAGTAGAGCATGTATCCCTCTAATCATGAACTTGACATGTCTAGTGTTTTTAGTCTCCTGACTTTGGTGAGTGTTTCTAAAGTAGGTACACATATAAGGATGTGAGTAGTACTGAAACCAATATTGGCAGAGTTCTAAGAGTTGGGTTTGCTACAAATGTGAAATATTACTGAAAGTATATGGACCTCGAGTCTGAATGTGTTAATTATGAATACTTGAATTAAGAATATATGCAGAGTGCCTATTTATACTTCCTTTTTCCCGGTCTCTTTTCTACTTCGAAGGTGTCCTGGCAATATAGAAGCACAAAATTTAACACAAGTCTCAGAATTCCGACTCATGGGCTTCTCAGAGGACCCAGACCTGCAGCCCATCCTGTTTGGCCTCTTCCTCTCCATGTACCTGGTCACAGTGCTCGGGAACCTGCTCATCATCCTGGCCGTCAGCTCCAACTCCCACCTCCACACCCCCATGTACTTCTTCCTCTCCAACCTGTCCTTGGCTGACATTGGTTTCACCTCCACCACAGTCCCAAAGATGATTGTGGACGTCCTAACTCAAAATACAGTCATTTCCTATGAAGGTTGCCTCACACAGATGTCTTTCTTTCTCATTTTTGGATGCATGGATGACATGCTGCTAACTGTGATGGCTTATGACCGGTTTGTGGCCATCTGCCACCCCCTGCGTTACTCAGTCATTATGAACCTTCGTGTCTGCATCTTCTTAGTTTTGGTGTCTTTTTTCGTTAGCCTTTTGGAATCCCAGCTGCACAATTTGGTTGTCTTACAGTTTACCAACTTCAAAGATGTCACAATTTCCAATTTTTTCTGTGATCCTTCTCAAGTCCTTAGTCTTTCCTGTTCTGATGCCTTTACCAGCAACATTGTCATATATTTTGTTGGTGCCATATTTGGCTTTGTTCCCATCTCAGGGATCCTTTTCTCTTACTATAAAATTGTTTCCTCTATTCTGAGAATCCCATCATCAGGTGGGAAGTATAAAGCTTTCTCTACATGTGTGTCCCACTTGTCAGTTGTTTGCTTATTTTATGGAACAGGCTTTGGAGTGTACCTTGGTTCAGCCGTGTTACATTCTTCAAGAAATAGTACAGTGGCCTCAGTGATGTACACAGTTGTAGCCCCTATGCTGAATCCTTTCATCTATAGCCTGAGAAACAGAGAGATTAAAAACACCCTGAAGATGCTCTACAGTAAAACTGTCTAAACTGATGGCATGTGGATTGATATTTAATTTGGTAAATGAAATAATTTTTAGAGGCTGGTGATATAGCTCAACAGCATAAGAGCTTGCCTGGCAAGCACGAGGTCCTGGGTTCGACTCCCAGTACCTGCATATAATAATAATAATAATAATAATAATAATAATTTTTAACACCCAGGCTTGTAAATCCTGCCTTCTTTGTTGGTCACCTTATTTTTGTAGTGTAATGGCTTTACTTTCTCATGATGTTCCATAGTGACATCATGGCTGGACAGGTTTGGGAAGAGACTTTAGAGGGGGTTTTAAAAAATGTGTATGTGATTTCAGTTTGGGAAGATGAATTTCTGGAGATGAATGGTTGTGAAGCTTTCCTAATCATGTGAATGTAGTGAGTGTCATTAAACTGAACCTCACAGTAGCTAAAATGGAAAATTGTGTTGTATGTATTTTTATCACAGTAAAAACTGGAACTAGAAAGCAGACAGATTTTCAATGAAAGAAAAAGAAGCACAACCACGTATAATGTCCATGAATGTTCTCCTGAATAAAGAGTAAACCTAAAGCTTTCTTGGAAATTAATTTTCCGTTGTTCATTTTCTTCCTTTAATGTTAGGAATTCCTCAGATATTAAGATAACTTGGCCAAAATTGGATAATTAAGAGCTGCGTCCATTGAACCCACACAATCTTATAATCATAAGCAATCGGCCTTCAGATTGATGGTTTCAGATCAGGGGTCTATACCTCTTTTACTCCTCCTGTGGTTGCTTGCATGAAGAAGCCCCAACCTGATACTCCACCCATATCAATCCAGAGGACAACAGCTGAGTCCCCATTGAGAAGCTGGCAGGGAAGAAGTACGAGACCTGCACTTTCTGGACCTGCTCCAGAAGAAACACAGCACAACTCTGTCAGTGCTGAATGCAATGATGGCTCAAGGAAAGATTGTCAGAAGCGCCATTTCCTCCTCTCCTGGGCAGTATCGCAAGATGGAAGAATGCCAATGTATACCATTTTAGCTGTGAAGCCTTGGCTGTTTACTTTCTTGGTTATGGTTGAAGCCCAGAAATCCCATTCCATGTTCTGGCTAATGCTTACATGGATTCTAGCACCCACAGGCTTCTCACTCATGACAGTAGAAAATCAGTCCCCTAAACTGTCCCCTAAGCACTTCAGAAAGGTTATTATGGATGTGATAGCGATGATAAGGAGGCTGACAATTACCATAACGTTATGAACCATTGCTGAGAGATTTCTGAGTGCCAGGTGCTGAGCTATGCATTCTCTGTAGCTTTTCCCAATTCACCTGCCTCAACTTCCCCAAATTATGAGCGTCCTGTCATTTGTATTTTTCAGAAAAGACAGGAGGACAGCATTCTGTGTAACCTGTACTTAGTTTTTAGAAAAGAGTGGAGCCATGTTTGAATTGAGCTGTCTGATTATGTCCACTGAACAGTATATTGGGAATATCCAAGCATACTGTCCGGTTGACCACACAGTCATTTAATTTCCCTGTCACTCCAGGAGGAGAACTGTTGCTTCCTGCAAATAACAGAAGATAGCTGCAGCTGGCACCTACTGCGTCTACTGTGGGAAGGACGGCTGTGGATCACAGACAACAATCCTAGAAATAACAGGCATATAAAAATTCAACCCAAATTGTTCTCTGTTTCCACTTCAGGATTTCCTTGAAGCTGAACATGTCCTCATCCTTTACAGTAACTAAGCTACTGAATCTGATAATGAGCCATCAAGTCAGGAAATTATAAAGTTATATTTATTAAATTATTAAATTATAAACTAAAAATTATTAAAATCATATCTCAGCCAAAGCTGTGGCTGAGACTCTGGATCTCTGCATATTACTTACTGCTGGGTGGGAAGCAATGAAATGGTGCGTCAGGCCCCGAGACTGACAATTTAACCTTCATCCTGTCCGTTTCTGTCACTTAGAGCAGGTTGTTAGTATCTCCGAGGCTCAGCGTTGTCGTCTGAGTTGATTTCTACCTCACACAACTGTGATGAGCAAGTTTTGAACAATAGTACGTGTTCCTTAAGTGATTAATGTGTGAGGAACATGTGATGAGGGAAATAATATAAACTAAATTATTAATAATTAATAATTAATACTAAATGAATAATGATTGATTAATAATTATTAATAATGATTAGTCTTCATATTCATAAAGTATCTTCTGATTTGAAGTTACCATTTTTCTGTTTGTTTAATTAATTTCTGCCCTAAAGTAAATATATGGTGTGTATTTGGGAAGGAATGTCTAACTCATATAAATCTTTGAATTCCTAGAGCCCATGGTGTGCTCAGAGTGGAGCCTTCAGGAAAAAAAAACTTATTATATCTTGAATAGACCATTCCTTGGCTCATGAAAATTATCCTTATCAGCGTGACTTCAACAATGCTGTTGCTTTCCTAGCTATGCTTTCATCCTTGTTATGTGCGTCCCACAGAGCTGGAAACAACATAAAGTGGCTCCCGTCTGTGTGTCTGTCATGGACACATGAGACCTAGAATTCCCTTTAACAACACCAACAACATTCAGTTATTCAAAGACTATGGAGAGAGAGAGTTTCTTTTTTTTTTTGTATTGTTATTGGTATATGTTTGTGATACATAATAATTATATGCATCTTGGAGAATTGGTACATGGACATGTTGCTTTTAGTCACTTTTAGTTCCACTTCGCCTCTTGGTCCTCCCCTTTTCCCCTCATCCCTAGATCCCCTTCCAATCTCCACAAAATGTGCCTCCCTCTTTTCTATCATCTTTTCTATTTATCTTTTTTTTGTGTGTGTGTGGGTACCGGGGGGTAGACCTCAGGACCTCGCGTGCCAACAGGCACCCGTGCCGCTGAGCGATATCACCGGCCCCTTTTTCGTATGTGGGATCCGGGAGTCGAACTCGGGCCCTCGCGCTTGCAAGGCAGGCGCTTAAGCCGCTGAGCCATCTCACCGGCCCTCTATTTATCTTTTAAATTATTTATATTTTGGGTTTCTCCTATAAGAGAAACCATATAATCTTTTACTTCCTGTGTCTCATTTATTTTACTAGCATTATGGCATTAAAATGCATGCATTTTCCTACAATGACTCAAATGTGTCCGTCTTTATGACTGAGTAGTATTCCTATGTACATATAGCTATATCACCTTTATATGCATCATATATATCACATTTTCTTTATTCATTCTTCTGTTCTGTTGATGGGCATATAAACTGCTTTCAAAATTTAGCTACTATGAATTTTGCTGCTATAAACATTTTAATGGGCATAAAAAGCAGAAATGGTGCAATAAGAATTTGGCCTGTATACCTTATTGTTTGGAGTAAGAAGCAGTTTGCATTTTCATATCATTCAAGGCCCTAGAGACCCTGGGAAATTTTATTAATAAGCTCACAATTTCTGTAATCATTATGTTTGTTTGCTTTCTTTCTTTTTTTACTTTCTTTCTTTGTTTCTTCTTTCTTTCTTTTTTTTATCATGTGCCACACATGCTGAAGAAATGGATGTTATAGTCTATTTTCCATAAAGTAGTACAAGCACAAAGGGTGTAGAGATTTATACTTACTCTGTATATTGTAGCAGGAAACACACAATATTAAAATGTTGGTTTCCTGACTCCTGTCCCAAGGCACTGTCTGTTTTAGTGGAGTAAGATAGAAATATTATTCCCAAAGCAATTTAAAATACTTTATTTATCTTGGAAGAAGTATTACTGCATGACTCTTTAGGATATTTTGATGACACATTTGTAGAAAGAAAATTTACATGACAATGACTGGTATTTTATTGGGGCAAGACATGAAGGTGATTAATAGCAAAATTGAGCATGCATCAGTTTTGGAAGTCAAACAACTATCTTCCACCCACATCCTGGACAGGAATTCTAACTTGAGTGATGTGAAAAAAGAATTTTGAAGAGATTGTCATCACAATAAAGTTGCAAATGAAACGATGTCCCTCCATCAGGCAATGCCTTGGGTCAGTTAAAGCATTTGCAGCACTGTATGCATTTCACAGAGAGTCAGATCTACCCATCAATGTAAACTCACACATTTCAAAAGCAAGAAGGGCTGTCATGTATCCTACTTCAATGAGCTCTAAGCACTTATGGGCTGGTTATTATTACTGTTGTTTTGTTTTTGTTTTTGTTTTTTTCTTTGAGACAGGGTCTCACCTATGTAGTTAAGCTTAATCTTGAATTCACCATGTAACCCAGGCTGGCTTTGAGCTCATGGAAAACCTCCTGCCTCAGCCTCCAGAGTGCTGGGATTACAAGTGTATTCCACCATGCCCAGATTTGCTGCAGGTTGTTAAGAAAACTATTTATGGTACATATATCAATACTGACGTGTAAATACTGAGAGGAAAATCTGCAGATCTGCCCACCAAATTCCTGACAGTCATTGCTTTTGGGGAAGTGGTGTCCAGGAGAATAGAATGAGGGAGATAACAAGAACTCACATCTCATGGGCAATAATTCAAATAATGATAATTATTAGTTATGAAGCAAATGTTAAATGTTATAAATTTTCAAATTGTTATTTTTCTGATGATAATAACATGCAATTACATCATTTCTAAATGCTGGGATCTATTTAAGGCAGTGGTCCTCAACCATGGTAGGAAAATAACGTGGAGAACTTCAGATGCAGATATTCTGGTTAAGCTTATTTTGGTTTTAGGTCACTGTATATGGCTAAACTACACCATGTATGTTGATAAATGGAATTGAGACCCACTATTCTATCCAATTTAAAAGATTCTTAATCTTTAAAAAAATTATCTACAGTAAGTATTGTCTCCATATTACAAATGACAAAAAAACTTGGGTTTTAAAAATATAATTTGAAATACTTTTATTTTTTGCAATGTTTCCTTATATACTCATTATGAGACCTGAGCTGAGGTAAGAGAATTGCGATTCATGTATCAGGGAGGATAGGTGACAAAATCTGTCAACTGGGGATAAGAGGGTTGGGGCAAACACCTGGGCTTTGTGATTCATCTGCTGCTAAAGTCTAACTGAAAATTAGAAAACACATGATTAGAAAAACATTGAAATTGTTACAGCAGAACAAGGAGAATACAGAATAAAGAAAAAATTTTAAAAACACACTTCCTCACCCAGCATTTTACTGCAGTTTATTTGGTTTGATACAAACAAACCTATGTAAAATTTTTTAAAAATTCAAATGTGTTTTATTAATATTTCATTATTTTTGACCAGTGAAAGGTGCAGTATGCACTAATTCCACATTGGTGGTCACTGGAATCATATTAGGTTTTGTATTTAATGAAAACTTCTTTATTAAAATTTTGAGGCCATTAAAGCCAGGGAGAGAAGTTATCAATACATATATTTTTAAAGATAAAAATTATTTAGGAGACCACTTATGCTCTCAGAGGAGGGGACTCAGAAAGCCCAGAAATGTTGAGGAACTCCTGGGAGAAAACTAGCACACAATGATTTTCGACTCTGAACCGCTGACTGTGTTTATTGTCCACCCAAAGTGGTCCTGGTGCTTACTGAATGCTCACAAATAATTCAAGTGAAATGAATTTGTGCCATTTTGTTAAATAATATCTTTCAGTGCTTCTAATTAATGTCTGGTAAGGAAAAGCATTTTATTCATAAAGACAGAAGAACAATTCTCATCCTCTTTTGTGCTTTAAAAGCCTGGGCTGTAGTACGCTGTGGTCACGCACTTGTTATTGCTAATATTTTTGGTCTCCTAAATTGTTCAGTTAAGTGTCTTGGGGGTACGTGTGCACAGAAAGAGGGAAAGAACCCTGCAACCAGTATTGAAAGAGTTCTAGGAAGACAGAGCTTAACATAACATACCTGACATATTGCTCACGGTCTGTGGACCGTGAGTGTATACACCTTACTTGTGAATACTTGGATTCAAAGTATACACAGGGTGCCAGGTGCCTGATTATTTGTTTCCTTTTTTCCAATCTTTTCTTGGTGGTTTTTTTGGAAAGTTGGCCAATCCACTTTTCTTTTTCAAAAGTTGCTCATGTACTGCAGAAGCAGAAAATCTAACATATGTCTCAGAATTCCATGTCACTTGTCTTTCAGAGGGTCCAGAACTGTAGCTCTTCCTCTTTAAACTTTTCCTGGCCATGTATCTGTTCATGGTTCTGGGGACCCTGCTACCTATCCTAGCTCTCAGCTCTGACTTGCTGCCTCCACATCTCCATGTACTTCTTCTCTGACCTCTCTTCATCGGATATCTACTTAACCTCTACCATCATCGCAAAGATGGCTGTGGGCATCTGAACTCACAGTAAATTTATCTCCTATGTGGGATCCCTAACAAAGCTGTCTTTTAAAATTATTTATGAATACATAGACAATGTGCACCTGATTGTGAAGGCCTGTGGTCACTTGTGGCCCATTTTTCGCCTTCTTGGTCATCACAAACCCTCTTCTTTGTGTCTTCTGAATTTTGGCATCACTTTTGCTTGGCCCTTTGGACTCCAAGCTTAGAGTTTTATTGTCTTTCAGTTTACCAACTTCAAGTATATGGAAATATCTAATTTCTTCTGTTACCCTCTCCACTTTCTTAATCATGCCTATTTTGATAACTTCACCAATAACACAGTGAAGCATATTGCTGGCACCATATTAAATGAATATTAGGGAAACACCCCCTAATATTAGGGATTATTTTCCTCTTACCATGAAATTGTTTTTTTCCATTTTAAAATTTCACCGTCTGGTAGGTCATACAGAGCCTTCTCCATGTATGAATCTCACATATCGCTTTTTCACTCATTTTGTAGGACAGACTTTGGATTGTACCTCGGCTCATCTACAGTAAAATCTCCCAGAAATAGTGTGATGGCACTCATGATGCGCACCCTGACTGTTCCCTGTGCTGAGTACCTTCATCTGTGGCCTGACCAGTCCACTGGTCATCAAAACTGTGTCTCCTCCTCCTCTAGCCATCTGCATCAACAGGCTTCCATCACAGTCTCCATTCGTATCAATACAGAGTGTCAGGCCTGAGCTTTTATTGGGCACCACACAGGGTAGGGGCATTGGGCCCACACTCCATGTCGATTCCCCAGCATGAATGCAGCTAACCCAGTAAGTGTTAAGGTGGATGATGGATGGACGTAGGCTCAATCAAGAAACATATTTCCTCCTCATCAGGACAAGCACAGCAGGTTTAAGAACATCGGTGGAAGACAATGTGCTAAATTTCAACGATGTGTACTGTGATGAGTATATCGTAGCTTGTGAAGAAAGACATAGAAATCTCATCTCAACTTTTGCTCTCCTTCCACACTGATACTACTTCCCATAGATGTATCATCACGAACAGCAGAAAATGGATTCATCTTCACTCTTTCCTAAACACTGAAAAAGGTTTAAACAAAGAGGGAGAGGATGAGTAAGACAGAAACCACAACATCGTGAACTGCTATTGAGATGATCCTGATTGCCAGATGCTATTTGATTTTAGAGAAAGTTGATGAACACAGTATTTTAATGTAACTTGTGCTAGGTATTTAGCTTGAAATATTGAAGCCCTTTTTGAATTGGTAAACTGATTAGATACAAAGGGCTTGTGAGCAGGCACATACTTCCAGGATGTCCCCTTGAAAATTCCATTGCCCTCTTGACTTCTTTTTCAGTCCAAGAAGAAATCTCTTGCTCACAGTGCACACATTTAGAGGGTATCTGATACACTACAAGATAGAGCAATGTATGGCAAATACTGTATCAATTATAGGAGTAATGGCTGAGATCACTGGCAGTTATCACAGAAAGAGTAGGCACACAATCCAGAATAGGTGTCTATCTTTTTGATTCCTAGATATCCTTGCAGCTTTCCACATCTTGCTGCAACATCATCATCAGCCCTCTCAAACTCAAAAGGAGACTTAAAGTCAAGTCTTAATTTCCTTCCTGCTCAGGAGACTGGAAACAGTTTTATAATGTACCTGCCATGAATGTGCATGTAAGAGCTCTGGACTTCCTCTGAAAACTTCCTGAAGGCTGGGAAACATGAAAAAGATTAGTGCAAATTACCCCGAGACCTACGGTTTTATTATAACTGCTATTGGTTTACTTATTTGTCAACATCTTGCAGGTTAGCATCTCTAAGACTCAGCAATTTCATGTGAGTTGATTTATTGTTGTTACAACTGCATTCAGTCAGTATTCAGCATATAATGATGTTCTCTTTGTGATTTATGTGTGAAGCTAAAAAATAGAGACAAAACTGAGATAGAATTATTATTAATAATGATGAGTAATCTTTATACCTTTCAATAAAATATCTGGTCAGGTGAAATGTTTTCTTATTTCAATAGTATTACATTTTATATTGTCCTTATATGAGCTGTGATCAAAAACTAAGGTGAATACTGAAATTAATAAAATTTATTGAAGTAAAAGGTGCATTGCCATTAATTTCCTTTAAAATCCTTTAATGTTGAACATAGTTATAACATTTTTTATGTCTATCATATCTTTAGTTGTGCTGTCACATTTGCCTCAATGTTGTGAATTGACTGTAAGTATTTAACTTTTGTGGTCATTTTGACTTTGGAGAAGAGCTAGAAGTCCCATGGTGCCAGATCTGGTGAATAAGTTCGATAAGGAGACGACATAACTTGTTTATGAGTCCACCTTTCCTTTGGATGGAACCTAGCAGCAGTGTTCATAGTATTTTAATCACACATCTTAAGACACTCATGCAGAAATATCAAGAACTCAGATTTCATAGATAAAAAATCAAATAACAATGAAATGTTATGAAACATTTTCAAATTATTTTTCAGTTAAATGATGATAGTAAAAAGTGATGTTAGTGCAACATTTCTAAATGCCTGAATGTATCAATAGCAGTGTTTCTGAACCCTGATTTTTTTTTGTGTGTGTGGGTACCGGGGGTCGACCTCAGGACCTCACACTCCAGCAGGCACCAGTGCCACTGAGCGATATCACCAGCCCTTTTTTCGTATGTGGGTTCTGGGAGTCAAACTCGGACCCTCGCGCTTGCCAAGCAGGCACTTACGCTGCTGAGCCATCTCACCGGCCCTGAACCCTGATTATTTAGCAAAAGACCAGACCACAAAATATTTATGCACAGATATTCTGATGAAATTGGTCTCAGACTGACACAAACCTAGGTGGATATTTTGACATATCTCCAGGTAAAAATAATGATAAATAGGACCAGGACACACTCATTTACTCAACTTAAAAGTTTTTAAAATGGTCAAAGTATATTATATGCATATGCCAGCATGGAACAGAGTACTTAGTAAAACTAAGATGCATCAATAAAATAATTTAAAAGCTATTATATGAGGTAGGTGACTCTTATTCCTATATTATATATGGTGAAACTTGTAGAAATTTTTTACACCATTTCATGTACTTTTTCTATTTTGCATTATTTTCCAGTGAATTTATGTTGTGAGCTGATAAAACAGTGAACTAGAGTTTTCTTCATGCAGCTGAGCTATGAAAATTCTAATTCACATGTTGGGAAAGATTGACAAAAATATCTTTTAATGAGGGAAAGAAGTGTTGAATCAAATCTGGGCTTTGCATTCTCACTGGTGCTAATTCTAAGCATAAATAAGAAAGTTTAAGATTAGAAAAAAAAGAAATAGTTTCAACAGTTCACTGTAGAATACAAGACAAAAAATAAAAATGCAAAAACATCTTCACAAGTTATCTTACTGAGACTGGGTGGATTTCATACAAATAAATATACATATAAATAAAAAGATTCAAATGTATTTCTTAACATTTCATTATTTTCTTAGTCACTGATTTATGCAATGTGCATTAACGTCACATTTTAGGTGAGTGGAGTCATATTAGATTGTGAATTTCACTAAAGTATATTCATTAAGACTTGGAATCCACTAGGGATAAAGGGAAAGTTTGGATTGTCACAGTTTTTATAGAATAAACATTATTTGGGTCAGTACTTGCACCCATGAAAGAAGGAAATCAGTACACTGAAAAATGATAAAAAATACTCTTGGGAAATAACTGGTACATAGCAATATTTTCAGATTATGAACTATTAAGTTTAATTATTTTCCATATAATGCAAGGCAAACTCTTACAGCTTACAAACATTGTAAGTCAAAAGAATTTGTACCATTTACTTAGAATAAATAAGATATATTTTATTCTTTTCTAGTTTCCTTTAGGGAGAACCATTTTCTTCTAGGGAAAGAATAATATTTCCTATTTACCTTGTTATGAAGTCAGGGTGACTTTCACTGTGATCATGGGCTTGTTGTCACTAAGGTCCTTGGTCTTCTAAATTTTTCGGATGAGTTTTTCTGAAGTAGGTGCATATAGATTTAGTGAATAACTCAGAAATCAGTATTGAAACAGTTCTAAGAGGATGTTGTTTGTCACGGCTTAAAGATTACTGAAGGTTATTGGACTTCAAGGGTGTATGCACTACTAGTGAAAACTTGGATTCAAAATATACAGAGTAGTTAGAATCTGCACAGTTGCTTCTTTTGCTCAACACTCTTCTCTTTTTCAAAGGTATGCAAGCTATAAAAAAGCACGAAATCAACATTTGCTTTGGAATTCCATCCCCTGTGACCCCCATATGTTCCAAACCTGCAGCTTGTCCTCTTAGGGCAATTTCTGTCCCTGTACCTGGTCACGGTGCCCAGGAACCCCGTCATCACTGTGGCTGTCAGCTCTGACTCCCACCTCCACACCCCAGGTACTTCTCTCCATCTTCTCCGTAACTAACTCTGTTTCATCTCCACCATGATCTGAAAGCTGATTGTGGACATCAAACCCCACAGCAGTCGTCTACTGTGTAGGCTGCTTGACCAAAAGGTCTCCTTTTTTCATCTTTGGAAGTGTGGGTCACATGTTTCTGACTGTGATGGTCTACAATCAGTTTGAAGCCTTCTGTAACCCACTGGTTTACTTAGTTATCAGAGAATCTTGCCTTTATGGCTTCTTAGTTTTGATTTTTATTTTTGGTTAGGGTGTTGGGCTCCCATCTGCATAATTATATTGTCTTACAATTTTCTTAGTTCAAGAAGGTGGAACTTGCTATTTTCTTTGGTAATACTGACCACTTTCTTAATCTTACCTGTTTTGACAACTTCCCTAGTAACATAGTGAAGTATGTTGTTGGTGCCATGTTCTCCCTGCCCCTCATCTTGTGGATATTTTCCTCTTACTACAAAAATGTTTCCTCACTCTGAAAACCCCATCAACGCTTGATAGTGTAAGGTCTTCTCTACATGTGTCTCCCACTTTGTATGCTTATTTTATGGAAGAGGCAATGGAGTACGTGTTGGCACAGCTGTACCAGAATTTACTACAGAGAGTGCAGCACCTTCTGTGCTGTACACAGTGGTCCCCGCTGTGCTGAATAGCTTCATCTGCAGCCTGAGAACCTGGGGCAGGACTAGTGCCCTGGTGAGATCCCACAGCAGAGCAGTCTCCTCTAGGGACCTGTGACATCCATTTGAATATAGTTTGAAAAAAAAGCAAAGCAAACTAACATCTAGACTTGTAGGTCTTGCATATTTGGTCATGTTAGTATTTTAATATTGTGGCTTTCATTTCTTAAAAATTTTCATGGTGCAGTGCTGATGGGATAAACAGGGAATTTTAATATTGAGAATATTGGAAAATGAAAATTTCTTGAATATGTACGATGTTAAGTGTTTTGAAACAATGTGAATGTAGTTAAAGTTATTAAAATGTATACTTTATATGGTTAATATCATAGAGTGTTTGCTATGTGTATTTTAACACATGAATGAAATAAGCGCAGATGGCAATTTAAAAATTATACATAAATAGCAGAAGTGATTAGTACACACCAGCTTCACCTGACTAGAGGAAAAATCCCCAAACCTCTTGCGCACATTATTTTCTTTTTGTGCCCTTCTTCCATTAGTGTTGAGAAGTCCTTAGAGATAGGGATGGCATGGACCGATTTGGCTAATTATGAGCTCTGCGTATTGAGCCTCCCAAGGTCATAGAGCAGTCAATAATCAGCTTGTGCTCCAGGCCTTTATTTTCATGACTCCAATCCAGTGAGCTCCATACCCATGTCCCAGGCTCCGTGGTTGTCCACATCAGGAAGCTCCTATCTGACATCGTATTAATTTAAATTCTGAGGACAGAGCCTGAGCCTTCACCAGCCAGCAGACATAAGAGGGTCTTTGGATCAGCTCTCCTTGACTGTGACCCAGCAGAGAAACAGCATCACCCAGTAAGTGCAGGGGGATCTCAACGATATGGGAAGGGTCCTGGAAAGTACTTTTTCTTCATCATAAGGACAGTTATAACCATTTAGGTAGTGAGGTAGAGAGGAAGAAATATGAAAAATATCATTTATAAGGGATGGAAATTTTATGATCATGGTTGTAGTGGAGAAAGCAGAACTATTATTTCAGATTTGTTTTCTACACACCCTGTTTTTAGTTCCTATTGTTTCACACATAGCAGCAAAGATCACATCCTTCTGCAGTATTTCCTAAGTACTCTAAAAGTTTTACGAAGGTGATGATAAGGATGTAGAGGAAGAGGCCAGTAACCATAACATCATGAACTGGTTTTGAGGGCTTGCTGTATTCCAGGCACTGAGCAATCTGTTCTATGCAGCTTGTTTCATTTCATGTGCTTTGTCTTACTGTATTTATAAGTAACTTATTATAAGTAACATTATTACTGCTTATAGAAAATGGAAAGCCTATCATTTTAATGGAACCTGCAGTAGGTGGTTAGGTAGAAAAATGATTCTCTTCAATTGGGCTCTCTGATAACAGACACAGAATTATAGGAGAAATAACACCTGCAGATCATCTTTAACAACAACACCAACCATTTTACTTCTCTGTCACTCCAGGAAGGGACCCCTTGCTCACCATGCTTTTCCTGCTGGGGGTTCCTGAAAGCTCAAAGAGTAGAGCAATGAATGGCATCAGGTGCACCCACCACAGGAAAGACACTGTCCTGCACAAGTTTCTCTCCTGCCACCACTGCAGGATAATCTGGTAGCTTCCCACATCCTCCTCCATGTTTGCAATAACTCCACACAGCCTCGAATGCGGACAAGGCAGGTCAGGATTTCATGTCCCTTTAGGAAATGTGAAAGTTAAAATATGAAAGTATAATGCACCAGCGATTAGGACTCAGAATCTCTGCTCAAATCTTTCTGTGTTATGGTAAACAATGAAAAACTTTCCTGCATGGGCAAGCATCTGTCAATTTATTTTTTAATTCTTTCTGCTCTAATTATTTTTGACACATGGGACACTATAATCCATTTAATTCCATCTATATCAAATATTTAAAAACACAACAGAGATATTCATTGGTTAAAAGGCACAAAGAAAGGAGCAAGTAGAATGTATGCTTCTGGCTAAGATGCACAATAGAATTTCATATCATTCCAGAATCTAGTGCCTTTTATATATAGTTTACTTTATTAGTAAACTTACTGCTTCCATAATCATGTAATTAATTTGTAAGGCAATAAAAACTCACAAATACTTAAGTTCCAAATTTTGTTTAGTTGCCACCATGTGGAGATGAATGTTATTCTTCTTATTTTCTTCAGTCAGTATGGGTACAGAGAGGAAGAGAGATTCACAAACATTCTGCCTATTGTAGCAGAACAATGACACAGGACTAAAATGTGAATTTCCCCAGTCCCATTTCCCAGCACAGGCTGCACCAGTGGAGCAAAATGGAAATGTTGTTCCCCATATGATGTTGAAATTTTGGGGGTGTTATCACAAAAAGGTATTTACCAGAAAAACCTCAGATAATTTGAAGATATATCTCAAGAAAAATAGAACGTAAATTATAATGATTCACTCACTGTTTTTAGAAAACAATCTGAAATTTTACATACTTTATTTGTTGGATATCAGAAAAGTATCACCCACCAATATACTGTATACAAATCTTCATGTGCGTGACAAGGAGAGAGGCACAAGAATTTTGAAAACATTGTCTTAACAGTAAATTTACAAGTTAAATGAAGTCTTTTCATCTCTCAGGTCATGGTAGCAATAGTTAAAGGAGAGTTAAAATCACTTAAGTATGTAATCTACTCGCTTTTAGGCATAATGATTATTTTGTTTGCACTAGCTAGATGAGTTTTAGGTACTCTTTGGTAAGTTTTTAAGAAAACTGCTTGTGGATTCATAAATCAATACTGACCCAGAAATATTGAAAGGAAAATCTACCCATAATGAGAATAGACAGGAGAGCAAGAGAATGAAATTATAGCAAGAATTCAGGTATCTTAGATGATTGTTCAGATGTCAAAAAATATTGGTGTTGATGTATATACTATTAAATATTATGTCTGTACCTCTAGAGATGGTATTAATGGGATATTTTCTAACTGCTAGCAAATATGCTAAGATAGTTGTTCTCAACTCTAGTGTTACAGAAGAACCTGAAATGTAGATTTCAGATTAAGTTTCATAATCTGAGGCTACCGTATCTGAATATTTTAAAATGTCCCTAGATAAATATATTAGAACCAAGAGTGACGCAAACTAAATTATTTTCAAAAAATTTTTTACATCAACCATATAAAATAGATAATTATTCCTGTTATGCAAATGAGGGGGATTACATTATTTACAAATATGCTTGCCCTATTTTATGTACTTTTTTTACTGCAGATGAGTTTCCAACTATGTTTACATTATTTCGTGTACTTTTCTCTTTTGTGTTTTTTCCCAGTTAAGTCAGAGTATGGCTTGACAAAAATATGCGTCTCAGTTTCCTTCACATAGCTGAAATAAGAGAAATGCAACGCTTATATCAGGAAAGACTGATGTAAAAATCTGTCAGTCAGAATTACAAAGGATAGGACTCAGCCAGGCTTTCTTTATTTCTAACATCTTCCATTGCACATTACAGGGTTTGTGATCACAAAAATAATAAAGCATATTACCACAGTAATATAGAATACTGAATCAATAAAAAGAAAAAAGAGATGTTAAACTAGAAAATATCTTTGAGACATTGTATTATAAGAAAATCCTGTGTAAAATTAAATCACCAAATGTGCTTTCTCTCATTTTTTTTAAATCATTGACAAGTACAGTGTGAGCTAATGCTACATTTGTGGTCATAATCTAAAATTATGTTCATCTACTTTAAACTCAATTATACACATAAGAGTTCACTAAAGACAAGGATAAGAGTTACATATTAAATAACTTTTACACATGAAAAGGGTGAGTGAGCTCTCATCTCATTGAAAAATGGAAATCAGAAAACCCAAGATTGATGAAAATTTCTGTGAGGTAATTGACTCAACACAATATGTTCTGATTCTGATCAAATCACTTTATTTGGGCCGGTGAGATGGCTCAGCGGCATAAGCGCCTGCCTTGCAAGCGCGAGGGCCCGAGTTCGACTCCCGGATCCCACATACGAAAAAGGGGCCGGTGATATCGCTCAGCGGCACGGGCGCCTGTTGGCGCGCGAGGTCCTGAGGTCAACCCCCCGGTACCCACAAAAAAAAAAAATCACTTTATTTTCAGATAATGCAGTCCTAGATCTTGTAGTATTTTAGACAACTGAAGTCAAGGGATATTGTACCATTTTCTGAGATTAAAGTAACTTATATTTGAATGTTTTTATTTTCTTCCAATAGAATCACATTTTTAAAAGAGGGATGGGTTAACATTCTTTCAATTCTTTTTCAAAAAGAATTGTGTGTACTTTACCGGGCTCATAGAGTTCTGAACCCTAAAGTTCTTGGTCTCCTAACATTGTGCTGTAGAGCATCCGTAAAGTAGGACTGTACAGAAGGTAGTGCAAAATAAACCACCCAAGAGTGAAAGACCTCATGAGGGTCAAGGTTGTCACAATAGAACAATATTGCTGAAGGTTTTGGCCATCATATAGGGATAATTTGGGAATATTCGAATGCATAACATATACAGAGTTTTGTGTGGTTTCACTTTTTTAATGACTTTTCTTTTTGAAAAGGTGTTCAAGCACTATCAAAATGTATAATCTAACGTATGTCTCAGAATTCCAACTCATGGGCTTCTCAGAGGACCCAGACCTGCAGCCTGTCCTCTTGGGCCTGTTCCTGTCCATGTACCTGGTCACAGTGCTCGGGAACCTACTCATCATCCTGGCCACCACCTGTGACTCCCACCTCCACACCCCCATGTACTTCTTCCTCTCCAGCCTGTCCTTGGCTGACATCTGTTTCACCTCCACCACGGTCCCGAAGATGATTGTGGACATCCAGACTCACAATAGAGTCATCTCCTATGTGGGCTGCCTGACACAGATGTCTCTTTTTCTAGTTTTTGTAACTATGGATGACATGCTGCTAACTGTGATGGCCTATGACCGGTTTGTGGCCATCTGCCACCCCCTGCATTATACAATCATTGTGAACCCACACTGGTGTGTCTTATTACTTTTGGTATCTGTCTTTCTTAGCCTTGTGGAGTCCCAGCTGCATAATTCAATTGTTTTACAATTTACCTGCTTCAAGGATGTGGAAATTGCTAATTTCTTCTGTGACCCTTCTCGACTCCTTAACCTGTCATGTTCTGATCCTTTAATCAAAACCATGTTCACATATATTGTTGGTATCATCTTTGGCTTTTTTCCCATCTCAGGGATCTTTTTCTCTTACTATAAAATTATTTCTTCCATTCTAAAAATACCATCATCTGGGGGGAGGTACAAAGCCTTTTCTACGTGTAGCTCTCATCTGTCAGCTGTTTGCTTATTTTATGGAACTGGTATTGGAACGTATCTTGGTTCAGATGTGTCGTATCCTTCCATCAAGGGCATGGTGGCCTCACTGATGTACACTGTGGTCACCCCTATGCTGAATCCCTTCATCTACAGCCTGAGGAACACGGACATCAGTAGCTCCCTGAAGAGGCTCTATAGTTGGAGAATCTAATCCCAAGATGTTTGAGATCCATTGGGAATGTAGGTTTTTAAATATTGTGAAATTAAACACCCCAAACTCACTTTTAAATACAGCCTTCTTGGTTATTTTGTTTCAGAAGTTTGATAACTTCAAGTTTTTATTATGCTTCATATTAGAATCATAGGTATTTGGGGAAGGTGGAATTCATATGGATGCAAAGTTTCATTGTGGAAATTGAAAATTTTTTGATGGGCAAAGAGTGATGTTTGCACAAAAATTTTACCACGATGTGCTTGAAAATTGTAAAAATGATACATTTAGTTATGTGTATCTTACTACAATGAACAATAGGAATAAAACACTGAGGATCTTCTTATTTAAAGGAAGAAATTAACAAAGTAAATAGTACATTTGATATTCCTCTTGAGTAGGGGAAGATCCGAAACCTTTTGTGGACATTCATTTTATCTCTCTTTTCTTCAATTTCCATTCCATTTCAGTAGTCATTAGAGATTGGGATAACATAGACCAATTTTGGCAGTTAAAAGCTGTATGCATTGAGACTCCAAGATCATCATATATAGCCAATTCCTGCTGCCTTTCATTTTGATTGTTTCAATCAGTTTTTTACTGCTGTGTCTCCTCATTCATGGTTGTCTGAAATAGGAAGCCCCTACCTGATACTGTTGATGTCAATGCTCTGGGTTTATGCAGTCTCCACTGGTCCTCTGGCATGTGAGGGGTGTAGGTTTGTAGATTTGGGACATAACCCAGTAGAGACACCACTTACTACAGTAAGTCCCCGACTTACAAACATTCGAGTTGCAAACACCCACAGGTGTACTGTATAAGATTTAAATTGTCAGGTACAAATGAATCTGACTTATGAACATTTTCCCAGAAAGGAACTCATTTGTATGTAAGTAGAGGACTTATTTACCTGTTAAAGGGAAAAATCAATGGAGGAAGGACTATTGGAGCCATTGCTTCCCATCATGAACATACATGAAATTTTGGATAATGAGACGTACTAATAGCATTGTGCACTATTTTCACCAAGGGAGTGTTTAGTTTTATATACTTGGGTGTGATGGGGTTCCCAAATTCTCTAAGTTTTCTTTTACTTTCACACTAGTTTTGCTTCCCAAAAACATCTACTCCACAGTAGCAGATTTGGGGTGTCTGTAAATTGTTTCCTCAGCACTCAGAAGGGAGGAGATTCCTTCACAGGGTGCTGATGAGGATGCACATGAGGATGGAAGTAACCGAAGCGTCAGGAACCAATATTGAGGGATTCCTGAATGGCAACCTCTGAGTTATCAATGCATGTACTTTTTTCCATTCTAACAGCACTATGTTTCTCAAGTATCAATTCATGTACTTTTTTCCATTCTAACAGCACTATGTTTCTCAAGTATGACAGAGATATATTTTTTAAAGAATGAAAGGGGCACACTAATTTTGTGTAATTTTTACAGGTTGTTGGGTAGAAAAGGGTGAAGAAATGTTTCCACATGGCGTCTGACATCACACACAGGGCATCTTGCAGTTGAATCCTGGCACTTAGGCCCTTTGACAATCTAAGCACCCATTTCATTTTCCTGTCTCTTTTGGAAGTGATCTCCTTTTTATTGTGCTCTACCCTCTGGGAGTTCCAAGTAAATCACAGGGGCAAGGGAGTGACACCTGCTGTATCTGCTGTCAGAGGGATTCCTGAGATCAGAGGTGACAATAAAACTAGAGAAGGTCCACAGTGGTTAGTACTGATCTCATTCTTTTGTTTTTTTTTGTTTTTTTTTTTTTTTCAACACACCTCACTATAAAGTTCAGGATGGCACTGAAATCACTATGTGACCTATCCTGGTCTCAAACTCGTGGCAACCCTGCTTCCTCAGCTCACAAGGGCTAGGATTACAGGCATTTGTCACCACACACATCTTAGTACTGGTCTTGTTCTTGTCCCACATTGCAAACTTTCCTTAAAGATGTTCATATTGTCCTCCCATATTTTAAACAGCTCTAGATCTCTGCTGAAAACTTTTTGATGCTTGGGAAACAAAGTAAAGTGTTGGTGGACCAGATACAAAGACTCACAATTTATCTTTCAATCCTGTTTCCATCCCTTATTATTTCTATAACACATGGCAAGTTTTTTTTCAATCTCTGAGACTCAGCATTCACATCTGAGTTGATTTCTTGTTGATATAACTGCACTGATATGGATCAAACAGATAATGTGTAGTCCTCCTGTTATTAATAGGTGATGGGTGTGTAATATAAGGCTAAAATTCAATTTAGGAATTCTTAGAAGGAGTGATATAAGATTCAGTTTCATGCTTTTAAAATGCAATATTCTAGGATCCAAATTTGTCATTTTATTTTTTCTGTAAAGTGGCATTTTGTTTTTGTCTATGTATAAATATATGCATGTACTTGGAGATCAATTGAATCTTCCATTTCAGATTCCCTGGATCCTATCTCTATCTTGACACACAGGGATATTAAAAATAAAAACCCTTGTTAAACATTGATTAGACCCTTACTTGGATCTCAATAGTTGGGCATAATTACTGTGGCTTCTACAGTCCGGTGCTTCCGGTGTGTGGCTTACCTCCCTCTTAGGAATGCCCCACAGAACTAGAGCCAAAGTGCAGAGCTCTTGTTTTTGTCTATATTAGGAACATATGGCCCTTGTACCTTTATTTAGCAGCAGCTATTATATTTAATTATTCCAAGATCATAGCAAATATTTTCGTGGGTATTTTTGTAAAATATACAAAAAGAGAAGTGGGTGGTATTGTGAATGGGGCTAGATATATTTTAACATTTTTCATCATTTTACACTCCTGTGCCTCTTTCAACTTCATCCACCAATAAATTCGCTATTTGTAAAGAGAGAGAGGGCTTTATTTGAGATAAAAACATGAAGTGCCTAAATATTTAATTTCCACGCTTCCTTTAGGTCCACACATGTGGAGATGGGTGACAGTCTCCGTGTTTCCACCAAGCACTGTGAGCAGGGGGAGGTGTACAGATTCACACACTTTGTGCATTAGTAACAGGTCAATGGTACAGGTCTAAAGTGTTACCTTCCTCACTCTCATTACAATTTCCAGTGTTCTCTAATGTATCTAAATGAAAACACTTCTTATGTAATACAAAATTTCCTGGTCAATAATCATTTAAGGATTATTAACAGACAGACTTCAGGAAAATTTTTGAGGTTTATCTTATGAGTAACATGTGTGTGTAATAGGACTGATTTTTTTTATTGGGAGAATATAGGTGATTCATTGTAAAATTGAATATACGTCAATTATTGGAGTTCAAACACATATTCTTTATGCCCATAGTGTCTGCTAATTTTCATTTGCATGATATAAGGAATATTGAAAGTATATCTCATAACAATAAACTGACAAATTGTATCACATGTTTTTCTTTGGTAAGGCTGTGCATCTGTGAAATCATTTCATGTGTCAGGAAAGATAGACCAAACCTGTCGATGAGAGATAAAGAGGTTGGCATTTAAACTTGGGCTTGGAATCTCATGATGCTAATCCTTAACTATAAATAAGGAAATTTAAGATAGAAATAAAACGGAACAATTTCAACAGTTGACTACAGAATAAAAAACAAAAATACATAATGCGAAAGCGTCCCCATGAGATGTGTTGCTGAGACTGGATGGTTTTGATAAAACTAAGATGAATGTGACTGTTACATATATCTACAATGTACTAATACACTTAACAATTAAAAAGAAAGTAACTCATAAAAATACTAATTTAAAAGTTTTCTTTTGAAAACATAATGATATATATCCATCTATATACATATAGATGGATATATAACCATCAACAAATGTTTATTTTAAGATTTCATAAATGTTTTTTGTGTTAATCCACTGAAAACTTTTTGTGACGTTACTTAACTAGGTGGTCTGCTTTCTTTATATTTGTAAATAACTGTAATTAAATTTCAGGTGTAGGTATATACTCAGCAGAAAATTTCATACTAATTCCTGCATAACAAAATAGTGTAATAAATCTAAATCCAACAACCTGTATAGGTCTTTTATCCCATGAAATAATCCTGTGTGGTCTCAAGAATTCCAATGTTTGAGGTAAATGTGCAGATTACCTAAACGGAAGCAAGAAATTGTTCAATCATGAACTGCAGAACATCAAGCAGGGAAACTGGAAAGGGGAAAAAACCCAGAGGAACTCCAAATGTCTAGTCCACTCAAAAATATAAGCACATCTCCACCCCAAGAGGGTAACTTAAAGCAAACCTTTATGCCTAATACTGAGGGAACAGAAAACATTCAGTTCTATAGGTGAATATTTATTTTTATGGCAAATTATAAACTGAGTGTAATGTGAGAAATTCTCAAGCCCCTCTAACATGTGATTTGATGAATTTTCTGTTTTGCAGTGATACCAGCGAGATTAGGTAAATCTTATCATTACATGTCTCTAAAAAGGTGCTCTGGACAACTCTTAGTTATTACTTGATACGTCTCCAACTATCATTCCTACACAGTCAATTTTTAGACACAGTTCTTTTTACTGAAAAATAATACAAGATCCTTCTTTTAACAAAATTTGCTGATTTTGTATGATGTTAGATTAGCTACATGTGGTACGACTTTGCTGTGTGTACAATAAAGCAATTTATTTTCCTTTGTTAGAAAAAGTAAATCTGTATAAAATTTTAAAATTCAAAATTTCACTAACATTTTATTTTTTAAAGCAGTGATAAGTGAAGTGTGCATTTATGCCACATTTCAGATTAGTGGTGTCACTTCTGCCTCCTGATCAGGCAACCAAACACAAGCACACCGCCCTGCTGTCCAAGCAGCGCATCTGGATTGACAAAAAATTAGAAGGACACAGTTTAATGAAAGGAAGACACTTTATTTGTAAAGAGGAAAAGGAAGGGAGAGGAAAGGAGAACCTAGATAGCTACCCTGACAAGAAAGAATCAGGGTAGGGGGCTCCTGAAAGATGGAGGACCCATGGACTCTTTGTTCCCAGGTGCTTTTATACGGGGGCAAGCAACCGCCCCAGCCCTCCACCCAGAACTTGTCATATCTGGATTGGCTTCCAGGCGCCTCTGCCTAATGTCATTTCTTCTAGTTCTCTATATGCAGCCTTTTTTGTCTGTTAGTTTACTTGTCCTTGACCTACATTTTAAGGTCTTATCTTTGGGGTAGGTGGCTAGTTGGCAAGGGGATATCTTATTCATGGTTATCTTAGAGTTAGTAAGGGGTTATGTGGCTATCTATTGTACTCTATAATGACCCTAGAGTGAGTAATATAGTAACTCAAGAGAGTCAATTAACATATATATGTTAGTATATGTAGTATATATATATATATATATAGTTAGTATATATATATATAGTTAGTATATATATATAGTTAGTTAGTTAGTTAGTTAGTTAGTTAATGCATAGGCTTGAGTACATATTGCCTTAAAATTTGTTAGTCTCCCCCCACGTTTTCCTGTATTTTATCAGAGGTGGGGGTAGCCTATTGTTTGTGCGCTTTGCTTTCTCTCTGTGTGTGGACTGTCAGCTCTTTTTCTGGTTCTTTGATGCAAGTATTAAGGCCATTTGGTGCCTTCTTTATCTGTTTTCTCTCTCTTTCTCTACCCTTATCCTTGACCTGCTTCCCAGGGAAATCTCTCTACTAAAGTTTGTATTTAACTCCTTCTAGTCAGTATTAGCTGGAAGACCTAAGGAGGCCCCTGTTTTATTTTCTTGTCTACAGACCCCACCCCTACAGTGGTGTCATATTAGTGTGTGTATTTAACTAAAAGATATTCATTGAGATTCGGAATAATTTTACAAGAATAAATATTATTCAAGTTAGCACTTACACCCACAAAGGAGGGAAATCAGTAAACACAAAAATGATAAAAGTACTTTTGGGAAGTAACTGGCACAGAACAATACTTCGTGATGATGAGTTATTGACTTTATTCATTGTCCATAAAATGCAAGTCAAACCCTAAGGGTTCTCAAACATTGTAAATTAAGGAAGCTTACACCATCTTCTTAGAATAAAATAAGATCTCTTTCCTTGCTTCCTAATTTCCTTTAATGAGAAAAATTTTGTTCTAGGTAAAAAATATTTCTTATTCTCTTTATTGTTTAAAAAGATAGGACGCCTTTCACTGTGATTATGGACTTATTATCTCTAATATTCTTCGACTTTTATATTGTTCAGCTGAATGTCTCTAGGTACATGCATTAAAAATTGTCAATAACTCACAAACCATTATTCAAAGATTTCTAAGGAGATGGGGTTTGTCACAACTTAAAAATTGCTGAAGGCGTAAGGACCTGTTACCAGTGAGAACTTGGATTACACATGTCTAGAGCATTTCCTACTTGCACATTTGTTCTTCAGTCTCACCATCTTTTCTTTCTTACAGGTATCCATGTTATATAGAAGGACAACATCTAACCTTTTCTTCAGAACTCCATCTCTTTTGAATCTAAGATAATTCACACCTGTACCTTATCCTTCTAGGACTGCTCCTGTCCATGTACCTGGTCACTGTACTCAGGGACCTTCTCCTCCTTGCTGTCAGCTCTGACTCCCACTTCCACATCTCCATGTTTTTCTTCCCTTCAACCTCTCCTTGACTAACTCTGTCTCATCCCCACCATGCTCACAAAGATAACTGTGGACATCCAGCCTCACAGCAGAGTGATGCCCCATGTAGAGGCTGCTTGACACCACTGTCTCTCTTTCTCGTGTCTGTGATGTGGATGCCACACTCCTGACTGTGATAGCCTGAGGTCCGTTTGTGGCCTTCTGTAACCCACTGAGGTATTCAGCCATCAGAAACACTTGTCTCTGTGGCTTCTTCATTTTAATTTTTATTTTTATGCAGCATTTGGATGCCCATTTCCTAATTTTATTCTCAAATACATTTTCCTACCACAAGGATGCAAAAATTGTTAATTTCTTGTGCAACACTGCCCACTTCCTTAATCTTGCCTAATCTGACAACTTCTCCAATAACAGTAAAGTATATTTGCTATGCCATGTTCTTCCCCATCTGCAATCTTATGGGACATTTTTTTCAGACTACGAAATTGTTTTCTCACTCTGAAAATTATCATCACTCTGAAAGTAGGAAGAATGAAATCTTCCCTACTTGTGGGTCCCAGCTGTCAGTTGTTCACTTATTGCATATGGAGTTGGCGTACATGTTGGCTCAGCCATATTAAATTTTCCCATAAACAGTGTGTCAGCTGCAGTGATGTACACTGCAGTCGTGCCTGTTCCAAATCCCTTCATCTACAGCCTGAAGAACAGAGGCAGAATAAATCTCCACAGATGAAAATTCTAGACTCAGTACTAGTGACATCCATTTGAATACAGTTTGGAAAAAGCAAAACAACTCAACATCAACACTTGTAAGTTCTCCCTCTCTGGTCACGTTAGTATCATACTTTTGTTGCCCAATTTCTTACAATTTTTCATAGTACATTGCTGGGTTATAAACAAAGAAATGTAAAGTTGGGTATTAATTTTCAGATTGGAAAATGAAAAGTTCTTGCAGATGTATGATGTCAAGTGTTTCAGGGCAATCTGAATGTAATTAAAGTCACTGAAGTGTGTACATAATGTAGTTAAAATTCAATGTTTTTTGTTGTGTGTGTTTTACTCCAAAAATGAAATAAAGGAAGATAGTCATAATAATTATATATAATTATATATGAGTGACAGAAGTGATTCAGACACACCAGCTTTATGTGAGTAGAGGAAAAACCCAAGTTCTCTTTTGGACTTTTCTTATTGTCTCTTTCTTCATTAGGATTAGAACGTCCTTAGAGATTGGGGTGGCATGGGCCAATTTGGCTAATTATGAGCTCTGAGCATTGAGCCACCAATATCTTATAGTTGTCAATAATTTTCTTGCGCCTCCCGCTTTCTAGGTTGACAACTCCAGTCCAGTGAGGTCCATACCTATGTCCAGGTCTCTATGGTGGTCTGAATCATAAAGTTCCTATCTGAATTTGTATTACATTTAATCCTGAGGGCAGAGCCTGAGGCTTCACTGGGCAACAGACATAGCAGGGTTTTTGGATCTGCTCTCCTTGACTGTGACCCCGCAGAGAAACAGCATCTTCAGCCAGTAAGTGCAGAGGGATCTCATGGGTATGGGAAGGATGCTTGAAGTGTTGTTTCCTCATCGTAAGGACATACAGGACAGTTTGGGCAGTCAGATGGGAAAGAATAAATATGAAAATTACCAGTTATAGCAAGTGGAAATTTTACGTTCTTGGTCATAGTGAGGAAGGCACAATTATTATTTCAAATTTGCCTTCTGTAAATTCTGTTTCTACTTCCCATTGGTGTCTCACCCATAATAGCAGGAAAGTGATCCCTCCACCGTGTTTCTTAAGCAGTCCAAAAGGATTATGAAGAAGATGGTAAGGACATAGAGGAGGAGGACAGTGATCACAACATCACGAGCTGGCTTAGAGGGCTTCCTGTATTTCAGGCACTGAGCCTGTGTTGCAGGTATCTTGTTTTATTTCCCGTGCTTTGTTTTCCTGTGTTTATGAGTGCCCACATTGTTACTGCTTGTAGAAATGGAAGAGCCTGTAACGTTAATGGAACCTAAGCAGGTTGTTAGGTAGAAAAATGTTCAGGCATATTTGAATTGGGCTGTGTGATTACAGACACAGCATTAAAGGAGTATCAGTCCCAGTAGACTGTCCCCTGAGCAACACAACCAACCATGTCACTTCCCTGTCACTCCAGGAAGAGATACCTGTGCTCTTCCTTTGTGGGCTCCTGTCAGGTCATAGAGCAGAGCAGGGTGCAGAACCAGCTACATCCAGCATAAGAAGGACAGATATAGACCACAGGCAAAGATCACAGAAGAGCACACACTTGCTAGTTCAGCACATATGTCTCTCCTGTCACCACTGCAGTATATTCTTTTAGCTTTCCACATCCCTTTCCATGCATGCAGTTATTTCATACAATATCACCTTGGAACATATAAAGTCTGCATTAAATTTCCATGTAGTGAATAAGAGAGTTAGAAAACGTACCTCAGTGGGGCCGGTGAGATAGCTCAGCAGCATAAGTGCCTGCCTAGCAAGCGCGAGGTCCTGAGTTCAACTCCCAGTACCCACATAAAGGGAAAAAAAGGGCCGGTGATATCGCTCAGCACACGGGCGCCTGCTGGTGCGCGAGGTCCTGAGGTCGACTCCCGGTACCCACAAAAAAAAAAAAAAAAAAAAAAAAAAAAAGAAAGAAAATGTACCTCTGATGCTCCTGTGGTAAAAACTTCACTATATATGCTTAAACATTTCTGTCACCTGGGAAACAATGAAAAACAAGTTCATTGGACAGCATTGTGAGATCAATTTTTAATCTTTTCAGCTCACTTATTAATTCTGTGATGTAGGACAGGTCATTAATATCTCTGGGACATAACATTGTGCGTTCTGTCTGCACATTCCTTTCTTCCATGAATGCCCCATAGGTGTAGAGACCAGATAAAACAGCTCAAGTGTGTCATGGACATGTGGACCCTATCGTTCACTAATTACATCTATGTCAATCATTCAAAGCCCTGCAGAGATGTTCATGACTGAAAGAAGAAAAGGAGGCACGAAGAAAAGTGCACAGGTCAAGCTGCGCCTAGGGCTGAGACAAATTATAGAGCGTCACATTATTCCACGATCCAGCACCCTTGAGTACAGTTTACCGTACTTATCAGTTCACTTTCTGCTTGCATGGTGGTGTGATTCTTTATTTTAAAAGCAAAAACTCACAGTGACTGAGTACTTAAGTTCAGAACTTGCTTTAATTGTCACAAACTTCATTTTCCTCAAGTAGCATGAGCACAGAGAGGGGAAGAGAGTCACCCATATTCTGTCTCTTGAAACAGTTCAGTAATACGGAAGTAAAATGTTCGTTTCCTGACTCCCATCCCAGAGCAGTCTTCTCCACCATAGCCAAATGGAAATATAATTCCATATATGATGATAAAGTGTTTCTGGTTTATTTTCATAAATGGTTCATTACCAGAGAGACTCTAGAAATATTCCTGTGGTATATCTATCTATATCTTCAGAGTAAGAGGATGTAAGTGATAACACCTCACATTTTTGCAAAACAAGCATAGGTGAATAATGTAAAATTTTATATACATTAAGTTCTGGAAATCAGAAATACATCTTATGAATATATTTTATACAGAATTTTATTCAGTGACTGGGAGAGATGCTCAAAAATTTTAAAGGATTTTTATAATAAACTTAGAAGTTCAAAAAGATCATTCTCAAAAGTAATGCTTTGCAACACATAATACATTTGAAGCAGATCTACGTCCTTCTCAGGGAGATTTAAAACCAGTTCTGATGTAACCTAGTCCATTTCAGGTGCAGCAGGTGTCATGCTGTACACTTCTTGTGTGAGCTTTATGTACTTTTAGGTAAGTTTCTGGAAACTTCGACAGGAAAATAATCTACTCAACCAATCTATGATAGTAAATGCCTAAGGGAATAAGTGTGCAGGATAATAAAATCATGTGGAGATAGAAAGAATGCCAACTTGCAGATAATCTTTCAGATCTTTATGAAGTATTAACTTTGATGTTCATATTTTAAAACTTTATATGTTAATAGATAGATGTTAGTTTATACTATAGTATTAGATAATAATAGCAGAGCATTTTCTGAATGCCAGGAAATATTCCATGGCAGTAGTTCTCAACTCTGGTCTACAAAAGTCGCACAAGATCTTCAAATGTATATGTTCTCATTAAAATGGTTTTGGTCTGAGACCTGAGTATGTGGATTTTTAAAAATGTCCCCAAGTAAATACATTAATAAATTACACAGAACCAGTATTTATTCAATTTAAAAAAAAAGCATTTTCTCAGAAGAACCACGTAAGGTAGGTAATCATTTTATCCATGAGGGGGAATTACATTATTTACAGGGATTTTTGCATTATTTCATGTACATTTTTCTTGTGCTGGCATGATTTCTATTGTGTTTACATTACTTTACTTACTTTTCTGTTTGGCATTTTTTCCAATTCACAGTGCGTCCTAACAAAACAATATTCCTAAATTACACTCATGTAGTGGAAATTAGAGAATTGCAAAATATGGATCAGTCTTCTACTGTAAGTAAGAGGGTTTATGATCAGGAAAACAGTAAGTTCTATTACCATACTTCTATAGAATGCAGAATCAAGGAAAAGACCAGAGTGTTTTACATAGCAGGTATTTTATTGATACTGTATAGAGTTAATTAAAATAATCCTGTACAAATTTTAAAATGTCAAAGGTACTTCTTATCATTTATAATCATTTATATCATTGGTAGTTGAGTGTACATTAATGCCACTTTCATAGTCTATATGTTATTTAAGCTTAATTGAAATGCCTTTATAAAAATTTTAAGTTCACTTAGGGCAAGGATAGAAATTAAAGGTTAAATTTTTAATATGCAATGAAGTTTGAATAATTATATTCTTCAAACAGAAAAATCAGAAATTCGAGATTAATGAAAAACTCATTGGAGACAACTGGCTCACCATGATGTGTTCTGATTATGAACCATCAGCTTTAATTTGGTGTTTGGATAATAATTCCTAGACTTTAGTACTTATCTGTACCCTAAGTCAAGGTAATTGGTGTCATTTTCTGAAAAAATTGGTATATTTGAATGCTTCTTAATTTCTTTCCAATAGAATTTTTTTTTCTTTCTTAAAGAGGCATGGCTTAACTTTGTTTTCCTTAAAATAACTGGATGTATTTTACTGGGATCGTGATCCCCTGAAGTGTACTGTAGCATTGTTCAGAAGAGTGCTTCTAAAGTAAGTGTCGGGCCGGTGAAATGGCTCAGTGGCCTAAGCGCCTGCCTGGCAAGCGAGAGGGCCCAAGTTCAACTCCTGGAACCTACATACGGAAAAAAGGGCTGGTGATATCGCTCAGTGGCACGGGTGCCTGCTGGCGCGCAAGGTCTTGACGTCAACCCCCGGTACCCACAAAATAAATAAATAAATAAATAAATAAATAAATAAATAAATAAAGTAAGTGTGTATAGAAGGAGATGTATATCAAAAATTCTAATAGTGAACAGGGCTTGAGGAACTGGATTTTTCATAACTGAATAATATTGATAAAGACTTTGGACCTCAAGTGTAGTTTACTTGTGAATATTTCAAATGAAATTATGTAGTATTCTGTATCTCTTTCATTTTTCTAATGACATTTCTTTTTGAAAAAGTGCTCAAAAAACATGGAAACACACAATCTCACAAGTGTCTCTGAATTCCATCTCCTGGGCTTCTCAGAGGATTCAGACCAGCAGCCCGTCCTCTTTGCACTCTTCCTGTCTGTGTACCTGGTCACAGTGCTCGGGAACCTGCTCGTCATCCTGGCTGTCAGCTCTGACTCCCGCCTCCACACCCCCATGTACTTCTTCCTTTCCAACCTGTCCTTCACTGACATCTGTTTCATCTCCACCACAGTCCCAAAGATGATTGTGGACATCTCAACACAGAGTCGAGTCATCTCCTACGTGGGCTGCCTGACACAGATGTCTTTCTACCTCTTTTTTGGATGTGCAGATCACATGCTTCTGACGGTAATGGGTTATGACTGGTTTGTGGCCATCTGTAACCCTCTACGTTACCCTGTCATCATGAACACTAGCTTCTCTGTCTTCTTACTCTTGGTGTCTTTTTTAGTTAGTCTTCTGGACTCACAGATACACAATATGATTGCCTTACAACTTACCTGCTTCAAAGATGTGGAAATTGCTAATTTCTTCTGTGAGCCTTCTCAACTCCTTAACCATAGTTTTTCTGATCCCTTTACCACCAAAATATCAATGTATTTAAGTGCTGTTATATTTGGTTTCTTTCCCATCTCATGGAACCTTTACTCTTACTATAAAATTGTTTCTTCCATTCTGAAAATCCCATCATCAGGTGGCAGACATAAAGCCTTCTCCACCTGTGGGTCTCACCTGTCAATTGTTTGCTTATTTTATGGAACAGGCATTGGAGTGTATTTTGGTTCAGCTGTGTCACAGTCTCCCAGGAAGGGCATGGTGGCCTCATTGATGTACACTGTGGTCACACCTATGTTAAATCCCTTCATCTACAGCCTGAGGAATAGGGACATGAGTACTGCTCTGAAGAGACTCTACAGAAGAACAGTCTACAATTAAGACTTTGCCATCCACTGGGAATGTGACAGAGGACAGGAAAGTAAAGATCAATATGTGAGATACATATACATAGTGGTACTTTGGTTCATGAACTTGGTTCTTTCCACGATTCTGGTCACAGGCTGTGTTGAGTGAGAACCGAATCAAATTCATTGGTTATACCCAATGTTACATATCACAACATATACTAATAAAATGCAGGGAAAAGAAAACAGAGCAAAACTGAACACTTAGTCCTGTAAATCTGCCCTCTTGGTTACATTATATTTGATGATTGATGGTTTTAATTTCTCATCAAGTTTCATAGTGGAAAGTTTCATAGAGGTTGACAGAGGTGGGGGCTAGAGGAACTCTGTTATTTTTAATTTTAAAAAGAAAAAATAAAAATGATGATACAGAATTTCAAAACAAGATAATAGGAGATTAACAATGGTTAATATATTGTGTATTGTTATCTTCAAAGTAGTTGCTCAAATTATAAGACACAGGCATGAAAAATTGATCAAAATGTAAGCACAAACTGTTCCTCTCAATGAACTAATAGAGATTAGTAGTATAAAAGGGGAAGAAACTGCTCAAGAAGAAAGAACAGGGCCAGTGACATAGCTCAGCGGCATAAGTGCCTGCCTGGCAAGCGCAAGGTCCTGAGTTCAACTCCCGGAACCCACATACGAAAAAAGGGCCGGTGATATCGCTCAGTGGCATGGGCGCCTGCTGGCACGTGAGGTCCTGAGGTCGACCCCTGGTATCCACGAAAAAAAAAAAAAAAAGAAGAAGAAGAAAGAACAACTGGGGTGGGAGAAAGGAGAAAAGAAAGAAGGGAAAAGAATATATATATATGATAGATAAGGAACTGTGTTTTTAAAATCAATGCAAACATTTATTTTGGGAAGATGAAAAATTTATAGAGATGGATGAGAGTGCTTGTTGCAGAAAAATATCAACACAATTAATCCCAGCAAAATGTTAACTTAAAAGTGTAAGGCTCGAATCAGAATGACTCTCCCAGCCCCCAACTTTTTTGCCAGCAGACACACTATTCTCAACAGGACACAGCTCAGCACTGAGGCTGTCATGGGCAAACACAGGATGGACAAGGACAAGGAATTCTGCAGGTCCCTGGACATATCTGAAGATACCCAAAAATTTACACCAGACCTTCAAGGACTTTGCCCACTGAGGTGCAAGACTGCCAGAGAACTTTGGCCACAGATTTTTATTACATCTTCCCACCTAATGTCCCTTGCATTCTTCCAATCCCTATAAAAGGGGCCCAATTCTCTTTGATGAGGAATTAAGCACACAGATGGCCTTTTTGCCCTACAGATGGCTTTTTGCCCTCTGTCTGCCTGCACCCAGGCACAATAAATTCCATGCCATGTTGCTTTTACACAAGCCGGGGCAATGTGGTGACATTTTGAGACCCTATCTCCCAAAAAGAAAAAAAGTAAAAGCAGCTGGGGATGTAGTTCAGTTTGAAGACCCTTAGTTCCACCCCCAGTACTGAGAAAAAAACAAAACAAGAAAAAAGTGCCCTGAGGAGGTGCCACAGTACAACAATCTATCCTCAGGACCTGTGATGTTTCATTTGGAAATATAAGTTGGAGAAAGGTGAAAAAGTAAACTTTTGGTTCTTTAATTTCAGTATACCGAGTCATATTATTAAGTACTTTGTGTGCTTAATTCCTCCTCAAATTTCACAGTAGAATGGTTTTGGATGTTAAACACTGATAGGAGAAGGAGGCATAGGGTCATTTTGAAATGTGTACAAGGGTCGGTGAGATAGCTCAGTGGCATAAGCACCTGCCTGGCAAGTGCGAGGTCCTGAGTTCGACTTCCGGTACCCACATAAAAAAAAAAAGAAATGTGGACAAAACTGAGAATAGGAAAAATTTGTGGAGTTGTTTGATGAAGGTAATTGCACAAAAATTTAAATGTAATTAATGCCACTGTCTTGCACTTAGATGATTAAAATTGTAATTTTTACATATATTTTACCAGTGTGAATAATGGGAATAGGTAAGTGCATATGGCTCTTTAAGAATTAAAGACATGAAAGAAGGGGTATTACACATACACTTCCTGCTCAGTAGTAGAGGATCCAAAAGCACTGTGGACTTTCATTCTTTTCTTCTTCCTGAGCTACTATGAGGAAGTCCCTAGAGATTTGGAGAATATGGATTAATACCTGATCAGGACCTCTTTCTCTTAGGTCTCCAAATTCATGTAATCATCAATAATCAGCCTGGGCATCCAGCACTTCAGCCCAAGGGTTCTAGTCCACTGGGTCCACACCTATTTCTGCTCTGCCCATTTTTAGGCTGCAGGAAGCTTCAATCTGACCTGTTGGCACCATCAGTCCTGAGGATGGAGCCTGTGTTTTCATCAGGCATTGATCTGGGGACCAGTGTGGGTCCTTAGTCTTCACCCATGAGCCAGCAGAGATGGAGCTTTACCCAGTAAGTGTTGAGACGATGGGGGAAGGGTCACAGGAAGAGTTATTTCCCCTCATCTGTACAAACACGACATCGTGGTTAGTCAGGTGAGAGGACACTTATGTACAAACTTCAATTATCAGGGCTTTCTGTTGTTGTCGGTGGTTGTGGTGGAAGTTCGGAAATCTCATACAAAAATTTCTCCTTCCCACACTGATTCTACTTCGCATTGACCTTTTATCTGTGAGAGCAGAATGTGGGTCCTTCCTGCTGTTTCCTACGCGTTCCAGAAGAATTAGGCAGGTGATGATGAGTAGGGAGAGGGAAGGATGACAGCGCCCACAAGGCCAGGAGGTTTTTCTAAGGGCTTTCTGAATGCTCGTCCATGAGGTGTGTGTTCTATATAGTTTGTTTTATTTCCTCTGCACAACCCTCCCCTAGTTAAAACTGTGAAATAGTAATCAATATACAGATAAAAAAGAAATATAGAGCCATTTTTATGTATAATAAACTAGGTTGTTAGGTTCAAAAGACTGAATCTGTGTTTGAATTTTTCTGTCTGATTAGAGACACATGGTATCACGGCTTCATAACAGAACTGTTCCCCCCGCAATTATCCCCAAGACTCCACAAATCGGCCCACATTCTCAGCTCTCTGGGAACTGCCTTGCATTCACGGAGGAAGAAGTGAAAAGGAATGTCCTCCAAAGCCCTTTCCCTAGCCTGTCACACCAGGAAGAGCGCTTTTGCTCACCGCTCTTCTCTTTTGAGGATCTTGTAGGTCACAGGGGAGAGTCGTGCTTGGCACTTGCTGAATCTGCTGTAGGGAGGGGGGCCACAGATCACGGGCAAACGCCGCATAAAGGGTGAACGCATAGTAAGTTAGCACCCAGCTCGCTCTCGCCCACATCCAAGGTACCACTGCGGCTCTCCGCATCTCCTCTGTTCAGAAATAGTTATACAGTGTGACCGAGGCTTCGGCTGAAATCTTTCTGGTAATTCAGAAAAGATTAAAATGTTTATGGCATTGGATGCTGAGAGTGATGACTTCATTTTAGGCCCGGTGGCTCCACTTATTATTGCTGTGACACAGGGCAGGTTGCTAGCGTCTCTGAGACTCTGCATTGTCAAGTGTTTGTATTTCTAGTTGATACAACTGCGTTTAGTATGGATTAAAATACAACTCACGCCTACTATGTGATCAATATGAGATGAACGTGGAAAATAAGTGGAAATAAGAAACATTATTTTATTATTATTTATTATTGTCTTTGCTACTCATTATATAATTTGACTTAAATTTCCTGTGATTCCAAGTCATGGTTTTCCTCATTCCCTAGCAGGTCAGTTCATTTTTGTCCTCAGGTATATAAATCCTGAGTATTTGGGGAGGAACGCCCAAGTTTGTCATTTCAATTTCCCCAGTGTTTATACCTTTCTTGGCACAGAGGAGGCATTAACAATTCAAATACCAGTGCACTTTTTCTTGGTTCACAGCAATGAAGCTTGACTTATGAATTCCCCACACTGGGGCCATTTTGGCTATATATTCCTTCTTTCAAGCATGCTTTGATGGATCAGGGATAAACACAATAGTGCTTATTTTTATCTATGCCATAAACACAAGGAACTCATTATTTGGAAAAACAATAAAACATGGGAGAGATTTCACAAATATGAAACAGAGAAAGCAGACTTGTGGCAGTACTCCCATTGCTTTTGTTTTAGGATTTAAGGTTCTTCAGTGAATATGAAATATCTGATTTTTCTAAAATAATTTTGTATGTTTGCCACACATAAAAATTCCTTAAACATGGCGAATTGGTACATATGTATATATTACATCTTAACCCTTTCACTTCCCGTTGCTGTACCATCTCTCGACCTCCCAAACTCCAGATTCCCTTTCATTCTCCACAAAGTTCATCTCCCTGTTTCCTATCACTTATCTTTTCTTATTCTCTTCAAATTATTTATACTTTGCATTTCTCATATCAGAAAAGGCACGTGGTATTTAAGTTTGCATATCTGGTTATTTTTCTTGCGATTATGGTCTGAAAGTGCATTCATTTCCCAAAGAATAACTCCTATTTATCCTTATGCATGGCTGAGTATAGCCCAGTGTGTATATACGACATATTTTCTTAATACATTCATGTGTTGATTGGCATATAAACAGTTTTCATGATTTTTTTTTTTGTGGGTAACAGGGGGACGACCTCAGGACCTCGCGCGCCAACAGGCACCCGTGCCACTGAGCAATATCACCGGCCCCTTTTTCGTATGTGGGTTCCGGGAGTCTAACTCGGGCCCTCGCGCTTGCAAGGCAGGCGCTTACGCCGCTGAGCCATCTCACCGGCCCATCATGATTTAACTATTATGATTTGTGCTGCTATAAATATGGGTATGCTTAATTCAGAGTTTTATAATTCTTTTGGGAAGATACTTATAGAAAATAGAACTGGTTCAAATACAATTTGTAGTTTTAGTTTTTTGAGAACTCTCCATAGGGATTTCCACTATCAATAGTGTCAGAAATCAGCAAGAGTAGATTAAATTAAACAGTTAAAAATTTAGAAAATCTTCATCACAACAATTAAAATGGAGGGTTGGGGAAAAGGAAAAATGAAAGAAGTTAGGAAATTTGAGAAAGAGGGAGGATGAAAAGGACAAGGACAAAAAAGTGAGACAAATTTCAATTAAAGAATAAAAGAAGATAAATAAAGTTAGGCAAAAGAAACAGAAAAATGAAAAATAAGAAAAAGAGATAAAACAAAGAACAAAAGAAATGAAAAAGCAAAGCCAAGCAAACAAATAAACAAATGAAAAACCCATACAAAGAGATGTGAGTCAAAAACATCCCTCTGCACTAGGGTGTTTGGGTGAATAGTTTGTATCCAGGGGCTGTAGTATATGAACCCACCACACTGGGAGAAAGGTAGCGAGTCACCACCAGGGCCTGTTGAGTTTCCACACCCAGTTTTGCTGGGTGAGTCCTCAGTGAGACCCGTGTCTCCTGCTGGGTGAACTCAGCCAATGGTGGCACATCCGCCTCGGAGCTATATTCCCTGCACAGCTGTTCATGTTTGTGCCCTGCCGTGTCCCCTGAGGCACTCTCATCCCTAACTTTGCAACCTGTGTGCTTGTGAGGTCCCCTTTGTTTATACATCCCCAATGGCAGCAAATGTCAAAGCTGAGATATATCTTTGATCACCGTGACAGATGGGGTAAGAGAGCAGAACACTGAAGTCTTTCCTGAAAGTCAGCAGTGAGGGAGCCACCAGTCTGCTGGATTTACACCCCACACTTTCAGACCCAACCCCCTCAGAAACTACGTGCATTTTGCCGGCTTCTCACCACGGAGGGCAACACCACCCTGTCCTCCACATCCTGAGCTCACCACCACATGAACTTCTCAGACCGTCTGTGGCGAGTTCCCCATCCACAGCTGACCCTGGTGGCCAACACCCACCCTCACACTGCAGCAGGGCCACCTCAGAACCCCTGATATGTGGTTGTTCTGTGACTTCCAATTCCCAGCATAGCTCAGTCTTAAACAATCTTAAACCCCTTCTCAAAATAGCTCCTGATTATTGTGGCGGGCACTGTGATGGATTTCTTCTGCAGTGCTAGCCTGACTTGTAGAAGGGGTCATTTTCAGAGTAAACCATCACACTGCATCCCAGCTTACAATTTCTGTGGGCTCATGGTGGGTCCAGTGCTGCTGACCCATTGTTCATCACTGGCCTGCCAACCCTCTCCAGGCGTCCCTTGCATTTATGGACTTAGATCCCTCTCTCCGGAGCTAGGCTTAACTTTCCAGACTGCTGCATTCTTTTTTCAGCATATTCGTCAGTTTCTCTGTGATTTCTAACTCTCCTTTGTTCTCTTTCTTGATTCCTGCAGCTCTTCTCTTTCTGTTCCTGCATATTCATTTCCAAGTATCTCAATTCCAGGTCCTGGAAAGCATGACTTTCGGGGGGCTTTCACTCCACCGTCTTTATCTCTCCTGCGTTCTGCTGACCTTACACAGGAGATCTTAATAATCATTACCAACAAACTGGCTATTCCTGTAATGACTGCATTCTTTAGTAAAAGTGACCACTTTATTATGAAGTTCCAAACTTCCATGGAATGTTACACATGTCCCAAATATTAGGTTATTCTGCCAGTTTTCATACAGATCACGAGCAGGAGGAGATAGAGACATTTACACACGCTCCACCTGTAAGGGAGGAAACATAAGGACTCAGGTATTCATCTTTTGATTTCAGTACCAGGGCTCTGCTTCCTCCAGAGGAGGCAAAGAACACATCATTCTCTATACAAGATGAAGAAATTTATTTGTGCTAAGTAAGGCACAAACTCTTCTAAATGTCATTTTAGATGCATGGATGACTTCTGAGTGTGATGGCCTATGTCTGGCTTGTGTCCATCTGTAACCTCCACATTACTCAGGCATCATGAGTTTTGACCTCCGTGGTAATCTGCTTTGGCATTTTTTTTCTTTTATTGGCCTTTTATATTCTCATCTCACATAATTCAATTGCCTTATAGTTTGCTTATTTCACTGATGGAGAAATTTCCAATTTATTCTGCTATCCTGCCTAATTCTTTAATCTTTCCCCTTTTCACAGATACACCAATAACATAGTGCATTACATTTTTGGCATCATATTTCTCCTTTTTGCCAGCTCAACTATAAAATCACTTCATCCATTTCCCTTACTGTAAAATCACTTCATCCATTCTGAACATCCCATCATCTTGCAAGAAATGTAAAATCTTCTGCACTTGTGATGGTCATCTGTCAAGTTTGTTTGCTTATTTGCGAAACAATCTTTGACATGTGCATTTGTGCGGATACATCACATTGTTCCGAAAGGATGTGCTAGACTCAGTGATGTACTCTGTGGTCAGCTGTACATTGAATCCCATTATCTACAGCCTGAGATACAGAGACATTATCTGTGTCTTCAGGCGGCTGCACAGCAGAAGTTAATCTCAAGTATCCATTCAGAATGCATTTTGGAAAAAGCAACAAAACATTATGTAGACTAGTAAATCTTGCTTTTCTGCCCCTATTATTTTTATAAATTCCCTTTCTTTCCTTATGACACTTTACTTTTTAAAAGCTTTAAATTTGTATTAGTACATGTTTGCAGTACCTAATAATTACATTCATCTTGGGGAGTTGGTACATGCACATGATGATGATTTCCGAAAGACTGCTTTATATTTTCATTGTTATTGAAGGACAATATGCATAATAAAACCTTACCATTGTAACCATCTAAGAACACATTGTGGTGACATTGCTTGTTGTAATTATTGTTAGGAAGTCCTTAGAGATTGGGATGACATTGACCAATTTAACTAATGATCAGCTCTGGGCATTGAGTCTCTAAGGACATATGATAGTCAGTAATCTGCTTGAGCCTTCAGTCCTTCAGTTGGTGGTTTCAGTCTAGTTGTTTCCAAACCTGAGTCTCCTCCTACTTTGTTGGGTCCATGAGGAAGATCTCATCTGACACCACATTCATATCAGTCCCAGGGACAGAACCTGAGCCTTCACTGGAAACCAGACCCGGAGATTCTTCAGATCTGCAGTCCTTGCTCATGACTCAGCAGACAAGGACCATAAATCAGTGAGTGCAGAGGGAGCCCATGGATACAGGAAAGAATCTTGCAAGAATTGTTTTCTCATCATGAGCACAAGCAAGGCAGTTTTGAGTAGCCAGATGGGAGAAGACTAATATGAAAAAATACCATTATGAGAAAAATGAGGTTTCTATTCCTGGTTGTAGTGTAGATACCAGAAATCTCATTCAAAATTTGCTTCTTATTCCCTCTGGCTCTACTTTGAATTAATGCCTCACCCCAAAGAGGAGAACAAAATATCCTACTGAAGTGATTTCTGGGTACTCCAAAAGGATTACAGTGGTCATAGCAAGGATAAGCAGGATAAAGTCAAGAAACCACATCATAAACTGTTTCCTAGGGGCTCCTAAATTCCAGATACTGAGCAAATTGTTCCACATAGCTTGTTTAATTGCATAGGTTGTCTGATTACAGATATGGGGCATTATGCCATCCCAGGAGAATCCTAGCACTTTGTCTCCTTGGCAATTCAAACATCCATTTCCCTTCCCTATCACTGGACTGCTTATTCACTGTGTTTTTTGTGTGGGGGGAGAGTAGTTAACATTCCTGATAGATCAAAGTTGGAAGCACCCACTGCACCCAGTACAGAAAGGACATACACTGGTCACAGGAAAATTTCACAGTAAGAGTATACCATTGCTAATTTAGCACAGATTTCTCCCATCACACTACTGCTGGATATTCTTGCCACTTTCCACATCCTGCTGAATGTTTGCAATTACATCACAAAATCTCAAACGTAGACCTCTCTTCTCTTGATTTCATTTCCACACAGGAGATGAAAGAATTAAAAATGTAGATGAGATAGTTAAAAAATGTACCTGTGGCTACAGCTCTAAACCTCTGCTTACATTTTTTTTTCCTGAGGATTGGGAAACAGTGAAAAGATTTAGTGCATTGGACATCTGTCAATTTAATTCTTAATCCTTTCAACTCCACTTAAAATTTTTGTGATCCACAGCAGGTATTTAATATCTAAGAAATGCAACATTATCATTAAGATTGATTTGTAATCACAACAAATGCACTAAATATTTTACAGATATGGTGCGCACCTATGGGATTCATGTACATAAAACTAGAGCAAAATAAAAGTTTGTTATCACTATTAGTAATGATAAGAATGAACTTCACGGGCCAGTGAGATGGCTCAGCGGCATAAGTGCCTGCCCGGCAAGTGTGAGGGCCCAAGTTCAACTCCCGGAACCCACATACAAAAAAAGGCCGGTGATATCACTCAGCGGCAGGGACGCCTGCTAGCGCACGAGGTCCTGAGGTCAATCCCCGGTACCCACAAAAAAAAAAAAAAAAGAATTAACTTCACACCAATTATTTCCTGTGACCTGAAGTTACTCTTTTACTCTTTTTGTAGCAAGATATTTTATTTTGTTTTTGTATAATTGCACAAGAACCAATGCAGAGGAAAAGTGTGCTGTTCCTTACATATGATTCCCAAAAGCCTGTGCCTTGTTAGGCACAGAGGAGGCATCAACAGTAAAATCCTCTGTTAAACATTGAAAGGACCCTTCTTTGAGTCATAATACTTGTCCTTAATCATCATGATGTGAAGATGCTTGGTACAGTCCTGTCTGCATGTCCATTCCTTTCACAAGTGCCCAATAGATGTAGAGACAAGATAAGTAGTTCTTGTTTGTGCCTATATCGGGAACATGTGGACTCTGTAATCCACTTAATTGCATCTCTATTAGTCATTAACAAACACAAAAGAAATATTCATGGGTTTTTAAAGGAGTAAAGAGAAGAAAGTAGGTGAATATATGCCTCAGCCTAAGATTCTTTATAGAATTCATATCTTTCCAATTCTGGTGCCATTTGAATAGAGCTTATTTATCCTACTTGCAGGATGATGTAATTTTTTTTCTTTTTTTTGTGGGTACCGGGGGTCGACCTCAGGACCTCACGCACCACCAGGCGCCCGTGCTGCTGAGCAATATCACTGGCCCTTTTTTCGTATGTGGGTTCCGGGAGTCGAACTCAGGACTTCGCGCTTGCCAGACAGGCGCTTATGCCGCTGAGCTAGCTCACCAGCCCCAGTAATTTTTATTTTTAAAACAAAATCTACAGTGAGTACATACTTGAATTCCAGACTTCCTTTAGATGCTACATATGCATAGACAAATGTTATTCTTATTTTTCACAAGCACCATGAGCAAAGAGAAGAGGAGGGATTCATAGACATTCTGCCTATTGTAGTAGGTTAGTGACACAGGACTAAAATATTTATTTCCTTACACTTATCCCAGGACACTGTATGCTATGGAAATTATTGAAGTGTTTCGTAAATTATCATTACTGGCCAGACTTCAGGGATATTTGTAGGTATATCTTGAGAATAATAGGCTGTAAGTGATTGACTTTTTGGAAAAAATTGTGAAATTAATAAAATTTTATATAACTTATTTTTTGGAAATGAGAAAAATATCTGTCACTAATATATTATGTACAAATTTTTATTTATGTGACAGGAAGAGAGGCACAAAAATTTTGAAAAGAATGTCACAGTGATAAACTTACAAGTTAAATGAGCTCTGTGTCTCCTGGGTAACGCTCTGCATCACTTCAGCATTTGCAATAGATCCATGTTCTTCACAGGCAGACTGAAAAACAACTGTGAATAACCCAATCCATTACAGAGCAGCAGGTATTGTGTTGCACACTACTGAGATGAGATTTAAGTAATTTTTAGATAAGCTTTTAAGAAAATGGTTTGGGAGTTCACAAACCACTGCTGTCCCAGAAACCTTGACAGGAAAACCTACCCACAGAATTCATAACAGATTCCTGTGAGGACAGGTGAACAAGATAATGGAATTATGGAGAGATTCCAAGAACTCGAAATTCACATGTAATTGTTTAGATCTCTAAAAAATATTAGTTGTGATGTAAGTATTATTTATATGTTAATATTTAGAAAGGTAATACTTGTGGAGCAGTCTGTAAATTCCAGGAAATATGTTAAGACTGTGCTTCCCCACTCTGTGTGAGAAAGTGAAAAAAACCTCTGAAATACAGATATTCTGATTAAAATGATTAAATTAAATTATGATTAAATTAATGCCTAGGTCATCAGGATATTTCAACATATCCTCAGATATTTATATTACTGAATTAGATCCAACACTGATTCTAAATAAATGATTTTCAAAACACTTTCTTGTAATAACACTATAAGTTAGATAATTTTATCCCTATTTTACATACATGGGGAATTACATGAGATATGTTTCAATTACACACACAGCTTTACACTATTTCATGTGCATTTATTTTGCATGCGAGTTTTCAGGTGTATTCACATTCTTTCAGGTTCAATCTTTCCAACTGAAACATAGTGTGGACTGACAAAATTATGTGACCAAATTTCCTCCATGTAGATAACATACGAGAAATGCAATTCATGTATGAGGAAAAGTTGATGTGTAAATCTGTCATTTAGAGTTAATAGGGTTGGGATTCAGCCCGGGTTTGGGAGTTTCCTTATTTCGAATGTCCTCAACTGGACACAAGAATGTTATGACCACAAAAACAGAAGCAAATTATCCTGCTCTACTGAATACAGAATCAAGAGAAAGAGAAAAGCGCTGTCTTACATAGCAAATATTATATTGATAATATATCAGGTGATTAAAACAAACCCATGTAAAATTTGCAATTTCAAATATGCTTCTCATCACAATTACTTTAATTATTGACAGAGACAGTAGCCATGAATTCACGTTCACGGTCATACGTAACCAGATTATGTGGATGCATTGGAATCTGCTATTTGAGTTCATCAAAAAAATGATAGGAGTTACATATTAAATAACTTACAAAAGGCTGAGTGAGCTCTCACAATCGTGAAAGAGGGAAATCAGAAAAATTAAGGAGTATGAAAAATTTGTGTGAGATAATTGGCTCAACAAAATGTGTTCAGATTATGAAAAATTAACAATTTAATTTTAAGATACTGCAATTCTAGATCTCATAGTATTTGTAGATTCCCTAAGTCAGGGGAATTTGTACCATATTATGAGAATAAATAAGGTGTATTTGATTGTTTTTAAATATTTTTTCAATAGTATTATATTTTTAAGAGGGATGGTATAACTTTCTACTCTTTTCCTTAAAAGAGTTAGCTGTATATTACTGGGATTATGGGCTTCTGAACCCTCAGTTCTTGGTCTCCTAACAGCATTCAGTACAGGGTCTGTAAAGTAGGAGTGTATGGATGGAGGTGGATACTAAATAACTAAATAATTAAAGAGTCCTTGAGGAATAGGATTTACTAGAACTGAGAAATATTACTGCAGGTTTTAGCCTTCAAATGTTAAAAGTTTACTTGTAACTATTTCAACTCAAAATATGGAGTCTTGGGTGCCTGTTTCATTTTTCCAATGAAATTTATTTTTCATAAGGGTGCTCGGACAACATGAAAACTTGCAATCTAACAAGTGTCTCTGAATTCCAACTCATGGACTTCTCAGAAGATCCAGACCTGCAGCCCATCCTCTTTGGACTGTTCCTGACCATGTACCTGGTCACAGTGCTCAGGAACCTGCTCATCATCCTGGCTGTTATCTATGACTCCCACCTCCACACCCCCATGTACTTCTTCCTCTCCAACCTGTCCTTGGCTGACATCTGTTTCATCTCCACCACGGTCCCAAAGATGATTGTGGACATCCAGACTCACAGCAGAGTCATCTCCTATGCGGGTTGCCTGATGCAGATGAATCTCTTCATCATTTTCATGTGCATGGATGACTTGCTTCTGACTGTGATGGCCTATGATCGTTTTGTGGCCATCTGTCACCCCCTGCATTATGCAGTCATTATGAATCCTCATCTCTGTGTCTTACTAATATTGGTGTCTTTCTTTTTTAGCCTTTTCATTTCCCAAGTGCACAATTTCCTTGTGTTAAAACTTACTTGCATCAAGGATGTCAAAATTGCTAATTTCTTCTGTCACCCTTCTCAACTCCTTGCCCTTTCCTGTTCTGATACATTAACCAAAAACATTGTTACATATTGTCTTGGTGTCATATTTGGCTTTTTTCCGCTGGCAGGGATCCTTTATTCTTACTCTAAAATTGTGTCCAGCATCCTGAGAATCCCATCATCAGGTGGGAGGTACAAAGCCTTTTCTACCTGTAGTTCTCACCTCTCAGTGGTTTGCTTATTTTATGTAACAGGCCTTGGAGTATACATTGGTTCAGCTGTGTCATATTCTCCCAGCAAGGGCATGGTGGCCTCACTGATGTACGCTGTGGTCACCCCTATGTTGAATCCATTCATCTACAGCCTGAGGAATAGGGACTTCAGTAGCTTTCTAACAAGGCTCCATTGCGGGAGAGTCTAATTCCAGGATCTTTATTATCCATTTGGAATGTAGATTGGAAAAGATAGTAAAACTGAACACAAAAATTATTGCCTCACTGGTTATATTATTTCAGATATTTCAGGCCTTCGATTTCAGATCACATTTCATAATAGAACCATGGCTGTTTGGGTAGCTGTGGAACTTAGGGTTTTGCACATGAGTGTAAACTTCATTAAGAAAAGGAAAGGTGTCTGGAGTCTGCTATGATTGAGGGCTGCACAAAAATGACAATGTAATTTATGTTTCCAAGCCATGCTTAGAAGTGGTTAAGTGGTCCAATTAATTATACAATGAACAATGGAAATAAAAAGCTGAGTTTTTTTTTAAAAGAAATTCGATAAAGTTAATAGTAACCTTGAAATGCCTCCTGAGTAGAGGATGATCCAAAACCTTTTGTGGACATTTTCTCTTTCTTTTCTCCAACTTTTATTACATTTCAGAAGTCCTGAGGGCTGGGATGACTTTGACCAACTTGGGTAATTATAAGCTGTGTGCACCGAGCTTCCAAGGTCCTGTAATAAATAGTCCACAGTCAGCCTCTTCCTCCAGGCTCTGATTTGGACTTTTCCAGCCTGGTTTTCATCATTGCTCTATCTCCTCTTTTTTTTTTTTTTTTTTTTTTTTTTTTTGTGGGTACCAGGGGGACGACCTCAGGACCTCGCGCGCCAACAGGCACCCGTGCCACTGAGCGATATCACCGGCCCCTTTTTCGTATGTGGGTTCCGGGAGTCGAACTCGGGCCCTCGCGCTTGCAAGGCAGGCGCTTACGCCGCTGAGCCATCTCACCGGCCCTCTATCTCCTCTTTCATGATTGTCTGAAATAGAAAGCCTGTATCTGACATGATTGATTCTCTGGGTTGTTCTAGAACCTTCACTGGTTCTCAGGCAGGTGAGAGATTGGAATCAATTTTTTAACATAACCCAGTAGAGACAAAACCTAATACAGTGAGTGCCGAAAGGGAGGAAGGCTGGAGAAGGAGTACTGAAGCAATTGTTACACACCATGAAGAGATACATGAAAGTTTGCATAGTGAGATGGAATTATAGTGTTGTGCACAATTTCAGCTACAAAGACTGTGAAGTTTTTATATTTGGTTGTCATGAGGGACCCAAAACCTCACTAAAGGTTTCCCTTTCCTCTCACACTGTTCTTGTTTTCCATAGACATCAGTCCATGAGAGCAGATTATGGACGTCTGTGAACTGTTTCCTCAGTTCCTCAAAAGCATCATGATAGTGAAAAAATAAAAATAAGCATAACATCGTGTATGTTACACAAAATGTATTTGTACTATGTTAAGTATGAGTTCTTAAAATTTTAAAAGAATAAATGGGTTTGGGGAGCCTGAAGAAGGAATACTAACAGAAAAACTTTCAGCTATGTAGAGTGCGAAGTTCATGTTCTGTGTTGTGGTGAATGTCCCGGTAACTCACTCATTTTTGCCTTTCTCTGACACTTGTACTTCATACACGTCTACCCACAAAAGCTTCTGGACCCTTCTGACTGTTCCCTCCCATTACAACGGGATTATGAAGGGGATGAAAAAAATAGGAGGAGGAGGGGAAGCACGATATTATGAAATATATTTGAGAGATTTCTAGATTCCCAGCTCTCAGCTATGTTTTCTATAATTTGGTTCATTTAATTTCATATCATTTCATTTCATTCATACAGTCTTTCCCAAATCAAAAATGTTCACTTTATTTTCCAGAAAAGGAAGGATAACTCTATTTTTCATGTAACTACTATCAGGTAGTTGGGTAAAAAAGACAGAAGGGATGATTGAATTGGTTGGTCAAATACAGACACGGGGCACTTCCCTGTCCCTCCAGGAAAGCACTCTTTGCTCTCTGTGCTCTTCTTTTGTGTGATCACAGGACGAGACCGTGCACGTTACCTGCAGCATCCAGCAGAGGAAAGACAGCCACGGATCACAGGCGATGACCACAGGAAGAGCGAGCACGTGATCATTCTGCACGCGACTCCCTCCAGGCCCTCTGCAGTGCGTCCTTGCAGCAGTGCACATTGTCTTAACTTTTAGGAATCTGCCTGCCTGATCCAAAAATGAGCTGTACAGTCAGGGATTGATTTCACTCCTGCTCATGCAACTTGCCAGAGTTTAAAAATGTACTTCAGATGCGCCCGTGATTTATAACTCTAGAAGTTAGCTTAAAATTTTCATGTGGTTGGCAAACAATGAAGAAAGCTGTGCATTGGATCCAGAGCCTGATAATTAAATTTTGAATCTATCAGTCAATTTATGATTTCTATGACGTAGGGCAGGGTGTTAGTGTCTCTGAGACTCAGAATTGCCACGAGTTTATTTCTAGTTTGACACAACTGAACTAAACAAAAAATAAATAGACTTAGATGTTTCCTGTGTTATTAATACACAATAAATGTATAAAATGAGGGTAAAGTATGTTCGATATTATTGTAATTATTGTACTCTTCATATCCTTCAATATAAATATCCCATACTTGAAATAGCTATTTCCCTATTTCTCTAATGAGACATTTAAAATATTTCTTACATCGCTTTATGCTATTAATTTATAGAGCAATAACTAACTTTCATTTCCGACCCTTGACTTCTATACAGTATTTATTATGGGAAGGTATCAAAACTAAAATCTGTGTTAAGCACAGGATAGATGCTTCTTTTTTTTCAGAAAAATTTACTGTAATCAGTGATGTTTCAACACACATGGTGATTTCCTTTCTGCACTTTTATCCTTTTTAGGAGTGTCCTACAGAATAAGAGATAGAAAATATTACCTCAATTTACATCTGTATCATGGACAACAGGGACCTAAAATTTCAGCATCTACACTATTGAATTAATGTGGAGGTATCTGTGCTCAAAGAATAAGAGATGACAAAAAACAGAAATAGTCTTTGTAGAGATGGCAAAGGTTTTGGGATTAGGTGAGAACTGTGGAGAAGGGGACCAAAAGAGCAAAGGCCAGCGGAAATGAAAAATATGTGATACACATATGTACCAGCTTCCCAAAATGCATGTAGTTATCATTTTTACAAGCATACACCAGTAAAATTAATGTTCTATGAAGAGGCCATCAATGAATAAGCCGCCAACTAAGGTAGCAAATTCATTATAGAAGTAAATCATGAGATTCTTTAATTTTTCAATGTGATTTTTTGGCTTGACAGATATATTTGTACACTTTAAAGCATTTTTAAAACAAAAAAAGAAACAAGGGGAACAAGGACATGCAGCCTTTATGCTTGATCTGGTTCATGCCTCAATGCCACAATATTCTAGGTTTCACTGGTTTTTCCCGAATGTCTTCATCAATGAACTCACTATTTCTATAATGATGGAATTGTTTATTTGAAGATACAGTGCAGTTACAATATTTTATAAAGTTTTGGGTATTCCTGAGTCGCCACTCACATTGCGAAGATGGGTGTTATTTTCCCTGTATCTGTTATGCAGCGTGAGGACAGAGTTGGAGAGATGGACACATACTCTGCATAGAGTAGCAGTCAATGACGGGGACATTAATGTTGAGTTCTGGCCTCTCAAACCAGGGCACTGTGTCTTCTACACAGGACAAGGGAATATTATTCTGTATATATAATAAAAATTTTGGTCAATAATCATCCAGATATTATTACTACATATATATCAGTGATATTTTTGTAGGCAACACTGACAATAATAGGTTGTATTTGATTATGAGACATTTTCAAGACAACAGAAGTAGGTGATTAATAGTAAAATGGAACATACCTCAATTGTTTTAATTCATATGTCAATCCCCAACCAATATCTGGAAATTTTCATTTGTGTGACATTGAGAAAGAAGTATTTTGAAAAGTTTCTAATAACAAACTCACTAAATGATGTTCCTTCCTCAGGCATTGCTGTGCATCACTTAAAGCACTTCAATTTCATGTACATATTTCACAGATGGCCTTACAACCACATGTCAATGTAATGTAGTACATAGAACTTGAGTTTTTCTATTGTAGACAATGTAGTTGAGCTACAGGCACTTTGTAGGTAGGAATTACAAAAAAAAATGCTATGGATGCACAAGTCAGTTTGGACAAGTATATACTAATATTAAAATATACCCTCAGATTCCACAGCAATGCTTTATTTTGGGGATGCAGGTATGCCATAGAATGGAATCATGCAGAGATACCAAGAACTCAATATTCATAGATAGTAATTTAAATCACTGTAAAATATTGGCTCTGAAGCACATATTACTACATGTTTATGTTTAAAATATGTTATTAGTGGCTATTTTTATAGGTAATGCTGTTTTATTTTCTAAAATTCAGGAAATATTTGAAGACTATGGTTCTCCAATGTGCTATAGCAAACAGTCACCAAGAATTTAACTGGCAGATATTCTGAAAAGACTAGGTTTGTTTCAAGGTTAGGGTATCTTGATATGTCAAAAAAACTCACAAATAAATATATTCATAAATAAGACTAAGCACTAGTAATCTATGAAATTTAAAAATCTTTTTAAAACCATTTTACAATAACACTATAAGCTAGGTAATTGTCTCCATTTGATAGATGAAGACACTGCTCAGTTTTTTACATTGTTTTTGGTAGGTTTTTTGCATTTTTTCAAGTAGTCATAGTGATAAATGACCAAATAACAAACCCAACTTGCCTTCAAGAAGCCTAGGTTAGAGAACTTCAATCTACATAGAAGGAAGAATGGATGTGAAAATCTATTAAATGTCACAAAAATGGTGGGACTAACTTGGGCTTTGGATTCTAACCTGGGGCTAAAGACTTTAGTCATACGTCCGTGAGTTTTATGATCAGAAAAAACAAAAAGCAGTCATCCCAGGGTACTTGGTATAGAATAAAGATGTATTGGCTGGGGATATAGCTCCGCGACACAAGCAACTGCCTGGCAAGCACAAGGTCCTGAGTTCAATTCTCGGTACCAAAAAATAAATAAATAGATAAACAGATAAATAAATAAAGATGTGTTCCTTGTTAGATACTTTATTGAGATAGAATGTAGTTGATGCAAATAAACTTGTATAAAATAAAAAATTTCAAGTGTTTTTCAGAGTATTTCATTATTTTTCATCATTGCCAGTGCAGTGTACACTAATGCCACATTTTTGGTCAATAATGTCTTTGGTTATGTGTACTTAGCTTAAATTTATCAAAAATAGAAGTCCACCAAAGTTAGGTATGCAATTTGTATATGAAACAATTTTCAAAATACAAACAAAATTCGAGTGAGGACTTCATTTCTAAAAGAAAGAAATCAGAAGACACAAAAAGCTAAAAAATACTGATAGATGACTAGTTCATGATTGTCTTGGTTACTTTTGTCTTGTTGCTGAGACAAAATACCCAAAATTAAGGATGGAAAGATTTATTTAGCTCACAGTTTGTAGAGGTTTCAGCCCATAATCAGCTGGCACCAAGGCAGGGTGGTACAGTGAGGGGCAACAGTTCAAGGTGGCAGAAGACAACAAAGCAACAAGAGCAAAAATGGGGTGGGGGGAGGCAAGCCTCTTTTCCTCCCTTGGATTTCATGCAGGCTACCCACCCCAGGGCAGGTGTAGCACTCACACCATCTTTGTGCCCCTCCTCTTGCACAGGTTGAGGATGTTTACAAAGGACCCTGGCCCCAGCTGAGTCACTTAGGTAACTTCTAAACTTCTCAAATTGACACAATAAATCAACACTTTGAACATCCTGGAGCTTAAACAACTGCCCAGGACATATCCTCTACATCCTAGGATGTAGAACTGCTGAGTTACTTAGTTAAGCTTCTAAACTTCTCAAGTTGGCACAATGTATCAACCATTACAATAACGTTTTCTGATTATGAACTATCACATTAAATTGATAATTATAAATCAAATAAATGTTAAAAATTATAATAAATAAATAATGAAGTAAATAACCATAATAAAATAACCATTTTTATGATATATTATTGAGGGCTTTCTAAATGCTAGGATCTGAATTATGTTTTTTATACATGCTGAATTCTTTCATCTACCCAGTGAGAAAGAGAGACATTAATAAGATACTTCAAGTATATGTCCCTACTCCCTGAGATGAATGTAAACATTATGTTTACATTGTACTAATAATAAATAAATATGTACTACTAATAAATTAATGTACTAATAATAAATAAATATAAGCTAGGCACACAAAAATAGTGCTCAGAGGAAGCTCCAAAGAACAGTCTAATGTCAACCCTGGACTCCAGTTGGAAAGTAGGATATAAAAGACAGAAAATGAAACATCTTGAACTCTACACCCTACCTTCTTGGGCACATTATGTTTGCATGTTGGTATCTTTAATTCCTCATCACGGCTCATAGAGGAATGAGTGTAATAGGCTTAAAATTTTGAGAGTTTAAAAATGGGTATAAGGTCTCAGCCAGGAGATGAAAATTTTCTGGAGCTGGATGGTAGCGATGATCACACAACAATGTGATTGTAATTTATGCCACTGAACTCTGCACTTAAAATGGTTTAATTGGTCATGTTTTGTTTTTTATATGTTACCACTATGAAGTGGAAAAATGGGGTGGTTCTTAGAAAAAAGATGTAGATATTATACACAAAATTCTTTTTGAATATAATAAAGGCACAACATCTTCTATGAACATTCATTTTCATTCTTCTTTTTTCAATACAATTAGAAGGCCCTTAGAGATTTGGATAGCATGGAAAATTTTGTCTAATTATGAGCTCTGTGCATTGAACCTCCAAATTCAGGTTATAGTGAATAATCATCCTGCTTCCAAATCTCTCTAAACAGTTTATGAATGTTATGATGAGGACAAGGAAGAGGATAACAACAGTGTTTACATTAAGATCAGTTATTGAGGGCTTCCTAAATGCCAGACCTGAGATATATGTTTTATATAGTTTTGCTTTGTTTTGTTTTGTTTTGTTTTGTTTTCAAATATACAGTTTTCCACTTGTTTTAACATCAATATTATTATTACTTTACAGAAAATAAGGTAGCATGACATTGTAGGTAATTGGTAGTAGGTCATTAAGTAGGAATGAAGGAAGCTACTTTTGAACTGAGATGTTGGATTCCATATACAGGGGATGTTGCACGCAAATCCTGGCAGGTTGTTCCTTTGAAAAGATAATGAACCATTTTATTTCTCTGTCACTCAAGGAGAGACCTCTTCCTCCCTGTGCTCTTCCTGTAGGGCCTCCTGGAAGATCATGGAATAGATTATTGTATAACACCTGCTGCATCCACTATAGGAATAACAGCTGTAGATCACAAGCACATTATAAAAGAGAGTATACACTGACACTTCAGCACAGATCTGACTCTTGCCCCTAAGCAAAGATATTCTTGTTTACATTCTGTCATTGTTTGCATCAGCCCACTCAAATTCAAAAAGGATACCCAAAGAAAGACTTACATTAAATCCCTATTAAGATAGCTAGGAAATCTAAAAGTACACTTTAAGTACTCTTGTGTCAGTACATTTGTGTCCCTTACTCAAAATATTTGAGATGGTTTGATATCAATGAAAAATGTAGTAAAAATCCTGATGCTACAGATGCAACTCCAAACACATTCAACCACCTTATCTTTGACAAAGTGGCCAAACATGTTCACTGGAAGAAAGCCTCTTTGATAAATGGTGATGGAAAAACTGGCTTTCCACATGCCAAAGACTAAAACTAGACCCATATCTCTCACCATGCACTAAAGTCAAAATGGATCAAGATCTAAATCTTAAAACAGAAACACTAAATCTACTGGAAGAGAAAGTAGGAAGAAATCTTGAAGACATAAGAGTAGGCAGAGATGTCATGAACAAAAACCAAACTGCACAGGAAGTACTTCAAAGAACCAACAACTGGGACCTCATTTTATTAAAAAGATTTTGCACATCACAAGAAATCACCAACAGAGTGAAAAGAAAACCCACAGAGCAGGAAAAAAAAATTAGCCAAATATCTCTCAGGCAAAGGACTTCTATCCAGAACATATAAAGTATTGAAAAAAACTCAGATCTCCCCAAATTCAAAGACCCAATCCCAAAATGGGCATCTGATGGGCCGGTGAGATGGCTCAGCAGCATAAGCACCTGCCTGGCAAGCGTGAGGTCCTGAGTTCGACTCCCAGTACCCACATACGAAAAAAGGGTCAGTGATATCACTCAGTGGCATGGGTGCCTGCTGGTGCATGAGGTCCTGAGTTTGACCCCCAGTACCCACAAAAAAAGGGCATCTGAGAGGAATACACAGTTCTCAGGTAAAGAAATACAAATGGCAAATAAATATAGGAAAACATATTCAACATCATTGGTCATTCAAGAAATGCAAATTAAAACAACACTCACTCCAGAAAGAATTGCTACTATCAAGAAATCAACCAATAACAAATGCTGGTGGGGCTGTGGGGAAAAAGGAACATTCCCCACTGTTGGTGGGAGTGTAGACTGGTGAAACCCCTGTGGAAATCAATGTGGAGATTCCTCAAAAAACCAGGATTAGAAATCCCATTTGCCCCAGCTATTTCCCTTCTGGGTATCTTCCCAGAAGATTTAAAAACATCATACCACAGCGATATATGTACACCTATGTTTACAGCACGACAATTTATAAAGCTAAATCTTGGAAACAACCCAAATGCCCATCAACTGAGGAACAGATAAAAAATATGTGGTATTTTTACATAATAGAGTACTACTCAGCTATAAAGAAGGATGAACTAGAGGCTTTTACAGGTAAATGGATGCAACTAGAGACCATACTCATAAGTGATATAAATCAGACTCACATGTATAAACATCATATTGTCTCCCTTTTGTAAGAAACTGAAAAAGTAAATAATATCCAAAATCTAAAACAGATATTGTGAAAGGGAAAGAAACTGCTCAAAAGGAGAGAATGACTGGGATGGGGGAAAGGAGAAAAGAAGGAAGGGAAAGAATACACACAAGACTGCTAAGATAATTATGGTACTAATTTCTTTTAGTTCATGGTTTGTGCTTATATTGTTTGACCAATTTTGAATGCCTGTATCTTATAATCTGAGTAACTACTGTGAAGATAACAATACACAATATATCAACAATTGTTAATTTCTTATTACCTTGTTTTGAAATTCTCTATCATTGTTTTTATGTTTTCTCTTTAAAATAAATAAATAAATAAATAAATAAAATTGAATATGTGATATTAAAAAATCACATGTGGATGCAAACACGGCTGATTCAGTTTTCAATCTCCCTTCCATGCCCCATGGATCAGATTTGGGGGAGTTTGGGTTTTTTGGAGGTGTTTTGTTGTCTTGACTTCTCGTGTTTCTATTTGTTTGTTTTTTGTTCTGAGGCTTGTGGGTTGGTTATAGTGAAACGCATTATTGTTACTCTAAAGACCTCTTTATTCAATGTGTTCTTTTCAATGATGCCCTCAAGGCATGGTGAACGATTGGCCTTTGCCGCTGTCTGAGGATCCAAACACCTCCAATTATTTTGGAGTGGAAACTGCAGCATATTTAGCCAAGTACCCAGTCCCCTGTGAGTGGGCCACCATATTGTTAATTATACCGAGGCAATCCAAATATCAGCGTCCAGAGAAAACCAATTAAGAACTTCAACTATGTCACCTTGGTTATAGTAATAAAATAGCAAGAATAATAGTATAGAAGACAAAATGGATATTGACAAACCCTAAGAACCAAAGATGTACCACCTTTAACCATAGAAAATAGAGACATAGATAATAAAAAGACTAAGACTAACCCAATATTGACCTACAGTAAATATCTACTCAATGGAGCAACTTCACCTCCTCTAACAACAGAACAGTATTTAGCAGGAATAGCATACAGTTAACTAGCTATCTAAAGATACACAAAGCTTTGTGAGTGTCTTTAGCTGTGCCATTATGGCTGCCTTGATGTCCCCAACTGATTCAATGTATTTTCTTTTCATTGTCATTTTGACTTTGGGGAAGACCCAGAATTTTCACTGTGACAGATCCTGTGAATGAGGCGGATTAGGACACACCACATGTTCATGACCCTGCCTTTCAGTTGGTTGGCAACCAGCAGCAGTATTCACCATATTTTGATCACATGTCATAAAGACACTTATGAAATAACAAGAACCAAAATTTCATAGATAATAACACAAATAACAAAAAGGTAGTTATGAAGGAAATATTATTGTGTTTACAGTTTCAAGTTTTTTGATGTTTTATTGAAAATAATGTGTAATATTAGTGCACCATTTCTAAATGTCAGGAAGTATCTAAAGCAACATTTTTGAGCTGTAATTTCAGAAAAGACCACCAAAAATTCATACGGAAATATTCTGGTGAAACTGGTTACAGGCTGATATCAGGTTATGTGCTTCTTTGAAAATCTACAGATAAAAATATTGATAAATAAGATTGAAACACACTATTCTTCTCAATTTAAGTTTTTTAAATGTTCAAAGTATGTTACATGCATATATAAATATGCTGAAAATGAAACCCACTATTCTGTAAAATATGAAGTAGGTGACTCTTGTCTAAATATCACACATGGTGAAATTTCCAAGGTGTTTCACACCATTTCATTATTTTTCTCTTTCTGCATTGTTTCCCAATTAATTCATAGTAAGAGCTGATCAAATAATGGACCAGCATTCTTCATGTAGCTGAGGTATGGAAATTGAATTTCATATATTGAGAAGAATTGATGAAAAATCTGTTAATTACAGATAAGGAGGATGCATTCAAATCTTAGTTTTTGTCTTCTGACTGGTGCTACATCCTTAACTATAAATGAAAAAGCTTAAGATTAGAAAAATAGTGTAACAGTTTCAACAGATCACTATAGAATACAGAACAAAACATGAAAATATAAAAACAGATCATGTCACAAGATATTTGGGTAGTGGATGGGTTTGATACAAATAAGCCTAAACAAAATTTAAAATTCACAAGTGTTTCTTAACCTTTCATTACTTTTTAGCCACTGACAAAAGGAGTGGGTACTTGTGCTACACTGCTGGTCAATGATGTCATATTAGAGTGTGTATTTAGCTAAAAGACACTTATTAAAATTTGGAGCAAATGAGGGTCCAAAAGCCAAGATCAGACTCATACCCAGCATAAATTCACCTGCAAACTTGGCTAGAGTACACATTTCTGGGATCTGACTTGGACCTATCACAGAACTGTAGAACTAGAGGAATTTTACTACTTATACCTTTCTGTGTCTGATTGGTTTTCCTCTTTGCATCCAGCTGGGTTGCTGGGTTTGTTTATTTGTTTGTTTGTTATGGTGTTTTTGTTTTTGTTTTTGTTTTTTCCCTATTCTATTTTGTCCTGATTTGCTTTTCTTTCTATATGTTTGTTCATTTTTTCTTTGTGTGTGCTTACTTTTATTGCTTTTTTCTCTTTTTCTTCTTTTCTGTTTCTTTCACAACTAAGATCCTTACCTTTCCTTTAGTTTACTTCTACTCTTCCTCTTCCTCCTTTTTGTCATCTAGCTCACTTGATTTTATACTTTCATATGAGTAAACATTGTCCCTTCTCCTTAAGATTTATATCAATACTCCTAGGCTCTCTCTTCCAACCCTTCCCTCTTGTGTCCTACAATTACCCAAAACTTGGCTGATCATCTTTTGCCCTCCAGCTTTGATCCTACTATATTTAATCTCATTCATCTCTCCATCCTACTCCCTATCCCTTTTAATCCCCACACACACAACAGAGTACAAATACTCTAATAAGTGGAAAATCATTGCATACAATTTCCTGGTACAAGTTGGATTATACTGTATAACTGTAAAACTTGCTCTTATGGTTAAAGGTATCAGGCTAATAATTATCACAGTTTTTCAGTAACCAGGCTGTGCTTGAGTATAATGCTTTGCTAACTGCACTAATTTAACCAGGTTGTTATACTTGTTATAATCAGTTTTTCTCCCCTGTATGACAGTACTGCAACTGTAAGTGATCATAATCATCACAATAGTCAAGTACCAAAAGACTAGGTGTTGCGTCAAATATATATCAACATTACATTCATAATATATTGCAAAGGTAGGTTCTTGGGATAGACATAAAGACCAACAACCACCTACATCTAGAAGACATCCTGAGGAACAGACCTCTCCCAGGGAAACCTTGATATTGGGGATAAATCTTATCTAATATAAGTAATCTACAAGCAAAAACAAAGAAAACAAAGTAAAATTAAAACTACAAAAAAGACAAGGCAAAGAAGCAAAATGCAACCCCAAATGCCCAGCTCACAAAGGACAAGTCCAGAACACAAAGAGATAAAGAAAATTGGAAGCCAACTGCTGGCACTCTCTGAAATGACAGCAGCAGAAGTGGAAAAACAAATGGAAGAGGCTATAGAAAAAATAATCTCTAAGTTTCAAAGAGAAATGATGATCAAAATGAAAGAAAATAAAGCACACAGATAAAAAATAGAAAAGCTCAGGAAAACAATGGAAACCATCAATGTCCAACATAGAAAACAAATGGATCAATACCACAGACCCAAACAGAAATCCAGGAGATTAAAAACTCCATTGAAAATATATGCAACAAAGGAAAAAAGATGGTGGATTTGTAAGAAGCAGGCAGCAAAACTCTCTAAAAGTTGCCATTTGGCCACCAGAATAAAGTGACTGGGAGAGCACAGGAGAGAGGGAGGTGGCTCCCCTGGACCCAAGACAATTCTGAGGCGCAGTTCGGGACCCGAGTGAAGAGTGGTTTCAAGGAAGAGGAAGGAGGAGACCGTGGGTGACTTATCCCTGTGCCAGGAACAGCAGCACAACAGAAGTTCAAATCTCGGGACACACGGTGAGAGGCAGCACCCCCGGGGGCCACCGCGGAGGAATGTGAGATAGCGGTGGTGCAGGAGAGCAGTGAAGGACTGCACTGGCTGGCAGTGAGTGACTCAGAGGCACAGCCAGCCCATGTGAGAGAGAGCCTTTGGTTGGGTGCCATTCTGGGGGGGCAGAGAAACAGTGCAGTACCACAACAAAGCGCTTGGGACTCAGCGTGGCACCACAGCTCTCAGGCCCATGGAAAGTGCACTGACAGCTGCAGGCGAATGAGACTGGTCTCCACCAGAGAGTGCAGGCTACTGCTCACTGCCCCACCAAAGGGCTGCTCCTGGCTTGCAGGGACAGATCTGCACGGAGCAGGACTCTGTCACCACACGGTGCCTGCCTACAGCAGAGTCAATACCTGGAACTGATTTTATTTTTTCTCTCATTCATTTTTTGTTCTGGTGAAAGTGTTCTTCTTTTGTGTTGGGGGGGTTGTTTGTTTGTTTGCTTGTTTTGTTGTTTTTGTCTTCGTTTTTGTTTTTGTTTGTCTGTTTGCTCTTTCCTTCATTATTCTATCTGGTTTTTATATGAGTGTAAACAGAGCCTCTAACCTCCTTGTGATTGTGGTTCTGATCTGTTCTTCCTTTTATCCTTTCCTTCTCTTTTTCCTACCAGTCCTCTACACCAGTTTCCCAATGTCAATGGGATCCCACTTGGTCCTCTTGCCATAAATCTAATTCCTTCCTCTTCTCCCAATTCTCTATTTCCTCCTTAACTCATTTTAAATTTAAATTCCTGAGGGCAAAATAGACATAGTAAGGACTTATATACTGCATATAATTTTTCTGGTGTGTTTTAGATTTTGTTATATAACCACAACTCTACTTTATATGGTTAAAAGTGGCAAATAACTGGTTAGCACAGACTGTCATTCTCTAGGCTGCGTTTGATGCTTTAGGTACCATTGTAGCCAAAAGTGACATAATTGTTCTAAACAGCTTTTCTTCCTGGTATTCCATGACTGAGACTGATTAAGGGTCACAGAAAATACAGTGGAACGGTACCAAAGAACCAAGGACTGGGCCAAACAGGCAGCAACTTCTCATACCCAAAAAATTGAAGAGGTAGGATCTTGCAACAGGCTCAAAACCCAAAAATAAACTATGCCTGGAAGATACCACAGAGAAGTAGTCATCTCCTAAGGATTTTAAACACTAGCAATAAAGCAACATGCCATAGGTAATTTACAAACAGCAACCCAGGAATTAAACTAAAGAAAGAAAAGAAAATGAGATGACAATTAAACAAGATGCAACCCTACACATCCAGTTCACCAAAGGCAAATCCAGGGGACAATGAGGTGTGACAAACCAAAAGCCACCCACTTGACGTCTCTGAAGTGGTAACAACAAAACAGTTGAATGAGGCTCTGGAAAAATTTAAATCAGAAATAATTTCTCAGGTAACTGCAGAGATAATGTCCACAATGAAGACCATGCTTAAGGATGCTAGAGCAGACACAGATAAAAAAATAGATGAGCTTAAGAAAATGATGGAAACCATGAATGCTCAGCATAGGAAAGAAATGGAATCCATAAGGCAGATTCAAGCAGATATCCAGGAGAACAAAAATTCCATTGAAAGTATTTGTAGCAGATTAAGCCAATGTGAGGACAGGATCTCAAATATAGAAGACAGGCTTGAGATTAGTGATCATGAAAATAAAGAATTCTTAAAAATGACAAGGGACCATGAAAAATCAATCCACCAGCTGCTAGATGACACAAAGAGCAATAACTTAAGATTAATTGGACTCAATGAAAAAGCAGGAGATAGCATAAAGGACATCAGGACCCTGTTCACAGACATTATCACAGAGAATTTCCCTGGTAGAGAAAAATAATTTGATCTTCATATAAATGAGGCTTATAGAACTCAAACTAGCCATGATCAAAAAAAATCTTCAGCCAGACATATCATAGTCAAGATCCCAGAAATTCAACAGAAGGGCAGAATCTTAAAAGCTGTTAGGGAGAAGAGACAAATCACTTACAAAGGAAAACCCATCAGAATCACAGCTGACTTTTCAGCACAAACCCTCAAGTCAAGAAGAGCTTGGAATGATGTATTTGAAGCTCTAAAGGAAAATAAATTTCAACCCAGATTGATGTACCCCGCAAAACTATCTTTCAAAATTGATGGAGAAATAAAATATTTCCAGGACTAAGAACATCTGAGAAAATTTATGACCACCAAACCAGTGCTCCAAAATATTCTGAAGGACATTCTAGAAAGAAATAACAAGGACTACAACTCCAGGAACCCCAACAGAAGAAATCCACCAGGCAGTGCAGATAACTAAACAGAGGGAGGGGGGAAAAAAAGGGGAGTAACCAACAACAGGAAAATAACATGACAAGGACAAGTCAATACATATCAGTTTTAACCATCAATGTTAATGATCTCAATTCACCAATCAAAAGGCACAGAGTGGCAAAATGGATCAAGAAGCAAGATCCAACAATATGCGGTATACAAGAAACACATTTAATTGAGAAAGAAATTCATAGACTGAAAGTCAAAGGATGGAAAACAATACTCCATGCAACAGGAACCCAGAAAAAAGCAGGGGTGGCTATTCTTTTTGCAGACAAAGTGAACTTCAAGCCAAGAAGGATTCAGAGAGATAAAGACGGTCATTACATCCTTGTAAAGGGAACAATCCAAGAGGAAGAGATAACGATCATAAATATATATGCGTCAAATACCAATGCTCCCAGCTATATAAAACAAGTACTAAAGGACATGAAAAATCAAATAAGCACTAATACAATTATATTGGGAGATCTCAATACTCCACTGTCACAAAAAGATAGATCAACTGGACAGAAAATCAATAATGAAATAGTAGAACTGAACCAAACTTTGAAACAAATGGACTTAGCAGATGTCTACAGAGTGTTCCACCCCACAACATCAGAATACACATTCTTCTCAGCTGCACATGGGACATTCTCCAAAATAGACCACATACTAGCTCATAAAACCTGCTTAAGTAAATGCAAAGGAATTGAAATTATCCCATGCATATTATCAGACCATAGTGCAGTGAAACTAGAAATCAATGGCAAAAGAAATCACAAAAACTCCCTAAACACATGGAAATTAAACAGCACCCTCCTGAACAACCAATGGGTCACAGATGAAATTAAAGAAGAAATTAGTCACTTTCTACAACTGAATGATAATGACAGTACAACATACCAGAACTTATGTGATACAATGAAAGCAGTCCTAAGAGAGATATTTATAGCATTAAATACCTATATCAGGAAAATAGAGCAGGCACAAATAAACAACTTAATGGTGAACCTTGAACTTCTAGAAAAAGAAGAGCAGGCCAAGCCAAAAGCCCGTACAAGGGAGGAAATTATAAAGATCAGAGCAGAAATTAACGTATTGGAGGCTAAAAAACAATTCAAAGAATCAGTGAAGCAAAGAGTTGGTTCTTTGAAAGAATAAATAAGATTGACAAACCCTTATCCAACTTTATTAAAAAAAGAAAAGACTCAAATCCATGCAGTTGAAAATGAAAAGGGTGATATCACAACGGACCCTGCAGAATTCCAGAAGATCATCTACACCTATTTTGAAAATTTATATTCTACTAAGATGGAAAATGCAGAAGAAATGGACAGATTCCTAGATATGTGTGAATTACCAAAGCTGAATCAAGAAGATTTAAAAATCCTAAATAAACCAATATCAACCAATGAAATTGAAGATGTAATTAAAAACCTCCCAACAAAGAAAAGCCCAGGCCCTGATGGATTTACTGCCAAATTCTACAAGAAATTTAGAGAAGACCTAACACCACTACTTCTCAAACTTTTTAATGAAATTGAAAGGGAAGCAATACTCCCAAATTCATTCCTGGAAGCAAGCATTACCCTGATACCAAAACCAGAGAAGGACCCAACTAAGAAAGAGAACTACAGGCCAATCTCCCTAATGAACATAGATGCAAAAATCCTTAATAAGATACTGGCAAACAGAATCCAACAAATCATCAAGAAGATTATACACCATGACCAAGTTGGATTCATCCCAGGGATGCAGGGATGGTTCAACATACGTAAATCAATAAATGTAATACAGCATATTAACAGAACCAAAGACAAAAATCACATGATCATCTCAATAGATGCAGAAAAAGCTTTTGACAAAGTCCAGCACCTTTTCATGATAAAAACCCTACAGAAAATTGGAATAGAGGGTCTTTATCTCAATCTGGTAAAAGCTATCTATGACAAACCAACAGCCAATATTATACTAAATGGCCAAAAACTGAAAGCCTTCCCTCTAAAATCAGGAACAAGACAAGGATGTCCACTGTCCCCACTCTTATTCAACATAGTTCTGGAAACTTTAGCCAGAGCGATTAGACAAGAGAAAGAAATAAAAGGAATAATGATTGGAAAGGAAGAAGTTAAATTATCATTATTTGCAGATGACATGATACTCTACACAGAAGACCCCAAAAACTCCACTAAAAAACTGCTAGATTTAATAACCAAATTCAGTAGTGTAGCTGGATACAAATTCAATACTCAAAAGTCAATAGCCTTCCTGTACACAAATAACAAACTTACTGAAAGAGAAATTAGGGAAACAACACCTTTCACAATAACATCCAAAAAAATGAAATACCTAGGAATCAACCTCACGAAGGATGTAAAAGACCTCTATACTGAAAACTACAGTACTCTGAAAAAGGAGATTGAAGAGGATATCAGAAAATGGAAAGATATCCCTTGCTCCTGGATAGGAAGAACCAATATAGTGAAAATGGCCATACTTCCAAAATTGTTATACAGATTTAATGCAATTCCAATCAAAATTCCAACAGCATATCTCACAGAATTAGAGAAAACAATCCTAAAATTCATTTGGAATCAGAAGAGACCTAGAATAGCAAAGGCAATTCTGGGCAACAAAGGCAAGGCAGGGGGCATCACAATCCCCGACTTGAAATTATACTATAAAGCTACTGTGATAAAAACAGTGTGGTACTGGCAAAAAAACAGACCTGAAGATCAATGGAACAGATTAGAAGATGCTGAAACAACCCCAGACATACTAAGCCACCTTATCTTTGACAAAGGTGCCAAACACATTCGCTGGAAGAAAGATAGCCTCTTTAATAAATGGTGCTGGAAAAACTGGCTCTACACATGCCGAAGATTAAAACTAGATCCATATCTTTCACCATGCACTAAACTAAATTCAAAATGGATCAGAGATCTAAATATTAAAACAGAAACATTAAATCTGCTGGAAGGTAGGATAGGTAAAACCCTTGGAGACATTGGTGTAGGCAAAGACTTTATGAATAAAAACTCAACCGCATGGGAACTATCCCAAAGAATCAATAACTGGGATCTCATCTTATTAAAAAGCTTTTGCACAGCAAGAGAAACCACCAACAGAGTGAAGAGACAACCCACAATGTGGGAAAAAATGTTTGCCAGCTGTTCCTCAGACAAAGGATTACTATCGAGAACATATAAAGAACTCAAAAAAATCAGACCTCCCAAATTTAAAGACCCACTCCAAAAATGGGCATCTGAGATGAATACACATTTCTCAGATGGAGAAATACTAATGGCAAACAAATATACAAAAAAATGTGCAACATCACTAGTCATTCGAGAGATGCAAATTAAAACAACACTGAGATACCATCTCACCCCAGAAAGAATGGCTACTATTAAGAAATCAACTAATAAGAAATGCTGGAGGGGCTGTGGGGAAAAAGGAACCCTTCTTCACTGTTGGTGGGAGTGTCGACTGGTACAGCCACTGTGGAAGTCAGTGTGGAGATTCCTCAGAAAACTAGGGTTGGAGGTATCATTTGACCCAGCTATTCCCCTTCTGGGCATCTTCCCAGAAGAATTAAAAACATCGTACCACAGCGATATATGTGCACCCATGTTTATAGCAGCACAATTTGTAATAGCCAGATCTTGGAAACAACCCAAATGCCCATCAACTGAGGAATGGATAAGAAAGATGTGTTATTTTTATACAATGGAGTACTATTCAGCCATAAAGAAGGATAAACTGGAGACTTTTATAGGTAAATGGATGCAACTCGAGAAAATACTCATAAGTGAAATAAACCAGAAGCACATGTGTAAGCATCGTATTATCTCTCTAGTATGAGAAACTGAAAGAGTAAATAAGATCCAAAATGTACAATAGATATGGTGAATCAAAAAGAAACTGGTCAAAAGGAAAGAGAGACTGGAATAGGGAAAAGAAAGAAGGGAAAGGGAAAAAAAATTGTATATATATATATAAGATGGTTAAGATAGATACACTACCATTTTTACTTAGTTCATTGAAGAGTAATGTTTGTGCCAATAATGTCTGGACAATTGAATGCTAATGTCTGGTGTCCTGAATAACTAACTTAAAGATAGTAATACGTAATGTATTAACCATTGTTACCCTCCTATTATGTTTGTTTGAAAATTTGTTCTTCTTTTGATTTGTTTTGTTTTTTCTTCTCTTTAAAATAAAAAAAAAAAAAAAAAACCTCCCAACAAAGAAAAGCCCAGGCCCTGATGGATTTACTGCCAAATTCTACAAGAAATTTAGAGAAGACCTAACACCACTACTTCTCAAACTTTTTAATGAAATTGAAAGGGAAGCAATACTCCCAAATTCATTCCTGGAAGCAAGCATTACCCTGATACCAAAATGAGAGAAGGACCCAACTAAGAAAGAGAGCTACAGGCCAATCTCCCTAATGAACATAGATGCAAAAATCCTCAATAAGATACTGGCAAACAGAATCCAGCAAATCATCAAGAAGATTATACACCATGACCAAGTTGGATTCATCCCAGGGATGCAGGAATGGTTCAATATACATAAATCAATAAATGTAATACATCATATTAACAGAACCAAAGACAAAAATCATATGGCTTTTGACAAAGTCCAGCACCTATTCATGATAAAAACCCTACAGAAAATTGGAATAGATGGTCTTTATCTCAATCTGATAAAAGCTATCTATGACAAACCAACAGCCAATATTATACTAAATGGACAAAAACTGAAAGCTCTCTCTCTAAAATCAGAAATAAGACAAGGCTGTCCACTGTCCCCACTCTTATTCAACATAGTCCTGGAAACTTTAGCCGGAGCAATTAGACAAGAGAAAGAAATAAAAAGAATAATGATTGGAAAGAAAGAAGTTAAATTATCATTATTTGCAGATGACATGATACTCTACATAGAAGACCCCAAAAACTCGACTAAAAAATTGCTCAATTTAATAAGCAAATTCAGTAGTGTAGCTGGATACAAAGTCAATTCTCAAAAATCAATAAACTTTCTGTACACAAACAACAAACTTACTGAAAGAGAAATTAAGGAAACAATATCTTTCACAATAACATCCAAAAAAATGAAATACCTAGGAATCAACCTCACAAAGGATGTAAAAGACCTCTACACTGAAAACTACAGTACTCTGAAAAAGGATATTGAAGAGGATATCAGAAAATGGAAAAATATCCCTTGCTCCTGGATAGGAAGAACCAATATAGTGAAAATGGCCATACTTCCAAAATTGGTATACAGATTTAATGCAATTCCAATCAAAATTCCAACAGCATATCTCACAGAATTAGAGAAAACAATCCTAAAATTCATTTGGAATCAGAAGAGACCTAGAATAGCAAAGGCAATTCTGGGCAACAAAGGCAAGGCGGGGGGGCATCACAAACCCTGACTTGAAAGTATATTATAGGGCCGGTGAGATGGCTCAGCGGCGTAAGCACCTGCCTTGCAAGCGTGAGGGCCCAAGTTCGACTCCCGGAACCCACATACGAAAAAGGGGCCGGTGATATCGCTCAGAGGCACGGGTGCCTGTTGGCGCACAAGGTCCTGAGGTCGACCCCCCGGTACCCAAAAAAAAAAAAAAAAGAAAGTATATTATAAAGCTACTGTGATAAAAATAGTGTGGAGTTGGAAAAAAAAACAGACCCGAAGATCAATGGAATAGATTAGAAGATGCTGAAACAACCCCAGGCATACTAAGCCACTTTATCTTTGACAAAGGTGCCAAACACATTCACTGGAAGAAAGATAGCCTCTTTAATAAATAGTGCTGGAAAAACTGGCTCTGCACATGCCAAAGTTTAACACTAGACCCATATCTTTCACCATGCACTAAACTAAATTCAAAATGGATCAGAGATCTAAATATTAAAACAGAAACATTAAATCTGCTGGAAGGTAGGATAGGTAAAACCCTTGAAGACATTGGAGTAGGCAAAGACTTTATGACTAAAACCTCAACCACACGGGAACTATCACAAAGAATCAACAACTGGGATCTCATCTTATTAAAAAGTTTTTGCACCGCAAGAGAAACCACCAACAGAGTGAAGAGACAACACACACGTGGGGAAACAATGTTTGCCAGGTGTTCCTCAGACAAAGGATTACTACTGAGAACATATAAAGAACTCAAAAAAACCACCCAAGTTTAAAGACCCACTCCAAAAATGCGCATCTGAGATGAATATACGTTTCTCAGATGAAGAAATACAAATGGCAAATAAATATACAAAAAAATGTACAACATCACTAGTCATTCAAGAGATGCAAATTAAAACAACACTGAGATACCATCTCACCCCAGAAAGAATGGCTATTATCAAGGAATCAACTAATAACAAATGCTGGAGGGGCTGTGGGGAAAAAGGAACCCTTCTCCACTGTTGGTGGGAGTGTCGACTGGTACAGCCACTGTGGAAATCAGAGTGAGATTCCTCAAAAAACTAGGGTTGGAGGTCCCATTTGACCCAGCTATTCCCCTTCTGGGCATCTTCCCAGAAGAATTAAAAACATTGTACCACAGCGATATATGTGCACCCATGTTTATAGCGGCACAATTGGTAATAGCCAGATCTTGGAAGCAACCCAAATGCCCATCAACTGAGGAATGGATAAGAAAGATGTGTTATTTTTATACAATGGAGTATTACTCAGCTATAAAGAAGGATCAACTTGAGACTTTTATAGGTAAATGGATGCAACTCGAGAAAATACTCATAAGTGAAATTAACCAGATGCACATGTGCAAACATTGTATTGTCTGCCTAGTGTGAGTAACTGAAAGAGTAAATAAGATCCAAAATGTACAATAGGTATGATGAATCAGAAAGAATCTGGTCAAAAGTAAAGAAAGTCTGGGATGGGGGAATGGGTAAAAGAAAGAAGGGAAAAGAAAATAATTGTATTTATATATAAGATGGTTAAGATAGATACATTACCAATTTTACTTAGTTCATTGAAGAGTAAGGTTTGTGCCAATAATGTTTGGACAATTGAATGCTAATGTCTGGTACCCTGAATAACTAACTTAAAGATAATAATACTTAATGCATTAACGATTGTTACCCTCATATTACGTTGTTTTGAAAATTTGTTCTTTTTTTGATTTGTTTTGTTTTTTCTTCTCTTTAAAATAAAAAAATAATAAAAGATAGATACACTACTAATTTTGCTTAGTTCATTGAAGAGAAACGTTTATGCCGGTAATGTTTAGACAATTGAATGCTGATATCTTGTACCCTGAGTAACTAATTTAAATATAACAATACATAATGTGTTAACCTTTGTTACCCTCCTATTAGGTTGTTTTGAAATTTTGTTCTCTTTTGTTTTATTTTGGTATTTTGTTCCTTTTCCTCTCTTTGAAATTAAAAAAAAAGAAAATATATGCAACACATTGAATGACGGCAAATATACAATATCAGACCTACAAGACAGGATTGCTACTAGTGACCAGGAAAAGAAAGATATCTTAAAAATAGCAAGAGACCACAAAAAATCAATTCAACAGCTACAAGATGAAAAAGAGAAGAACAACATAAGACTGATTGGAGTCAATGAGAAAGCTGGAAATAGCACAAAAGCCATTAAAAACCTCTTCACAGAAATAATGGCAGAAAACTTCCCAAACATGGATAAAGAATTGGACACATAAATAAATGAAGCATTTAAAACCCCATGTACCCATGACCAAAATAAATCTACACCAAGTCATATAATAATCAAGATTCCAGAAATTCAGCACAAGAGCAAAATATTAAAAGCAGCCAGAGGAAAGAAACAAATCACCTATAAAGGAAAGCCCAGCAGAAACACAGCAGACTTCTCAACACAAACCCTCAAATCAAGGAGAGCTTGGAGTGAGGTATTTCAAGCCCTAAAAGAAAACAGTCTCAACCCAGATTGATGTACCCCACTAAACTGTCTTTCAAAATCCCTGGAGAAATAAGATACTTCCATGACAAAGAACAACTGAAGAAATTCATGACCACCAAACCAGCTTTTCAGAAAGCTCTGAAGGATATATTAGAAAGAGAAAATGAAGACCACAACCACAAGAACAATGATAGAAAGAAGCCACCAAGTAGGGCAAGCAGTTAAACAGAGGAGAAAGACAGGGAACCAACAACAGGAAAATAACATTGAAAAGATAAACCAATACATATCAGTTATAACCATCAATGTAAATGGTCTCTATTCACCCATCAAAAGAAACAGACTGGCAGAATAGATCAAGAAACAAGATCTAACATTATGCTGCATTCAAGAAAAACATTTAACCCAAAAAGAAATCCACAGACTAAAACCCAAAGGATGGGGAAAAAAAAATACTTCATGCCACAGGAACACAGAAAAAAAACAGGGGTAGTTATGCTATTTGCAGACAACATAAATTTTCAACCAAAACTGATCAAAAGACACAAAGAAGGTCACTGCATGCTTGTTAAGGGAAAACTCAAAGAAGAGATAACAATCATATATGCACCAAATACTGGTGCACCCAACTACATAAAACAAATATTAACAGACATGAAAAATCAAATAAGCACTAACACAATTTTACTGGGGGACTTTAATACCCCACTGTAAGAAATAGATCAACTAGATGAAAAATCAACAAGGAAATATCAGAATTAAACCAAGCCTGTGAACAAATGGACTTGATAGATGTCTGCAGAGTATTCCATCCCAAAACATCACAATACACATTCATCTCAGCTGCATATGTGACGTTCTCCAAAATAGACCACATATTAACCCATAAAACACACTTAAGTAAATGTAAAGGAATTGAAACCATCCCATGCATACTATCTCACCACAGCATGATGAAACTGGAAATCAATGGCAAAAGAAATCACAAAAACTATGTAAACACATGGAAATTAAACAATACCCATCTGAGCAAACAATGGGTCACAGAGGAAATTAAAGACAAAATTAAACAGTATCTACAATTAAATGATAATGCCAATACAACATATGGGAACTTATGAGATGCAATGAAAGCAGTCCTATGTGGGAAATTTATGAAGATGAACTCTCACATCAGGAAAACAGAATGAGTTCAAATAAAAAACCTAATGTTGAACATCAAACTTGTAGAAAAAGAACAAATCAAACACAAAGCTCATATGAGGGAGGAAACTATAAAGATAAGAGCAGAAATTAATGCAATTGAGACTAAGAAAACAATACAAAGAATCAATGAGTCAAAAAGGTGGTTCTTTGAAAGAATAAATAAAATTGATAAACCATTAGCCTACCTCATCAAAGAGAGGAAAGAAAAAACACCAAGTCAAGCAATTAGGAATGAAAAGGGGGAAATCACAATGGATACCACAGAAATCCAGAAGATCATCAAAACCTACTTCGAGAACCTATACTCTAATAACATGAAAGGCACAGAAGAAATAGATTCCTAGACACAATCGAACTGCCAAAACTAAGTTAAGAAAATAGAAAAATTCTAAATAACCTGATATCAGCCAATGAAATTGAAAATGTAATTAAAAACTTACCAACCAAGTAAAGCCCAGGTTCTGATGGATTCACTGCTGAATCCTACAAGAAATTCAGAGAACTAAGGCCACTGATGCTGAAACTCTTTAAGGAAATTGAAAGGGAAATAATACTTCCAAAATCATTCCTGGAGGCAGGTATTACCTACCCTGATTCCAAAACCAGAGAAGAACCTAACCAAAAAAGAAAGCTACAAGCCAATCTCCCTAATGAACATAGATGCAAAAATCCTCAATAGGATGCTGGCAAACAGAATGCAACAAGTCATCAAGATTATACACCATGACCAAGTAGGATTCATCCCAGGGATACAGGGATGGTTCAACACACACGAACCAAAAAATATAATAGACCATATTAACAAAGCCAAAGACAAAAATCACATGATCATCTGAACAGATGCAGAAAAAGCATTTGACAAAGTGCAACACCCACTTATGATTAAAACCCTACAGAAAATTGGAATAGAATGTCTTTACCTCAATCTGTTAAAAGCCATCTATGACAAACTAACAGCTGACATCATACTAAATTGTCAAAAATTGAAAACTTTCACTCTAAAATCAGGAACATGACTAGGATAGCCACTATCACCACTCCTATTCAATATAATTCTGGAAACATTAGCCAGAGCAATTAGACAAGAGAGAGAAATAAAAGGAATAAGGACAGGAATGGAAGAAGTTAAATTATCATTATTTGCAAATGACATGATATTCTACATAGAAGACCCCAAAAACTCCACCAAAAGACATCTAGATTTAATAACCAAATTCAGCAGTGTAGCTGGATACAAATCATCACTCAAATATCAATAGCATCTGTGTATACAAGCAACAAACTCACTGAGAGAGAAATTAGGGAAACCACACCCTTCACAATAGCATCCAATAAAATGAAATACTTAGGAATCAATATAAGAACAGAAGTAGAAGATCTATATATGGAAGATCACAACCATGGGGTGGGACATCAGAATAGTCTAATCTCAGGTCCTGTGGCCACCATTGGAATATAGCTGGAAAAAGCCAAACAACATAACACCCAGACCTGTAAGTCCAGCCTACCTGGTCTTGTCAATATCGTACTTTCATGGCTTTAATTTCTCATAATTTTTCATAGTGTAATACTGGTGGCATGAATGGGGAATTTTAAAATTGCTTATAAATTTTCTCTTTGGAAAATGGAAAGCTCCTGAAGATGTATTATGTTGAGTATTTCACAACAATGTGAATGTAATTAAAGTCATGGTTGTGTGTACTTAATATGGTTAAAATTATAAGTTTTTTGTTATGTTTGCTTTTCTCCAAGAAGGGAATAAAGAAGATGGACATTTAAAATTAGAAATAAATGAGAGAAGTGATTAGAACACCCCTCTTTTACCTGAGTACAGGAAAAACCCAAACACTTTTGTGGATTTTTCTTTTCCTCTTCTCCCTTTTTCCCTTCAGTGTTAGGAAGTCCTTAGAGATTGGGATGGTGTGGACCAATTTGGCTAATTCTGTGCTCTGTGTATTGAGCCTCCATAGTCATGTAGTTGTCAATAATCCGCTCCCACCTCCAGCCCTTCAGTTTGGTGACTCCAGCCCAGTGAGCGCCATAACTGTGTCCCAGCTCCCACTGCTGTCTGCATCAGGAAGCTCCTATCTGCCTTTGCATTAATTTGAATCCAGAGGACTCAGCCTGAGCTTTCACTGGGAGCAGGCATAGGAGGATTTTTTGATGTTCTCTTCTTGACTATGACCACAGAGAAGCAGCATAATTGAGTAAGTGCAGAGGGACCTCATGGACCTGGGAAGGTCCTTGAAAGTGCAGTTTCCTTACCATAAAAACAAGAAGACAGTTTGGGAAGACAGATGGGAAGGTACAAATATGAAAAATATCATTTGAGTGAAATAGAAATTGTATTTTTTTTTGTAGTGGGGAAAGGAGAATTAGTATTTCAAATTTTCTTTCTACACACCCTGTTTCTGTTTCCCATTGCTGCCTCATCTATAGCAGAAGAAAACGTGGCCCTCTGTAGCATTTTCTAAGCACTGCAAAAATATGGTGAAGGTGATGGTAAGGATGTGGAGGAGGAGGACAGTGAGCATGGCATCATGAACTGGAACTGAGGGCTTCCTGTGTTCTATGAGCACTGAGCAGTTTGTTCTATGCGGCTCATTTCATTTCTTTGGTTTTGACTTCCTGTTGTTATGGTGTTCACATTGTTATTCCATATGGAAAATGGACCTGTTGTTTTAATGAAATCCACAGCAGGTTGTTAGGTCTAAAAATGTTAAGCCACATTTAAATTGATCTGTCTGATTACAGACACAGCGCATCGCATGAGGATTAGTCCTGGCAGGTTGTCCCCTAACAACACAAACAGCCATTTCCCTTTCCTGTCACTCAGGGAAGGAAGTCCTTGTCCGCTGTCCCAGTCCCTTGTGGAGGTTCCTGAGAGACCACAGAAAGGAGCAGTGTGAGGCACCAGCTGCATCTACCACAGGAAAGACAGTTATGGATCACAGACAAGCATCCCAGAAAGAGTATATACTTACAAGATGCAAAATGTTGCATAGATTATTTGTTGGAAATGAGAGAAGTATCTCCCATCTGTATTTTTATATAGATTTTCACTTGTATGATAGGGAAAGAAACACAGGTATTTTCAAATTATTGTCATCCTAATAAACTAATGTACTCTGTCAGTATAATTCAGCATTGGCTTTTCTGCTATAACTCTGCAAGATATTTGTAGAGCTTCCCACATCCTTCTCTGTGCCTGAAATTATTTTACACAGTCTCAAATGGGCATATGCCAAGTCTTGACTTCACTTCCATTTAGGAGTTGAAATGCACCTGAAACACACCGTGGTTAAGACGTCTGAGTCCCTGCTTAAATGTTTCTGTGGGTTGGGAAACAGTGGAAAACTTTCATGCATTGGACAGCATCCGTCAATTTAATTTTTAATCCTTTTAGCTCCACTTATTATTTCTTGACACAGGGCAGTTTTTTAATATCTCTGAGGCAACATTGACTTTAGTGTTCATTTCTCTGTAAAACAAATGCACTACGGATTATATGTATGAGGAGTGTTGCATGTGGAGTTAATGTGTTTAACACTGGAGCAAAATACAATTTAGTTTTCATTGTTATTAATCATAAAAATAATCTTCATACCAATTATGTCCTGTGACCTGAAGTTACTCTTTTACAATTTCTGTAACAGGACATTTTATTTTTGTCTTTGTGTAATTACATGCATAAGTTTGGAGAGGAATGATGTGCTGTCCTTTACATCTGATTCCCCAGAGCCTATACCTTGTTTGGCCCAGATGAGGCTTTAGAAATAAAACCTCTGTTAGACATTGAAAGGATTCTTCCTTGAGTCACAACAGTTGTCCTTACTCAGCATGACATAAACATGCTTGGTAAGTTCCTGTCTGCATGTCCGCTCCTTCCTTGAATAGTCCATAGATGTAGAGACTATAAAAATAGCTCTTGTTTGTGTCTATGTCATGGACACATGGGCCCAATCATGCAGATGGGTGATATCCTCCTTATTTTCCTTAAGCAGTGTGAGCACAGAGAGGAGAGTCACTCACAGTCTGCATATGGCAGCAGGTTCAGGATGTAGGACTAAGTGTTCCCTTCCCAAGTCCCCTCCCAGGAAGCAGTCTCCTCCATGATCAAAATGTTCATGTTATTCTCTATATGAGGATGAGATTTCTTTGCATCTTATCTTAACAAGATCATTGCTGGACAGACTGCAGGGACATTTTGAAGATATCTCAAGAATAAGTAGATGTAAGTGATAATGACTGACTTTTTTGGAAAAAAATGCAAAATTTTACATATATTATCTGTTGGAAATCAGAGAAGTATTTCCCACCAATATTTTAATATAGATTCTCCCTTGTATGATAGGGAAAGAAGCACAAGTATTTTAAAAAGATTATCATACTAATAAATTTACAAGTTAAATGAAGAATCTCCAGGTAATTGTTTGCATTACTTTAAGAGACTTAAAACCCTTTGTAGGGCTGGTGAGATAGCTCAGTGGCATAAGCGCCTGCCTGGCAAGAGCGAGGTCCTGAGTTCAACTCCTGGTACCCACATACAAACAAAAGGGCTGGTGATATCGTTCAGTGGCATGGGCGCCTGCTGGCGCGTGAGGTCCTGAGGTCGACCCCTGGTACCCACAAAAAAAAAAAAAAAAAACCTTTGTATATGTAGCCTACTTTCTTTCAAAGGCAGTAGGTTTGTGTTTTACATCATTTACATGAGTTTTAGGTAATTTTAGGGAATTTTGAAAGAAAACTCAGGAAAAATCAATGCTGACCTAAAAACCTTGACAGGAAAATCTATACATGAAATTCATGACAACAGATTTCTTTGAGGACTGGTTAACAAGCAAATTGAATTATAGAGAGATGACAACTCAAATTTCATAGGTAATTTTTCAGTCTCTAAAAACATTAGTTGTTATGTAAACATTACTAAATGCTTATGTGTTAACAAGTGGAGAGGTAATACTAATGGGGCATTTTTTGAATGCAAGAAAATATTCTAAGACAGTGATTCCAAACTTGGTGTAAGAAATTTTTTTAAAAACCTCAAAATCTTATTAAAGTGTTTGGTCTGAGTCTAAAATGTCTGGGTATTTAAAAATATCTATCTACATCTGTCTGTCTGTCTGCCTATCATCCATCTATCTATGAATGACTAGTGATGCAAATATTTTCAAAACACTTTCATACAGCAACCATATAAGGTAGTGAATGTTATCCCCATTTTATAGATGAGGGGGAATTACTTTACTTACAGCTATGTTTCCAATATTTTATACAGTTTTCTTTTGTATATGAGCTTTGACATGTGCAACATAATTTTGTGGAGTTCTTTTTGCAATTTCCCAACTATAGTGTGATCTAACAAAAAAAAAAGTGTCCTCATTTCCTTCATGTAGCTAAAATAAGAGAAATACAAATCATATGTTAGGAAAAATTGACGTGAAAAATCTATCAATCAGAATTATCAAGGCTTGAAATCAGTCTGGGCTTTGGGATTTTCATGGTTTCTAAAGTTTTCCACTGGATGTGAGAGGGTTTAGTATCAGAGAAACAATGAAGCATATTGCCATGCTAATGTAGAACAGAATTTTAAAAAAGAGAAAAGAGGTATACATAGTAGATATTTTAGTGAAATTTTATGGAGTGATTAAAACAAACCTGTACAAAATTTAAAGTGTCAGATGTGCTTCTTATAACTTATTATTTTAGTCATTGACAGGAACAGTATATACTAATGCCACATTCATAGTTCCTATGTCATAAGACTATGTACATATTTTAGGACACACTTTATAGAAATGTGCTCTCACCATAGGAAAGCAAAAAGTTACATTTTTAAAAAGTTGTGCATACAAAGGCTGAGTAAGCTCTTACATCCAGGAAATATGGAAATAAGAAAACCAAAGAATGTTGAAAGTTTCCTGGGATATAACTGGCTCAATAACATGCATTTTGACTATGAACTATTAATTTAAATTTAATATTCAGGTAATGCATTCCTAGATGTTACAGCGACTATAGACATCCTAGGTCAAGAGAAATTGTCCATTTTTCTGAAAATAAAATAAGGTGTGCTTAATAGTTTATTAGTTTTCTTCCAATAGAATCATGTTATTTTTATTTATTTATTATTTATTTATTTTTAATTAAGTTCATTGGTACAATTTAGATATACAGAATGACCACATTCATCATAGGGAATTTGTACCTGTACATGATATATCTTGATTCCTCTTTTTTTATTTTTAGAAAGAGTTTGATATATTGTACAGGGGCCACAGCATTCTGAACTCGAAGATTCTGACCTTGTCCCTAGAGTGTCTGTAACAAGCGAGTGCACAGATGGAGGTGGGTAACGCATAATCCAATAATGAAGAGCTCAGAGAATGGGGTTTATCACATGGATCAATATGTTTTAAGGTTTAAAGACTTCATGTGGGATACTTTTCTTGTGAATACTTAAATTTATAACATAGAGAGAGCCTTGCATGCTATTTATTCATTTCATTTTTCTAACCAATTTTTTGAAAAGGTGATCAAGCATATGGAAACACATAATCTAACTGACATCTCAGAATTCTATCTCATGGGTTTCTCAGAGGACCCAAACTTGCAGTCTGTCCTCTTTGGACTGTTCCTGTCCATGTACCTGGTCACAGTGGTTGGGAACCTGCTCATCATTGTGGCCGTCAGCTCTGACTCCCACCTCCACACCCCCATGTACTTCTTCCTCTCCAGCCTGTCCTTGGCTGACATCTGCTTCACCTCCACCACAGTCCCAAAGATGATTATGGACATCCTAACTCACAAAAGAGCCATCTCCTATGTGGGCTGCCTCACACAGATGTCTTTTTTCATCATTTTTGGAAGTATGGATGACACGATTCTGACTGTGATGGCCTATGACAGGTTTGTGGCCATCTGTCACCCATTGCGATATGCAGTCATTATGAATCCTTGCCTCTGTGTCTTACTACTTTTGGTATGTGTCTTTATTAGTCTTTTGGACTCACTGCTGCACAATTTAATTGCCTTGCAATTTACTTGTTTCAGGGATGTGGAAATTGCTAATTTCTTCTGCCATCCTACTCAACTCCTTAACCTTTCATGTTCTGATACCTTGATCAAAAACCTGGTCACATATTTTGTTGGTGCCATATTAGGTTTTTTTCCCATTTTAGGGATCCTTTTCTCTTACTGTAAAATTGTTTCCTCCATTCTAAAAATACCATCATCAGGTGGGAGGTACAAAGCCTTCTCTACCTGTAGTTCTCACCTGTCAGTTGTTTGCTTATTTTATGGAAATGGCACTGGAGTGTACCTTGCTTCAGCTGTGTCATATACTCCTAGCAAGGGCATGGTGGCCTCACTGATGTATGCTGTGGTCACTCCTATGCTGAATCCCTTCATCTACAGCCTGAGGAACAGGGACATCAGCAGCACCCTGAAGAGGCTCCACAGCTGGACAGTCTAATCTCAGATTGTTTGGCATCCATTTGAGATGCAGTTTTGAAAATGTAGTAAAATCGAATACCACAAACTCACCTGTAAACATTATCTTATTGGTCACATGATCTCAGAATACTGATGTCTTCAATTTCTTTTTTGATTTATGTGAAATTAATGGCTTATTGGGGATTGGTGGAATTTAGGTTTTATTCATAGAGCTGAAAAGTTTCAGTTAGGGAGGTGAAAGGCGGGTAATGTTTTTGTTTGTACAAAAATGATAATGTGATTAATGTTACCAAACAGTGCTTAACCCTGGTTAAAATTACACATTTAGTTAAGTATATGAAAAATGGAAATAAAAAGTTGAGGATTTTTTTAGACAGTGTCTTGCTATGTATTTCAGGCCAGGTTTGAACTCACCGGGTAGCCCAGGCTGGTCTTCAACTCAAGTGGATTCCCCAGCCTACTCCTGAGTGCTAAGATTACAGGTGTTCACCACTGTGCCAGGCTCAAGATATTTTGTAAAAGGAAAAAATTAACAAATTGAGAAGTACACTTGAGATTCCTCCTGAGCAGAGGCAAGTCTCATTCCTTTTGTGAACATTCATTTTCTCATTTCATCAAATTCCATTAAATTTCAGAAGTCCTTAAAATTTGGTTTATGTGGTCCAATTTGGGTATTTATTAACTGTGTGCATTAAGCTATCGAGGTCATACAATAATACATGGTCATCTGGTTCTCCCAGACTTTAATTTTTCCAGTACAGTCAGCAACATTGCTGTGTCTCCTTTTTCATGGTGTCTTAAATGTAAAGCCTGTATCTGTCACTGTTAATTCTCTGGGTTGACCCTGATCTTCCACTGGTCCTCAGCCAGGTTAGGGGTGTGAGAGTCATAGTTTTGGACATAACCCAGCAGAGACACAGGCTTATTCAGTAAGTGACAATGGGGAGGGTGGATGGAGAAAGGACTATTGTATCCATTGTGCCCCATCATGAACACACACATGAAAGCTTGGGTAGTGAGATGGGCTGATAGGACTGTTCACGGTTTTAGCTGTGAGCACTTTGAAGTTTATACTTGTTTGTCCTGGGGGAGCCAAAGGTCTCAAAGCTTTCCTTTACTCTTACCCTGGTCCTGTTTTCCATAGACATCTATTTCATGGTAGTACATTTTAGGTGTCTGGAAACTCTCTACTCAGCACCTCAAAAAGGATTATGACTATAATGATGAATACGACCACAGCATTGTGAACCAACATTGAGGGATTTGTAAATGGCAGCATCTGAGTTCTGTGTTCATGTAAATTGTTTCACTTTATCTGCACGATATTTCTTAAGTAAACCTCTTATATCATTACATTTAAAAGTAAAAAAACGAGCACAGCATTTTTGTGCAATTAACTACAGTTCTTGGATAAAAACAGGGAAGACGTGAATACACAAGGCCATCTGATGACACATACAGGGCATCTTGCCAGGTGAATCCAGCACACAGTTCCTTTGACAACCCAAGCACCCATCTCTCTTCCCTGCCTCTCCAGGAAGGGTCCCCTTTCTCACCGTGCTCTGCCTTTTGGGGTTCCAAGTAGATCCCAGAAGAGAGGAGGGGCAATACCTGCTGTACCCACTGTAGGGAGGCAAAGATCAAAGGTAAAAAAAATCCACAATGGTTAGGACTGATCTCATTCATTTTCTGCACTCTAGGCTTTTCTGGAAGCTGTGCATGTCCTCCTGCAATCTTTTATTCATTATTCTCAGTCTCAACAAGATAAATCAACTCAGGTGTATATTTAATTCCTCTTCAGGAAACTGGAAAGAGTTTAAAGTTCCTTAGATAAAATCGTGATTTAGAACTCTGAACTTCTGCTGGGAACATTCTGACGGTTAGGAAAAAAGAAAAAGTTTTGTGGATCAAGTGAATGGATTGACAGTTTAATCTTTAATACTGTCTTCATTAATTTATTTCTGCAACATACTGCAGGTTATTTCTATCTCTGAGATTCAGCATTGACATTGAAGTTGATTTCTAGTTGGCACAGTTGTATCAAGTATCAATTAAAGAGATATTGAATGCTCCTCTTGTTCTTAATAGGTAATGTATGTATAAGGGTAAAATGCCATTCAGATATTATTAATAGAACTAATGATAAAAGACCCAGTTTCACTCCTCTCTAATAAAATACCTGTAATCTGAAGTTGTCATTTTCCTTTTTCTATAATGGGACATTTTTTTATTGCCTTCATATAACTCTGTGCAGGTATTTGAAAGAGATTAAGGGACTTTCTTTCATTTCTGATTCCTCAGCTCCTATCTCATTCCTGGCATATAGGAGAAGTTAAAAATAAAAATCATTGTTAAACACTGACTAGACCCTTCCTGGCTCACAAGTGGGCATAATCACTGCGGATTCCACTGATGGTGCTTTCCTATCTGCACTTTCTTCCCGCTTAGCAGTGTCCCATAGAACTAGAGACCAGGTAGCACAGCTCTTGTTTGTGTCTATATTATGGACATGTGACCCTTGTATCTTCATTTAACAATGGCCACAGCTTTTAATTTTTCAAAGATCATATCAAAGATCTTCATAGGTATAGAAACAATAAATTATTCATAAAAAGAAGGCAGTAATATTCTGAATGGGCCTGAGGTATATTTTAGCATTTTTATCACTTCACATCCCAGTGCCTGTTCACAATTTTATCCGTCAATAAACTTGCTATTTCTATAAAGATATCATGCTTTATTTGAAATGGAAAATTTGTAGTATCTATATAAGTTCTAAACTTTCTTTGGGTGGTGCACACTCTTTTGTGGAGATGGATATTACCCATATTTCAATCAAGCAGGAAGAGCACAGACATTTGGAGAGATTTACACACATTGTGCCTGTGCAGGAGAGGGATGCAGGATGACACTCTGTACAATATCCCTAAACATTTAAGTTCCAGGCTTCTTTAGATGCTCACATGTTGTGGAGCAGGGTATTACTCTCCATATGTCCAACAGGCAGGAAGAACAGGGAAAGGTGGGTCGATTTATACAGTGTACATTTGGTAGCAAGCCAGTGGTGCACATCTAAACTGCTAATTCCCTGACTTTTATTCTATGTTCTTGAGGGAACCAAATGGAAATATTGTGCAAGACATTTCTTGATCAGTAATCATGCAAGGATTATTACTAGACAAACCTCAGTGATATTTTTAAAGTATATCTTCAGAGTTATATGACACATTTGATGGGACTAATTTCCTACTTTTTCTAACTTTCCTAATTTTTTATTGAGAAATGTAAGAGATTTCTAATAAAACTGATTATGCCTCAATTGCTGGGATTCAAACATCCCACACCCACATACTCTCTGATAATTTTCACTTGCAAGGTATGAAAAGAAGAAGAACTTTGAAAGGACATTGTCATAATAATAAAATAAGAAAGTATGGGCCAGTGAGATAGCTCAGCAGCATAAGCACCTACCCGGCAAGCACAAGGTCCTGAGTTCAACTCCTGGAACCCACATAAAAAAAAAAGAAAGAAAAGAATTATGTCACAGCCTTTTATCTGGTAGTGGAGTCCTTCAGTGAATGTGTCTGAGGTAGCCATGTGTCCTTCACAGAGAGACTTAAATCTACATGTGTATGTAAACTGGGACATTTTGGGGCAAAAGGTGTTATTGATTAGTTAGAAAAGCACTAGGTAATTTTAATGTAAGTATTTAAGTATTTAAATCAATGTTAAGTACATTTTAGGTAAGTTTTGAGAAATCTGTTTATGGATACATAAGTATATAATGACACAAAGACATCACAAGTAAAATCTTCTCAGCCAAACTTTGACAGTAGTTGCCTTTGGGGTAGGTGTGCAGGAAAATGAAATCATGTAGATATCAATGACTAAAGTTTAATACATAATTTTTAATATAATTATAAGATAATAATACTAGATAATTATTCCTGCATATGCTAGAAAAATGTATAAAAGTTAATTCTCTGTCATACACTGTTAAATGTTTATATTTTAATATAGATAGTGGGTATTTTGACAGCAATAGTAGATAATACTAAGAAGTTAATTTATAAATGAAGGAAATATTCCAAGGACATGATCTTCCATTGTTGTGTAACACAGATCATTAAAGAACCTCAAAGGAAGACATTCTGAATAAATAGTTGTAACATTAAGAACACATTACCTGGGTATTTAAAAATATACCCAGGTAAATACATTGATAAGAGAGACCAAGATCCTATGTATTCCCAATTTTGAGGTATCTTCTGTGCACCACTCTAAACTAAGTATTTATTATCTCCATTTAAAAGTGAGGAGAAAATCCAGGGGTGTTCACATTACTTCCTGTAACTTTCTATTTGTTTTTTCCCTAATGGATATACAGTGAGAGCTGAGTAATAAACCTATGTTTCCTCTGGTAGCTGAAGTAAGAGAATTGAAATAAATTTACAAATTAAATAACATCCCTCTGTCAGGCAGTTCCATGGGTCAGTTCAAACATTTGATACAGCTGTATGCATTTCATGGAGGGTCAAATCTACATGTTGAGGTAAACTAACATATTGCAAGAGTAAAAGGGATTGTGATGCATGCTACTGAGATGAGCTGTAGGTGCTTTTTGGCAAGTTCTTAAGAAAACTCTTTATGGTACCTATACCAATACTGACATGTAAATATTGGGAAGAAAATCTACCCACCAAATTCGTGACAGTAGTTTCCTTTGAGAAAGAAGTGTGCAGGTCAATGGAATCATGTAGAAAAAAGAATTCACATTTCACAGGTAATTATTCAAATCATGATAAATATTAATTATGAAGCTAATAATAAATGTTTACATTTTCAAACTGTTAATTGTTTTTTACAGTAAAAACATGCAACATTAATTGACCATTTCTAAATGCCAGTATCTATTTAAGGCAGTGGTTCTCAACCCTAATTAAGGAAAGACAATGAAGGGTAGGGGATACAGCTCAGAGGTGCAGTGCCTGCCTGACAGTTGTGAAGTCCTGAGTTTGATTCCCAATCCCCCCTTCCCCCAAAAAAAAGACCAGGGAGAACTTCAGATTCAGGTATTGTGATTAAACTAAATTTTGTTTTCGGTCATGGTGTTGAGATGTGTTATGTACATGGACCAGCTCCCCACAAAGAGTATAATCATTATGTACTGCAAATGTGCACTAATAAAAAATAAAAACTGAGAAAAGCAATAGTAGATGAAAGGAGAAACATAAATGTGATGCTTCCTCTCAGTGCTATTTGTACTGCAGTTAGAATGCTGGCAGTGTGCTCTCCCCCCACTTCTGCTAGCACTTGTGGGCACTGAGCTCAGTGCTCTGTGGTAGTCATGAGGATGGGTGTGTGCCCATCAGTGCTTGAGCTGTTTTCTCTCCAAGGGCTTGTTCTCTTGCCTTGCATAGAGTGAAGGGCCTGGGGGGACTGGATAGATTGCTAAGACCGTTTCTCAGTCCCTCTGCAGGCAGAGCTCTGCTGGATTTCATCTGTGCTCCTGTGTGTGGCTGGTCAGAGGTTTCTGCCTCTGTCTTATGACTGGACACTTTCAACTGTAGTAGAGGGGGAAGGACACCACAGAACTGATCCAGTGCCCAGGCTTCTCCTGATGTTTTGAGAGATTTCCTCAATCTCCATCCCCTTTCTTCCATCATAGTCCCAGCAGGTGCTTATGTCTGCTCTTACTACCCCACTCTGATTGAGCACACCGTGTCAAACCTTCTCTCTGTGCTTCACTTTGTTGGTCTTCCTCCTGCACCAAACTCTTGGTCCATGATACACAAAAAGTCTCTATGTAGCCAGAGAACACAGTGACATTTCAAGCTTGACAGAAGAGGGTCATTCTGCTTGGAAATCTGTAGTCTTAGGGAGATGATGGGAGGAAACTTACACAGGCACAGAGCTCAGCAGCTTTTAGCGGGTGGTGGGAGGGATCCTGCATGGGTATTGAGCTCAGCAGCATTTGGAAGTTGGTCTACGGGATGGGTCCTAGCCACAAGTTTGGCAGTGCTTGGTGATGGGGGTGTTGGTGGTATGGTAATGACCTGGCATTGCTCCAGCGCCTGTCTTTACTCCAGTCTGGATCACATTGGTCACAGCCACTCTATGTCCCTGTAATTTGCACTTTCCAGTGGGTCCCTCAGTGCCTGGTTCCAGGTCCCCAACTAGGACCATGGCCTTGATCCCGTCTGTCCCTAGAGCTCGCCAGTCATAAGTCAGTAACTGCCCTCTGAGTGATTCTCCAATGTCTGCTTTCCTCAGTGCCATGATAGAGGGTCTCTCTCTTGTGAATATCTCTCTTGCTGGGCTCCATCTCCTAGTGGGAAGAGAGGAAGAGAGTTAGAGCAGTGGGTACCAGGAGGTGGCTGCTACACTGGACACCAGCCACAGCCCAGCAGCCACTGCTGCCCTCTGATCATTCCTTTATCAGAATTTTCCCAAAATTGCCTGCTTACTGGACCTGGAATGCAAGCAGCACTGGAATCCGGAGACAACCCTGCTTCTTTCTTAAACAAACCCAATACCAGAACTCATCTGGTAGGCTTCTCATCCCAGGTTCCTTTGGGTTCTGGGTTTTTCGTTCACCTCATTTTCAAGTGCATGTGGACCTTGGTCAGTGTCTTCCAGTGTCTCATGTGCACAGCTACTTCTAGCCTGGGATGATGTCTTCTGGATTTATCTAAAACTGAAGTACCCAGTGTCAAAGACATGTATCATGTTATTTATATGTTTTAAAACTGAAATCATAGACATTTCATTAATATTAGAATGAAAAAAATTATTGAATACTTTACACAAGCCACTTTTTCATATTATAGTCAATTTTTACAAGTACACATGTATTACACATAATAAGGGGTTTCATTTTGCCATCATTCATAATTCAAATAACACACTTTGGTCATTTCCACCCTTAAATACACCTTTGTCTTTCCATTTCCCTATCACCTGATTCCCTTCCTTTTTTATATAGTCTCCCGTATATCTGTCAGTTTGAATTAGGGGTCTGGGCCTCAGCTTAGGCTTCTGGAATTTCCCTGCTTCTCATGTGTTCAGGTAGACACAAAAGGGTTTATGATCGGGAAATTGTTAAAGCATATGACCATGCTCTATCCAATATAGAATGAAGAAATAAACCAAAATGCTATCTTACATAGCAGATACTTGGAGTAATTAAAAGAAACTTGTAAAAAGTTTAAAATATCCAAAATGCTTCTCATTTTTTATTATTTTAATTATTGACAGAGGAGTTTGCACTAATGTCACATCCATATTTATGTCCTAAGTATGTGTGCATGTATTTGAGCCTGTTTTATACAATTTAAGTTGAGCATAAACAAGGATAGGAGTTACATGTTAAATAATTTATACACAAATGAAGGCTGAGTGACCTCTTAGAGCCTTGAAAGAGACAAATCAAAAAATCCAAGAGTGATGAAAAATTTCTGAGAGATAACCGGCTTACCAAAGTGTGTTCAAATGAACAATTAATTTTTTTTTAATTTTAAAGAGAAGAAAAAACAAAACAAATCAAAAGAAGAACAAATTTTCAAACCAACATAATAGGAGGGTAACAATGGTTAATACATTATGTATTACTATCTTTAAGTTAGTTATTCAGGACACCAGACATTAGCATTCAATTGTCCAAACATTATTGGCACAAACCTTACTCTTCAATGAACTAAGTAAAAATGGTAGTGTATCTATCTTAACCATCTTATATATATATATATACAATTTTTTTTCCCTTTCCCTTCTTTCTTTTCCCTATTCCAGTCTCTCTTTCCTTTTGACCAGTTTCTTTTTGATTCACCATATCTATTGTACATTTTGGATCTTATTTACTCTTTCAGTTTCTCATACTAGAGATGAACAATTAATTTTAACTTAATTTTCAGATAATACAGTCTTAGACCTTATAGTATTTATAGATAAAATAAACCAAGGACATTTGTACCATATTATGAAAATAAAATAAAGTGCTCTGTACTTGAATTTTTAAAAATTTCCTTCTAATAGAATTATATTATTAAGGGGAATAGTATAATTTTTTATTCTGTTTCTTAAACGTGTTGGCTGTTCTTTGCTAAGCTCATGTTCTTCTGAACTCTAATATTCTTAGTCTCCCATATTGTTCAGTGATGAGGTGGACATCTGGTCTCAGAGCAGTCATCTCTTATGTGGGCTGCCTGACACAGATGTCTCTGTTTATCATTTTCATATGTTTGGATGACATGCTTCTGACCATGATGGCCTATGACAGGTTTGTGGCCATCTGTCACCCCCTGCAGTACCATAGCATCATGAACCATCATCTCTGTGGATTCTTCATTTTTGTATCTTTTTTGTTTAGTCTTTTGATATCCTAGCTGCACAACTGGATTGCCTTACACTTTACCTACTTTAAGGATGCAGAAATTGCTAATTTCTTCTGTGACCCTTTTCAGGTTCTTAATCTTGACTGTTCTGATACTCTCGCTAAAAATCTAGTCATGTATTTTGTGGGTGCCAGCTCTGGTTTTCGTCCCCTCTCAGGGATCTTTTTCTTTTACTATAAAATTGTTTCCTCCGTTCTGAGAATCCCATCATCAGAGGGGTAATGTAAAGCTTTCTCCACCTGTGGGTCTCACCTCTCAGTTGTTTGCTTATTTTATGGAACAGCCATTGGTGTTTACCTTGCATCTGTTGCACCGAATTCTCCTAGAAATAGTGCAGTGTCCTCACTGATGTACAAAGTTTTCACCCCTATGTTCAATCCCTTCATCTGCAGCCTGATGAACAAGGATGTTAAAAGTGCCCTGTGGAGGATACAGAACAGAACAAGGTAATCTTATTATCTCCTTTATTCTTCTTATACTTTGCTTTGGAAAACCAATCATCTAGTCCTAGTGTTGTGGGAAACATTGGGTCAGCAGTAGCAAGGAGCTCAGGAGAAGAATGAAAATTTTTTGATGCTAGCAGACCCCAGAGGAGTAACTCCCAAAGCCTGAGGTGCTGCTTACAGAGTGCTTGTCTTTTTTACAGGGTGGCAAACAAAAGTTACAAGTATGAGATAAACTTTTAGCTGAAAGTTATGATACAATGGGTATCTTGTGGTGAGCATAGTTGTAAGTAGCAAAGTTTTTTTTTTTTTTGGCAATTCACAGAAGTTGCAATCTGATGACAAATCATATGATTTAGCTGAGTTCAGTGGCAGAGAATGAAATGACTGCAGCTTTATTGAGCAAAATGGCTGCAGTTAGGTCAGGATTTCTGCTTCATTCCCTCCTCTTGATGCTCCTCAGGGACTTTGAGGGGCATCACTATTTGAGTCTATTAGGGACTATTGAGTGTAGGCAGAGCTTAAGTGCATCAAATTTGAATAACCTCGGGGTCTCTTCTTCCAGAAAGCTGTCTCAGTTAACCTCTGAGTTAAACTATATGCACAGGGGATTATACAGCAACCCATAAGAATGAGAATTTTAATAGTAATGATCAGGGAAGTAAGTATGGAGGCCATTAGGCCTTTTTATTTGTCAAACCATTGTTTCAGTAAACTTGTAAAGGGGTCATTAACTCCAGCATTTTTGGCTACTTTTTCTGCCAGGGTTGTAAGGCCTTGGAGGGCTTTGGAATTGTGCCATCAGGGGCAGTGTTGTAAAAGTACAGCATTGAGTTTTTATAACACAGATACCACCTTTTTGCTAGAATCGTATCTATAGTGATTCTATTTTTCCAGGCCATCTGGCTGGGGGGCCTGAGTTGTTTAGCTATTCCCTTAATTGTATCCCAGGTGTAATTTATAAACCTTTGTTGATTATAGTAAATATAGTTTATCCAATCTACATTTTTGTTGATAGTGACCCACCAGAACAGTGAACTTTCAAATCCTACAGTTACTTGGTTTCAGGCTTTAAATTTATTGGGGGCCCCTTGTGGGATCCTGAATGAATCTGCGTAGATAGGGTCAAAGGAACCTGGGGCTGATTTATTGAGCGGTGTTTCCTGAATGTACGGGAAGGATCAGGAGGAGAGACTGACCTCTGAGCAATTATAAAGGGAATAACCAATTGGACTGGGGCACAAGTTCCAGTCCAGTCATTGGGAAGGATCAGGTATAGAGATTTGTTACATAACCGCCAGACATTTCCACATGAGTGGTCAGATCCACGGGCTGAATTAGGGCTACGTCAGTGAGGTTTCTAGGGGATGTACATCCTGGAGTGTCTCCTACATTGGGGCCATTGTTTTTAGTTCCTCTGATGCATGTTTTGGACTGCTAGTTTGGGTTGGGTGGCCTGACTGAGCAAGGAACCTGACAAGGGGTAGGGGGATACCAGAAAGAGCAGGGCTACAGTCTGACAGGCCTGGTTTAGGCCCCCAGGTTCAGGACTGGAAAACAAGGGAATAAGGCAAGTCATCCCTGTAAGATTAGGTCTTTCCCTATTGCCCCTGAAGTAACTGAGGGTAACCATTTCCAAGACTGACAATGAGTATAGTGGTAAAAATATGTGTTTTTCTAGTTTTCTCAGTTGGTGGATGCAACAGTCCAGAGTGCTATAGCAAAAACCAAGGTTTAGAGTTTCAAAGAGTCCTAGGAAGAAGGGGACATCCAGTAAAACATTCTAAGGTTGGCATGCTCAGGCTTTGGCTGTGAATAGATCTGTAGCTTCTGGGTGTGACAGGAGCAGGGCTTGGGGTTCTCTGGCAACAGAGGGTCTTCAAGGGGTTGTCTGAATCAGGTGACACCTCCTAGCCCTCAGGGATAGGAGACTGTGCTCTCTTGATGCAAGTGGGATGTATCCAAAGCTGGATCTCTGCAACTTTAACAGCTGTGGGGGTGAATCCAGTGGGCCCATGTGAGCATCAAACATGAAGAAGGGCCATAGGAAGAAGGTCAGTCCATGGGGCTTTGGCTTTATGGCAGAACTTGGTTAAGGTTCTCTTCAAGATCTGGTTTATCTGTTCTGCCTTTCCAGAGCTCTGAGGCTGTTATGCAGTATGTAGGTTCTGTTTTACTTGGAGCAGTTTAGTGAGGTTTTGAATTACTCCTGCCACAAAGGCTGGGCCATTGTCACTTCCTATGGACGGATGGAGTCCATATCTGGGAATCCCTGAGGAATGCTCAACTGACCTCGGGGATTTTTTGTTCAGGTGGGGAAAGCTTCTACCCAACCAGAGAAGGTACAGACTAGGACCAGAAGATATCTGTATAGTTTGTTGGGTTTGACTTCTGCGAAGCCTATTTGTATATCTTTAAAAGGTGATGTTTCAGTCAGTTGGATCACTGGAGGGGGCTTAGACCTCTGAATCAGATTATTTTGAGTGTAGGTTTAACATCATTGGCAGACACTGGAGCAGATGCTGGCCAGGTGTAGGATGTAATGGTAGCAGCCTAGGAGCTCTTCCATGACTGCTTTCACTCCGTGGGTTAGATTGTAGTGTTTTTGAACCCATGCATAACCCATTCTTTTTGAGATGACAGTTCATCCATCCAGGAGTGTCCACCAGGGGCTGGGTCCCTTAGTGGCTTGCTCTTGTTTTGCCCAGTCATCTTCTTCCTCTGTATATGCAAGGAATTGATTTTTGATTATCATCATGGTGTCAGGAGGAATGTCCATTAAAAGTTCTAGGTTTACTTGTATGGTGATTTTGTCCCAGGATGCTCCTTCAGCAGCTGCTTTTGTAATTTTACCTGCTTTATTGTTTTCTGAGTAGATGAGACTTTTGACATTTTTGTGTCCTTGGCAGTAGATGATTGCCATTTTCATGGGTTTTCAGACAGCAGCAAGAAGCAGTAGAATTTCTTTTCTTTGTTTTTTTTTTTTGTGGGTACCGGGGGGTCGACCTCAGGACCTCGCATGCCAGCAGGCGCCCGTGCCACTGAGCGATATCACCGGCCCCTTTTTCGTATGTGGGTTCCGGGAGTCGAACTTGGGCCCTCGCGCTTGCCGGGCAGGCGCTTAAGCCGCTGAGCCATCTCACCGGCCCCCTTTTCTTTGTTTTTAATGATTTTCTTTTTGTTGTGAGTAATCTTTTTTGCATATATTATATATGTACATAATTTACATATATAATATATATATATACAATTTTGTAAACATGAACTATGGCCAAGGCATATCCAGAGTCTGTGTAGATGATTTTGTTTGTAGACCAACTGAGGGCCTGTATGAGGGCCCATACTTCAGCTCACTATGCAAACATCCTTGAGGAAGAGCTTTGGGCAAAATAACTTTGTCCAAGGTGACCACAGCATATCTAGCCTATTGGACTCCATTCCTCACAGAGCTACATCCATCTGTAAACAGGGTGCATTCAGCATCTGTCTGGGGGTCCATCTTTAAGTATGGTCAGCTAGAGAACAGCTCATCAGTTAGTGCCAGGCAGTCATGGTCTGGAGAGCCCAGCTCAGTGGGCAGGTACATGACAGGATTGAATGGTTTCATCACCACAAGAGTCAGGTGAGGATTTTTGCATAGGAGTCCTTTGTACTAGGTGACACAGTGATGTCCATGGTGATTCAGGAGGTCCAGTGCAGCATGTGGCATCTGGACAGTTAGGTCTTGGCCTAAGGTGAGATTGTCAGCTTTCTTGATCAGAATGACAGTGTCTACCAGAACACAGAGGCAAGGGGGCACCCTTAGCAACTGGATCCAAGTGTTTGGATAGGTAGGCCACTGGGCACTCCCAGGGATCAACAGTTTGAGTAAGAATCTTTGAAGACACATGTTGTCATTTATCAACATACAAGTTGAATTCCAGTTACATCTGGAATTCCAAGGCTGGGGCTGTAGAGAGGTCCTTCTTAATGTCATTAAGGGCTTTTTCTTATTCTGGGTTCCAGTTGAAGTTGTCAGAGTTTTTTTCCAAACAAGGCATTGTGTAGGGGCCTTGCTTTTTTCTGAAAACCCGGGAATCCAGATTCTGCAGAAGCCAGCAGCTCCAAGGAATTCACAGACTTTCTTTTTTGTGGTTGGGCCTTGGATGGTGCAGGTGACCTCTTTTTTTTCTGGTCCAAGGGCATGGTGTCCCCGATTTAAGTCAGATCCAGGTGTCTGACTTTTTGTTTGCAGATTTGTGTCTTTATCCAAGATACCTTGTAGCCAGTTTCTGTCAGATGTTGCAGCAGAGCTTTTGTGCCCTCCAAGCAGGCAGCTTGGGTGTCATTAATCAGAAGATCATCAATGTATTGGAGGAGGGTGCAGTGATGTTCTGTGCTGGGGAAACTAGTGAGATCAGCTGTGAGGGCTTTTTCAAAGACAGTAGGTGAGTTCTTGAATCCCTGGGAAGCCAAGTCCAGGTCAGTTGACTTCTGAGTCCAGAACTAGGGTCTTCCCATTTAAACGAGAAGAGGGGCTGGCAGACAGGAGCCAACTGAAGGCAGAAGAAGGAATCCTGTAGGTCCAGGCAGGTGTACCAGCAGGCTGTGGATGGCAGAAGACTAAGGAGAGTATACGGATTTGGGACTGCAGGATGGAGGGCAACCACAGTGGCACTGATGGCTCAGAGACCCTGAACTGGATGATATTCCCCATTGGGGTTCTTTACCAGCAGGAGAGATGTATTCCAAGATGATTGACAGTCTATGAGTATTTCATAGTTCTGAAGTCTCTGGATGTTTGGTTGAATTTCTAGTTGAGCCTCTCATGGCATGGGGTACTGTTTGCTGCAGGTAGGGGTTGCCCTGGGATGGAGTTCCACAATCAGAGGTGGGTGATTGACAGCCCAAACTCAGGGAAAGAGAGTCTTGAGAATTTCTTGGTTTTATCTGTGTGTGTATCCATCAATCACCATTCTTTTCCTTGAGGGACCATGAAGGCAAGCAGGAAATGTGGTTGTGGAGCTAGAAGGAACAGAGAAGCAGACTGTCCTGGAGAGAAGGAGATGGTGGTCCCTGAGATTGGATGCCTCCCTCTAGGAGTGGGATTGGGCACTCTGGCAAATAGAGGAAGTCATGTGTGATTTGATGTCCTCCCAGGCTGCAAGTCCATGCCTGGCAGAAGGGGCAAGAGGCAAGACTCCCAGTTGCCTCGGTGATGGTAACCTTTGCTGAGAGAGGAGCAATAGGTTGGGTAATGTAATGGTTGATACATTATGTCAACTTGAGAAGTTTAGAAGTTTAACAAAATAACAGCAGGGGCCAGGGTCCTCACTTTGTAAACATCCTCATCCTGTGCAAGAGGAGGGCTCGGAGATGATGTAAGTGCTATGCCTGCACTAGGGGGGTAGCCTGCTTACAATATAAGGGAGGAAAAGAGATTTCTCTCCCCCCTTTTTGCTTGTGTTGCTTTTGCTGTCTTCTGCCACCTGAACAGTTGCCCCTCAGCCATGCCACCCCGCTTTGGAGCCAGCTGATAGGGACTGAAACCCCCACAAACTGTGAGCTAAATAAACATTTCCTTCCTTAATTTTGTGCTTTGGATATTTTGTCTCGGCAATGAAGAGTTCCACTGTCCACCAGGAAAGTCATAGGTTGGCCCCCAGTATGGATGTGGATTGTGGGCTCCTGGTGACCCAGGTGAAGAAGGGAGTCAGGTCTGGCCTAGTCTGAACCCATCAGACCAATGAAAGTGTTGTCATTTTATCCAGGTTGGGGCTTTTGAGAATCCTTATATTTTAGTCTTAGTGGGCATTTATTTTTCCATTGTCCATAGCCCTTACATCTCACACACTGGTCTTTGACCAGAGAGTATGGTCATCTACCAGACTGGATCTTCTTGTAGATATCAGGTGCAGCTTGTGCAATGAAGGCTGCATCTACCATCTGTAGATTTTCTGGGGCCTCAGGGTCAAACAGAGTGTAGACGCTGTAGGCTTCACAGAGTCTCTCATAAAAGTCTGAAGGGCTTTCATCAGGCTTCTGAGTAACAGTAGTAACTTTTATCATATTGATGGGCTTTTTACCCCCTCTCTAATGCCTTTGAGAAGGGCTTGATTGTACTCTGGGTTGCCTTGTGGTTTTTAGTTGTTCTTGGTTTCTTTTTTTTTTTTTTTTTTGCTTATTTGTTTTGTTTCATTTTGTTTGTTTTGCTGCAGTGTTGAAATCCTAGGTGGGGCAACCTTTGGGAAAAGCCATGGCAATGCATCTGTCAGGGCTGACATTCCATGGAGGTATGTCTCCCTTTAACCAGTTCTTTTTACCTCAGTCAAAATGCAGTGACATTTCTCAGTTGAAGAGTCAGAAGGAGCTGCTGACAGTCATCTCAAGTGGGCACTAGATGGTGCCATCTGACCAGAAGAGGCATGTAAGGGCAGCTGTAAAGCAGAAGGCTCTGGTCCTTCAACCCACTGTCCATTTTCAATTTTCTCTGCTAAAATAACTATATGCATATTTTGTAATTCTTGACAAAACTATGAGTGATAAATCACAACACGGGAAAAAGTTAAGTTGTAAGTTATCTATAATTGAAATAGTTCAAAATATGCTCCCAAAATAAAGCTGGTTTTAAATATACAGTTGTGTTCAAGTGCCCAGCTGAAGAGTCAGTGATGGTCTCATGTTTTTAGTTACACTATGGCTGTAGTGGTGTATGAGGATTATTGTCAGCATCTCATTGTTAGTAAATTAAGTTTTGCTTCTTTTACTTTACCCTAAGAGTGCCAAGGTCCACGCTACCAACCAAAGTAAGCCATTTGTTTCACCTAATTCATAGCCAAAGTCCTTGATAATTATGATAATAATGTTATACTCTGATGTCATATAGTGGACCCTCCCTACAGATAAGGTTTTGTGTTTTCCTCTTTTATTCAATGATTTAGAAGAATTTTATGTTGGATTAGCACTTCCCAATTGTAAAACGCAGTAAAATTCAGAGTAGCTATCTTAAAGTGGTGTAACACTCTTGACTAGGATAGGTATTATGTCAGAGGGTGAAAACCACATAATAATCTCAATTGACACAGAGAAAGACTTTGACAAAACTTAACAACCATTCAGGATAAAAAAAAATAAACTTGATGAAAACATATATATGGAAGGGCTTTAGCTCAAACTGGTAAGTGTTACTTATGACAAACCCTCCCAAAATAATAATTAATGGAGAAAAACTAAATGCATTTCCTTTACAAACATGAAAATGATGATGGTGTCCACTACCCTCACTCCTGCTTAATATAGTACACAAAACTACCCAGAGCAATCAGGCAAGAGAAAAAAATAAAAAGGATAAGCATTGGAAAAGAAGCCAAATTTTTATTATCTGCAGAAGACATTAACCTCTACATACCTTATTCTTAAATCAAATCAAAATGAATGAAATATCTAGATATGAAAACAGAAACACTGAATTAGCTAGAAAATAAAACAGGTAAAAATCTTAAAGACATAGGCAAGGACTTTCTGAACAGAATCCCAATTGCACAATAAACAAATGCACAACAGATAAATGAATAAAGAAAAAAGAAAATGTACATATGTACACATTAAGGAGTACTATGCAGCCCTACAGGAGGATAAACTTCAGTTATTTGTTGGAAAATTGCTGGATCTTGAGGCTGTAATGCTAAGTGAAGCAAATTAGACACAGTGCATTAAATATCACCTGATTCCTTTAATACGAGAAACCCCAAAGAAAAATAAAGAGCAATAAGAGAGACATTGTAGAAAACAAAGAGGTAGGGGCCAGTGAGATAGCTCAGTGGCGTAAGTGCCTGCCTGGCAAGCGCGAGGGCCCGAGTTCGACTCCTGGAACCCACATACGTAAAAATGACTGGTGATATCATTCAGCGGCATGGGTGCCTGCCGGCAAGCGCGAGGTCCTGAGGTCGACCCCTGGTACCCAAAAAAAAAAAAAAAAAAGAAAACAAAGAGGTAGACTTCATGGAGTCAGAAAGGGGGTTTTGAAAATGAGAGAGAAGGGGACTAAAGATTATCAAGACACAATGTGTGTACGTTCCAATTTTCTAAAATACATGTAAATATTATATATTACACCCATATACTAATAAAGAATAAATATAAAAAGGTAGGTATGCAGATAAGAGAAAGAAGTTTGCTTATTCATGAAAGGCACTGCATCACCTATGCCTTGGTTCCTAAGCCAGTGAATTTTGGCAACTCACAGCTCCACTCTGAACCTCAGATTCCTCGTGAGCAAATTAACTGCAGAAGTGCATTTCTTCCAAGGTCCAGAAATGGTCGTGTGTAATTACGCCACAAAAATTCACCTTCAATGATAACTGTATTATTACATTAAAAGGTTTAGTTTTAAATGTGAATTCCTAGACATTGTAAGTAATCCCACATTACAAATTGTTAACCTGGAGCTGATACAAATCATATTTTTATTTCATGTGCACATCAGGAGTATAAAAAGCACTTACTAAAATGCCTGATTAGAAGAGATAATCAACTGTAATGATTAGAAGGGCACTTAGTCCACAGAAATTGACATATGGGAAAAACTCATTATCAACATATTATTGGCAAATAGCTTTGCAATCTGAAACTGATTTTTAACATCTGCTGAAAATTGTTAGTTGAGTGAACTGGGACACAGTTTTTTATATCTCAGAGCCTCAAATTGCTCATTTTTATTGGTTCTGACATGAAGGAACTCTAGGATGAAACCGATAAAGTATATGTCTTGTAGTAATTTAGTAAATACAGCTATCATTTTTATCATCATCTACTACAGTGTTGATATACCGCAAGGTAAGGATTGGCATTCTAATAGTGATTTGTTCCCTGGTAGGCTGACAGATCACAGCATCTCTATGTTGACACAATGAGTTCTTGACCAGATCAAAAGCAAAAGCAGTTAAATGGATATCATTTATTTATAAAATAAAAATCTAGCATGGTGAAGCAAAGTTATCTCCTCTCCCTCTTCCCTCTCCTCTACACACAGACACACATGCACACAAGATCCTACCAGTTCTTTTTCTCTGGAGACCCTTGAATAATATAGTGAACAATTTATTTAACAACATACAAAGGAGATGTGTGCCTAATCTCTGTCATCCCTATGCTGGATTTTTAGTATTTGAAGGACAGATTTCTACTTTCCTTTCACAACGTTCATATTTTCCATGTGCATTGAAAAAATTATTTACTGTTTCTCACCGGGCCGGTGAGATAGCTCAAAGGCATAAGCGCCTGCCCGGCAAGCGCGAAGTCCTGAGTTTGACTCACAGAACCCACATAAAGGAAGAAAAGGGCCAGTGATATCGCTCAGTGGCACAAGCGCTTGCTGGCAAGCACGAGATCCTGAGGTTGACTCCCGGTACCCACATAAAAAAAAAAGAAAAGAAGAAAGAAGAAACAAAATAGATATCCATATACCTAGCATGTTATCTCAAAGGAATCAAAAGAAATCTTGCAAATATTGAACCACATCTTGGAGATTAAATGTAGGATTTGTTCATATTTTATCATGACTATTTAATTGTATCAAGATTTTTGTGTAGTTCTTGAAAGATAAATAATCATACAAAATGGGTGGGATTTGAAAAGGTCTGGAAATACTAAACAGATTTAAAAAGTGAGGGTGGCAATTCCTCATGCACGTGAAAAAAATCAGAAATTAATCTCCTCCAGCTTGAATTAAGGACATTCATCATATGAAGAAGAATTAAGAAAAATCACATAGGAAATACCCTGTTATATGGCCCAAATATGTAACACTTCTTGGTTTTATCCAACATGTCCTTTACACTGTCTGGTGGCGGAGCTCCTGATATCTGAGCCCATCTTTTCACTATTATTTGGTAATTAGGGTGCAGAGTCAAGTGTTAGCAGTTAAGCCTCCTGGATAAAAGAGAACTCCTGACATTTCAAAGGCCATTCACTCTTATCTACTACTTCCATGGATGAAAATGGATTATATTTCTTAGTTAAAAATATAGACTGGATAAAAAAAACTCAAGTATATACTGCCTACAAGAATCTCATTTCGCTGGTAAACATGCACAGAGAGTTAAAGGCAAGGATAAAGATATTCCACACATATGGCAACTGAGAATACATAGCACTAGGTATATCAGATAAAATAGACTTTAAGCCAAAGACTTTAAAAGAGACAAAGAAGGGCATTATATTATGATAAAAGCATCAAATCAGCATTTACTAACTTTAGGAATGGTAAGTCTATATACACCCAATATGTGAAAAGCAAATATTATTGATCTAAAGGTTTAGACAGACTCCAGTATAATAGTAGTTGGGGACATCAACATCCCATTTGCATTAATGGACAGATCATTCAGACAATATCAACACAGAAACTTCTGAGTTAATATATTTTATAAAACAAGCAAGTATAAAAGACATATTTTGAACATTTCATGAAAAAGCTACATACATTTCATGAAAGAGCTACATAATTCACATTTTTCACATCAGAACACAAAATGTTCTTCAGGTAAGTCAACATGCTAAGCCACACAAAAGGTTAAACATTTTTGGAAAGCCTAGAAGAAATGGGTGAATTCCTGGATGAATATAATTGATGTATGAAGAAATAGAAAACTTCCACAGAACAATAATAACCCATAAAATTGAATTAATAATAACAAAAATCCCCTTACAAATAAAAACCCAGGAATGGATGGCTTCACTTCAAATATCTACCAATTTATTAAAGAAGTACTAATTCTGGGGCCGGTGAGATGGCTCAGCAGTGTAAGCACCTGCCTGGCAAGTGCGAGGGCCTGAGTTTGACTCCCGGAACCCACATATGAAAAAAGGGCCAGTGATATCGCTCAGAGCCACGGGTGCCTGCTGGAGCACGAGGTCCTGAGGTCGACCCCCAGTACCCACAAAAAAAAAAAGAAGTACTAATTCCAACTCCAAGTAAAACTTTCCAAAACTTTGAAAGGCAAGAAATTCTTAGAACCTCATTCTACAAGTCCAGCAATACACTGATACAAAAAAGGACAAGCAAAAAATATTAGGAATTATCTCTTATGAACATAGAAGCAAAAAATATTCAAAAAACCACTAGACGATGTAATTTCACAACACATTCAAACCCAAACCCATTTTACCTCATAAGCAATTTGGATTTAATCTAGACATTTAAGATATTTTGTTGTATGAAGTAAAAAAAATGACACAACAGCAACAGAATGAAGAATAAAATATACAATTTCCTAATACACACTGACAAAAAAAATTTTGATAAAATCCAGCATCACATATGTATAGAACATAATTAAGGCAAGAAAAGAAGACAAAAATAGAAAAAAATATACTAAATGGGAAAAAATGGAAGGCATTTCCTCTGGGATCTGGAGCAACACAAAGATGCCTATTGTCTTTTTTTCTGTATTTTTTCAATTTTTATTAATACATGATTGAAACATAATTGTTAGCTATGAGCTTGTCCTAAGGGCCTAATTTTTAATCTAGGTTTAAAGCCAGCTGACTTCCTCCTTCCTTCCCTCATTCCACTCCCCAGACCAAGCTCTGTCTCCTCACCAGTCTTAACCCTGCCACTCTGCCACTCTGCCACTAGCTGGCCACTGAAGTATTTGCTTCAGATACTCCTCACACTGCTGCCCCTGCTGCAATAATAAATCCTTCCACCTCTACTGGCCATCTTGGGTCATAAATCCTGACCTCTGGATCATAAATCTTGACCTTTGGATCATAAATTCTGACACCTGGGACAAAAAAACTAACAACAATGATCACATTCCTTGTGGGGAATTGCTACATGCAAATTTTTTTTGAGAATGGGTCTCAGTGTGTAGTGCAGGTTGGCCTTGAACTCACAGCAATCCTCCTGCCTCAGCCTCCCAAGTACTGGGATTACAGGCAAGTGCCACCATGCCCAGCCATAACATATCTTAATTTTTTTACCCCATTTCCTTCTCCCCCTGTCTTCTTCTGTCTCTTGGTCCCCTTCTTTTTTGCAAAAGACCTATCTCCTTGTTTCCTATTATCTATTCATTATTTTGCTTTTAATATTTTGAGATTTTCATATAAGAGAAACCGTGTGATATTTAAACTCATGTGTCTGATTTATACCTTTTAGATTATGGTCTCAAGATATATCCATTTTCCTACAAATGACTCAAGTTTAAGGGTGCCTATACAAGAGCAAGTAGACAGAAAAAAGAAAGGGCAGCCAGATGGAAAAGAAAGAGCTCACACTATCTCTGTTTATAGATGATACGATCTGTAGAAAAACCTGAAGGCCCTCCGTCCAAATCTGGTAGGACTGACACCCAAAGTCAGGTGTAGGGAGGGTCTACCTCAGTATTTCAGCACTTTCTTAGGATGTGTGAGATCCAAGGTTCAACTTGTAGCACTGAACACAAATGGATTCAGAATAATTATAGCATTACAAAATAACTTACCAAATTCAACAATATTTCTATACATCAATAAGGAACAAGATGAAAAAGAAACCAAGAAAGAAATCCTATCCACCATACTTGAAAACAATCACACCTAGGCATAAATTTCACCAGTGAGATGAAAGAAGTCTACAGTAAAAACTGTAATACATCATTGGAAGGAACTGAAGAAGAGACACATATACAGAAAATGGAAAGACTTTCCATGTCTGTGGATGGGAAGAATTAACAATGTAAAATGCCCATAATGTTCACATTGATCTTCACACTCCATGCAATTCCCATCAAAATACCAATGACATTTTTACAAAGACAGAAGCAAACAATTCAAATTCTGAAATTCAGGTGGAGCCACAAGACACCCAGTCAAAAGAATTCTGAATAGAGAACAGGGTAGCACCATAACATCACCTGATTTCAAAATATACACCAATGATTTCTAACAGAAGCACCATGGTATTAGCATACAACAGTTACAAAAATCACTCACAAGAAGATAAGAGAAATCCCAGAAATAAACCCACATACTAGCAGTCAACTGACTTTTGATGAAAGCACCAAGAACATACATTGGATAAAGGAGAGTATCTAATAAATTATGGTGAGAAAACTGGATATCTAAACACAGAAGAATAAAACTAGATCCCTATATCAATATATACATGACATGCAGCTATCCACAAAGGCCCCAATGTAAAATCAACTTAAGTGCCTATCAGGGGGTGAACTCATAAAGAACATGCAGCAGATATGCACTATGGAATATTTTTCAATCATCAAATCTAATGAAATCTTGTAGAATCATAGGTAGAACTGGAGAGCATCACGTCACATGAAATAACCCAGGCACCAAAATGCATAAACTGTGTGTTCTCACTTACATAGAAAGCTAAGAAAGTTCATCTTACTGAAGTAAATAGAATAGCATTTTATTCTATTTATTCTAACTTCCCAGGAAAGTTAGTGGGAAAAGATGATTAAAGTGTGCAGATGTGCCATTAAACAAGAGGAAAAACAATATTTTATAGCACAGTATGTTGACCAGGTTTTACAGTAATTACATTTATATTTTAAAATATCTAGCACACAGAAACTAGAGTGCCCTCCAGACAATTATAAATATGTGAATTGATAAATATTCCAATGTTCTTATCTGATCATTACCCATGATTGACATATTCAGTTGTCAACATGTACAATTTTATATGGCAGTCAATCACTTAAAATAAAATTTAAAAAGGAAATTAAATTTGAAGGAAAGACATTTGACCTCTAGCTCATACCACAAATAGAATTTATTACAAACAAGGATCAACAGCTGAAAAATAATAGCTAAAACTATAATAATCTTATTTAAAAACACAAGAATAGCTTCAGTACTGTGGATAAAGCAATGCATAGGTAAGAGGTAACAATGAAAGGTGAGGAACAATGGAAAAATAGATCTATTGAATTAGATTTCAACCAAATTAAAAATTTATTGCATAAAGTGACATTATTAAGAAAATGAAGTTTGATGCAGGCATGAAAGCATAATAAAGAATAATAGAACAGGATAGAAATCCATAAAGTAAATTTATAGTCAATTAATTTTTGCCAGTTATCAGGAACACACAGTGGAGAAAGAACAAACTCTTTTGTAAATGTAATAAAAGAGCTAAATTAGACTCTCTTATAACACCATAAAAAAGAATAAAGAATTATGTGTAAGACATGAAAATGAACATCAACAAGAAGTCAATGAAGAGAAAAGCTTGATGGCATTGGTCAAAGAAATTATTCCTTTCATATAAAACCCAAAATCAAAAAACAGATTGCATCAAACTTAAAAGCCTCCATACAACTGGAAAATATATTTTTAAGAAAAGTCTAGTTTAAAATATATTTAAATGTATAAGTTAAGAGGTAAATATTTAAATTACAGTAAAACCTTTGTTTCCAAGCATAATTTGTTCCAGAAACACACTTGTAATAAAAGCACTTGTATACCAAAGTGAATTTCCCTTTGAGGAATAATGGAAACTCAGATGATTTATTCCACAACCCAAAACTAGTCATATAAAATGATTATAATACTGTGATATAATACAAAATAAGAAGGAAAATACAAAATGTAAAGAAAAAATAAATTAACCTACAGTTGCCTTTGAAAACCTTCATGATGGTGTGAGGGAGAAAAGAGAGGACTGTTGTTGTGTAGGACGACTTTCATTATCACTAATGGAATCACTACTGTCTATTGGCTTGATGGAATCATTTTTTGTGTAACTTTGCAAGGAACCTATCCAGGGACACTTGATTTTGCCTCCTTTTGAGGATTTCCCAGAAATGTGACATTGCATTGTCCTTAAATGGATAACAGATTGATCGTTCACACAGTTGCAGCCTTTTTCCAGTGTGGCTTTCCTACAAAATTTTGCAGTTCCCATTTTACACATCTCCCTAATCTCACTTGAAGTAAGGAATTCTTCCTCTGCCCTTTTCTCCTCCTCTTCTGCAGATGAGATCTCCATTTCCTCTTGATATTGGGAGAGGATCACTTACAATCATTGAGAGAGAGAGAAAGAGAGACAGACAAGAGAGACACAGAGAGAGAGAGAAGAGGAGAGGAGGAGGGGGAAGAGAGGAGAGATAGAGAGAAAGAGAGACACAGAGACACAGAGACAGAGAGACTGAGAATCCATAGGCTCATTGTGAGCATGTGATGTGCCACATCATGTACTCCTCATATTGCAAGACATTGCTCATTTATCAATTAAAACTTGTTAGAAATGTTTGATTGTCCTGCAGAACACTTGCAGGACAAATCACCTGCAATCCAAGGTTTTGCTGCACATAGAAATCAAACCAGGCAATGGTAAAAAAAAACAAATAACTATTAACAAGGCAAAGTAACTCTTTAGACATTTCTAGAAAGAACAAAATGAGCAGGAGCAATAGCTTCAAGAGGTCTATGATATATCATGATGAGTACAGTTTATAACAATAAACTCTGTACTTGAAATAAATAGAAAGACAACACATAGAAGGGGAGATATGTTTATACAACTCATATCTGATAAGTGCCAAGCATCCAGAATGTACAAAGAAAACCGACAGGTCAGAAGTAAAAGTGCACACTACACTACTGCAACGTGAGCAAAGAGACTTGAAAAGCCATTTCTCCACAGAAGTTATATATATATGGACTACCAACAAGTTCCTGAATAGATGCTCAATTAGTCATGGGGAAATTAAAATCTGCTGATTCCCTTTCCTCTTGCAAAAGATCTATCTCTTATTTCCTGTTATCTATCTTTTATTTGTTCCTTATTCATACTTCAAGGTTCTCATATAAAAAAGCATGAAATATTTAAGCTTGTGTGCTTGATTTATCTCACAATATTATGGTCTCAAGGTATATTCATTTTCTTTCAAATGACTGGTTTATTCTTCTTTACAGAAAGAGATGGAGGTAAGAAGGAGAGAGGGAAGGTTAAGGAGAAGAAAGAATGAAGATGTTATGTGCACGAACCAACTCCCCACTAGGAATGTAATCGTTATGTACTGCAAACATGTACTAATGAAAAGTAAAAATTGAAAACAGAAACTAATATCATAGGCACAATGAAATGCTACTTCACACCCAGTAGAGACCATACTTTAATAAAATTCAAAGTAAGAAGTATTGGCAAGATATGAAGAACTTTACACTTTCTTTTAAAATGTAAAATATGTTTGCCAATTCATGATAAAAATTAAACATACAATGAACTTATGACTCATTAATTCCACTCCTAGATATAGTACCACAATAATTGAAAACCAATACAATTATTTGCTCAGAAAACTTCTTAAGGTGATTTCGTCATTGTGTGGATATCATAGAGTGTACACACACAAATTGACTAGGGAATCACTGGGTGACATAATGTTACGGGAAAAATCATGTATATGGAGTTTGTCATTGATTGCAGCATCATTACGTGGAGGAAGACTACTAAAAATAAATGTGCATTCATATTCAGAGCAGTACTATTCAAAACAGTGGATGATGGAAATTAACCAAATGTCCATCAACAGATGGTTGGAGAAAGAGTGTCTGTACATACACACAGTAAAATATTATTAACCCATAAAAATGAATGAAGCTAGTTCACATTAGCCAATAAAATAGTCAAAATGAAGAAGAGAAAGAAAGAAGGAAGGAAGAAAGAAAGAAAACAAAGAAAAAAGACAAGAAAGAAAAGAAGAAAGAGGTAAGAGTCAAAGCAAGAATCACACAAAATATAAGATTTCAGAGTTACCCTAGGCATTATCTCACTATAAAGCAAATGAACAAACTCACTTTCAATGGAACAGGTCCAGTCATTGTTCTTGTGAAAGTATGATAGCAAAGGTAAAGAGTGTGGGCTGAGTATCAAGTTCCAGGCTACCATGCATCCCATTCTCAGTCTCTTCTGTTCAGAAGTTGATGAATGTGAGGAATTATTTGAAAGAAATCCTTCCAGTATGAAGTCATGCAAAATCAGAAGTACACTTCAGATATGGAAAAATTTTACTCTGATGATTTTCATTCCATTTCTTCCATAGCACACAAGTATGATCAAGTTATAATAAAAACATTAACATTTAAGTAAAAGTTTTGAAAGAAGCAGCAGATGATATCAGTACTTTACATGATGTTGGAAATCTCAGGAATGTCCATAAGAAAACTTACCAGTTGCAAAAGACTTGCAACTTTATGAAACACGCATAGGAAAGAAAGTTTAAAAGGAAACTTCCAAGGGTGTTGTGGAGAAGGAACAAATAGAATAACAAAAAATGCCAAGTCATAGATGCTTTGTGAATACAAGAATTTAAGGATGTCATTTAGGGAAGAGAAAGATCCAGGATTTGCAAATTCACAGCATTTGCCTCAGGGTGCACAATGTCCAGTTAATTCTAAGATCAGTGGGTCATCAGGGACAAGAGGCTGCTCTGTCAAGGAGTCTTCCCAGGGCCCCCTTCATATCCTTGTTCTTCAGGCTGTAGATAAAGGGATTCAGCATGGGGGTCACCACAGTGTACATCACAGAGGCGACAGAGCTGTCATGGGAAGAATGGGTCCCAGCAGAACTGAGGTAAACCCCAAGTCCTGTTCCATAGAACAAGGAGACCACACAGAGGTGAGACCCACAGGTGGAAAAAGCTTTAAACTTGCTTTCTGTGGAGGACATCTTCATTAAGGAGGATACGATCTGAGAGTAAGAGAAGAGGATCCCAGTGATGGGGCACACACCCAGCAGGGCAGTTGACAAATACAACAGGATGATGTTGACATTGGCAATGGCATCAGATCTGGCCACCTTGAGAACCTGAGCCAGTTCACAGAAGAAATGTGGGATCTCAGTGTCTCTGGAGAAAGTCAGCTTTTTTATTAGTAGAATATGAAGCAGGGAGACCAAGAACATGATGAGCCATGACATCAGAACTAAGAAAACACAGACATTGGGGTTCATGATGGTCACATATTTCAAGGGATGGCAGATGGCCACAAAGCAGTCATATGCCATTATGGTGAGTAGTAGATTATCCACTCCCACAAAAGCCAAAAATAAATATATCTGGATGAGGCACTCTGTGTACAAAATACCTTTGTTGTGTGCATGAATATTTACCAGCATCTTTGGGACCATGGTAGAAGTGAAGCAGATGTCAATAAAGGACAGGGTGGAGAGGAAGAAGTACATGGGGGTGTGGAGGTGGGAGTCAGAGCTGACGGCCAGGATGACGAGCAGGTTCCCGAGCACTGTGACCAGGTACATGAACAGGAACATCCCGAAGAGGATGGGCTGCAATTTAGGATCTTGTGAGAGGCCCAGGAGGAGGAATTGTGATGCTCCTGTGTAGTTTTCTATTTCCATGTCACAGAATATCTGCTGTGACAGAAAAAAAATCAGTTTTGAAAGCACAGCCAAATGTTACTGCATTTCCCTTACACTTTATAATGTCATACATGAACAGACCCCTTCACTTTCCATTGGTGCCCGCCAGTAATAGTGGTTCAGCCAAGTGGTAGCTCATTTCTTTCAGATATATGTGATGGTTTGTAGTTCTCTTAATGTAGCAGAGATTCTTCTCTCTTTACATCACTGATGCCCTTGTTTTAATTCTCCTGGTTGAGTTCATAAACATAAACAAATTTTAAATTTGATATCACCTTTCTAAAATTGGTGAAAACTTTTATGTATATTTACTTGATAATCTCCATACTTTTTGTTTTTTGTAGTACCTCTTAAACATGGATTTTTAACACAAGGAATGTTTATTCTATGACCTGGAACTTCATAGTTATTTGGAAGTTAATTCTTAGTGCCTTATTTTTGTTTTTAAAATGTGTTTATTACTGTTATTTGTTTCTAAGGTTTAAAAACTCCTTTGTTCACACTAAAAATCTCAGTAAATTAAAGCTGTTATTATTATTCATTTTTAATCATAATTTTGGATAAGTAACTCTACCAAGATAACATATACATCTGTGATTTTAAAATTGGGATTTTGAGTCAGAATTCCTGGGATAGGATGTTAGTCAAACAACATAACACATCTGTGACCTTGCAAAAGTTATTTAAACTCTCTTAATTGCAAATATGCCACCTCTGCTTCAAGATAGTACATATTCAGTACATGGTAGGATTGAAGGAAAATTAAATGAGGTGATCTAATTTGTTTTGTTTCCTGGGATACAATAGGAATTTCATAAATGTGAATCTCTATTCTTAACATCTCAGTTAATGAGTCTTGGATGGGTATAACTTAGCAATATTCCCTTAAACTCTGGCTGCCATCAGAGATGGGACTCAGATCAATACAAACATCGCAGGCTGGTTACCCCTTTTGGCTACAGCATTTCTGATTAAGGAAGATCTCAATGGCTCTTTCCTTCAGAGAATTCTTGCCCAGGATGACACATGATAAAAAAGAAGATCAATTCTAGGACTAGAAGCCTGCTTCATACAAAGGTGTTCGTCAACAGAATTCATCCCAGAAAAGAAAGTCGATGAATATAAATCATAATCATAATCCCAATTGAAAAACGCATTTGAGAAAATTTAATAGGCACACACATGTCGAGCATCCTGAGCTGAGACTGTAAAAGCAAGAATCCAAGGCCATTTTCCTACCTGAACAAACATGGTTGTTTTGAAATACTAGGCAAAAAAAAGTTCCATTAAACACTGGAGTATTTGTGTTAAACTCACAATCATGCCATGAAAATCTCCTTCGACTTCAATCATTTGATATTTTTATGAATATTTAAAAGGGTTAGTAACATGAAAAAGGACATAGGACTGGATGTTTTGCAGGTCAGAAACTATGACATTCGTGTTAGACAGCATTGAGGAACAATATAATAATATAGAAGCAACAAGAGCTATCAGAAAGTCAAATCTGCTGGTAAAAATGGGTTGGGAATACAAAATAAAATTCTGGCCAAATCTGGGACAAACTAGACAATATGTTGCACATAATAGATCTTTGGAAAAGTAGTTGACGAACAAGTAATTGGATGCAGGAAATCTAACAGGAGCCTATGTTTGATTGGAAAGTATGGAGAAGAGTTAGAAACTCACCAGAAAAAATAACTGATACTGAAGAAAGGCTCTAGGCTCCAAAGTGGGAGGAAAGGAAACAAAAGAATAGCTGGAAGTAAGAAGTCTCAATGGAAACTAAAATTCCTCTAAAGTACAGGGAGCTCACTTTTATATCGGAATGAAATATGGGATTTCCCCATTCTCGTTCCGCATCTTTTATCCTCTTTTCCTTTGTAGTCCACCTGCCCTCACAGGGGCACACTGTCCGAAGGTTACCACAGGAGCTTTCTCTTCCCCATGAACTGCTCCCAGGAAGCCCAGGTGCTGAAACCAGAGAAATACAGGTGCAGGGAATCAGGATACGTTTCTAGTTCCTAGTGTCTCACATTATGAATCCTTACAGCTCCTAATTAAATAAATTGTCCCATTGTCTTTCGATTCTCCAAACAATTCAGCTCCCTTGGGATACAAGGAAGATACCAGAATGGAAAACGTTCAGTCTATTTTGAGTCTATGTAGGTAGCATGGAGGGAGATAAATTTATTTCCTCCAAGGAGGAACTTTATTTCTTTAGTTTGATTTGAAAGACATATGATTTACTCTAAGCAGTGTTCAAATTATTCAAGGAACTAACCACAGGAAAAGTATACTGTGACACACTCTTTAGAAGACTCTTTGGAGATTTTATGGGTCATTTGTGTCCATAATGTTATGAATGGAAAAAACTCCTTTTTAATTTTTATCAATTTTTAACTTCTCAAAATTGTTATTCATGTCAGATAAAATGCTACATGCTTATCATGTAAAATCTGATGTTTAGAAGTGTTATTCATTATGATATGGTTAAATTTAGAAAATTAATATATACATCACCTCACGCGGTTTTCATTTTTGTGGTTAGAATACTTATCCACTCAATATTTTTCAAGAATACAATATACCATCGTTAACTATAGTCATCATGCTTTAAAGTTTATATTTTGAACTTACCCTCATATCTAACTGGATTTTTTAATCCTTTGCCCAACTTTTTGCTAGCATTGCTAATCTCTGTTAGTCACCATTCTGCTGTATTTCCATGAACTCAGATTTATCAAATCTACATATGAATGGATCATTAAATATTTACCTTTCTGCACCTGGCTTATTTCACTTAATACACTTTTTTTCTAATTCACCCATGGTGATGTAAATTTTCTGTCTGTCTGTCTCTCTCTCTGTCTCTCTCTCTCTCTCTGTCTCACTCTCTGTGTCACTCTATGTATATATACACACATATACACGTATATATATTTATATTTTAAAAGCCTACTTTTCCCTTCATAGACAGGTGGAGTACATACATTGGCTATTGTGAATAGTGACGCAATAAAAATCCAACTGCAGATACATTCTTGTTTTTGTCTATTTTATTTTTATTTTTATGTGTATATGTTTGCAGTACATAAGGTTTACATTCTTTATGTGCATTTGACCTACTGATTTTGTCTTCTTTTACATTTTCTCAGTATTGATTTCTGAATCTTATTTTTGTTTAATTTATAATTTTAAAGACACATTCTTTTTAAAAATTACTTGTATTTGTTTGTCATACATACTAAATACATTCATCATGAGGAATTTGTGCATATACATATTGAATCTTGATCATTTTACTTCCTCTTCCTCTTCCCTCCTTCCTATCTCTTCCCATCTCCATATCCCTTCTCATTTCTCCAACATCCGTTTCTGTTTCCTATCATCTTCTGTTCTGCTCTTTAAACTATTTATACTTATAGAGACATTTCACTTCCTTGTTTACACTAATTCCTAAGTCTGTAATTGTTCTAAAGCTACTGCGAATGTGATGGTTTTCCTTCTTTCTTTCTCAGTGGGTTCATTGTTGCTATACAGGAACACTATTGATTTTTTGGTATTGATTTTGTATCCTGCCACTTTGTTGAATTTGTTTATTAGTTCTAAGACTCTTCTAGTGGAGCTTTTTTGGTCTTCAATGTAAAGGATTATGTCAATGGCAAATAAGGATTGTTTGACTTCTTCCTTTCCTATACATGTCCTTTTTATTTCTCTTGGCTGATTGTTCCAGCTAATGTTTTGAGTACTATATTCAACAGGAGTGGTGTGAATAGACACTTTTCTTGCTCCTGATTTTAGTAGGAATGCTTTCTGGCTTTCCCCTATTTAATATGATTGAAGTGGATTTTTCATAAATGGCTTTTATCAGTTTAAAATAAGGTCTTATATCCATTTTTATCAGGGTTTTTATGAAAAGTAGACCTTGAATTTTATAAAAGGTTGCTATGCATCCGCTGAGAGAATCATGTGATTTTTATTCTTGCTTCTGTGTATGTGATGTATTATGCTTATTGATTTAAATGTGTTGAACCATACTTGTATCCCTGGGATGATGCCAAATTGGTCATGGTACATGTTTTAGTCTATCCCATTTACAAGTATCCATTTAAGATAATTTTTATCTATGTTCATTAAGGAAATCACCTTGTAGTTTTCTTTTTTGTAAGGTCCTTGTCCAGTTTTGGTATCAGAATGATTGCTTCCAAGAATGAGTTCAATAATGTTGCCTTCCCTTTATTTTCATGGGAGAATTTGAGGACAATTGACATAAGATCTTTCTTGAAGTTCTGGAGATACATATATATATATATCTCAGATGAAAGGAGAAAGAGAAGGAAATAAAATGACTCAATCCCATGAAGACACACAAAAAAGAGTCCTCTTGGAGGAACAACAAGCCTGGCTCCCATCCCTCTGCAGACAGAATTCTGTCAGTTCAGCTGACTTCTGTGGACATGACCAGATGGATGTTTTTGTCTCTGTCCTATCATCAGACACTTTCAATGATTTTTGGTAGTGGATGGACTGAGACTGGTCAAACACCTGGACCTCCACTGTTCTCTTGTGAGGGCTGCTCTGATCTCTTTCCTCCTCCCTCTGTGCCAATCCCTGCAGCTGTTTATGTCTGGACCCTCCATGCTACTCAGGCAACTTCCTGAGATCCCACCACTCCTCTCTGTCATTCTTCTCACTCCGAACTCTATCAATGACTGTCATTGATAGATTCTCCATCCAGCCCACAAATTCGGCTTGATGCCCTAGTCCAGTGGGCTTCATACCTGTGCTTCCTCCCCTGTGGTTGTCTTCATCAGAAAGCTCCTGTCCACTACTACATTCATTTCATTTCTGAGGACAGAGTCTGGGCTTTTGCTGGGCACCAGACAGAGGAGGGACACTGGATCCACAGTCTTTGGTTATCATGAAGCAGACACAGAGTGTAACCAAGTGCTGAGGGAGTCCTGGATATGCATCTGTGTAGCTTGTTTCACTTCTTCTGTGTAGTCATCCCTCTGTTCTAAGCTCCCTTATTATCTTCATTTTACACAAAAGGAAATATCACAACATTTTGTGTGTGTGTACCAGGAACTAGTATGTTACATAGAACAGAGCAACATTTATTTGAATCATTTGTCTGGTTACAGCACATGGATTCCAGTAGAATCCTGGCTTGTTTTACATTGATAACATGAAAAGCTACTTTATTTCCCTTTCTCTCCAGGAGACCTGTTGCTGACTGTACACCTTTCTATGTGGTTTCTAGGTAAATTACTTCTGAAGCATGAACAATAGGAAGATGTGATATGGCTAAGTATCAATCCCTCATGCTGAATGCAATCACTATGTGTTGCAAATATGTACTGATAAAAATTTTAAAACATGTACATCATTAAATGTGTCACTTTGATACAGGTAGTCAATATTATTGACAGTAATAATAATTGCTACTAAACAAGCATTTCAAAAAATACAAAGAAGTATAACAAGGTGGTAATTCCTAACTGGTGTAAGAAATGAACCTGTAAACTTCACATGCCAACATTTTGATTACACTGGTTTTCTCCTGTGGTAAATGAATACAATATTTTAAAATTCCATGGGTAAAAGTTTTGATAAATGGACTAAGAACCAAAAATCTACACAATTCAAAAGTGTTTTAAACATTTTGCTCACATTGTCAAGGTGAGTAATTATAATCCCCACTTGACAAGCAAGGAAACTGTCTAGGTATATTAACTTAAACTTCTGTACATTTTCTCTTGCATTTGTTCACAACTAAGTTATAGAGTGAGCTGATGAATTAACTTAGCCGAAGTAAAATAATTACTAAAGATAAATCAGAAAATAATGGTGTGGAAATCTTTCAACTAAGAATAAGAAGACTAGGATTTAAACCTGGGGTTTTCACTTTCTGCAGTGCTGCAGTACTCAGGTCTAAGTAAGGTTACTGAGCAAGCAATAAGCCGTTATTAGAAGGCTTCTCGAGAACATAGAAATTTTAAAATGGAAAATAATCTTGAACTTTTCATACATAAATACATTGAACTGAGAGTGTATAGAGTTTATACAAATGAACTGTATAAAAATGAAAAATATCCAAAAGTATCTCTTCACAATTTTAATTTTTTACTCATTGATGTGTGCAATTTACACTAATTCCACCTTTGTGGTCAATGACATCAGTGATTATATGCAAGGAAACAAAAGCTCTTTATAAAAAAAATCAAAGACTGGTGAATTACTTAGAAGATAATTGGCACTTAGCAATGTTTTCTCTTTATGAATACTTAATGTAATGTGCATATATTCCTAATTCTAATATTGAGATTATGTATAAATATTATAAAGTAATTCAATTATACCATGGTCTTCAAGTAAAATGAGATATTTTACAGCTTCTTCATTTCCTTTAGTAACAATACTTTCTCAAATAGCACAAATAAGGAAGTATCTTTCCTATATTCCATGAATGAATAGGCTTTATTTATCTGTAATGGTAAGTGTGCTACACCTGGTGTTCTCTGTCTTCCAACATTGCAAATTTGAGTGTCTCTAAAGTAGGTTTGCATAGAAGTAGATAACACAGAAACCAATAAAAAAAGATTTCTGAGATATCTGAGTTTGTCACAATCAGAACTGTTGCTCAAAGCTTTGAAACTCAGTGTGATACTTTACAAGAGAATATTTAATTTCAAAATTATACAGAGGGCCGGTGAGATGGCTCAGTGGCATAAGCGCCTGCTGGCAAGCATGAGGTCCTGGATTCAACCCCCGGTACCCACATTAAAAAAATAAATTATGCAGAATGCTGGTGTCTCATTCTTCTGTTGTCCGATCCTAATCTTTTTTTTTTTCAAAAGATGTTCAAGCAATACAGAACCACAGAATAAAATGCTTGTCTCAGACTTCTATCTTCTGAGACTGTCAGAAGACCCAGATCTGCAACCTGTTCTCCTTGGACTCTTCCTGTCAATGTACCTGGTCACAGTGCTTGGGAACCTGCTCATCATCCTGGCTGTCAGCTCTCACTCCCACCCCCACACCCCCATGTACTTCTTCCTCTCCAATTTGTCCTTGGCTGACATCTGTTTTATTTCCACCATGGTCCTAAAGATGATTGTGGGCATCCAAATTCACAGTACAGCCATCTCCTATGTGGACTGTCTAACACAGATGTGTCTTTTTCTGGTTTTTTGTGGTAGGGGTGATATGCTTCTGATGGTAATGGCTTATGACCAGTTTGTGGCCATCTGTCACCCACTGCATTTGCAATCATCATGAACTCTTGCTTCTGTGTCTTCTTCATTTTGGTGTCTTTCTTAGTTTTTTGAATTTACTGCTTCATATTTTGTTTGTCTGAAAACATATATTTTAAGGGTGTAGACATTTCTAATTTCTTTTTTTTTTTTTTTGTGGGTACCGGGGGGTCAACCTCAGGACCTCGCGTGCCAACAGGCACCCATGCCACTGAGCGATATCACCGGCCCCTTTTTCATATGTGGGATCCGGGAGTCGAACTCGGGCCCTCGCGCTTGCCAGGCAGGCGCTTACGCCGCTGAGCCATCTCACCGGCCCTCTAATTTCTTCTGTGACCCTTCTCAACTACTTAATCTTGCCTGTTCTGATACTTTTACCAATAATGTAGCCACATGTTGTTATGGTTTGTGTCTAGATGTCCCCCCAAAGCCTCATGCAGTCATGGAGGTGGGCTTCTGGAGTTTATGACTGATTCATGGTCTAATGCTGGGATTATGGGCGTGAGTGCTACACCCACCCTGGGGCGGGTAGCCTGCATGTAATATAAGGGAGGGAAAGAGGTTGCTCTCTCTCTTGCTTGTGCTCACTCTCCTCCCTTTTGCTCTTGCTGTTTTTGCTGCCTTCCGCCGCCATGAACTGTTGCCCTCTGCCATGTGCCCCTCTGCCTTGGAGCCAGCCAAGTATGGATTGAGACCTCCACAAACTGTGAGCCAAATAAACCTTTCCTTCCTTAATTTTGGGTGTCGGGTATTTTGTCCCAGCAATGAGAGAAAAGTAACCGAGACAGAATTTGGTACCAGAGAAGTGGGGTCATTGCTGTGACTATACCCGACCATGTGATTCAAGAGCCTTTGGGAATGGCTTGTGGGAAGAGTTTGGAAAGGTTCAGAGATGTCGCCTGAAAGAGTAGCACTGGAATGCCTTAGGTTGTTCTATATGGGAGATCCTGGTCAGAGCTCCGAACACCAGAAGGCTGATAGAAATCCTGCCGGTAAAGATCAGGCTTGGGAGGTTTCTGCTGGGAAGAAAGATTGCATTGGCTGCTGGACTCCAGAACATGTGTGTTATGGCTTGGCAAAAAGTTTGTCTGCATTTTGCTCATGTCCAGAGACTTTGCCTGAGACTAAGATTAATGGCAGCGGACTAAGTAAACTGGCAGAAAAAATTTCAAGGCAGTCTAATGTTGAGGCAGTGGCATGGCTATTGTTGGGGGCCTTTAGCCAGATTTATGTTGAGAATCAAGAGCAAGGAGCCCAGAAGAATGATTTAAAATGTTGTGAGTTTGGCCAGAAAGGAAGCTCCAGTAAAGCTGTGGACTGCAAAGATAGAGCTGAGAAGATCTCAATTGTTGAGAAGGAACAGGAGAATGTAAAAGATGGCCTGAGGACATCACAAGAAGCAGCAAGTCTCCACACTTTGCAGCCTCAAAACTGCAAAAGTGAAAGACCCTGCTTTGAGGAGAAAGCTTCAGAGCACCATGTTCCAGAATGGTGGCAGCCACACTATGACCCAGAATGGCGGCGGCCACACCAGGTTCCAAAATGGCAGCAGCATAGAGAATTTGTTCCTCAGAAGCAGGTTTAGCGTGCTCAGCAATCCAGGCACTCGACCCCTACAGCCAAGAGAGAAAGCCTGGCTACTGTTCCAGCTGGCAGCAGACCTTGGTATCATCCACGTGGCACTAGTTTTAGGCCCTTGCAGAATGCAAGAGTTCTGAGGTTAAGAAGGCTTCCACCTAGATTTCAGAAGAAGGCCTGGGAGGCCAGGCAGGGTGCCCCTGAGAGGGCAATGTGTGAAGCTGGGAGTGTGAAGCCCAAGATGCACTGGAGACCCCAGAAGTTTGCAGAAGCCAGGAACGTGGACTGTCTGAGGAAACCTGCAAGGAGGGAGCAGAGCAGGCCTAAGAGAGAAGCCATGGGTGCTACAACCACTGGAAGTGCTATAGAGGCGGAGCCACACAAGCCCTTTGGAGCTCACAACTTACCACAGATTGCTGCGGATGTTCCACATGGAACTACAGGACTTCATGTTTGCCCTACTGGATTTTGGACTTGCTTTGGTCCCATTCCTTTGTACTCCCCTGTTTGTACATTTTGGAATGGTAGTGTCTATCTTGTGCCATTGAATATTGGAAGTGTTTAAGTTTCTTTTCATTTGCAGAGTGGCTCACAGCTAAGAGTTTGCCTTAGATCTCGGAGGAGACTTGGGACTTGGACTTTTCAGCAGTGCTTAAACTGTTAGAACTTTGGCAACTCTTAGAGACGGACCAAAATGCCTTTTGTATAAAGGGATGTGCATGAGTCTTTGGGGGTCCAGGGGCGGAATGTTATGGTTTGTGTCTAGATGTCCCCCCAAAGCCTCATGCAGTCATGGAGGTGGGCTTCTGGAGTTTATGACTGATTCATGGTCTAATGCTGGGATTATGGGCGTGAGTGCTACACCCACCCTGGGGCGGGTAGCCTGCATGTAATATAAGGGAGGGAAAGAGGTTGCTCTCTCTCTTGCTTGTGCTCGCTCTCCTCCCTTTTGCTCTTGCTGTTTTTGCTGTCTTCCGCCACCCTGAACTGTTGCCCTCTGCCATGTGCCCCTCTGCCTTGGAGCCAGCTGATTATGGATTGAAACCTCCACAAACTGTGAGCCAAATAAACCTTTCCTTCCTTAATTTTGGGTGTCGGGTATTTTGTCCCAGCAACGAGAGAAAAGTAACTGAGACACATGTGTTGTTATTGTTGCCTCTGGATTTCTTCCTACTTAGGGGATCTTTTTGTCTTACTATAAAATTTTTTCTTCTATTCTGAGAGTCTCATCATCAAGCAGAATATACAAAGCCTTATCTACCCATGATTCTCACCAGTTAGTTGTTTGCTTATTTTATGTAACAGGCCTTACTGTGTACATTGATTCAGCTCTATCTCATTCTCCCAGAAATGGTGCAGTGGCCTCAGTGATGTATACTGTTGTCGCCCCTATGTTGAATCCTTTCATCTACATCCTGAGGAATAGGGACATTAAAAATACACTGAAGTGACTGTTTATAATGAAAACTTAGTCTCAGTTCTTTGACATACATCTGGAATATATGTTGGGAAGTTGAGCAAAGATAAACATCAAAACATGTTACATGACTTCTTGGTTACAGTGCTTGTAGTTTGTGCATTTTAATTCTTCATAACATACATAGTAGAATGGAGGGAGCCAAAGTAGGGGAAGGAAGGAATGGGAAATTTTTAAATGAACAAATATTGAGTTAAGGAGAGATGAAAATGTATGGGCATGCTTAGCATTGGGAGCTGCATAACAATGTGAATATGATTAATACCACCGACCTGTGTACATAAAAATGATATAAATGATAATTTTCTGTGTATGTTCCCCATAAGCAGTGCAAAAATGCAGATGTACCTTTCAAAAATAAACCTTACTCAGAAAAACTAGTATGGTGTGACATGACATAGGTGCATATTATACTCAAGCTTCCAGTTTTGTAGAGGAAGAGAGCAAACAATTTAGGGAATATCCATTTTTCCTTATTTGCCCTCCACTAATATTAGAAAGCCCTTAAAGATGTGGGCCAATTTGGCTAATTATGAGCACTGTGCATGGAGGCACCAAGGTCATATAACAGTCAGTAATCAGCCTGTGTCCACAAACTTTCACCCTAATGGTTCCAATCCAGTAAGCCCCAAACCTGTGTATCCTTTAAGGATTGTCTCCATCAGGAAGCACAAATGCGATACTACTCATATCAATCATGAGGATCGAGCCCTGAGCTTCACTGGTCACACAGCAGGGGAGTTGCTTTGAGTCCACTGCCTGTGGTCACGATCCAGCTGAGAAGCAGCATCGCCCAGTCAGTGCTGAGAGAGATGAAGGATGAAGGAGGGATTGTCAAATGCATTGTTTCCACATCACTGGGACAGATGTGAGATTTGCTTAGCCAGATGAGAGGATATCAACCTGCAACATTTGAGCTATGAGGAGTGTGAAATTTATGTTCTTAACTGTGGTGAGAATGTTAGAAATTTCATGCAACTACTTCATCCTCCTGCACTGTGTACTTCCCATGCACATCTCAGCCAGGATGGGGAAATGGGTCCTTGTACACTGTGTCTGCAGCACTCCAAAAGGTGTAAAAGCATGACAATAAGGATAAGATGAAGGAAGACTCTAACAATAATGTCATGAATTAACATAGAATACATTTTTAGAGTCAGACAATGAGCTATGAGTTCCATGTAGCTTGTGTAATTTCACTTGCATAGTTTTCCTCTTGTTATAAGTGCCCACATTTTTATCACTCTACATAGAAGGAAGATTAGCATTTTTGTTACATGTACTAAGTTCTTAGGTAGGAAAGAGTGAGCATATTTTAAGTATGCTGATTACTGACACATGGGTTAATCCCTGAAGAATCCTGCTAGGTTTCTGCTTTGACAACTCAAGGAGCCATTTCCCATCTTTGTCACTCCAGGAAGCGAACTCTTGCTCACTGTGCTCTTCTCTCTTGGGTCCTGGTAGACTGTAAGCAGAGCAGGGTGTGGCTCCTGCAGGCAATAGGAAGAATGGCTGAGATCACACACAAAGGTCACAGAAAGGGAAGGCACGTGGGAATGCAGTACAGGCTTCTCTCTGACACAGCTCCAGGATATCCGTGCAACTGTCCACATCTCCCTGTTTTCTTAAAATCATTCCACTTAATCTCAAAATGAGACATAAATCGACGACTTGATTCTTAGGAAGTGAGAGACAATTTTAAAGCATGCCTACAGGTGTATATGGTTAAGACCCTTATACCTCTGCTTAAACCCTCTGATGATTTGAAAACTGAACATATTATTTTACCAGACCCAAAGATGGGCAAATTTAGGATCCTACTGGCTTTACTTATTATTTCTATAACATATGTCAGGGTGTTAGTCTCTGCTTGCAACAAGGACGTCCATTATGGGAGGGAACATTTTTTAAAAATTACAAAGCAAGTGATTCATTGCTGCACAAATCTAACTTTCTCTGGCTCCACCCAAACATATCAATCATACGACCCTGTGGTGGGGATCCTAGTGTCTGATCCCATCCAGTCACTGTAAGATGACTTCAGTTTGCTATTAAGATTTTGCTAACCCGGGGCCAGTGAGATAGCTCAGCGGCATAAGTGCCTGCCTGGCAAGTGCAAGGTCCTGAGTTTGACTTCCAGTACCCACATACAGGAAAAAATGGGCCAGTTATGTCACTCAGCGGCACAAGCGCCTGCTGGCAAGCACGAGGTCCTGAGTTTGACTCCCGGTACCCACATGAAAAAAAAAAAAAAAAAAAGATTTTGCTAACCCAAATATATTAAAGATCCCATGTCAAACAATTAACTGTTCAAGTCCATATTCCCACTATTTGGTTATCTGGTGCTGCCAAGTGTACTACTATTATTTACCCTCAAGTAAACAGCATGCTTTCTTCCACATCTAATTTATTGGATTATATATTCAGGTTTCTTTATACCAGTCAATGAGACATAAATGACCGAGTTAGTGACTATGAGCCATGAAGGTCTCATGGGTGGAAAGTGGAAAGTTTTAAGAATTCCTATACAACCTAATAGAATAAAGAAAGGACAAAAATACATCTTGTTAAGACTTTACTAGCTGATAATGCACATGCAAAATCTAAAGGTAATATGTTCGGGATTGAGAAGAGTACTTTCTTCATAAGTAAAAACCAGAACTAGTAGGTACATTTGCTGCATTGGGGCACAGAAAGACTGCAATTCATTGTGAAGATGTGGTTAAGGCCAGTAGCTGGAGGAACTCCAAGGTGGCTTTTTATGACTCTTGGTCCAGAAGCAGCATTGTTGGGTTGAGAAGTACCCAGTACCAAGGAATTTCAGACATGCCCATCTGTCAGTTCTTCTGCAGGGAGATTTTACAGAGAGACTGGTGTCTTGATGGATGGGAGACTACACTAGAAAGTAGATATTTCCATAATTGTGTGGGTTTAGAGGCCAATATAGTGATGGAGCATCAGAGCAGTTCGGATGCTCTGTCATCTGTGTCTATGCAGGAACAAAAGCTAATCGCCATGTTTTAGCTTATCTCATAAGATTCTGCTGTGACAAGGAAATGAGGGAGACATCTGACAGTCATCCTTCAAGAACCTGAATCCTGCCTGTGGGCTCCTAAGTTAGCTTGAAAATAGTTCTCTGGTGAAGCTTTGAAATGTCTGTGTGATGATTACGGTGGAGTTTCAGCCTCATTGACTTTGGGACCCACTCGGGGGATTGGTGGAGCACATTTTTGGGTGTCTGACTGGGTCATGGAGATGTGAATTTTGGGTCTACATCGGGTCCCTCACCCCTTCCTTTCTGGCACTGTTTCCCTGCTCTGCTTCCCAGCCACCATGAGCTAAGCAGTTTCACTCTGCAACACACTTGCACCATGGTGTTTCTGACTTGTAGCCAGCCAACCATAGACTGAACCCTCTGAGACACTGAGTCAAATTAAATCTCCTTTCCTTTAAATTGTGGATATTGTGTATTGTATTTCAGCAATGGGAAAACTGACTGATAGAGAAATTTTGTACCAGAAATATAGGGTTGTTGCTGTGATTGTATCTGACCATTTGGTTCAGAATACTTTGGAACTAGTTTCTTTGGAAATGTTTGGAGCTGTGGGCTACAAAACGCTTAGAATGGTGCAACAGAATGTGATATATGATTTTGGGTGGAGCTCAGAAAACTAGAATGTCGATAGGAATGTAGCCAGTAAGGCCAGGCTTAGGAGGTGTTAGTTGGGTAAAAGGATTCTATTGTCAGTTGAACTGGAAGTCATATATGTTATACTCTGGCAGAAAATTTGTGAATATTTTGCCTATGTCCTGAGGCTATTTATCTATCATTTATCCATCCATTAAAAACAAAACTAATCGATCTGGCAGATGACATTTCAAAGCAGCCCAACATTCAAGCTGTGGCATGAGTACTGCTGGCTGATTTTAGCAACATTTATGGAAAGAACTGGAACAAAACCAGAGAAGAACAATTTGAAGATTGCAAATTTTGGCTCATAAGGAGTCATTCATTAAGTTGTGGCCAAAGAAGTTGTGGTTACTGAAGAGACTAGTGTCATTAATAGAAACCAAGTACTTTGTATAGGAGTAAGAAGAAAAATGCTTTGATAGCATGTCACAAGTCAGTAATACCTCACCCATTTCACATTCAAGGGTGCAAAAGTGTAAACCTTTCATTTGGGAAGAGCCATCTAGCAAATTTCTGCCCCAGAATTCATTTCACCATATTTAACCTTGCAGGCACTCAAATGCTGTTGCAGCCATGGTCCAAAGAATCCTGGCTACTGCTCAATGTGCTGGCAGATCTAACATATTTGTCTATGTGATCTGGTTTTTCCAACATACAAAATCCAAAAGTTGTGGGATCAGAGAGGCTTCCAGTCAGATTTCAAAGGAAACCCTGGAAATCCAGTCAAAGGACACCTGTCTTATTTATTTTTCTCTCATTGCTGAGACAAAATACTTGACATCCAAACTTAGGGGAGGATAGTTTATTTGTCTCACAGTTAGTGGAAGTTTCAGTCCATAATCAGCTGGCTCCAAGACAGGGTGGCATGGCAGAAGGCCAACAGTTCATAGTAGCAGAAGACAGCAACAGCAACAAGAGCAAACTTAGAGAAGCAAGCCTTTTTTCCTCCCTTATATTGTATGCAGGCTACCCACCTTGGGGCAGGGGTAGCTCTTATACCCCAATCCCAGCACTAGACTGAACCAATCACAAACTCTAGATTCAGCTGCCTCTGAAAAGCCCACCTCCCCATGACTGCATGAGGCTTTGGGGGGACATCCAGACACAAACCATAACAGCACCAGATAGAGCAGTTTGAGAAGCTGTTGGAATGAAGCCTGAGATGCAGAGGAGTCCTGAGGATGTTGGAACTATTAGGAATACAGATTGTCTGTCAAGGAAAGTTGAGGTTTGTGAGTGGAGCCAGCCCATGGAGAGATCATGTGAGGTGCAACCAGCAAGGCCAGAGGGCTTGGGCCACCCAAGCCCTCTGGGACTCACTTCCCACCCCTGCATGCCATAGATAATGGAGATGGAACTACTGAACAATCAATGTTTGCCTGATGGGTTTCAGGCTTGCTTTCATCCACTCCTTTCTCTCTACTCCTCCCTTTTGGAATGAGAATGTTTAGCCTGTGCCTTTTTTTTTTTTTTTTTTTTTTTTTTTTTTTTGAGACAGGGTCTCACTGTGTAGTTCAGGCTGGCCTTAAACTCACTTATGTAGCCCAGGCTGGCCTTGAACTCATAGCAACCCTCCTGCCCCTGCCTCCCGAGTGCTGGGATTACAGGCATGCACCACCATGCCTGGCCTAACCTGCACCATTTTACCTGGGGACTATGAAACATTTATATTTTTCCAAAAGTTTGTGGCTAAGAGTTTGCCTTGAAGCTCAGAAGAGATTTGGACTTAGGTTTTTGAAAATTGGTGGAACTGTTGAGATTCTGGAGAACAGATTTTTGCATTTCTGGTTGTACACAGGATAGTTGCATTATGTTGGGTGCAATTATGAATGTGTTGAGGTCTTTATTTGACAATTAAGTATTGTTTAAGAAGATGTGTTTGTTGACAAAGGACAGGCTATGGTGGTTACTGTGAAGTGTCTACCTGAATGGCTTTGGGATCTGCCCAGGGCATTGATTGAACACATGCTGGGTGGGTCTGAGTGGTGCATGGAGGCCTGGTCTTGGGGACTATTTCTGGTTCCTGCCCCTCCACTTCTGGAATTGTTCTTCTGCTCTGATTCCCAGCTGACATGGAATAAGCAGCTTTCCTCTGCCATGCCATTCCACCATGATGTTTCTGCCTTGTAGTCAGCTGAACATCAGCTGAATGCTCTGAGACTACGTGGTAAATTAAAAAACTTCTATAAATTGTGAGTGTTAGGAATTGTGTCTCCACTATGGGACAACTCACTAACACAGGCTGCAACCCTGGCTAACACCTTGGCTTCAGTCTGGTTAGATATTCTGAATTATTTAAAGGGAGTAGAATGTTACTAGACAATGGTGTAAAGATCAATAATTTATGCTATGCCTACATATACAAGACTTGGGCAAGGAATTACAATTGAGGTCCTGTCCATGTGAGCAAAGAACATGTATCTGGAGATTTCACTGCAGATTTCTACCAAACTAGTAAAGGAGAACTAACACCAATTCCAGCCAATATTCTTCCAGGTTATTGAAAGGGAAAGAATTTTTCCTATCTTATTCTAGAAGATCACAATTTCCAGCATACCAAAACTACTCAAGGAAAAGAACAAGAAAGAAAAACTCCTGGCAATGATCCTGATGACTATAACTGCAAAAAGTACTTCACGAAGTATTAGCAAACCTGATCCTGCAGCACATCATAAAACATTCCACGTCATGATTAAGTTAGGTATATCCCAGATGTGCAAAAATGCATATGCAAAGTGCATCCCCTTTATGATGTTAAACTTGACTATTCAGCAACTACTTCTATGCTGTTCCAGGAAAAGCACCTTACCCCTCCCCTTGCACTGCTGAATAAAATGGTGACTAGCTAGATATGCTGGGTCTTTGTCCCCAGAGCACATGGATTATCCTAGAGCCCTGCTGCACCCCTCTATTTTGTCTCTTGCTCTTTCTTTCTTTCCCATTGTATGCCACAACCCGGGCAGGAGATTGGGCACTCACTGCAGGGATCCTCAATAAACAGCACTGTGGAAAGGGTCTGTAATAGTAAAGGACTTGCCTAGTATGTCCAAAACCCTATATTAAGTTTCCAGCACTGAAAAATTAATTTCAGTAGAGTTACAGTATAAAAAGCAAACTACAAATATCAGGCATTTTTCTATATATCAATAATCAACAAGATGACAAAGAAATAAGGAATGCAATACTATTTACAGTAGCTACAAAAATATGTAATACCTAGGAATGTTAAACCAATGAGGTGAAAGAATTCTTGATTGAAAACTGAGACACCAGTGGAAAAAAATTGAAGACACACATACATACACACATACACACACACACATACATACACACACAAAAAAACAAAAGTTTCTTTATGGAGTAGAGGAATTAATAATGTAAAATATTCATTGTAGCTGAAGTGATGTATTTATTCAATGTAATCCCCATCAAAATACTAATGAAATTCTTTACAAAATTGAAAAAATTCCTGATCTTAAATTCTCTATGACAACACAAAAGGCCTAAATATCCCCAAGAAAATCTAGGACCTTTGGTACCATGTCCCTGAAACATTCTTTTTCCACCTCCAAGATTCTTGGCAAGTCAAGGGTGCATTCTAAGTGGACAGAGTGAAATGTCTGGATAAGTGTTATCTGAAGGAACATGGAAACTGGGAAAACAAGGGTTATGTGTAGAAGTTGCCCTATTGCTCACATGATAGGGAAGCAATTCCTTGGAATGCTGGTCATACAACAGAACTAAAAGAATGTACTTTAATCTTTAAAAACTCCTCCTTGCTGTAAGCTAGAGTGAGTACTGTTGAGCGAATCATGTATCTGGCCACAACTAAATATGCTTAATAACATGTCAGGTGTCTTTTGTGGATTTTGCTGAGTACTCCTTCACTGTTATTTGCAGTTAACCCTGTGGTACCCTGTTAATTCCTGTTAGCCTTAATAAAAGCCAAAAAAAAGCCATTTTTGTGTATTTTCACTGGTTTCTCAGAAACCAACTCCAATACCCCACTACACCTGGGCTCAGGATGATGCACCCAAGCAGCCAAAGAAATTGTCCACAAAAGGAGCAATTCCAGAGGCATCACAATATTTGATATCAAAATACACACAAAGCTACAGTAACCAAAATATCATGTTACTGATGTAAGACAGTGACATAGACAAATGGAGCAGAAGAGAGAGTTCAGAAATAAATTCATGTATTCCAAAATTGACTGATTTAATTTATTAGTGCATGCTAGTAATACATGATGATAAGTTTTTTGGGGGAAATGATAGGCACATTTAACACATCTTGATCATTTTAAATCTCATCATTCTTCCTTCACTTTCCTCCCTTCTCCTGTTAATCACCTCCCCTGTCTCCAAAAGTCTACTTCATAGGAAAGGCAGGACAAATACAGCCAAAATGGTCTTAATTACAGAACTGATATACAGATTTAATGGAATCCCAATCAAAAGAGCAACACTGTTCCTCACAAAACAAGAGAAGACAAAACTAAAATTCACCTGAAACAAGAAGAGACCCAGAATCACAAAAGCAACCCTGAGTAATAAGAGCAAAACTGAAGGCATCATGGTCTCAGACTTCAAGTTATATTACAAACATACAATGATAAAAACAGCATGGTGCTGACACAAAACATACATGTGAATCAATGGAACAAACTACAGGATGCAGAAACAACCCCAGGGACAGCAGTGATCTGATCTTTGACAAAAGGGCCAAAAACATACACTAGAACAAAGATAGATTCTTTATTTTTTTAAGGCAGCTTCTTTAACAAATGGTGCTACAAAAACTGTCTTTTTTCATGCAGAAGACTGAATCTAACTCACCATATAGCTCACCAAATGCTACACTAAAATCAAAAAGCATCAAATATCATAAAGTTAAAGTACAAACAATCTGCTGAATAGTAAAAGAGTTGAAACTCATAAAAACAAAGATGTAGACAAAACCTTCTAAATATAAGTCCAGTTGCAGAAGAAATAACATCAAGAATCCACAAATTGGATCACATCAAATTAAAGAGTTTCTGCACAGCAAAGGAAACAACTAACAGAGTAAAGAGACAACTTACAGAATTGTAAAACAAATTTGTTGGCTATTCCTCAGAGGACTAATATTTGAAATATATAAAGAACTCAAAAAGTAGACCTTCCAAAATAAAAGACCCAATCAAGATATGGGCAACCAAAAGGAATATACACTTCTCGGAAGAATACCAATACACAATAAATACATAACAACATTCAATGTTGCTGGCCATTACAGAATTGCAAATTTAAAAAAAACTCTGAGATTCTGTCTTACTTCAGAAAGAATAGCTATAGTCAGGAAATCAAATCACAAATGCTTGTGAGATTGTGGGGGGAAATGAACTCTTTTACATTGTTGATGGAATTTCAACAAGTACAACTACTGTAAGTCAGTATGGAGATTCCTCAAAAAACTAAAACTGGAAATTCCATTTGATCCAGCCTTTCCTATCTAAGTGTCTTTCTGAAAGAGTTAAAACATCGTATTATAGTGATACATGTATACCCCTGTTCATAGCAGCATAATTTATAATAACTAAAACTTGGAAACAGCCTATATGTCTCTCAGCAGATGAATGAATAAAGAATATGTGATATTTATACACAGTGACCTACTATTCTGACAGAAAAAAAGGAAAAACTTGAGTCACTTACAGGGAATTAAATGCACCTTGATCCCATAATATTAAATAAATCATAATGACAAACTTAGTTATCATATGATCTCACTTATAGGAGAAAAACTAAATATAAATATTATAGACCAAAATTAAACATAGACAGCAAGAAACAGGGAGATAGATCTTTTGCCAAAGGGAAGGGGACCAAGAGAAGGAGGGACAGGGGAAGGAGGAAAGATAGAGAAAAGGAATGATAAAAAGTATTAACAAGTGTTATGTACATGTACCTATTCCCAATGATGAGTATAATCATTATGTACTGCAAACGTGTACCAATAGAAATAAAAAATTTCAATAAAAGAATAGGTAAATAAATTCTCCATGTTTGTCATAGAAGAAAAACCATAAGCTACATAGCTTTCTTTCTCTTTCTGTGTGGTAATGGAGATTGAATCTAGAGTGTTGCACATGCAAAGCAAGCATTCTATGACTGAGCTACAATTGCAGCACAAAATAATTTTTCTGAGTCTGGCATTTTTTTTGTTTTAAAGAGAAAAAATGAAAATAAAACAGAGTTTAAAAACAGACTAGGGGGGAGGACCTCAAGATGGCGGATGAGTAAGAAGCAGGCAGCGAAACTCTCTCTAAAAGTTACCATTGGAACACGGGAATATAGCGACCCGGAAAGTGCAGGAGGGGGGTAGATGCCTCCCCGAAACCCAGAGAAGTTCTGAAGCGCAATCTGGGACCCCCGGCACCAGTGACGGGTGACTTCCAACAAAGAAGAAGGAAAGAAGGAGCAGACCGCACACACGCACCTTCCACTATCCCGGGAGTTGCAGCGCCGCGGAAGCTCAATTCTACGGACACACGGTGGCAGCTGGTGCCCAGGGAGCCCCCACGGAGGATCCTGAGACAGCGGCGGGGCAGGGGAGCGGCGGAGAACGGCGCTGACCAGCGGTGAGTGTCTCTCAGCCACAGCTGCCCCGCGTAAGAGAGCGACCGGCCAGGCGCCATTGTGGGGGGTGTGGCGAAACTCAGAGCGGCTCGAAAACTGCTCTGGGAACTTGTGCTCCGGACAGGACAGCACGGGGCCTCTCAGGCCCACGAAAGTGTGCTGAGGTCAGCAGGCGAACGAGACTGGACTCTCAGCCACACCTGTCCCGCGCCAGAGAGCGACTGGCCCAGCGCCATTGTGGGGGGCGTGGCGAAAAACCAGAGCGGCGGGAAACCAGTGCAGGGAACCCGCGCTCGGGACAGCGCGCTGAGCCTCTCAGGCCCAGGGATCGTGAAAGGGCGCTGAGAGCGGAGGCGAGCTAGACTGGTCTCTGCCTGAAAGTACGCGCATCTGCAAACCGCCCGCCAGAGGGCGCTCCTGGCTTACTGGGACGGACCTGCACAGAACAGGACTCTCTCACCACAGGGTAACTGCCTACAGCAGAGTCAACACCTGGAACTGATTCTTTTTATTTTTATTTTTATTTTTATTTTTATTTTTTATTATTATTTTTTTTTTCTCACTGATTCGTTTTTTGTTCTGGCGAAGGGTTTTTTCGTTTTTGTTTTGTTTTGTTTGGTTTTTTGGTGGGGTTTTATTTTTGATCTGTCTGTTTTATTGTTTTTATCTTCGTTTTTGTTTCTGTATGTGTATTTGCTCTTTCCTTCATTATTCTCTCTAGTTTTTTATATGAGTGTAAATAGCGCCTCTAACTTCTTTGTGATTGTGGTTGTGATCTGTTCTTCCTTTTATCCCTTCCTTCTCTTTCTACCACCTGTCCTCTGCACTAGTGTCCCAATTTTAGTGGGATCCCTCTTGGTCCTCTAACCTTACATCTAATTCCTTCCTCTTCTCCCAATACTCTATTTCCTCCTTAACTCATTTTAAATTTAAACTCCTCAGGGGAAAAATTGCCATGCACAGGACTTGTATACTGCATATAATTTTTCTGGTGTGTTTTAGATTTTGTTATATAACCGCAACTCTATATAGCTAAAAGTGGTAAATAACTGGTTAGCTCAGTCTGTCATTTTCTAGGCTGTGTTTGATGCTTTAGTTAACATTATAGCCAAATGTGAAATAATTGTTCTAAACATCTTTCCTTCCTGATATTTCATGATTGAGATTGACTAAGGGACACAGAAAATACAGTGGCACAGTACCAAAGAATCAAGGACTGGGCCAAACAGGTAGCAACTTCGCATACCCAACGAATTGAAGAGGTAGGATCTGGCAGAAAGCTCAAAACCTAAAAGCAAGCTCCACTTGGAAGATACTGCAGAGAAGTAGTCATCTTCTAAAGATCTTAAACACTAGCAATAAAGTAACCTACTATAGGTAATTTGCAAACATCACCCCAGGAATTAAAGAAAGAAAAAATGAGACGACACTTAAACAAGATGCAACCCCACACATCCAATTCACCAAAGGCAAACCTAGGGAGCAACGAGGTGGGACAATCTGAAAGCCACCCACCTGGCCTATCTGAAGTGGTAACAACAAAGCAACTGAATGAGGTTCTGGAAAAAATTAAAACAAATAATCTCACAGATAACTGCAGAGATAATGTCTACAATGAAGACCATGCTTAAGGACACTATAGCTGATACAGACAAAAAAATAGATGAACTTAAGAAAACTATAGAAACCATGAATGCTCAGCATAGGAAAGAAATGGAATCCATAAGGCAGATTCAAGCAGATACCCAAGAGATAAAAAATTCCATTGAAAGTATTTGTAGCAGAATAAGCCAATGCGAGGACAGGATCTCAGATATAGAAGACAGGCTTGCAATTAGTGATCATGAAATGGAAAAATTCTTAAAAATAGCAAGGGACCATGAAAAATCAATTCAGCAGCTGCTAGATGACTCAAAGATAAACAACTTAAGAATAATTGGAATAAATGAAAAAGCAGGAGATAGCATCAACGACATTAAAACCTTGTTCAAAGACATAATCAGGGAGAACTTTCCTGGAAGAGAAAAGGAATTTGACACCCCTATAAGTGAAGCTTTTAGAACACCAACTAGACATGATCAAAAAAAACCTTCAGCCAGACATATTATAGTCAAGATCCCAGAAATTCAACAGAAGGGCAGAATCTTAAAAGCTGTTAGGGAGAAGAGACAAATCACCTATGAAGGAAAACCCATCAGAATCACAGCTGACTTTTCAGCACAAACCCTCAATTCAAGAAGAGCTTGGAATGATGTATTGCAAGCTCTAAAGGAAAATAATTTTCAGCCCAGATTGATGTACCCTGCAAAACTATCTTTCAAAATTGATGGAGAAATAAAATACTTTCATGACAAAGAACATCTGAGAAAATTTATGACCACCAAACCAGCACTCCAAAACGTTCTGAAGGACATTCTAGAAAGAGATAGGAACCCCAACAGAAGGAATCCACCAGGCAGGGCAAATAATTAAATAGCCGGAAAGCAGAAAAACAAAGAGTGGGAACCAACAACAGGAAAATATCATGACAAGTCAATACATATCAGTTTTAACCATCAATGTTAACGGTCTCAATTCACCAATCAAAAGGCACAGACTGGCGAAATGGATCAAGAAGCAAGATCCAACAATATGCTGTATACAAGAAACACATTTAATTCAGAAAGAAATTCATAGACTGAAAGTCAAAGGATGGAAAACAATACTCCATGCCACAGGAACCCAGAAAAAAGCAGGGGTAGCTATTCTTTTTGCAGACAAAGTGAACTTCAAGCCAAGAAGGATTCAGAGAGATAAAGACGGTCATTACATCCTTGTAAAGGGAACGATCCAAGAGGAAGAGATAACGATCATAAATATATATGCGTCAAATACCAATGCACCCAGCTATATAAAACAAGTACTAAAGGACATGAAAAATCAAATAAGCACTAATACAATTATATTGGGAGATCTCAATACTCCACTGTCACAAAAAGATAGATCAACTGGACAGAAAATCAATAATGAAATAGTAGAACTGAACCAAACTTTTGAACAAATGGACTTAGTAGATGTCTACAGAGTGTTCCATCCCACAACATCAGAATACACATTTTTCTCAGCTGCACATGGGACGTTCTCCAAAATAGACCACATACTAGCTCATAAAACCTGCTTAAGTAAATGCAAAGGAATTGAAATTATCCCATGCATATTATCAGACCATAGTGCAATGAAATTGGAAATCAATGGCAAAAGATTCCACAAAAACTCCCTAAACACATGGAAATTAAACAGCATCCTCCTGAACAACCAATGGGTCACAGATGAAATTAAAGAAGAAATTAGTCACTTTCTACAACTGAATGACAATGACAGTACAACATACCGGAACTTATGGGATACAATGAAAGCAGTCCTAAGAGGGAAATTTATAGCATTAAATACTTATATCAGGAAAATAGAGCAAGCGCAAATAAACAACTTAAGGGTGAACCTCGAGCTTCTAGAAAAAGAAGAGCAGGTTAAGCCAAAAGCCCGTACAAGGGAGGAAATTATAAAGATCAGAGCAGAAATTAACGTATTGGAGAATAAAAAAACAATACAAAGAATCAATGAAGCAAAAAGTTGGTTCTTTGAAAGAATAAATAAGATTGACAAACCCCTATCCAACCTTATTAAAAAAAGAAAAGAAAAGACTCAAATCCATGCAATTGAAAATGAAAAGGGTGATATCACGACGGACCCTGCAGAAATCCAGAAGATCATCTATACCTATTTTGAAAATTTATATTCTACTAAGATGGAAAATGCAGAAGAAATGGACAGATTCCTAGATTCGTATGAATTACCAAAGCTAAATCAAGAAGATTTAAAAATCCTAAATAAACCAATATCAACCAATGAAATTGAAGATGAAATTAAAAACCTCCCAACAAAGAAAAGTCCAGGCCCTGATGGATTCACTGCCAAATTCTACAAGAAATTTAGAGAAGACCTAACGCCACTACTTCTCAAACTTTTCAATGAAATTGAAAGGGAAGCAATACTCCCAAATTCATTCCTGGAAGCAAGCATTACCCTGATACCAAAACCAGAGAAGGACCCAACTAAGAAAGAGAACTACAGGCCAATCTCCCTAACGAACATAGATGCAAAAATCCTTAATAAGATACTGGCAAACAGAATCCAACAAATCATCAAGAAGATTATACACCATGACCAAGTTGGATTCATCCCTGGGATGCAGGGATGGTTCAACATACGTAAATCAATAAATGTAATACAGCATATTAACAGAACCAAAGACAAAAATCACATGATCATCTCAATAGATGCAGAAAAAGCTTTTGACAAAGTCCAGCACCTTTTCATGATAAAAACCCTACAGAAAATTGGAATAGAGGGTCTTTATCTCAATCTGGTAAAAGCTATCTATGACAAACCAACAGCCAATATTATACTAAATGGCCAAAAACTGAAAGCCTTCCCTCTAAAATCAGGAACAAGACAAGGATGTCCACTGTCCCCACTCTTATTCAACATAGTTCTGGAAACTTTAGCCAGAGCGATTAGACAAGAGAAAGAAATAAAAGGAATAATGATTGGAAAGGAAGAAGTTAAATTATCATTATTTGCAGATGACATGGTACTCTACACAGAAGATCCCAAAAACTCCACTAAAAAACTGCTAGATTTAATAAGCAAATTCAGTAGTGTAGCTGGATACAAAGTCAATACTCAAAAGTCAATAGCCTTCCTGTACACAAATAACAAACTTACTGAAAGAGAAATTAGGGAAACAATACCTTTCACAATAACATCCAAAAAAATGAAATACCTAGGAATCAACCTCACGAAGGATGTAAAAGACCTCTATACTGAAAACTACAGTACTCTGAAAAAGGAGATTGAAGAGGATATCAGAAAATGGAAAGATATCCCTTGCTCCTGGATAGGAAGAACCAATATAGTGAAAATGGCCATACTTCCAAAATTGTTATACAGATTTAATGCAATTCCAATCAAAATTCCAACAGCATATCTCACAGAATTAGAGAAAACAATCCTAAAATTCATTTGGAATCAGAAGAGACCTAGAATAGCAAAGGCAATTCTGGGCAACAAAGGCAAGGCAGGGGGCATCACAATCCCCGACTTGAAATTATACTATAAAGCTACTGTGATAAAAACAGTGTGGTACTGGCAAAAAAACAGACCTGAAGATCAATGGAACAGATTAGAAGATGCTGAAACAACCCCAGACATACTAAGCCACCTTATCTTTGACAAAGGTGCCAAACACATTCGCTGGAAGAAAGATAGCCTCTTTAATAAATGGTGCTGGAAAAACTGGCTCTACACATGCCGAAGATGAAAACTAGATCCATATCTTTCACCATGCACTAAACTAAATTCAAAATGGATCAGAGATCTAAATATTAAAACAGAAACATTAAATCTGCTGGAAAGTAGGATAGGTAAAACCCTTGGAGACATTGGTGTAGGCAAAGACTTTATGAATAAAAACTCAACCGCACGGGAACTATCCCAAAGAATCAATAACTGGGATCTCATCTTATTAAAAAGCTTTTGCACAGCAAGAGAAACCACCAACAGAGTGAAGAGACAACCCACAATGTGGGAAAAAATGTTTGCCAGCTGTTCCTCAGACAAAGGACTACTATCGAGAACATATAAAGAACTCAAAAAAATCAGACCTCCCAAATTTAAAGACCCACTCCAAAAATGGGCATCTGAGATGAATACACATTTCTCAGATGAAGAAATACTAATGGCAAACAAATATACAAAAAAATGTGCAACATCACTAGTCATTCGAGAGATGCAAATTAAAACAACACTGAGATACCATCTCACCCCAGAAAGAATGGCTACTATTAAGAAATCAACTAATAACAAATGCTGGAGGGGCTGTGGGGAAAAAGGAACCCTTCTTCACTGTTGGTGGGAGTGTCGACTGGTACAGCCACTGTGGAAGTCAGTGTGGAGATTCCTCAGAAAACTAGGGTTGGAGGTCCCATTTGACCCAGCTATTCCCCTTCTGGGCATCTTCCCAGAAGAATTAAAAACATCGTACCACAGCGATATATGTGCACCCATGTTTATAGCAGCACAATTTGTAATAGCCAGATCTTGGAAACAACCCAAATGCCCATCAACTGAGGAATGGATAAGAAAGATGTGGTATTTTTATACAATGGAGTACTATTCAGCCATAAAGAAGGATAAACTGGAGACTTTTATAGGTAAATGGATGCAACTCGAGAAAATACTCATAAGTGAAATAAACCAGAAGCACATGTGTAAGCATCATATTATCTCTCTAGTATGAGAAACTGAAAGAGTAAATAAGATCCAAAATGTACAATAGATATGGTGAATCAAAAAGAAACTGGTCAAAAGGAAAGAGAGACTGGAATAGGGAAAAGAAAGAAGGGAAAGGGAAAAAAATTGTATATATATATATATATATATAAGATGGTTAAGATACATACACTACCAATTTTACTTAGTTCATTGAAGAGTAAGGTTTGTGCCAATAATGTTTGGACAATTGAATGCTAATGTCTGGTGTCCTGAATAACTAACTTAAAGATAGTAATACGTAATGTATTAACCATTGTTACCCTCCTATTATGTTGTTTTGAAAATTTGTTCTTCTTTTGATTTGTTTTGTTTTTTTCTTCTCTTTAAAAAAAAAAAAAAAAAAAACAGACTAGGGCCGGTGAGATGGCTCAGCGGCTTAAGCGCCTGCCCGGCAAGCGCGAGGGCCCGAGTTCGACTCCCGGATCCCACATACGAAAAATGGGCCGGTGATATCGCTCAGCGGCACGGGCGCCTGTTGGCGCGCGAGGTCCTGAGGTCGACCCCCCGGTACCCACAAAAAAAAAAAAAAAACAGACTAATAGGGGAGTAACAATAATTAATACATTGTGTATTGTTAGCTTCAAAGTAGTTACTCAGAGTAGAAGACATAGGCATGAAATATTGTCCAAACAATATTAGCACAAAATTTTCTTTTGAATGATCTAAGAGAAAATAGCTGTGTAACTATCTTAACTATCTTGTGTTTATATATTTTTTTCCTTTTCCCTCCCTTCCTTTCCCCTTTCCTCATCACAGTTTCTCTTTTCTTTTGAACCATTACTTCCCAATTCACAATATCTATTGTACATTTTGAATCTAATTTATTCTTCCAGCTTCTCACACTAGTGAGACAATATGATGTTTACACATGAGGGTTTGATTTATTTCACTTATGAGCATGGTCTCGAGTTGCATTCATTTACCTATAAAATTCTCAAGTTTATCCTTCTTTAGGGGTGAGTGGTACTCTATTATATTAAAAAAAAACTACATCTTTTTTATCCATCCCTCAGTTGATGGGCATTTGGGTTGTTTCCAAGATTTAGCTATTACAAATTGTGCTGCTATAAACATGGGTGCACATGTATTGCTGTGGTATGATTCTTCTGGGAAAATAACCAGAAGGGGAATAGCTCAGTTGAGTGGGACCTTTAATCCTAGTTTTTTGAGGAATCTCCACACTGATTTTCACAGTGGTTGCACAAGTCTATACTCCCACAAACAATGGTGAAATGTTCCTTTTTCCCCACAGCCCCTCCAGCATTTGTTATTGGCTGATTTCTTGATGATAGACATTCTTTCTGGAGTGAGATGGAATCTCAATGTTGTTTTAATTTGCATTTCTTAAATGACAAATGATGTTGAACATTTTTTCCTATATTTATTTGCTATTTGTATTTCTTCATCTGAGAAGTGTGTATTCATCTCAGATGCCCATTTTTGGATTGGGTCTTTGAATATGGGAGGCCTGATTTTTTTCAATACTTTGTACGTTCTAGATATAAGTTCTTTGTCTGAGGGACAACTGGCTAAAATTTTCCCCACCCTGCAGGTTGTCTTTTCACTCTGTTGGTGATTTCTTTTGTTGTGCAAAAACTTTTGAGTAAAGAGTGATCCCATTTCTTGATTCTTTGTAGTATTTCCTATGTGGTCTGGGTTTTGTTCATGAGGTCTCTGCATACACCTATGTCTCCAAGATTGCTATTTTTTCTTCCAGTAAATTTAGTGTTTCTGTTTTAATATATAGATCTTTGATCCATTTTGACTTTAGCTTAGTGCACAGTGATAGACATGGGTCTAGTTTTAGTCTTTGGCATATGGAGAGCCAGATTTTCCACCACCATTTTTTAAAGAGACTGTCTTTCTTCCAGTGAACATGTTTGGATCCTTTGTCAAAGATGAGGTGGTGGAGTGTGTTTGGAGTTGCTTTTGCATCTTCTATTCTGTTTCACTGATCCATGGGTCTGGCTTTTTGCCAATACCATCATGATTTTATCACAGTAGGCTTGAAATATAATTTTAGGTCAGGGATTGTGATGCTCCCTGCCTTGCCTTTGTTGCCCAGAATTGCTTTTGCTATTCTACATCTCTTCTGCTTCCAAATGAGTTTTAGGAATGTACTCTCTAGTTCTGTGAGGTATGCTAATGGTATTTTGATTGAGATTGTGTTAAAACTGTAGAGCAATTTTGGGAGTATGGCCGTTTTCACTATATTGGTTCTTCCTATCCAGGAGCAAGGGATATCTTTCCATTTTCTGACATCCTCTTCAATCTTCTTTTTCAGAGTACTGTAATTTTCAATGTAAAGATTTTTTACTTCCTTTATTAGATATAATTCTAAGTATTTCATTTTTTGATGCTGTTATGATGGGTGTGGTTTCCCAAATTTCTCTCTCAGTGAGTTTGTTATTTGTGTACAGGAATGCTATTGATTTTTGAGTGTTGACTTTGTGTTCAACTTCTTTACTGAATCTGGTTGTTAAATCTGAAGGCCTTTTGGTGGTGCTTTTGGGATCTTCTAGGTAGAGTATCATGTCACCTGCAAATACTGATAATTTGTCTTCTTCCTTTCCTATCCTCATTCCTTTTATTTCTCTATCTTGTCTAATTGCATTGGCTAGTGTTTCCAGAACTATATTGAATAGGTGATAGTGATAGTGGACAACCTTGTCTTGTTCCTGGTTTTAGAGGGAAAGTTCTCAGTTTATGACCACTTAGTGTGATGTTGGCTTTTGGTTTGTCATAGATGGCTTTTATCAGATTGAGATAAAGTCCATCTATTCCAATTTTCTGTAGGGTGTTTATCATGAATGGGTGTTGGACTTGTCAAATGCTTTTTCTGCATCTATTGAGATAATCATATGATTTTCATCCTCTGGTCTGTTGATATGGTATATTACATTCATTTATTTGCATATATTGAACCAACCCTGCATACCGGAATGAATCCTGCTTGGTCATGTTGTATAATCTTCTTGATGATTTGCTGCATTCTCTTTGCCAGTATCTTATTGAGGATTTTTGCATATATATTCATTAGGGAGATTCACCTGTAATTCTGTTTTTTGGTCAGATCCTTCTCTGGTTTTGGTATAAGGGTAATACTTGCTTCCAGGAATGAGTTTGGGAGCATTGCTTCCATTTCTATTTCACTGAAGAGTTTGAGGGGTGATGGCATTATTTCTCCTATAAATTTCTTGTAGAACTCAGCTGTGTATGCATTAGGACTTGGGCTTTTCTTTGTTTATAGGTTGTTAATTACATTTTCAATTTCACTGACTGATATTGGGTTATTTTATGTCTTCTTGATTCAGCTTTGGTAGTTCATATGTATCTAGGAATCTGTCCATTTCATCTGTGTTTTCCATATTATTAGAATAAAGCTTCTCAAAGTAGGTACTGAGGATCTTCTGGGTTTCTGCAGGGTGTGTTATGATTTCACCCTTTCATGCCTAATTGCATGAATTTGAGTCTTTTCTTTCCTTTTTGGGATAAGGTTGGCTAAGAATTTATCAATTTTATTTAATCTTTCAAAGAACCAACTCTTCTATTCATTGATTCTTTGTATTGTTTCCTTAGTCTCATTTGGATTAATTTCTGCTCTTACCTTTACAATTTCTTCCCTCATGTGAGCTTTGGGCTTGACTTCTTCTTTTTCTAGAAGTTTGAGATTCAACATTAGGTTGTTTATTTGAGCTTGTTCTGTCTTCCCAATATGGGTATTCACCTCTATAAATTTCCATCTTAGGACTGCTTTCATTGCTTCCCATAAGTTCCAAGGTGTTGTATCAGCATTATCATTTAGTTGTAGATACTGTTTAATTCCCTCTTTAATTTCTTCTGTGACCCATTAGTTGCTCAGGAGGGTATTATTTAATTTCCATGAATTTATGGAGTTTTTGTGGTTTCTTTTGCCATTGATTTCCAATTTCATTGCACTGTGGTCAGATAATGCTCATGGGATAATTTCAATTCCTTGCAACAAGTACATGTTCTATTTACTAGTATGTGGTCTATTTTGGAGAACACCGCACGTACAGCTGAGAAGAATGTGTACTCTGATATTGTTGTGTGGAACACTCTGCAGACATCTGCAGACATCTATTACATCCACTCAAGGGTTTGTTTTAGTTTTAATATTTCTTTGTTGAGTTTTTGTCCAGTTGGTCTATCTATTTGTGAGAGTGGAGTGTTTAAAGCCCCCATTACAACTGTGTTCATGCTTATTTGATTTTCCATGTCCATTAATATTTGTTTTATATAGTTGAGTGCTCCTGTATTTTGTGCATACATATTTATGATTGTAATCTCTTCTTCTTGGAGTTTTCCCTTCACAAGAATTTAGAGACCTTCTTTATCTCTTTTGATCTGTCTTGGCTTGAAATTCACATTGTCTGCAAATAGAATATCTACCCCTGCTTTTGGGGGGTGGATTCTGTCGCATGGAATATAGTTTTCCATCCTTTGACTTTCAGCCTATGAATTTCTTTTTGAGTTAAATGTGTTTCCTGTATGCAGTATATTGTTGGATCTTGTTTCTTTTTTTCTTTTTTTTTTTTTTGTGGGTACTGGGGGTCGACCTCAGGACCTCACGCACCAGCAGGTGCCGGTGCCGCTGAGCGATATCACCAGCCCCTTTTTTCATATGTGGGTTCCGGGAGTCGAACTCAGGCCCTTGCGCTTGCCAGGCAGGCGCTTATGCCTCTGAGCCATCTCACCGGTCCTGGATCTTGTTTCTTAATCCATTCTGCAAGTCTATTTCTTTTGATTGGTGAGTTGAGACCATTTACATTGATGGCTATAACTGACATGTATTGAATTATCCTTGTTATATTATCTGCTATTCATTCCTTTTCTTTCTCCTGTGTTTCATTGCTTGCCCTTCCTGGTGGTGTTCTTCCTATTGGTATTCTTGAATTTGTGCACATCGTTATCTCTCTCTACAATGTCTTTCAGAACATATTGTAGAGCCAGTTTGGTGGTCCTGAATTTCTTCAGTTGTTCTTTGTCATAGAACTATCTTATTTCTCCATTACTTCTGAAAGACAGTTTTGCAGGGGACATCAATCTGGGTTGGAAGTTACTTTCTTTCAGAACTTGGAATACTTCATTCCAAGCTCTCCTTGATTTAAGGGTTTGTGTTAGAAGTCTACTGTAATTCCAATGCACTTTGCTTTATAACTGATTTGTTTCTTTTCTCTAACAGCTTTTAATATTCTGTTCTTGTGCTGAATTTCTAGAATCTTGATTATATGCCTTGGTGTAGATTTATTTTGGTCATGGCTAATTGAAGTCTTATATGCCTCACTTATCTGTATGTCAAATTCTTTTTCCATACCTGGGAAGGTTTCTGCCATTACTTCTGTGAACAGTTTTTTTATGTCATTTGTGGTGGCTCCTGCTTTTTCATTGACCAATCAGTCTTATATTATTCTTCTTTGCATCATCTGGCAGCTGTTGGATTTTTTCATGGTCCCTTGTTTTTAAGAAATCTTTCTTTTCATGATCACTAGCTGCAATCCTGTCTCCTAGGTCTGAAATTCTGTCTTCACATTCATTGAGGTGATTTTGCAAACTTTTAATGGAATTTTTTATTTCCTGGATATCTGTTTGAATCTGTTTCATGGATTCCAACTCTTTCCTATGTTAGGCATTCAAGATTTCCATCATTTTCTTATGCTCCTCTTTTTTAATCTATGTCTATTCTAGACTTGCTGAATAAGTCTTCATTATGGTCATCATCTCTTTTTTTTACCTGGGATATTATTTCTGATCTGATTTTCTCCATAGTCTTGTGCAGCTATGTTTGGAATTCTGCTTCTGTTATTTCAGAAATTTCAGATGGGTGGCTCCATTTTCCTCATTGTCCCTTGGACTTGTCCTGGGTGGGCTGGAGGTCTGTGCTTAGGTTTTGCTCCTGTTTCTTGCCATTTTCTACTTTTTTATTTTATTTTTTTCTGTTTTGGTGCCTGTATATTTCTTGTAGTAGGTTGATTTATCACTAATATTGAAGCCTCCCTAGAAAATGTCTGTTCTTCAGAGGTGTCTTCTTTTTGTAGGAGATTCTTGGTTTTGTGTCTGTCCCGAGATCCTACCTTCCCAATTTGTTAAGGATGAGAAGTTGCCATCTATTTGGCTCAGCTCCCAGTTCTTTGATACTGGACTATGATGATGCTTATGACCCCAGTCTCAGTATTGTTATAGAAGGGAGAACCACTAACTGAAACTAGTAGGACATCCTGGTTAAAGTATTACAATTAGCAATAACAATAACATCATGCATGGCCTAGAATCTGACAAACTGTAGTAACTCTTGATTTGGTATCTTTAACCATAAGAGCAAGATCTACTGCTATATAACAAAACCCAACATAAATCAGGAACTTGTATGCAATGAATTTCCCCCTAGTAGAGTGATTTTACTCTATAGTGGGGAATTTTAAGAGGTATAGGAGACAAAATAGAGAGAGAGATAAGAGAAATATAGTTGAAGCAAGGCTGGAGGACAAAGGATGATCATGCTAGCTTTAGGAAGCTGGAGAAGAGGGCAGTAGAGAAAGAATGAAGGAGAAATCAAAAGATTATTGAAGCAAATCAGAAAGGTTAGGGACAACATTCGCTCACATGAAGATATCCTAAGATCATGAAAGAGAGTTGAGGAGAGAAAGAAGATGAATAGAATAGAACAAAAATATATGTATAAACCTAAAAAAAAGAAAACACAAACAAATAAACAAAACAACAAAAAAAAACCCAACCAGACAATAAAAAGGAAACAATGCACACAGACAAAGAAAAATAAAATAAAATTCCTCTGGTGTCCACTGTTCTGTGGTAGTGTCCAAATCAGTGTCCCACCAATTCAGCAACAGGACTAGTGCTGTATTGGATGTGGGGTTGTTCTTGGCCTCTGGGTGTGGGGGCTGTGCCCAGTCTTTAGCCAGCAGCTTTCTGGATGGCCTGCCCACTACTCCTTACCCTGTTTGTGTCTGCTTTGCTCTCCTGGTTGATGTGGTGCCCTCAAACAGAGACAGCTCAAGGCTGCTCCCAGTGTTGTACACAGTTGGCCCCTTCCAGACCTTGTAGAGCCTACTCCATTCCGCACTGCAGTTCCCCTCACATTCTGTCCTCCTTGTCCCACACTGTGCTGGTGCTTGCAAGTCTGTCCCACACTGGTTGTCCCAAGTCAGAGGAAGTGATGACTTCCCGGCCCAGTGGTGCTTGTGCCATTTGTCACAGGGTGGGGGAGTGCTAGTTTCCCACTCCTTGTCTCCACACTGCAGGTTACAGATTAGTAGAAGTTCCATTTAATGGTTGTGGTGCTCAACAGAGAAAGAAAAAGAAGAAAGAAAGAAAAAAATAACTGGTGGCCCACCAGGGAGGGAGCTGTCACTCACCCCTGTGTGTGCCAGTGAAATTTGTTGCCAGGCTGCAGTGTCCTTTGTTTGCAGGATCAAAAGAGGTGAGGGGGCTTATATTCTAGGTCTATCTTGTGTGGGTCGAGTTTGCCACACATTTGCTGTCCCTCCATGGGGTTTTTTTTGTGGGGGGGTGGACTTCCTAGGAATGGCAATTCCTGCTCCGATCCCAATCCTGCTGGCAGGAAAACCACAGGCAGCCCTGTGGGCTGGTTTGTCATTTTATAAAGTCATATGACTATCTTTTGTTTTATCTACAAGCCTCCTATCTCAGATTAATTTTGGTATCAGGATGTATGTCCCTCCCTTTCTTCTAATTACCTGTGTTTTTACTTGATTTCCTGAGAAACTCAAATGTGAGTCCTCCGTTATTCAATCATGTTGAATCCAGACTGGAGCTGTCATTTTTGATCTATAGTTTTCAAGGCTGATTATTTTCCAATTAGGTCTCATTTTGGTGAAAACACAGAATATAGAGTTGTGATGTAAATTTCAGTTCTTGAGTCAGACTTCCTGAATTAGAATGCCAGAACATAAAAACATTTTTTTTGTTTTGTTGTTGTTGTTTTTCTTTTTTTCCTTTTTCTTTTTTTTTTTTTTTTTTTTTTTTTTTTTTTTTTTTTTTGAGACAGGGTCTTGCTATGTAGTCCAGGCTAGCCTTGAAATCATGGCATTCTTCCTGCCTTAGCCTCCCAAGTGCTGGCATCACAGGCATGTGCCACCGTGCCTGGCCATAACAACATTTGATCTTCAGAAAAAAATTTAAATTCTCTCAACTGCAAATACCTCACCTCTATAGTAGGAGCACTAAATGTTCATTTCATGGTAGGTCTAAAGGCAAAACTGAATGCATTGGTGTAATTGTTCTTTTTTTTCTGGGATAAAATGGCCCATTCCTAAATGTCAACTTCAGTTCTTCACCTTCAGTGAAAATGTTTTTGATGACTCTCATTTACAAATACTCCTTTAACCTAAGGCTGGCATCATAGATGGGCTTCTGATTGGTATAAGCATATCAGGCTTCTCACATCTTTTGGCTGCCATGAAAAGCTGCCACAACTTTTCTCATGAATGACTACTGCTATGGCTTTTTGTTTCACAGAATCCCTCCCTAGGAATTTCTCCAAGTAGAAAAAAGCATGTGGATTACATAGATAAAAGGGGAAGAGAAAAGCACCCCATCAGAATCAAATAAAAAATATGCTTATGTGTCCATGAACTGGAGTCAGGATGTATTGTGTTATACCAGTAGCTGTAATGGCCAAAATATGTATTGATGAACTTGATTAAAATACCCCAAAAGTATACAAATAAAATTACAAGGTAAAGATTAAGAGGTAAAATAAAGATTTGCAATGAACTTTCACATGCTGCCAAGTATACACTAATAATGCATGTCATTATGTACTGCAAACATGCAGCAATAAAAATAATTTAAAATAAAAATAAGCAAAGTTGAAAAATAACAAAAATTAAAATGATAGCCCTCTATCCTTCATAGTAGTGTGGGTACTAAATAATCCATAAAACCTCCCAAGGTTCTAAGGCCATTTATCACAATAGATTGTTTCTGGGATTGCTTCACTGAAAAATTTACATGTTGCTTAGAGTAAGTTTTGTGACTTCAAAATCAAATTAAGGAATAAAAGTATCTTCTTGGAGGAGATAGATTTATCTCACTCTATGCTACCTTCATAGATGCAAAATTTAAAAGGAATAATTCCATTCTGCATTCTTCTTTGTACCCCAAGGGAGCAAAATTGTTTGGAGAATGGAAAGAAAATAGAATGATTTACTTAATTAGGAGCTCTGACAATTCAAACCCTGAGATGCTAGAATGTATGAACTCTCTCTCTTTCTCTCTTTCTCTCTTTCTCTCTTTCTCTCTCTCTCTGTCTCTCTGTCTCTCTCTCTCTCTCTGTCTCTCTCTCTCTCTGTCTCTCTCTCTCTCTCTCTCTCTCTCTGTCTCTCTCTCTCTCTCTCTCTCTCTCTCTCTCTCTCTCTCTCTCTCTCTCTCTGCCCTCCCCTGGAATTCTCTGATCTCAGCCTCTGTGAAAACATAAGGGGGCTTCCTAGGGACAGATCACAGAGGAGAAAAACCACTGGAGAGAATTGTGTGTGCTGTTGAGGGCAGGTGGCATAAGGAGAAGAGGAGACCAAGTTGGTACCGGGCTTTCCCTCTAGAATAATGATGCTAAGAAATTGCAATATTCATTTAGCAAGGTGATCTCTCTACTTTGAAGCAAATTTAGTTTCCATTGAAATCAGTCATTTTCACTTATTTGGCTTCCTTTTCTCATTTGGGACCCTAGAGATTTTTTCCCACTAACAGTTATTTTCTGGAGAGACTTCCACTCTTATTTGCTCTTTGTTGTAAGTTGTGCCCTCCTGTTAGATTTGCTTCTTTCAATTATTTATTTATTAACAAGCCACTGAAAAGCTATTATGCATGAGATGCTGTCTAGTTTGTTTCAAATTGGGGTTTTTCTATAATATCCTCTATTTTCACAGGTAGACTCCACTTCCTCAGATCCTTCATGTCACACATTATTGGGGTTAACATTTCATTTTAGCATTCACAATAACATACAAATACTGTAATTGTTTCAGATGTTTAATAATCACTGCAGCTTCCTTTTACCATATTACTGATCCCTTTACATATTGAGGAAAATATTGAATGATTATAGTTGCAGAGACTGTCTTGGCATTTTCATGAAATTAATGTGAATATTCCAGTTTTCATGTAACATTCCCTTTTACCTGTGTTTTGAGAACAACCATTGTCTAATCAGTCAGCAAAAATCTCTTTGGTTTCTTTTTTACTGACAGTCTTTACACTGCATGCTAACCACAGAGTTGCCTGTTAAATTTACTCAAATGTGATTTTCTATTGTAATTATAGTTAAGATTTATCTTTACTGACCTGGTTTGTAATGAATTATGTAAACCAACGTCCTTCTGTTAAGCAAGCTTGCATTCATAGCATTGTTATTTCTCATTTGTCATTTGTCATTCTTTTAAAATAACTATGGGTGCATTGTATTTAACTTTACTACTTAGTTTTGGGTTTATGTTCAGACTTGTCACCAGTTTCACAATTTATTTTTGTGTTATAGTAGATATTTGTGTTTTGATATTTAGTGTATATTAAGCACACGTTTTGGGGGGCCGGTGAGATGGCTCAGCGGTATAAGCTCCTGCCTGGCAAGCACAAGGGCCCAAGTTCAACTCCCAGAACCCACATACAAAAAAAGGGCCGGTGATATCACTCAGTGGCACGGGCGCCTACTGGCGCGCAAGGTCCTGAGGTCGACCCCCGGTACCCACAAAAAAAAAAAATACATTCTTGTTCCAAATTTATAATGAGAGCAGTGCCCTCTAAGTCCCTGGCAAGACAACATTGAACCAAAACTGTCCACACCCTCAGTGCCACAGAGAAACGGAATATTCTCCCTCCTATACCAAGCCCAGTGTCTGATAGGGAAACCACAACTTCTGTTCCCATAGCCTAGACTATTGCTTCCTTCCTCTTCCCGTCTGACTGGCAATGACCCATCCCTCCTCTCCCAGCTTAAAATTTCCTGCTTTAGGGAAGACTGTCCTACCCACCATGACAGAATAAACATGCTCAATAATGCTTTCTGTCTTGAATTAACACTCTAAGCCAGATGAGGTGGCACATGCTTGTAATCCCAGCACTCAGGAGGCTGAGGCAGGAGGATCACCATGAGTTTGAGACCAGCCTGGGCTACATAGTGAGTTCAAGCCTAGCCTCCACTATGTAGTTAGACCCTGTCTCAAAAAACAAAAAAAGTGGGCCGGTGATATAGCTCAGTGCCGTATGCACCTGCCTGGCAAGCGCAAGGTCCTGAGTTCGACTCCCAGTACCCACATATTAAAAAAAAAAACACTCTCTAGGCATTCATAATATTGATACTTTGTAATGCAGCATGTGAAAGTTCACTGCAAATCTTTTTTTTTTTTTTTTGTGATTACCAGGAGTTGACCTCAGGACCTAGCACACCAGCAGGCGCCCGTGCCGCTGAGCGATATCACCGGCCCTTTTATCGTATGTGGGTTTCCGGAGTCGAATTTGGGCCCTCGCGCTTGCCAGGCAGGCGCTTACACCGCTGAGCCATCTCACCGGCCCACAAATCTTTGTTTTACTTAGTACTCTTTAGTAGATAATTTTATTTGTATAATTTTGGAGTATTTTTTAAATATTAAGTTTACTATTTAGATATATAATTACTATATATTTACTATTTAGATATATAATGATCGCATTCATCTAGGGAATTTGAACCTGTACATGATAAATCTTGCTTCTCCCTTTTTACCTATTCCCCTCCCCTCCCTCCAACCCCTCTTCCCCTCCTTATTTGCAAAGCTTTGTTTCAATTTTATCTTTCTTTGCTCATTTTTTTCCTTCTCCCTTCCTTCTTTTCCCCCTTTCTCCTCCCCCCTCCCTAGTTCCCCTTTCCTTTTGAATACTTTCTTCTTATTTTGCACTATCTATTTATGTTTTGGTCCTCATTTACAGTTTCAGTTTCTCACACCAGAGATACAATGTGATATTTATATATGTGTGACCAATTTATTTCACTTAAGATTATGTTCTCAAGGTGTCTAAAGTTTATCCTTCTTTATGGCTGAGTAGTATGGCATTCTATTAAAAAAAAAAACCTATATGATTTTTATCCATTCATTGGTTGATGTGCATTTGGGTTGTTTCCAAGATTTAATTATAACAAACTCTGCTGCTATAAACATGGGTGTATATATATGGCTGTGGTATCATGCTTCCTGAAAAAATTAAAAGCATCATATATCTTCCTAAACTTGGAGGTATTTTTAATTAAGTCCATCAATATGTATATTGGCCATTACATCTACTGATGTAACACAATACATCCCGACTCTAGGGCTTGGACACATACCTTCACATTTTATTTATTTGATTTTGATGGGATGCTTTTCTGTCTTCCTTTTATCTATTTAATCCACATGGGTTTTTTCTATTTGGAAGAATTTCTTGGGGAGGTATTCTGTGGAAAAAAAAAGCCATAGCAATCATCATTAATTACAAAAGTTGTACGGCTGTCAAAGGCATGGAAGCCTGTTGTGCTTGTACTGATCAGAAGCCCATCTATGATTAAGGGAGTATTGCTAAATGAGATCATCCAAAACATTTTCATTGAGATGTGAGAACAGAAGTTTATGTGTAGGAATGGGCAACTTTATCCCAGAAACCAAAGAACACTTACATCAATGCATTCAGTTTTGCCTACCATGAAGTGAACATTTAGTCCTCCTACTGTAGAGGTGAGGTATTTGCATTTGAGAGACATTAAATTTTTTTCTGAAGATCAAAAACTCATTATGTTCCTGAGTTCTGATCCAGGAACTCTGACTCAAGAAACAAATTTTTACATCAAAGCCCTATGTTCTGTGTTTCCTCAAAAATAAGACCTAATTGGAAAATAATCAGCCTTGAAAACTAGAGATAAAAAATGAGAGGCTCAATCACCCCGCTTTACCAGGCATTAAGAAGCAGCCACAGAGCAAGAGAATAGTGAGGTATAATCTTCCTACCTCTAGACATTACCATGGTAATGACGCTCAATTCTGGGTAGGTCTTATCTTTGGGCAAACACTGTCTTGTTGTACCTTGGGAGAGATATATACCCAAAATAATTATGGTGAAAAGGAGAATAATAATAATGGTAACAAGAGCAAATTTTCAAACTGTCATTTATTGAGACTACTACTCTCAACAGAGTCAGTTTTGAACACTACAATATTTCAGTAGTAGTTGCATTTTTAAAAAGAAAAAAATGTCACCTAGACTGAGCTGTAGCATAAGTATAAATGCTAACTCACACAATAAAAGTTGTTGTGTTAAAAGTATCTTTTTATGCCTTATGGTAAAGGTATTAAAATAAAAAAGTATGTAAGTTATCAAAGAAAGTACATAAAATGTCTTCAATTTTTCTGGAAAGTTAATAGCAAACAAAAATTTAGAATACTTCCACAAATTCCAATGGGAAAATTGAAACAAATGAGTCAATACTAGAAAGAAAGAAGAAATTTCAGCTACAGTACAGGAAGTATAAATGATTATACACAAATTTTAAAATGAAATGAGCTGCAATTTTGCTGCAGGAGCCACTGTCATTGGCTTAATACAGGGTGATGGCCCTCCATCCAGAGGGGATGTTGTGAATGGAAACTGCCTGTCTTTCAGGTTCTGTTCATTGAATGTTGCTGTTTCTTTGTTCTCTGGAAGATAAACCAGTGACATGGAAGGAGAATACCACACAGGTGCATCACAATTCCTCCTCCTGGGCCTCTCAGAGGATCCAGACCTGCAGCCCATCCTCTTTGGATTGTTCCTGTCCATGTACCTGGTCACAGTGCTTGGGAACCTGCTCATCATCCTTGCCATCAGCTCTGACTCCCACCTCCACACCCCCATGTACTTCTTCCTCTCCAGCCTGTCCTTTGTGGACATATGCTTCACCTCCACCACAGTCCCAAAGATGCTGGTAAACACCCACGTACAGTGCAAAGACATCTCCTACATAGAGTGCCTCGCTCAGGTGTATTTCTTTCTTATTTTTTTGGAAATGGATGATTTCCTACTGACAGTGATAGCCTATGACCTCTTTGTGGCCATCTGCCATCCCCTGAAATACACAGTCATCATGAGCCCTCCCTCAGCTATGTATCCTGCTGGTTCTGGTGTCCTGGATCATAATTTTCTGCTTCTCCCTGCTTCATGTTCTCCTGCTGATGCAACTAACCTTCTCTACTGGCATTGAAATCCCATATTTCTTCTCTGAACTAACTCAGCTTCTCTAAGTGGCCAGTTCAGATGCCCTTGTCAATGTCAATATCATCCTAATGTATGTGTCCATTATCTTGCTGCTTGTGTGTCCTATCATTGGGATCCTCTTCTCTTACTCTCAGATCGTATCCTCCTTAACAAAGATGTCCTCCTCTGCAAGCAAGTATAAAGCATTTTCCATCTGTGGGTCTCATTTCTGTGTTGTCTCCTTGTTCTATGAAACAGGACTTGGGGTTTACCTCAGTTCTGCTGTGACCCATTCTTCCAGGACAAGCATGATCATCTCTGTGATGTACACTGTGGTGACCACCATGCTGAACTCCTTCATCTACAGCCTGAGGAACAAGGATGTAAAGGGGACCCTGGGAAGACTCCTCAGCAGAGCAGCCTCTCACCCTTGCTGGACTACTGACTCTCCAACTAAGTGGTCATTGTGTGCATCTAGACAATGCTGTGAATTTACACATATTACATGCTAATTTTTTCTGCTATATATTACGTGTTTAATTTCTTATATTTCCAAAGCATTTGTAACTCTGCCATTGAATAGTTTTGTATTTGTTTCTCTTAAACAATTACTTCAGTATCTAATATTATTTTTTTCCTTATATACACAATCTGTAAAGTTTAATGCATAGTAAGTTTTCTAATGGTAGTTTCTGAGATTTACAACATGATAGTGTTTATATCAAACACTAACCTTGTCTTCTCAAAAGTATTGTGTGAATAATGATGTTCCTTTGTTTATTTGTTTTTGTTCCTGTTTTTTTCTGGGAGAAATAAGATGAAAATAATCAAATCAGAGTGTTTTCCATGTCAAGACTCTGCTTGTCCCTTTACATGTGTGACTAAACTTGAAGTCATTTCATTGAGATATTTCTGTCATTCACATAATTTCTACAGGGAAGAGACTGAGGTTGGTATGGACTCTAACTGGAACATTACTGTGAATGCACACTCCTTCCTCTGCTGTCCTCTTTTTCATAAAAATCAATTGTTATGGGCCGGTGAGATGGCTCAGCAGCGTAAGCGCCTGCCTTGCAAGCGCGAGGGCCCGAGTTCGACTCCCGGAACCCACATACGAAAAAGGGGCCGGTGATATCGCTCAGTGGCACGGGTGCCTGTTGGCGCACGAGGTCCTGAGGTCGTCCCCCTGGTACCCACAAAAAAAAAAAATCAATTGTTAGATTTGCAAAATAAAAGCAAGAATCTACCTTTGAAGGCAAGTTTGGACATTTTATTCATAGTAAGATAATGCTATTCTTTGTGAATCTTGCTTTTTTCATTTATTTTCTTTTCTTCCTTTCCTTATTTTCTTATTTTTTTCTTTCCCTTCTACCTTCTTTTCTTAAATTTGTTTTCTTCCTTCCTTATCTTATTCTCTCCTTCCTTCTCCTGCTCCTTCATTTGGACTCTACTATTTGATAATGTTTACTTGCTGCATTTCCTTTTCCTGCATGAATAATATTGTAATGTGTATACCCACACACCACTTATTCATTTGTACATTGCTGTATATTTGGGTGATTTCCATTTTTTGAATACTATGAACAGTGCTTCAATAGATACACATACAAATTTATTTGTTTGAGTACAGTCATAAGCTGCATAATGATGCTTCTGTCAGTGATGGATTGCATGTGCTTTGATGGTCTTAAAACACTGGTAGTAAACCTTTTAGAGCTTTGAATGATAAAACCAGGAACTGTGGCACACATGCTCTAGGTTCACTACCACTTTCCTAAAACATTATTTTGTTCAATGATGTCCTAGTCAACTTTGTGTAACCACACACTATGATATTCACACAATGACAAAATCACTTCACAAATGCTTTCTCAGAACCTACCCTAGTTGTTAATCAAATGACTAGAATTGGTTTTTTTTGTTTTTTTTCTTTGTTTTTTTTTTGTGGGTACCGGGGGGTCGACCTCAGGACCTCGTGCGCCAGCAGGCGCCCGTGCCGCTGAGTGATATCACCGGCCCCTTTTTCGTATGTGAGTTCCGGGAGTCGAACTCGGGCCCTCATGCTTGCCGGGCAGGCGCTTAAGCCGCTGAGCCATCTCACCGGCCCTAGAATTGTTTTTAATTGTTAATATATCCAGAAATGGAACTAATTGCTGGTTTATAAGGTCATTTTATGCTTAAGGGACATAAGACTAATTTTGTCATCAAGGTGAATGTCAGACCCATGATTATTCTTTAGAATATTTCTGTTGGTGAATTATTAATTTTAATTTTATGAGTTTTATTATATTAAACAATGAGCAATTAACAGGAAAAATCACAAAAATAAAGTATTCAATTTTTAATATTTATTGTTTATTAAAAAAAGCATCAAAATTTTCAACATCAACTGGCTTTTGGTGTACAAAGTCTAAAAAAGAACATCAGAAATAAATTTCTATATGAACAACAATGAAAATACCAATAGCACTCTACAAAAAAATAATCTTTAATTTTTATGCCAAAGGCAGTCTGCACACATGAAAACAGCTTGTTCCATACATAGGTATCACCTACACTGACTGCACATGTCTTTTACTTTCTTGCCTTTTTTGTAGGAATAACTTGATATCTCAGTGCTCTCACTGTTTTGTCAGGAGGTTCTTATTATATTATACAGTGTGTAGTTAACAGGAACATAAAATATCAATAAAATAAATTATTAAATTCTTAATATGTATTATGGGTTTAGAATAGATGTCAATATTTTCACATCCAGCTGTGTACTATGTACATGCTTATAAAACCTGAAAGACAATATCAGAAACAAATTCCTATATAAACTACAAGGAAAATACCAATAGAACTCTACCACAAAAATAAGATTTGCTTCAAATGTTACACCCAAGGCAGTCTTCACACATGACAACTGCATGTTTCATCCACACATCTCACTTACACTGACAGCTCATGTGCTTAGTGTTCCTTTCCTATATGGCAGTCTTGTCACCTCTCTTCTCTTCCTGCTTTGTCAGGAGCTTCCTACTATATTGTACAACATGCACTTAGCAGGGAAATAAGTTATCAATAAAATATCACATAGGCAATGAGTGCTTAGAAGAGACATCAACATTTTCACATCAACTGTTTACTTGCTTACAAAACATAAAAAATAACATCAAAAATAAAAACCTGTATGAACTATAGTGTAAACACAAACAAAAGTCTGCCACAGAAATAAGCTTTGCTTCAATTGTCAGATCCAAGGTAGTCTTCACACATCACAACTACATGTTCCATATACAAGTATCCCTTACACTGATAACACATATGTTTTGTTTTCCTGTATTTTCTTGTAGGGTACAGTTGACATCTATTTTGTTTTCCTGTTGTTGTAGTAGGTCTTTGTGATACTGCACCTACCTGCTCACCTGTCAACTCACCAGTGTGCTCCACAATTTTTTGCATAGTTACCTGAGCAGTAACATTTTGTTTTTCCTCTGTTGTAAAAGATCTCTTATGAGTTCCAGTACCAATCCTCTAAGGAAATTTCTCTATGATATTTTGCACTTGTTCTTTTCTTAGTAAACTATCAAGCTATTTATGCCACATGTTTTGGGTTGAGTAAAACACAACCACTGGCCAATTCTTGTGTTTCGAGTGACATCATTGTTACTGCATAACTCATCAACAAGATCTATTCCACCTTTGGTTTTGTTGTTGAAAGTTTCCATCTCAGACATCTGTTTTGTCAAGGTTTCCCTATGAATATTTCCATCGTGGTGAAATGTTGAATCAGCAGTACCAGTTTGTTTTCCTTTGCCACATATGAGGCCAATGTTATATCTTTCTGAAATCCAAAGATTGTACTATACAGTTCTCTGTTGTGAAATTGCAAGATTTCATTTGGAATTTCTGATTTGTTCTTTTGGACAGTTCCTGTGCTCTTTGACTTGTGCTCTGTCAGCAAATGTAACATCAATTGGAAGCCAGTAAACCAATTGTCAAATGTCACATTCTGATTAGTTTGGGAGATGGGAGCAACAAGTCTGTTTACAACATCACTTTGTTTATTACTATGCAAATAAGGACCCAATGACTGAGTTACAGGATAAATGTCTAAATTGAAAGCATGATAGGTCTTTGCATCTACAAGGACATAAATTTTTATGCTATATTTTGACCCATCACTTTTCCATAATTCTTTTGCATTCCTCCAATCATCATGAGAAATCTGTGCTAAGTAGAGCAGACCTATGAATGCTTTAAGTTCAGCTAGTGAGGTGTCACAATACATACATTTTTGAGTATAGCTATTGGTGCACACAGAAAGTTTCACTTGCATTTCACCCTTTGTGTATTTCATGGCATCTTGTACAGTTTTGTCTGTCACAATTTCCAACATTGAATGGCAGTACTAGCATTCCATCCAATACATTTCCCCCTGCCAAGATCTTCACTATATTTTCAGACAACACACACTTAGCAGGGAAATGTTCCATTTGGTTGAGTGTCCATTTCACAAAATTTCAACTAGTCAAATATGTACTCACATTGCTGTTTTCTTCATCACCTGAATCAAGGAGCTCTGCATTCCCTGTGTCTGTGTCAGTTGATTCTTGGTCCATTTCACCATCACAGGAACTTTTGCTCACATAGCCAACAAAGTCATCATTATCATTATCATCATCGAGGTCCACCCACACCACTCTTCTGTTATGAAAGCGTGTATTTTACTATAATGGATCATCTTCATCATCCATGCATGAGTAATCTGATGATTCACTTTTGACCTCCTCCAAAATTTGCAAATCTGGTTTCTCATGTGCCATTGTACTTAACTGGGCTACTTCTACCAGAAAAATCAAAAGAAAGCATTTTTTTAACAAGTCCTGGAGTGATGTGGGTCTATTGGACCCTTGTGATGCTCAGATAAATATATGCAAAAGCAGAGCATAAGATGGCTACAAATCCCATTTTGCCACTTTTGCAAATGTGCACACTCCTTGTTGTTCATGATGCCAAGTGGGTAAAGGCATAGATTGCTTGTATCCCTCAGGGAAAAGTACTGAGATGCACAGCTGGCTAGTCTCATGCTAAAGTACAAATTTACAAAAGAAAAATAAGTGGTAGGTTCACTGGACCCATTCTTATGCCCCTCAGGTTTTAATATCTTGAAGAATAACCAAATACATTTTATATTGTAATGTATAAAGGTTCTAAAAGGTTTACATTATTGCCAATACTTTTAATTTTCTATTTAATCAAAATTATAGCCTCCTATTAAATGTCCTATTAGTCAAATTTTGCAACACCCACAATTTTTTAAAAAACATTTAATTTGATTCACATTTTCAGGAAGTTCGGTCCATGATGGCCTGGCTTTAGGGAAGATATATGGTAGAAGGACATGATGGAGCACAGCTGCTTGGTTCATGTCTGCAGGGAAGCAGAACAAGGGAAATGTGCCAGAGAGGGAGAGGTACACTCTACCTGAAGTCATGCCTCCATAACCCCTTCAGACACACCCAGAAATGTGCTGTACCAACACCCTGGGAGGCTTCCAAGTGAATCAAGTTGAAACAATGAAGCTTAATTATCACAGTTCTGAAATAGTATCTCATCTTTTTTATTTGAGTTTATCGATCACTAAACATCTTTCACAAGTGCTTGTTGGCAATTTCATTATCTTCTATGCAGAAATGTCATCAAATTTTTGTTCATTTTGCAATAGTGTACTGTGTACTTTTCCTTCTGGTGTATAAGATTTCTTTATAAATTCTAAATACATGACCCTTACAAAATATGTGTGTGCAAATATTTTCCTATGAGTGTTGTCTTTCCATTTATTTCAAGTATAACATTTATTGTTATTAACCACACTCATCATGATGTACACTAGATCTCTTTAAGTTATTTCTCCTCTCTAACTGAAATTTTGAGTCCTTTAATATACGTTTACCTGATTCCATGACCCACAGTCTCTAGAATCTACCATTTTGTCTGTTTTCATGAGTTTATTTTCTATTCCACATATGAGCTCATATGATTTTATCATTTTATGTCTGACTTATTTCTCTAACAGAATGTTGTGCAGGCTCATTAAGTTGTTCAAAATAACTTTCTTTCTTTTAAAAATTTTATTTCTTTATTTCTTTCTTTTCATGACAGATTAGTGCTCCATCAAATACAAAGCATCCTTACAGAAAATGTATGCACAATTCAGGAAAATAGAAATTTGTATAATTATTTTAATACTAAATTTATTGAGACATCATGAGACTAATTCAAGTTACCTTTGACCTCTACAATTACAAGAGCTTCTCAAAGTGTCCATTAGCTTCCAGACATTTATTATTTCTGCAAATTGCTAAAGTGTATATATACATTTTTCTTCTTATCCCTGTACAAAGTACTTGTTTTCTTTTTAATGACACTAATTTCTTCAGCAATAACCTTTGGCTATAACTTAACACATGATTCCTTATGGTCACTGTCAAATTGTTCTCCTCTGCTTTTTGCTCCAATTCTTGCTATAAATGTTAAAAGAAGCCAGGAGTACCCATGTTACATCCTGAATGTTGAGCTGTTTTCAAATGTCATGTGATAGATCAATTAGTCTTCTCCCTTAATAGATGGATAGAAGATAAATAGCCTCAGGACACAGATGAAATATAAACAAATTTTCTGCCAGCATGGAACACTCCAGCTTCTAGTACAACTGCCAATGGAGCCCTTTTTCCTAAATAAAACCTCCTGAGCCTGGCTCTTACTTTCTACATTCTGGTTTTTGAGTTCCAACCAAAGTCACACATCAGATTCTGCTTACAGTATTCTAAGGATTTTTGTAGCCCAGAACTCTAAACCTTTCCAAAGAAACCAGTTCTAAAGGCTTCTGAGCTACATGGTCAGATACAATCACAGCAACAACTCTACTTCTCTGATATGAAATTTCTCTATTAGTCAGTTTTTCCATTGCTTAGACACAATACTTAACACCCACAATTTAAAAGAAAAGAGATTTAATTTGCCTCAATGGCTAAGGGGTTTCTGTCCATGGATGGCTGGCTATCAGTCAGCAATATTGAGCAAGCATGTTACACAGTGAAGCTGCTTAGTTCATGGTGGCTGGTAAACAGAGCAGGGAAACAGTGACAGAAAAGGAGATAGGGACCAGAGATAGACCCCAAGCCCACACCTCCATAACCCACCCACACAAACCAAGAAATGAGCTCCACCAATCCCCCAAGTGGATCCCAAAGTCAATCAGGTTGAAACTCCACCCTAATCAGCACACAGACTTTTCAATGCTTGACCTGAGAAGAGCTGTTTTCAAGCTAACTTGTGAGCTGACAGGCAGGGTGGAGGTTCTTGTGGGATGACTGGCAGATGTCTTCCTCATTTCTTTTCCACAAAAGACTCATGAGGCAGCTAAACATGGCAGTTGGCTATTGTCCCCGCATGGACACAGATGACAGAGCAACAGAGGTCCAGGTCTACCTCTCCCTCCCAATGTTTGTCTCTAAGCCCCCACAACTATGGGAATATCTACTTTCTAGTATAGTCTCCCACCCATCAAGACACCAGTCTTTCTGCAAAATCTCCCTGCAGAAGAACTGACAGATGGGCATGTCTGAAATTCCTTGGTACTGGGTACTTCTCAATCCAACAATGCTGCTTCTGGACCTAGAGTCATAAAGAGCCACCTTGGAACTCCCCCAGCTACCAGTCCTCACCACATCTTCACATTGAACTGCAGTCTTTCTGTGCCCCAATGCAGCAAATGTACCTAGTAGTTCTGATTTTTGCTTATCAGGAAAGTACTCTTCTCAATCCAGAATGTATTACCTTTAGCTTTTGCATGCGCATTATCAGCTAGTAAAGTCTTTAGTAAAATGTACTTTGTCATGTCTTTATTAAAATAGATTGCATAGGAATTCTGAAAACTTTCCACATTCCACCCATGATACTCTCAAGGCTCATAGTCACTAACTCAGTCATTTATGTCCCTTTGACTGGTACAAAGAAACCTGAATATATAATCCAATACATTAGATATGGAAGAAAGCATGCTATTTACCTGAGGTAAGTAAAGAGTTAAATTTGGCAGCATCAAATAACCAAAAAGGGGGATATAGACCTAGACAGTTAGTTGCTTGATGTGAGATCTTTTCATATATTTGGGTTAGCAAAATCTTAATACTGAACCCAAGTCATTTTACAGTGACTAGATGGGATCAGACACCAGGATCCCCACCATAGGATTGTATAAATGGTATATTTGTGTGGAATCCAAGAAAGTTATGTTTGTGCAGTAATGAATCCCTTGTTTTGTAATTTTTAAAAATGTTCCCTCCCATAATGAATGTCTTTATTGCAAACAGAGACTAACACCCTGACCTATGTTGCAGAAATAATAAGTAGAGCTAGCAGGACCCTAATTAAATTTGCCAGTCTGTGGGTCTGGTGTAATATGTTCATTGGATGTCCACAATCATCTTCGGGACTGTGTTGGAAATGAAACAGATGTCAGTCAAGGATAGGTCAGAGAAGAAAAAGTACATGGGAGTGTGGAGGTGGAGTCAGACCTGGTGGCCAGGACAATGAGCAGGTACATGAGCACTGGGACCAGGTACATGGACAGGAACAGTCCAAAGAGAGCAGGCTGCAGATCTGGCTCTTCTGACAGTCTCAGAAGTTAGAATTATGAGACAACTGTTGTATTTTGTGCTTCTGTATTTCTTGGACAAATTTTGACAAGCTCTGTACCACTGAGCCACATCCCCAGCCTTAGTAAAATAGATTAAGATCAGACAGAGAAGCATGAGGCACCAGCATTCTGTATATATTTTGAATTCAAATTCCCATGTAAAGTATCACACTGACTTTCACACACAAACTTTCAGAAGTTTGATGAGTAGTTCTGATGTGTGACAAATTCATATTTCTCAGAAATCTTTCCTTATTGGTTTCTGTGTTATCTCCTTCTATGCAGACTTACTTTAGAGATACGAAATTTGCAGTGCTGGAAGACAGAGATCAATAGATGTAGCATATCTATGATTACAGCTTACTCATTAAGGCAACATGGAAAATGGAAAGATTTTTCCCTATTCATAAAAGTATTATAGTTACTAAAGGAAATTAAGAATCTGTAAAATGATCTCATTTTATTTTAAGACAATGGTATAATTGAATTATTTACAATATTAGACATTTCAAATATTAGAATTAAAATATATGCACATTAAATTAAATATTCTTAAAGAGAAGACATTGCTAAGTACCAATTGTCTTCTAAGAAATTCACCATCCTTTGAATTCACCATTCTTTGATTTTCCTACTTAACAGATGTAATTGCTTGGACTGAAACAGTTTCTTTCGTAACTCGCTTAACATATAACATTTATACTTGACTTTGGTGGACTTCAAATTTTTTATAAACAGCATTTAGTTTAATGTATACAGTCAATGTCACCATTGACTACAAATGTGGAATTAGTGTCTGTTTCACTTATCAATGATTAAATAATTAAAATTCTTAGGAATAATTTTGAATATTTTTCATCTTATATAAGTTAATTTGTATAAACACTGTACAATGTCAATTCAACGTCTTTATGTAGGAAAGCTAGCCTGGGAAATAGCTCAGCATCACAAGCACCTCCCTGGAAAGCACAGGGTCCTGAGTTCGATTCTCAGTACCAACAAAATAAAATAAAATAGAATTAAAAAAAAATAAAAAGAAAGCTATATGATTTTTTTCTTTTTTAAAAAATGTTGTGTCCCATACAAACCTCATTATACCTGCTTATTGCCTGATCATAAATCTTGCTTAGACCTGAGGACTTTAGCACTGGGGAAAGCCCCAAATCCCAGGTTTCAATCCCAGTAATCTGATTCTTAGTTGATAGATTTTCATGCCAATTTTTCCTGATTCATTGATTGTAATTCTTTTAGTTCGTCTAGGTGAGGGCAAGTCCAGTTAATTCATTTATCAGCTAACATTATAACTTAGTTGTGAAAAAACACAAGAGAAAATGTATAGAAAATTGCATTAATACACCTAGACAGTTTTCTCATCTGCCCAGTGGGGATTATAATTACACACCTTACACAATGTGAATAAAATTTTAAAAAACACTTTGAATTGTACAGATTATTGGTCCTTAGTGTACTTATTAATACTTTTATCTGTGAATTTTAAAATGTATTTGTATTCATTTACCACAGGCTGAAACTAATTTAATCAGAATGTTTGCATGTAAGTTCTTAGGTTCTTTTTCTTACACCAGAGTTGGAAATCACTGCTTTGTAATATTTCTTTGTTTTTTTGTTTTTTTTTTTTGGTGGGTACCAGGGGGTCGACCTCAGGACCTCGCGCGCCAACAGGCACCCGTGCCGCTGAGCGATATCACCGGCCCCTTTTTCGTATGTGGGTACCGGGAGTCGAACTCGGGCCCTCGCGCTTGCAAGGCAGGCGCTTACGCCGCTGAGCCATCTCGCCGGCCCTATTTCTTTGTATTTTTAAAAGTGCTTCTTTAATAGTAATTATTATTACTTTTAATAACATTGAAAATCTATATCAAAGTAGACACATTTAATGATATACACTTCTTTTTAAATTTTTATTAGTACATGTTTGTGACATATAGTGATTACATTCAGCATGGGGGATTGATATGTATATGTATCACAGCTTCCTATAGCTCACGTTTCAGGAATAATCTATAGGAAACCACACTGAAATATGTATATTCAGCAACAGCTGTCTTGGAGGGAAAGGGAAATAAGTAGCTTTTCATGTTGTGAATGTAAAATAAGTCAGGATTCTACTGGAATCTATGTGCTATAGCCGGAAGGATGACTCAAATAAACGTTCCTCTGTTCTTCTACATAACATACTAGTACCTGGTACACAAAAAATGCTGTGACCTTTCATTTTGTATACAATAAGGATAATATGGGAGCTTAGAATTGAGGAGTGACTACACAAAAGAAGTGAAACAAGCTACTTTTTATTATTTTAAAGAAAAAAAAAGACCTTCAAAACAAAATAATAGGAGAGTAAAATACGTTGTGTGTTGTTATCTTCATAGTAGTTACTCAGAGCACAAGATACAGGCATGAAATATTGTCCAAATGATATTAGCACAAACCTTTCTTTTCAATGAACTAAGAGGAACTAGCTGTATAACTATATTAACTATCTTGTGTATATATTTTTTTCCTTTTCCTTTCCTACCTTTCTCCTTTCCCCATCACAGTTTCTCTTTTCTTTTGAACAGTTTCTTCCCAGTTCACAATATCTATTGTATACTTTGGATCTTATTTACTCCTTCAGCTTCTCACACTAGACAGACAACATGATGTTTACACATGTGGGTCTGATTTATTTCACTTATGAGTATGGTCTCGAGTTGCATCCACTTATGAATAAAAGTCTTGAGTTTATCTTTCTTTATGGCTGAGTAGTACTCCATTGTATAAAAAGACCACATTTTTATTGAAAAAAGGTAAAATAGAATTTCATAACAAAATAATAGGAGAATAACAATGATTAATATATTGCATATTGTCATCTTCAAAGTAGTTACTCAAAGTACAAGATATGGTTATAAAAAATCCTTCAACAGATATTAGCATGAACCTTCCTTTTCAATGAACTAAAAGATACTAATAGAATAGTTACATTGCATTTTTCTCCCTTTTCCCTTTATTTCCTTTTCCCTTTCCCCCTTCCTAGTTCCTTTTTTCTTTTAAACAATTACTTACCATTTCACAATATCTATTGTACATTCTAGACCTTGTTTACTCTTTCAATTTCTCACACCAGGGAGACAATACGATGTTTACACATGTGAGTCTCATTTATTTCACTTATGCATATGGTCTCAAGTTGCATCCATTTACCTATAAAAGTCTCAAGTTTATCCTTCTTTATAGCTGAGTAGGACTCCATCATATAAAATGACCACATCTTTTTTTATCCATTACTCAGTTGATGGTCATTTGGGTTGTTCCCAAGATTTATCTATTACAAATCATGCTGCTATAAATATGGGTGCACATGTATCACTGTGGTACAATGTTTTTAATTCTTCTAGGAAGATACCCAGAAGGGGAATGGCTGAGTGGAATGGGACCTCCAATCCTAGTTTTTTTAGAGGAATCACCATACTGATTTCCACAGTGGCTGCACCAGTCTACACTCACACCAACAGTGGAGAAGAGTTACTTTTTTCCCCACAGCCCAGCCAGCATTTGTTATTGGTTGATTTGTTGATGGTAGCCATTCTTTCTGGATTGAGATGGAATGTCATTGTTCTTTTAATTTGCATCTCTTAAATGACCAATGATGTTGAACACTTTCTCATGTATTTCCTTGCCATTTGTATTTCTTCATCTGAGAAGCACGTATTCATCTCAGATGCCCATTTTTGGACTGGTTCTTTGAATTTGGGGGACCTGATTTTTTTTCAATTCTTTATATGTCCTTTGTCTAAGGGACAACTGGCTATAATTTTTTCCAACTCTGTGGGTTGTCTTTTCCCTCTGTTGATTTCTTTTGTTATGAAAAAGCTTTTGAATAAGGAGAGATCCCATTTGTTGATTCTTTGTAGTATTTCTCATGCAATCCAGGTTTTGTTAATGAAATCTCTGCATATACCTATGTCTTCGAGATTTCTACCTATTTTCTCTTCCAGTAGATTTAGTGTTTCTGCTTTAATATTTAGATCTTTGATCCATTTTGACTTTAGATTAGTGTATTGTGATAGACAAAACACAAATACAAGCAATTAAGAATGAAAAAGGGGAAATCACAACAGATCCTACAGAAATCCAAAAGATCAATACCTACTACAAGAACCTGTATTCTAATAAGATAAAACACAGAGAGAAATGGACAGATTCCTAGACACTATTAAATTGCCAAAACTAAATCAAGAATATATAAAATTCTAAATAACTGATATCAGCCAATGAAATTGAAAATGTAATTTAATACTTACCAACAAAGAAAAGCCCAGGTCCTGATGGATTCACTGTTGAGTTTTACAAGAAATCTAGAGAAGAAATAATGCCACTAATGCTGAAACTCTCTAAGTAAATTGAAAGGGAAGCAATACTTCCAAAGTCATTCCTGGAAGCAAGTATTACCCTGATTCCAAAACCAGAGAAGAACCCAACCAAAAAAGAAAACTACAAGCCAATCTCCCTAATGAACATAGATGCAAAAGTCCTCAATAAGATACTGGCAAATAGAATGCAGCAAGTCATCAAGGAGATTATACACCATGACCAAGTAGGATTCATCCCAGGATGCAAGGGTGGTTCAACTTATGCAAATCAATAAATGTAATATACCATATTCACAGAAACAAAGACAAAAGTTACATGATCATCTCAATAGATGCAGAAAAATCTTTTCACAAAGTCCAACACCCATTCATGATTAAAACCCTCCAGAAAATTGGAATAGATGGTCTTTACCTCAATCTGATAAAAGCCATCTATGACAAACCAACAGCCAGCATCATACTAAATGGACAAAAACTGAAAACTTCCACTCTAAAATTAGGAACAAGACTAGGATGTCCGCAATCACCACTCCTATTCAATATAGTTCTGGAAACATTAGCCAGAGCAATTAGACAAGAGAAATAAATAAAAAGAATAAGGATAGGAAAGGAAGAAGTTAAATTGTCATTATTTGTGGATGACATGGTATTCTACATAGAAGACCCCAAAAACTCCACCAAAAGACACCTAGAATTAATAATCAAATTCAGTAGCATAGCTGGACACAAAGTTAACACTCAAAAATCATAGAATTCCTGTACACAAACAACAAACTCATTGAGAGAGAAATTAGGGAAACCACACACTTCACAATAGCATCCAAAAAAATGAAACACGTAGAAATAAATCTAATAAAGGAAGTAGAAAATTTATATATTGACCATTATAGTACTCTGAAAAAGACTTTCCACATGCCAAAACTGGCATTTATAAGGCCCTTGATAGTGCATCAGGATTTTAGGTTTAGTGTTGTTCTCCTCGTCATTATTAGCACCATCATAAATGTTTTGGATTGCCTAATTTATCTCTCTGTGTGTTGCTTGTGTACAGAAATGCTTTTGATTTTTAAGTGTTGGCATTGAATCCAGCTACAATGGATTAGCCAGAGGGCTAATGTTTCCAGAACTATATTGAATGAAATACTTAGAAATCAATCTAACAAAGGAATTAAAAGATCTATATATTGAAAATTACAGTACTCTGAAAAAGGAGATCAAAGAGGATATCAGAAAATGCACAGATATCCCTTGCTCATGGGTGGGAAGAACCAACATAGTGAAAATGGCCCTACTCCCAAAATTGTTATACAGATTTCATGCACTCTCAATCAAAATACCATTAGCATACCTCACAGAAATAGAGAAAACTTTCCTAAAATTCATTGGGAAACAGAAGAGACCTAAAATAGAAAAAGCAATTCTGGGCAACAAATGCAAGGCAGGAGGCATCACAATCCCTGACTTGAAATTATACTACAAAGCTACTGTGATAAAATCAGCATGATACTGACAAAAAAACACACCTGAGAATCCATGAACAGATAAGAACACACTGACACAACTCCAAACATACTCAGCCTCATCTTTGACAAAGGGGCCAAACATGTTCACTGGAAGAAAGATAGCCTCTTTAATAAATGGTGCTGGAAAAACTGACTTTCCAAATGCTGAAGACTAAAACCAGACCCATGTCTATCACCATGCACTGAACTAAAGTCAAAGTGGATCAAAGTTCTAAATATTAAAACAGAAACACTAAATCTACTGGAAGAGAAAATAGGTAGAAATCTTGAAGAAGTAGGTGTAGGCAGAGATTTCATTAACAAAACCTGAATTGCGTGGGAAATTCTACAAATAACCAACAACTGGATTCTCATCCTATTAAAAAGCTTTTGTACAGCAAAAGAAATCAACAGCAGGGTGAAAAAACAACATGTAAGGCATGTGCCAGTGACCTGCTACTAGACATACAATGTATGTGGATCACTTCTCTCTGCTCTTACTACTTGATGGAAATATGGAGACTCTGAGACTATCACCCATCACCACAATGTATGTACACCCAGAGGAAGTTTGGAAATTAAATATTTAGTTACTGTGGTTTTCTTTTCAAATAAAGCATCTACCTTTATACAAATAAAAAGCTTACTGGTGGACTAAATTGTCAAGGAATGCTCAAGCCTGGAATGATGTAAGTGCTAAAATATACATTAGCCCCATTCATGATATTACTCCCTTCTTGTTATGTATATGGTTTTTATATCCATGAAAATCTTGGCTATGAGCTTTGAAAAACTAAATGTTTTAACTGTTGCTAAACGAAGGTAGAAGATCAAGTGTGCAAACCACAGACACAAACAAGAGCTATTTACCTCATCTCTGGTTGTAAAAAAGATTCTTAAAAGGGATAAAAGTGCGGATGGGAAAGCACCAGTCCCTAAAGCCACAGTGTTTGTGCCCACTTAGTGTGAGCCAAATACGGGTCTATTCAGTGTTTTAAAAAATTTTTATTTTCAATTCCTTCTGTGTGCCAGGATAGAGGTAGGATCTAGGGAATCAGAAATGAAAGAAAGTGGGTCAGTCTTCTCTAAATACATACATATAGTTACACAAAGGCGAAAACAAAATGCTCCATTATAGAAAAAATAAAATGAGAACTTCAGATCCCAGAATATTGTATTTGAATGGCATGAAACTGAATCTTTTATCATTCATTCTATTAATAATATCTGAATTGCATGTTAGCCTTATGTTATACATTAATCATCTATTAATAATCGGAGGATCATCCATCATCTGTTTAATCCATATTTGATACAGTTGTATCAACTAGAAATCAAGTCAGTGCTGGGTCTTAGAGATAGAAAAAACCTGCCATATGTTACATAACAAGAAGAGTTGGAGACAGGATTCCAAACTAAATTGTCAGTTTCTGTGTCCCATCCAAAAATCTTTTTGTTTTCTAACCATTGGAAAGGTTTCAGCAGAAGTTGTGATGTCTGGACCACAGTTATATATGAAAAACATTAAGCTCTTTTTAGTTTTCTGAGCAGGAGAGAAATCTAGAGTTGATTTCTCCAGTAGAGATTGAGAAGGATGATTTTCAGATTGGAGGAAGAGGTGAACAGCTTCAAGGAAAGTCTGAAGTGGGGGACAAGAATGAAATAAAAACTAATTATTGTACATCTTCTCGATCTTTGATCTTTACCTCCTAAATTAGACATGTTTTCTACAGCAAATGCAGCAGGCATCACTCCTTCTCTCCCCCTATGATATGTTTGGGATCCCTAAAGGGTTGAGAACAGTAAGAGGGTTCTTCTTGGACAGACAGAGAAGAATAATGGGTGCTTGGATTGTCAAAGGAAATGTGTGCCAGGATTTGCCTGGTAAGATGCACTGTGTATGTTATCAGGCAGCCTTGTGTAAATGTTTCTTCACTATTTTCTACCCAACAACTTATAATTGATTACACATACATGATGTGGACATATTTTCTTTTAAAATAATAGTACAGGAGCTTATGCTAAGGAAACAGTGTGCAGATGAAATGAAAGAAAGTACATACAACACATAATTTAGGTGCTGCCATTTAGGAAGCCCTCATGGTTCATTATGTTATGGTTACTTTGCATCCTCACCATCCTCCTCATCATCATCCACCACCACCGTAATCCTTTCGAGGTACTGAGGAAACAGTTTTCAGACACTTGTAACCTGCTATCATGGATTAGATGTCCAGGAGAAGCAGGACCAGTGTGGGAGGAAGGGAAATTTTGAGAGTTTTGTGTCCCCCATGATAATCAAGTACATAAATGTCACAGTCTTCTTAGTAGAAAATGTGCATAGTTGTATCATTCCATCTGGTCCAAACTTTCCTATATGTTCCTATATGTCATGATGGCAAACAATGTTTCCAATATTCCTTCATCCATCCATTATTTTCTGACTTAGGCTGTATCTATACTGTGTTATGTTTAAACAGATCCCACACCCCTCACTGGCCTGAGGAACAGAAAAAACTATAGGACAGCCCAGAGATATGATGTGGACAGTGTCAAATATGGGCTGTGTATTTTAGCTGACCATGAAGGAGAAGACACAGTGACGGTGTCACCTGGATTGGAACAGTAAAAATAAAAAACTGGAAGAATTGGCTAATTATGTACTATTATATTACCTTGAAAGCTAAATGCACACAGTTTATAATTACCCATATTGGTCTGTCTTATGCCAATCTTTAAAATACCTGAAATTTAATAGAAGTTGAAAGAAAAAATGAATATCCATAAAAAGTTTTCAACTCTCTCACTACACAGATGAATCCCAAGAGTACTGCTGTTTCTGTTAAGTTTACTTTTAAAAAGAAGTTCTCAGATTTTATTTCCATTGTTCATTGTGTTAATGTGTATGTAACTAAATGTACCATTTTAATCTTTTTCAGGCACAGAGTTTGGTCACATTAATAGTAATTTTGTTCTTGTGCAAACATTATTCATCTATCTCCAGAAATTTTTCACCTTCCCAACTGAAATTTGCACCATATGAAGAACACTAAATTCCAGCATCCCCCCAATCAGTCATGATTCTATTATGAAACAGGATATAAAATTAAAGACATCAAACTTCTGAAATAATATAACCAAGGAGGCAGTATTTACAAATATGGCTTGGGTATTTAGCTTTACCACATTTCCAAATTACATTCTAAACAGATGTCAAAATTCCTGGGATTACAACCTCCAACTATGGAGCCTTTTCAGGGTACTAAGAATGTCCCTGTTCCTTAAACTATAGATGAAGGGATTCAGCATAGGGGTGACCACAGTGTACATCAGTGAGGCCAGCATGCCTTTGCTGGAAGAATATGACACAGCTGAACCAAGATATGTTCCAAGGCCTGTTCCATAAAATAAGCAAACAACTGAAAGGTGAGAACTACAGGTAGAGAAGGCTTTGTACCTCCCACCTGATGATGGGGTTTTCAGAAGAGAAGAAACAATCTTATAGTAAGAGAAAACAATCCCTGACATTGGAAAAAAGGCAAATATGGCACCAGAAATGTATAGGACTATGGTTATGATTAAGGTATCAGAACATGAAAGGTTAAGGAGTTGAGAAGGATGACAGAAGAAATTAGCAATTTCCACACCTTTGAAACAGGTAAGTTGTAAGGCAATTAAATTGTGCAGCTGGGACTGCAAAATGCTAACAAAGACTGACAACAAAAGTAATATGATGCAGCGGTGCGGGTTCATAATGGCTGCATAATGCAGGGGGTGGCAGATGGCCACAAAGCGGTCATAGGCCATCACAGTCAGAAGCATGTTGTCCATACATGCAAAAAGGATTAAAAGAGACATCTGTGTGAGACATCCTGCATAAGAGATGACTCTGCTGTTATTTAAGATGTCCACAAGCAACTTGGGAACTATGGATGAGGTTAAGCAGATGTCAGCCAAGGACAGGTTGGAGAGGAAGAAGTACATCGGGGTGTGGAGGTGGGAGTCAGAGCTGACGGCCAGGATGATGAGCAGGTTCCCAAGCACTGTGACCAGGTACATGGACAAGAAGAGTCCAAAGAGGATGGGCTGCAGGTCTGAATCCTCTGAGAAGCCCATGAGACAGAACTCTGAGACAATTGTTAGGTTATTTGCTTCCACATTGTTGACCACCTTTTCAAAAAGAAAATTCACTGGGAAAATGATACCAAAAATAGCACAAAAAACTATGTATATATTATGAATTCGAGTATTCGCAAGCAAACTATTGCCAACTGAGGTCCAAATCTTCAGCAATGTTGCTCTATTGTAACAAAACCAAACTTCAAGGATTCATTATTGCATCATTATGCACTTCCTTTTGCACGCTCCTACATTACAGACATTGTATTACACAGTGTAAACAGAGCAAGGACATTAGAGTTCAGAAGTCCTTGATCTCATTAAAATACAGACAACTCTTTTACAAAAGAATAGAGTAGTTAAAACATCCATCTTGAAGCAAATATGACTCTATTGGTAAAAAAAATTTTAATATTTCAAATATTCCTTATTTTATTCTCAGAAAATGGTATGAATTCCTTTGATTTAGAGTGTCTACAAATATAAAATCTGGGCCTGCATTAACTGAAACTTTAAATTAAAGTTTATTCTTTAAAGCAGAACAGATTGTGTTGATCCAATTACCTCACAGAATTTTTCGTCATTCTTGGGTTTTCTGGTTTCCATCTTCCAAGGATGTAAGAGCTCACTCAGCATTTGTTTCTGTATAAATTATTTAATATGTAATTCCTGTCTTTGTCTTTAGTGAACTGAAATTTATATATAGCAGGCTCAAATATGTGCACATAATCTGAGAACATAAAGACCACAAATGTAACATTAGTGCACACTGTGTCTATCAATAATTAAAAATAATAAATGATAAGAAGCACCTTTTGTATTTTAAATAGGTTTATTTTATATTACAATATCACTAAATACCTGTTATATAAGCCACCTCTTTCTTTATTCTGTATTCTATCATAGCTTGGTAATATGCATTGCTGCTGTTCTGATCCTAAACTCTCTTATATCCTGTTGAAGACACTGGAAACAAAGACAGTCCCAACACCCTGGCTGAGTCCCTGTCTTCCTAATTCTAACTGATGATTTTCAGTTCAATCTTTCTTGACACATACATTGCATTTCTCTCATGTGAAGGAAACTGGGACGCACATTTTTTGGTCAGACCATGTTGTGATTTAATTGGGAAAAACATTAAACAAATACTACATGAAATAATGTAAACATGCCTTAAAACCTAGCTGCAATAGAAAAAGGAATGTCAAATATTATAAACACACATGTATATACAGTAACTTTCCCTCACCTCTAAAATGGAGATAAGAATTACCTACCTTCTGTCAATGCTGTAAAAAAATGTTTTGAAAATCATTTAATTTGCATCATTGTTGATTCTAATTTAGTAATATATTTATCTGGGGATATTTTTAAATATCTAGATACCCTAGGCTTAGGCCAATAAATTTAACCAGAATATTTACATCTCAAGTTTTTTAGTTACTTTCTTAAGAGTTGAAAACCACTGTCTTAGAATATTTGCTGACATTTAGAAAATGCATTAATATTATTTCTATAGGTAGTAGCATACAAATATTTAATAATATTTGTATCAGCCTTAATATTAGAAATCTGAACAGTTACCTAAGAAAGTTGAGTCTCTGTTATCTCTCCATGATTCCATTCTTTTGCTCTCCTGTCCTCAAAGGAATCTGTTCTCATGAATTTTATGGGTAGATTTTACTGTCAGTATATCCAGGTCAACATTGATTTAGGAATCCACAAGCAATTTTCTTTAAAACTTACCTAAAAGGAACCTAAAACTCATCAAAGTCATGTATAACAAAACACCTATTGCCCCTCAAATAGACTGGGTTACATCCACAAGTGGTTTTCAGTCTCCTTTAACTAATGTACAGTGTTACCAGAGAGAGAGAGAGAGAGAGAATGTAAGTTGTAAGTTTATTATTATGACAATCTTTTCAAAATTTTTGTGTCTCTCTCCCTATCACTCATGTGAAAATTACCATATAATATATTGTCATGGGTACTTTGCTCATTTACAACAAATATACATGTAAATTTTTACAAAATTCTTCATAAAAATTTCAGTCATTATCACTTACATCCTCTTAATCTTGAGAAGTACCTTCAAAATATCCCTGTGGTCTTTCCAATGAAGATCTCTTTATGACGACACACCAAGAAATTTCATCATCATATGGGGAATAACGTTTCCATTTGTACCAGTGGTGAACCCCGTGCCAGGGGATGGGACTGAAGAAGTGAACATTTTGGTCCCGTGTTATTGACCTACAACAATAAGCAGAATGTGTGAGAATCTTTCTTTCTCTCTGGGCTCACACTGCCTGAGGAAAATAAGGAGAATAACATTCATCGCCATGTGTTTGGCAATTAATGGATGTTTGGAACTTATATTTAGTCACTGTGAGATTTTGTTTTAAAAATAAGCATTTATGCCATTATGCAAGTAGTAAGTTAACTGATAAATAAATACAGTAATCTGCATTCACGGGGCACTGGTACCTGGAATGACGTGAACTTCTGTAATGCTTCTCAGCCTAAGGCACAAATTCAACTGCTCCTTTCTCTGTGCATTTTTTTTAATCCATGAATATATCTGCTGTGTTTTTAAATAAATGACATAGATGCAATTAAATGATTGTAGGGCCAATGTGCCCTACATGACATGACATGGATGCAAACAGAAGCTATTTTATATTGTCTCTACATCTATGAGGAATTTGTGAAAGGAACAAACTTGCAGACGGGCACACACCAACCATCTTCATATTATGCTGATTAAAGACAAAGATTGTGGCTCATGGAAGAGTCTTTCAAAATGTTTAGCAGAAGTTTTTATTTTTTGATGTCTTCTCTGTGCCAAACAATGTATCGGCTTTGGGAAATCAGATGCAAAGTGAAGTGCAACAATCTTCTCCAAACATGTGCATATAATCACACAAAGAGGAAAACAACATGTTCTGCAACAGAAATAGAAACAGAATAACATCAGGTCACAGGATGTAATGGGTATGAAGATTATTATATAGCTAAAAATAATGATAGTTAAATTTTATTTTGCTCTAATTTATACATGTTAACCCCAAATAAAGCATTCCTTATCTGTAAAAACCTTAGTGCAGTTGTTTCAATTAGAAATCTACTCTAGTGACAATGCTCTCTGAGAGCCATTAAAAACCCGCCCTGCATCACAGAAATAAAAAGTGCAGCCTAAAGTATTATAAAATAAATTGACAGGTGCTGTCCAATGCACTAAGATTTTTCATTGTTTCCCAATCCTCAGAAAGATTTAAGCAGAGCTTCAGGGTTCATATCCAAAGATGCTTCAGAGATACATCTTTAACTTTCTCCATTCCTAAAGGGAAATGAAACCAAGTCATGACATTTCCACATTTCAGATTGAGTGAAATAACTGCAAGCATGGGAAGGGTATGAGAAGCAGAAAGAACATCCTGCAGTGGTGGCAGGAGAAAAATCTGTGCTGAATGGTCAAGGGAGTGCTCTCTGAGATCTTTGCCTGTCATCTACACCTGTCTATGGTGGATACAGCTGGGGCCATTCCCTGCTCTGCTCTGTGAGGTCTCAGGAATCCCCAAAAGTAAAGGCAAAGTGGGCAAATGGTGTGTTCCTGAAGTGACAGAGAAGTGAAATATCTTTTTTAAGAGGACGACCTGCCAGAGCTATTTCTCTATGATGCCCTTTGTCTCTAATCAGACATCCCAATTCAACTGAGTCATTTTTTTTTAACCTGACAACCTAATGTAGGTTTCAATAAAATGACAGACTGCCATTTTCTGTAAGCAGTGACAATGTGGGTACTTACAGCTAGAGGAAGAAAAATCACATGAAGTAGAACTAGTTGCTCAGTGCCTGGGATACAGGAAGCCCTCACTACCAGATCACGCTACACTTACTGTCCTCCTCCTCTACTTCCTTACCGTCACCTTCCTAATCCTTTTGGAGTGCTTAGGGGACACTGAAGGACACATTTTCTGCTGTTATGAGTGAGACAACAGTGGAAAGTAGAAACAGGGTATGTAGAAAGCAATTTTGAGATAATAATTTTGCTTTACCCGCTAAAACCCAGAACACAAAATTTCCATTCCTTATAACTGAAATTTTTCATATTTGTACCTTCCCATCTGACTACCCAAGCTGTTGTATTTATCCTTATGATGGTGAAACAATACTCTCAAGGATTCTTCCATATTCATGGGTCCCTCTGTACTTACTGGGTGATGCTATTTCTCTGCTGGGTCATAGTCAAGGAGAGCAAATCCAAAGACCCTCTGATGTCTGCTGCCCAATAAACTCTTGGTCTTTGTTCTCAGAATGAAATTAATACAAAATCAGATAGGAATGTCCTGGTTCAGACAACAATAGAGCCTGGGACATAGGTATGGAGCTCACTGGACTGGAGTCACTAAAGGCCTGGAGGCCGCTTATTGACTACTCTCTGACCATGGAGGCCCAATGCACAGAGCTCATAATTAGCCAAATTGGTCCCTGCCATCCCAGCCTCTAAGGATCTCCTGACATTAATGGAAGAAGACAAAAAGAAAATAAGTGTCTGTGAGAAATTTTACCTTCTTCCTCCACTCATGTAAAGCTGCTGTTTCTAAATCACTTCTATTATTTTCATATAATTATTAAATACCTGTCTGCCTTTATTTCATTTTTGGAATAAAATACACATAACAAAAAAACTTGAAATTTTCACCACATTAAGTACACACTTCAATGACTTCAACTCTATTTGCATTATTTTTTGGTGATCATTTAATCTTTTAATTTTTAAAAGTTTTATTCTATTACACATGTTTGCAGTGCATGAAATTTACATTCATCTTAGGGAGTAGGTACATGTACACAATACAGTTTGTTTCTTTTTTATCCCCTTCCCCACCCACTTTCCTCTCTCCATCTCTAAATCTCCTTTTCCCATTTTCATTCTTTCTGTTGTTATTATTTTTAGCTCATGTTTATGACTTATAATGTTTACATTCATTGAGTTTAGTAAGATTCTGTGCATGGCATATGCTAATCCTACTCACTTCCCCTTCCTCTCTCCCCTCTTCTTTGGTCTTCTGAACACCTGCCTGTTTGCAAAAGATCTATCCCCTTGTCCAGCTTCTATCCATCCATTATTGTGTGATTCATATTTTGCCTTACTCAAATCAGAGATACCATATGGTAGTTAAGCTTGTGTGTCTGATATATTTCACTTTATACTACATTTTCATTGCATCCTTTTTCCTACAAATGTCTCAAATTTTATCCCTCTTTATAGCCAAGTAGTTTTCCATTATGTATAAACACCACATTTTCTTTATTTATTCATCTGTTGATGGGTACACAGGCTGCTTCCAGGATTTAGCTATCATGAATTGTGCTGCCATAAACATTGGTATGCACATATCGCTGTATGTATATGATGTCTTTAGCTCTTTGTGGAAGATACCTAGGAGTGGAATAGTTGAATCATTGGAATTTCTAATTTTAGTTCTTTGATAAATCTCCATCTGATTTCCATAGTGGTTGTATTAGTTTACATTCCCACCACCAATGTAGGATGCTTCCTTTTTCACCACAGCCACACCAGTGTTTCATATTCTTTGACTTCTTGATGATTGCCATCTGGTCTAAGATGGAATCTTCAGATTGTTTTAATTTACATTTCTCTAAATGTCAAACTCTGCCATAAAGAAGGATGAACTTGAAACATTTCTAGCTAAATGGATACACCTTGAGACCATATTCCTAAGAGAAATAAATGGGACAAACATGTAAATATCACATTGTTTCTCTGGTATGGGAAACTGAAAGTGTAAATAAGGACCAAGATGTAAAATAGATATTGTGAAATAGGAAGAAAATGTTCAATGGGAAGGAGAACTAGGGATGGGGGAAGGAAGGAAGGAAAAAGAAAAAATTAGAAAAGAAGGATAAAATGGGAACAAAGCTTTTGTAAATAAGGAGAGGCAGAGGGGTTGAAGGGAGGGGGGAGAATGGGAAAAAAGAAGCATCAAGATGTATCATGTACAGGTACAAGTTCCCTATGATGAATGTGATCATTTTGTATATCTAAAATATGTGAATAAACTTAATTAAAAAAGAAAAAGCTGAGAGGAAGAGTTTATATACCAGGAAAAGAATTAAGAAATAAGAAAATAGTATTGCTGATGGAGTTTGAAGTGACAAAAGTAGACAGGGAGATGAAAAGAAGGACAGAACTTAGACACTGACTAAATTAAAGCAAAAAGAAGGAGAGGAAGGAGGAGGAGGAGGAGGGGAGGAAGAGAAGGGTGGAGGGGAGGGGAAAAGGGGATGGGAAGAAACCAAAACCCAAAATAAAATTTCAAAAAATTTTAAAAACCTACTCAACCCAAAACAACCAGCCAACCAGCCAACAAACAAACTAAAATGCAGAAGCTGTCCAATAGGAACTCATTTTATATACTCCAACAAGAGAATGTATATGTGATTCACAGGTCCCCTCCATGCCAGAAAGTCTGGGTGTTCTCAGCCTTCCCTTCTTGCACTGACTGTGGCATGATGACTTCATTTACCAGCTTTCAGGCATCCAGGCAGAGTGAAATACTGACCCAGTTCTTGATTAGGAAATCTTCCGGTTCCCCGACCAGGTGTGATGGTGGAATTGGCAGACAGATTCACTGGCAAGTAAGAGCCCAGTGAGTCAGGGTGCACACATGCAAGTTCTCCAGTGGGTGTCCTCAGGGGACTGCAATTGCTGTCACACACTGGCTGGGGATCTGCAGAAGGTGGCAGTGACTGGTGTGCAACACTCAGATCCACACTTTCAGAAGTCTGCAGATTCCTCAGGGCATGTGTGCCTGCCTGGTGGAGTCTGCAGCCCCTACCCTTCTGCCCAGGGTGTGGGTTTGATTCCCCATCCCTCAGTGAGCACAGATGGGGGTTCTGCACTTGGTGGCAATGGCTGCAATTCCTTCTGAACCACTATGCCAAAGAGCTCATGAGTCTCTGCAATTTCCTTCTTGCTTAGTTGCAGTCTGGTTACAGTCTGTGTTCTCCAGATATAAGTGTACACCCTGGTGATGGGTTGCATGCTGGCAACTGGTAGGGGCTGGCATCTGTGACCCAGCAGTCCAGTGGAAATGCAGGACTCATGCTGGGTGGTTCAGATGCACTGCCTATGCCTCAGCAGATCTGCAGCCTCACCGAGCTGGTGCCAGCTGGCCTGTGTGCACTTGCCTGTGACTTGGCGACCACTCTGGGCAAGCAGACTCTTTAGGAGAGAGACCGCAGGTATGCATGCTCAGGCTGGTGACTGGGCTGGTGATCTGGGTAGGCAGGCTCATGAGCCAGGCAACTCAGCTAAGATGCCCTTCACTTGTGCATCTCTGGCCTGAGTCTGGTGGAGGGACGTGGCCCCTGCCTGTGGTACATGCTAGAGCAAAGAACAATGGAATGATGTTTTCTGCAGTGTTTTGGTTGGGGGTGTTCCGTGGTGGGGGTCAGTGAACACAAACTCTGTCCCAGGAATCTGGTCTCTGAAGCACTATGTTGGTCCCTCAGACTTTTTCTCTCACTATCAAAATGGCTGCTCCCCAGGTATGGGGAATGGGGGGGTGGATGAATCACAGCTGTTTCCCTTTTTCAACTGTCCATGTGTTTGACTTAATCAACATCTTTCTTATTAATTTTCTGTGTCAGCATGAAAGCCCCTACCGACTCCTATTACCTTCTTTTTCAGTGGATATTTTCTGAGCTTCTCCAGTGCAACTCTTCCTCTAGTCTGCCATATTGAATCTCTACGTTGCAATTCTTGTGAAACACCCAACTTCATACAAATTCAGGAACTTCACATTTTCCAAATTGAAAATTTGTATTCCACTTTAAAATTCCCTGTTCATCCCAACAGCATTACACTATAAAAAAAAATGAGAAATTAAAGCTAGAAAAGTACAATATTAACAGACCAAAGTGGTAGAAGTTTCTTCCTGGAGAGACGGGAAGTGAAGTGGGTGGATGAGTTGCCAAAGGGACATTATGCTAGGATTCACTTGCAGAAGCACCCTGTTTTTCTAATCAGACAAACCAGTTCACAGATGGCTTCAGTGTTTCAGGCTAAAAACCTAGTCAACTTACATAAAAATGCTGTGCTCCTCGCTTTTCTGTATATTAGTGTGGTATTTATAACTTGTAGAAGAACTCAAACCATCCGCAAAGAACACAACTCTTAACACCTGGCACACAGGACTGTCTCAATAGCAGTTCATAATGCTGTGGTTACTATCATCTTCCACCTCTGCCTCACTGTGTCCTCTGTAATCTTTCTGCAGTGCTTAGGAAATAGTGTAGGTGAACCCACTTTCTGCTTTCTACAGGAAGTAGAATCAGTGTGGAAAGAAGCAAAAATTTATGAGATTATTATGAACTCCGAAACAACCACTATATAAACCTCACAGTGCTTAGTGCTGAGATTTGGCACGTTGTCTTGCAGTCATTCAGCTAGCAGAATGGAATGCTTGTGCTGATGAGGAGAAAATGTTCCTGCTGGGCCTCTGTCTCTCCATCATCTACCTTAGCACTTACTGGTTTATGCTGCATCAGTGCTGGGGCACGACCGGGGAGTGTGGATACAACGTCCCTGCGTGCTGCCCCAAAAAATGCTCAGGCTCCATCCTCAGTACCGATGTGAATGCAGTCTCTGAAAGGAGTATCTTGACGTAGACAACCATAGGAGGAGATAACACTGTTTTGGTGCCCAGTGGGCTGGAGTAATCAAACTGAGGGGCTGGAGGCAGCAGGTGATGATGAGCTGACGTTTTATGACCTGAGAGGATCAATGCACAGAGCTTTTATAAGCCATACTTGTCACTCCAATTTCATTTTCACTGGCATGAAATATACATAACCTAAAAAATCTAACAATTTTGTTTTGCAAAAATGTTTCATAGTACATGTTTGCAGTATATAATTATGACATTCTTTGTGGGGAGTTGGTACCTGTAAATACCACACTTTAATTCTTTTTTCATCCCCTTGATCTCCCCTCCCTCCCACCTCCATCTCAGTATTCTCTTTCCCTTTGGAAAAGATCTATCTCCCTATTTGCTATTATCTATATTTTACTTTGCTCTTTATTTATATTTTCTGTTTTTCATATAAGGGAAAGCATGCAATATTTAAGTTTGCATGTCTGAGTTACTTCACTTAATACAATGGTCTCAAGGTGCAAGTGAGAGTCCAAAAGTCTAAGAAAAAAAGATATTAAAACTAAGAAGGCACAAAAAATGAGGGCTCCTGATGACTAAGACAAAGGTGGCCAACAGCCCAAAACTGGTCACAGCCTTCACAAACTTGCACATATCATCTGTACATGCAAAAATAATTTGGGCTAGTGAGATGGCTCAGTGGCATAAGCGCCTGCCTGGCAAGCGTGAGATCCTGAGTTCGACTCCCAGTGCCCACATACGAGAAAAGGGCCGGTGATATTGCTCAGTGGCACGGGCGCCTGCTGGTGCGCTAGGTCCTGAGTTCGACCCCCAGTACCCACAAAAATAACAATAAAAATAATAATAATAATTTAAAAAGACATCATTATCAGGGATTCTACATAGTAGATGCCTCTACTGTAAGTTTGGATGTTTACAAATAATTTTAGGGATTGCAGTTGTGACTAAGTAGATATGTAACAAAGACGGGTCTGAGAGGAAGACGTACATAGGGGTGTGGAGGTGGGAGTCAGAGCTGACAGCCAGGATGATGAGCAGGTTTTCCAGCACCATGAATTGGTACATGGACAGGAAGAGGTTAAAGGGGATGGATCTTCATAAAGATAAGTGACATGGAATTCTGAAACATATGTTTTATTTTGTGCTTTGATATTACTTGGACACCTTTTGAAAAAGAAAAAAAAGATTTGACTCTTTCCAAAGCAAACAAAACCATTAATATATACTAATAAAATATAATAAATTCTTTGTAAATAAAAGAAGATTAAAACGGAAACTGTCACCTAGCACTCTGTGTGTATTTTGAATCCAAATATTCACAAGTAAAGTCTATAGACTAAAGGCCCATATACCTTCAACTATATTTAAGTTGGGTCAAGCCCAATCCTCCTATAAATCTTTCCATATTGGCTTTTGAGTTATTAAACTTTCTTTACACACCTGCAGTGAAGAAACTTAGTTGAATGGTTAAATGCTGAAGAACATGAGCAATGACAAGTCCATGGCCACAGTGACCACAGTAAACACAGTAAGTGACAGCCAACTCTTGAAACACAAAAGAAAATGAAAAATATCCTTTCATCTTCAAGAAGAAAGTGCTTCTCATTACAAGAAATTAGAAGCAGTGAAAGATCTCTTATTTCAACAAAATGGTACAAATTTCTTTAACTTCTAATATTTTTGAAGATTTGATATGAACCAGGACTGCTTTATATGTACCATCAATAAAGTTGATGGTTCATGATAAAGAAAAACATTGTTATGCAGAGTTATCTCCAGGAGATTCTCAACATTTGGGGGTTTTCTGATTTTCTCCTTTGTGGGTATAATTGCTCACCCAAAAATTTCTTTAGCTTTTAAAATATATTGACGTTATAATTGCTATGGTTTAGATCTAGAATGTCCCCCACAGTGTTTCATGTGTGTGGAAGGTGATTGGGTCACCGTGGCATTTTAGGGGACTTTCTGTCAGGAGCTGGGCTGGTTGGAGGCTGCTTACTGGGGTTGCAACCTGGAAAGATGTGTTCTTCTCCCAGGTTCCTCCTTTCTCGCTCTGACTCCTGCCTGCCATGGGTTGAACACTTCTTACTCGGCCAGGCCCTCTGCCTTTCTGTTTCTGCCTTGGAGCCAGCCAACCAAGGACTGAAATGTGAGCCATAATAAATTTTTCCTCCTTTAAATTGCGGATGCTGAGTATTGTGTCCAGTGATGGGAAAGTAACAAAGACAACTTCTCCTAGACATCTGCTTCATGGACTCAAAATCTTAATAAACATGTTTTAGTAAAATACACAATCTAATATGACACCCCTGGCCACAAATACTGCACAACACACACTTCATCAGTCTATAGTTAAAAATAATGAAATGTTAGTAAACATCTTTGTAATTTTTTATTTTATACAGGTTTGTTTGCATCAAAGTCAATGAATTGCAATAAAATACCTGGTGACAATGTGCACATTTTTATTTTTATTCTTTATTCTGTATTCTACAGTGACATGTTGAAACTGTTTTATTGTTTTTTGTTTGTTTGTTTGTTTGTTTGTTTTTTGTGGGTACCGGGGGTCAACCTCAGGACCTCACGCGCCAGCAGGTGCCCATGCGGCTGAGCGATATCACCGGCCCCTTTTTCGTATGTGGGTTCCGGGAGTCGAACTCGGGCCCTCGCGCTTGCCAGGCAGGTGCTTACGCCACTGAGCCATCTCACCAGCCCTGTTTCATTGCTTTTAACTTTCATTATTAGTACATGTTTGTGGTACATAATGAATACATTCATTGTTTTTCTAATCATAATATTTCTATTTACAGTTCAAGGGTTTAGCACCAGGGAGAGTTACAAAGCCCAGGGTTTTGTCCCAACACTTTCATCCCTACTTAACAGATTTTCTCATCCATCTTTCCTGATACACAATTTGAAATTGTCACAGTTCACCCACATAAAGGATACTCAGGTCCATTATTTTGGTAGTTTTCATGATGATTTAATTGGGAGACATTGCAAAAGATAAAAATATTTAGAAAACGTGGCAGAGTAGTCAGCAACAACAAATCAACCTCTCCAAGATACAGAATCCAGACACTGGAAAATAACAACTTGGGAAAGAAAGAAGGGAGGTGGATCCCTGGGGCCCAGGAAGCATCTGACAGGAAAATTGGAGCCCACAGAGAAATTGAAGAGACAGAACACAAAGCAGAAAAGGAAAGGGGCAATCTGCTTTGTCCCCAGGGCCTGGCTTGTGGCTCACAAGAAAGGAGATACAGTGAAAGCAGAGGACTCCGGAGGCCTTCAGGAAGAAACACAGCAGAGGAACTGACCGGCAGAAGCTGTCTGCTGAGACAGCTGGTGAGTGACTCCAGTCCAAGTGCCTGCGACCCCTTGCAGAGAGTGGGTGGACACCATTCCAGGGAGGGGTCAACTGAAAGTGGGACACACAGCAACCACTGGTTGGCTTCATTTCAGGGTTCCCCATGTTAAGCTCCCACAGTGACTGGGTGACGGACAGCCACGGAGACATCTGTCGTCAAGGACCTGTAGTCAGGCCGGCAAGAGATCCCTTGAAGGGTTTAAACTAAAGGACCCAGGCTCCATATCCAGGGCCAGAGGGTTTGGATTTGAAAGTGGCAGAATTGGCATCCCCACCCATGGAGGCATAGGCTCCATGGCGGGACTCAGAGGATCCCTGCTGCCTTGGTGATCCCAGGCTGATGGCCAGAGAGCACAGGGGCTCCGCTCCTGGAGAGAGGTTTGAAGAAAGCAGAGGGCAGGGCCAGTGGTATAGCACAATGGTGCAGTGGTACAGTGCCAGCCTGGCAAGCATGAGGTCCTGAGTTCCATTCCCAGTGCAAAAAAAAAAAAAAAAGAAAGAAAAGAAAAAAAGAAGAAAAGAAGAATGTGCCCCCTGGCTCCCATTAGGTGGGTACCTGCATCAGTGCCTGGTGGCCTTGGGGTGGGTCCTGCCCGGCAGAGATCATGCGTTGCCTCCCTTGCTGCCCGTCCTCCTCATCCTCAAGTCCTTCAGCAGCACCCTGTGGTTCAGCCACTCCACGTTCAATGTCTTCTACCTGCTCAGCTTTCTCCTGCAATGGAAGCCTTGCACAGTCCATGCCTTGGTTTTCCTGGCAGCGCTGTTCCTCATCTGTTACAGCTGCTGGGGAAACTGTTTTTGTACCACTACATCGATTCCCCACTTTCAGGTTCAGCACACGACCCCGGTGTTGTGCGCACCTAACAGCCGTCCTGTTAGCTTTCCAAGGAAGCAGAAGACGGGAGGGGAAGCATTGACACAGGTCACAAAGCACGGAGTTTCAAGTCCCGCAGCCCTGGGGGTGTCACTTTCCTCCAATGGCCTGTGATGTTTTATACTTGTAATGTGAATAATGGCACTGACAGGTGCTTTTATTGTAGAGTCCTGTAGTTGTGGGTGGTTTGTGCTTGTGTGTGTTCGGCCACCCTCTGGGTCCCTGCGGGCAGGATGGGCACCTTCTTGCATCATTACTGCGTGGAGTCTACACCCATCCTGCTCAGCCATCCTGGCTTGGCCTGGGCAGATGCACTGTCAGTCTCATTGTCACCTCTGCGACCCCTCCTTGTTAGAATCTCCTACCTCCCCAGAACGTCACTGACTCCTCAGTCCCCCTCCTGGTTTCCCTTTCTCTTCTACTCCTTTCCTTGTGGGGGAGCACTGTCCATGACAGGGCTCAGTGTTGCACTTGTCTCGAATTTGAAGAGATTGCTGATGCTCGAAAGCCTTGCTTTTCTCATCCTCCTTCCCTGTTCAGCAGGCTAGACAGATGATAGAGACAGATGATAGAGACAGAGATAGAGACAGAGACAGATGATAGAGACAGAGACAGATGATAGAGACAGAGACAGAGATTAGAGACACAGACAGATGATAGAGACAGAGACAGATGATAGAGACAGATGATAGAGACAGATGATAGAGACAGAGACACAGACAGATGATAGAGACAGATGATAGAGACAGACACAGATGATAGAGACAGAGACACAGACAGATGATAGAGACAGAGACTGATGATAGAGACAGAGACAGAGATTAGAGACAGACAAATGATAGAGACAGATGATAGAGGCAGAGACAGAGATAGAGTCACAGACAGATGATAGAGACAGAGACAGATGATAGAGACAGATGACAGAGACAGAGACAGACAGAGACAGAGACAGAGACAGATAGAGACACAGACAGAGACAGAGACACAGACACAGACAGAGACAGAGACAGACAGAGACAGACAGAGACAAAGACAGAGACACAGACACAGAGAGAGACACAGACACAGACAGAGACAGAGACACAGAGACAGAGACAGATATAGATTTTTGTCCACAAGCCTCCAGTATTTTTTCCACTTTATTTTGAAAAGAAGCAACAGATAGATGTTGGTCTTTCACCTGGGTGTCTGGGCTCATGCTTTCCAGCCTAGCCTCACTTCTTTTCCCTTCCTCCTGCTTTTCTCAGCGGTCCCGAGAGGGGGCCTCCTTGTGTTTCCTCTACATGCATTACAAGATGGAGGTACGATGTGTTCACGTAGACCTAGCAGTCCCCAGCCAAGTGAATGGAAAGTATTTGTGTAATTCATGGTAGCCATGATCCCCTTGATAGGTATTTGGAAATTTTTTGATGTGCCCTGTGTGTTTGTTCATCTGTGTGTGTGTGTGTGTGTGTGTGTGTGTGTGTGTGTGTGTGTGTGTGTAAATACATGAATATATTCCTTCTTTTTTTTTTTTTTTTGAGACAGGATCTCGCCATGCTGTTCAGGCTGCCCTTGAACTCACCATGCAGCCCAGGCTGGCATCCAACTCTCAGTGATCCTCCTGCCTAAACCTCCCGAGTGCTGGATTATAGGTGTGTGCCACCACACCTGGCCATGTGTGTATATTCCTTTTAGAGAAGCTTTATGGAACATCTTCTGGTTCTGAGGTTTAGGAATAGTTAGCTGTAGTAGATGCTCTGCAGTTTTTATTTAGCATGGGGATTGCAGAGAGACCAGCACACTGGACTCCATCATGGTTCACAAAAGACACAGGGGATCATTGGCCCTCATCCTCCCTCCAGGAGCTTCTTTATTCCTGTGCATGTAGAATGTACCTTCAAAGAATACACAGGAAGACTTTGTGACTGTCACTTGCTTGTTTTTCTCTGCCCCTCAGTAACAAGTATTTGCAGACAAGACTTCCTCCTGGGCCCTGCCCACTCAGAAGAGCAGGATTGTCCTTCCAGTTGGAACTATCCCTCTCTCTTGACCGAGGAGGGAGGTGGGCCAGGCAGAGGACAGAACTGGAGGCAGTCAATCAGGGGAAAGGGACCTCAAGGCCACACTTCTGAAACATTTGGACTACTGTTCTAAAGCTTTTATTTCTAGTGTGTTCATTGTACAGCTGTTTGAAATCTTTAATAAAGCTTTATAAACTTTAAAAATCCTCATCTTTTTATTTCCATTTTTCACTGTGCTAAGGTACATATAACTAAATTTACCTCTTTTAAATACATTCTCCTAGGACAAAATAGAATGCTATTTTTGTGTAAGCATCACTCATCCATCTACAGGAAATTTCACAAATTCCCAAGTGAATTTTGCACTGATATTAAAATGATAAATTTCACCATTTCCCCAATCAGCCATGATTCTTCTATGAAACATTACATAAAATCAAAGACATCAAAATTCTGAAATAATATAACCCAGCAGGCAATACTTACATTGACTTTTGTGTGCTTGGATTAGCTACATTTCTCAATCTACGTTCCAAATGGAACCAAATATCCAAAGGTTAGATTCGCCAACTGTGGAGCCTCTTCAAGGTGCTACTAATGTCCCTGTTCCTCAGGCTGTAGATGAAGGGATTCAGCATAGGAGTAACCACAGTGTACATCAGTGAGGCCACCATGCCCTTGCTGGGAGAATATGACACAGCTGAACCAAGGTACACTCCAATGCTTGTTCCATAAAATAAGCAAACTACTAACACATGAGAACTGCAGGTAGAAAAGGCTTTGAACCTCCCACCTGATGAAGGGATTTTGAGAATGGAGGAAACAATTTTATAGTAAGAAAAAAGAACCAGTGACACGGGAATAAAGCCAAATATGGCACCAACAAAATATGTGACCATGGTTTTGATTAAATTATCAGAACACGAAAGGTTAAAGACCTGAGAAGGATGACAGAAGAAATTAGCAATTTCCACATCTTTGAAGCAGGTAAATTGCAAGGCAACTAAATTATGCAGCTGGGAGTCCAAAAGGCTGATAAATACAGATGCCAAAATTAGTAAGACACAGAGGTGAGGATTCATAATGGCTGCATAGCGCAGGGGGTGGCAGATGGCCACAAACCGGTCATAGGCCATCACAGTCAGGAGCATGTCATCCATACTTGCAAAAAGGAGAAAAAGAGACATCTGGGTGAGGCAGCCCACATAGGAGATGACTGTTCTGTGAATTAGGATGCCCACAATCATCTTTGGGACCGTGGTGGAGACGAAACAGATGTCCACAAAGGACAGGTTGGAGAGGAAGAAGTACATGGGGATGTGGAGGTGGGAGTCAGAGCTGACGGCCAGAATGAGGAGCAGGTTCCCGAGCACTGTGACCAGGTACATGGACAGGAACAGGCCAAAGAGGATGGGCTGCAAGTCTGAGTCCTCTGAGAAGCCCAAGAGATGGAATTCTGAGATGTAGGTTAGATTATGTGTTTCCATAGGGTTTGAACACCTTTTCAAAAAATTCATTCGAAAAATGAAATGAATAGGTAGTGCAGAAGACTGTCTATATGTTAGGAATCAAGTATTCACAAGCAAACTATTCCCACATGAAGTCCATAAACCTTAAAAATATCAATCCATTGTGATAAGCCGAATCCTCAAGAATTCATTCATAATCAGGTTATTTGTTACCCACCTCCTTCTGTACACTCCTAATTTATGGACACTCTAGTGGCAATGTTAGAACTGTAGAGTTCAGAACTCTATGACTCCAGTAATATACAGCCAACTCTTTTCAAAAAAAAAATATGATTCTATTGGAAGAAAATTAAGAAGCACTTAATATAGCTTCTTTTATTCTCAGAAAATGGTACAAATTCCCTTCACTTATGGAGTCTATAATTAGTATAATACCTAGGACTGCATTATATGAATATTAAATTTAGGAAGATTCCTAAAATATTTAAATGAATATTAAATATTCATTATTTGAATATTAAATTGAAGTTAATTATTTATAATAAAAATATATAGTGTTGAACCAGGCATCTACCAGAAATTTTTCATTTTGAGGGTTCTTATTTCCATCTTTCAAAGATGTAAGAGCCCACACAGCTTTTGTTATGTATAACTTATTTAATATGTAACTCCTATATTTGCCTAAAATGTATATAAATTTATATAAAGCAAGTTCCAATACATGTATATAATTTGACGACATAACAGCAAGGAATGTGGCCTTAGTGCATCCTGTACCTGCCAATGATTAAAAATAATAAAGGATGAGAAAGACTGGCCTTTTGCATTTTAAATTTTCTACAGGTTTATTTTGATCACTCTATATGATATCACTATGTAAGGCAGCTCTTTGATCCTTTTCTTGATTCTGTATTCTAGAGTAGCATGCTTCACTGTTTTTCTGATAGCAAACCCTCTCTGTCCAGTGGAAAACATGAGAAACCAGGAAAGTCCCAAGGCCCTGGTTGATTTCAAGCCTTGTTAATTCTAACTGACACATTTTCACATCAGTATGTCCTGGTACATGCTTAGCATTTCTCTTATTTTAGCTAATGAAATTCGAACATTTTGTATTGTCACACCATGCTATAATTTATTTCAGAAAAATTCAAAGTAGAAGTACATGAAATAATGTTAACACACCTGAAAATTCATGTACGAAAGAAAAAGTACATGAAATGGTGCAAACACAACACACCGGTAAATAATGTAATTTTCTCTTATCTGTAAAATGAGGATAACAATTATCTAACTTACATGGTTGCTGTATGAAAATGTTTAAAAAATAATTTGCATCACTGGTGATTATAATCTAGTTGCAGATAGATAGATAGATAGATAGATAGATAGATAGATAGAGATATTTTTAAATATCCAGACACCCTAAACTCAGACCAATAAACTTAATCACACTACCACTATTTTGAGTTTTTGGTTCCTTCCTTATATCAGAGTAGAGAACCACTGTCTTAGAATATTTCTTTGCATTCACAAAATACTCCTTTAATATTTACCTTTCCACATATTAGCCTATAAATAACTAATGTTTTCAGAGACCTTAACCATCATCTATGAAATTTGAATTGTTGGTATCTCTCTGTACTTCCATCCTCTTGCTAACCTGTCCTCAAAGAAATCTGTTAAAAACTTCATGCATCAATTTTTCTGTTAAAATTTTCAGGTGAGAATTGATTTAAGAATCCACAGTTTTCTTAAAAACTTAGCTAAAAAGTACCTAAAATTTAAGTAAGTTGTGTACAACACAAACCTATTTTCCCTGAAAAAGAGCAGGCTACATACTCAAGTGGCTTTAAGTTGCTTTTAACTAAAGCAAACCATTACATGGAGACCCTTCATTTAACATCTAAGTTTATTATTATGAGAGTCTTCAAAATTCTGTGCACCACTCCCTGTTGCACAAGTGAAAACCTGTGTAAAATATATTGGTGTGAAATACTTATCTGATTTCTAATAAATAATATGTGTAAAATTTTACACATTCCCACTACCAAAAGTCAGTCATTATCACTTACATCCTTTTATTCTTGAGAAATACCTTGAAAATACAACTGCAGTCAGTCCAGTAATGCTCTCTTTATGATAGGATTCAAAGAAATTTCATCACCTTATTGGAAAAACATTTACATTTTGCTGCAGTGGAGGAGACTGTTGCCTGGGAAGGGACCTGGGAAATGAACATAGTCCTGTGTCACTGACCTGCTACCACATGCAGATGTGAGTGACTCTCTCCTCTTCTCTGTGGTCATAGCCTCTTCCTGAAAACGAGGAGGAGGATGACCTTCATCTCCACACACGTGACGACTAGAGGGGGTTTGGAACTTAAGTGCGTAGTCGTTGTGAGTTTATGTTTTTAAATAAATAATTCTATCATGCAAGTAGGAAGATTCCTAATAAGCACAGTAAACTATATTCAAGTGGCACTGGAGCCTGAAAGGATATGAAGCACTGTGGCATATCTCAGCCTGAGACACACATTCACCCGAGCACTACTATTTGTTTCTTTAACTCACGAATATCTATGCCATGTTTCTAAGTAATAGATATAACCACTATACAAATAGATTATAGGCCCACTTGTCAATAATGCAGACACAAACCAAAGCTATTTTACCTTGTGTCTTTATCTATAGGATATTCCAGGAAGGAATAGATGTGCAGACAGGAACTTACCAAGCACGTTTACGTCATGCTGATTAAGGACATTTATTGTGACTTAAGGAAGAGTCCATTCAGTGTTTAGCAGAGGTTTCTGTTTTGATCCTTTCTTTGTACCAAATAAGGTGTGAATTCTGGGGAGTCAGATGTAAAGGACAGTACATCATTCCTTTCTGAACATACACATATAATTATAAAAACACAAATAAAATTACTTGCTACAGAAATAGAAAAAGGGGCCGGTGAGATGGCTCAGCGGCACGGGCACCTGCTGGCGCGCGAGGTCCTAAGGTCGACCCCCCGGTACTCACAAAAAAAAAAAAAAAGAAATAGAAAAAGAATAATTTCAGGTCACAGGACATAATGGGTATGAAAATTATCCTTATCATTCATAATAATGAAAACTAAACTTTATTTTGCTCTGAGGTTAGACATATTAATACCATATGGAATATATGTATATACATATATATATTCTCCTTAGTGAAGTTGTTGCAGTTAGAAATTAACATTAAATAAAATGCTGTCTCAGAGATATTAAAAACCTGCCCTGCATTGAGAAATAATAAATGAAGCTTAAAAGATTAAATATTAAACTCAAAGGTGCTGTCCAATGTATTAAATATTTTTATTGTTTCCTACTCACAGAAAGCATTAAGCAGAGGCTCAGAGGTCTTAACCACAAGTGCATTTCAGGTACATTTTTAACTCTCTCATTTCTCAAATGGAAATGAAATCAAGACTTGACATAGCCCTATTTGAGACTGTGAAATAATTGCACGCGTGGAGAATGATGAGAGAAGCAGCAAGAATACCTTGCACTGGTGGAAGATGAGAAATCTGTGCTGAATTATGAACTATGTACTCTTTCTGTGATCTTCATCAGTGATCCACATCTGCTTTTCCTATGTTGGATACAACTAGTGCTTTCCATTGCCCTATCTCTGTGGCATATCAGGAACCCCCAAAGGAAGGTCACAGTGAACAAGGGGTGTCTTCCTGGAGTGACAGGCAAGTGACATGGCTGCTTGTGTCATTAAAGGGACAATCTGCCAGGATTAATCCTCCTTTGATGCCCTGTGTCTGCAATCTGACAGCCCTATTCAAATGTGGCTTAACATTTTTCTACCTAACAGCCCACTGCAGACTTCATTAAAATACCAGGATCTTCTATTTACTATAAGGAATAACAATGGGGCATTTATAATTATAGGAAGACAAAGCACGTGAAATGAGACAAACAGTATAGAAATCATTGCTCAGCACCTGGAATACAGGAAGCACTCAGAACCAGTTCATGACACTCTGCTTACTGTCCTCCTCCTCTACATCCTTATCATCACCTTCAATGTCCTCTGGAGTCCTAGGAAACTGCAGAAGGACACGTTTTCTGAGGCTATGAGTGACTTACCAATGGGAAATAGAAATTAGGTGTTCAGAAAAAAATTGAAATAATAATCCTGCTTTCCCCACTAAAGCCAAAAACATACAATTTCCATTCCTCATAACAAATATTTTTCATAATTTCACCTTCCCATTGGCTACCCAAACTGTCATGTTTGTCCTTATTAAGAGGAAACAATACTTAAAGGATGCTTTCTATATCCATGAGGTCCCTTTGCACTTACTGGGTGATGCTGTTTCTCTGCTGGGTCATAGGCAAGGAGAGCAGATGCCAAGACCCTCTTATGTCTGCTGTCTCACGAAACCTCAGTTTCTGTCCTCAGGATTGAAATGAATACAAAGTCGAATAGGAGCTTGCTGATGCAGACAGCCATGGAGCCTGGGACATGGGGGTGAAGGTCACTAGACTGGACTCATCGAACCGAAGGACTGGAGGTGCAAGCTGAATATTGACTGCTATTGGACTTTGTAGGTTCAATACACAGAGCTCATAATTAGCCAAATTTATCCATGCCATCCCATCCTCTAAGGACATCCTAACACTAATGGAAGAAAGAGACAAAATGAAAATGATTGTCCACAAGAGGTTTTAGGTTCCTCTACTTGGGTTAAACTGATGTGTCCTAATCACTTCTGTCATTTATATATATTTTCTACTTTTCTTTCTGCCTTTATTTCATTTTTGTAATCACATACACATAACAAAATCTTACAGTTTCTGCCATATTAACTACACATTTCAATGGCCCTAATTACATTCACACTTTTTGAAACACTCAACATCATATAACTTCAGGATCTTTTCATTTCCAAAACTGAAATTTTAGACTCGATTTGAAAATTCTGTGTTTATCCCATCATCATTATACTATGAAACATTATGAGAAATTAAAGCCATGAAAGTACAATATTAATATGAGCAGTGAGGCTAGAATTACAAGTCTACCTATTAGATTGCTTTCTCTTTCCAACTATACTCAAATGGATGTCACAGGTCCTGAGATTAGACTGCGCTACCATGGGGTCTTCCCAGGGTACTTATAGTTCCCCTATTCCTCACGATGTAGATACAGGTATTCAGCACAGGGGACACTATGGTGTCCATCACTGAGACTTCTGCACTGTTTGTGGGTAAACTTGATCGAGCTGAGTCAACATTTACTCCAAAACTTATTCCATAAAATAAGCAAACATCTGACAGTTGGGATCCCTTAGTAAGGAAGGTCTAATACTTGGCAACTTGGTGAGTATATTATTAGAGTGAGGAAATAATTTTATAGCAAGATGAAATGATCCATAAGATTTGGGATAAAGAATACGACTTAAGGAATATAGTTCACTAGTTACTGAGGAAATTGTCAAAAGAGGCAACATTAAGGAGGTTGGCTGGACTACTTAAGAAATGAACAGTTTTCCAATTCTTGAAGAAGACAAAACATATGACAAGAAAATTATACAGATGGGATATCAAAAGGATAAGAAAAAATTAAAAGAAAAACTAAGGAGCCACCAAGACAGGAGCTTGTGGTGGCTGAGTAAGTAAGCAAAGATTGACACAAACGATCTCTTTGCCACAACGAGAGGACTGGAGCTCATGTTGCTACAGGTGTGACAAGACAAAGCATCCCAATTTTGTATCAGCATTATCATTTAATTATAGACACATTCAATGTCTTCTTTAATTTTCTCTGTGACTCATTGGTGGCTCAGGAGGGTGTTGTTTAATTTCCAGGTGTTTATGTAGTTTTTGTGGTTTCTTTTGCCATTGAATTCCATTTTCACGGCACTGTGTCAGATAGTATGCATGGGATAATTTCAATTCCTCTGCATTGACTTAAGCATATACTATGGGATAGTATGTGGTTTATTTTGGAGAACACCCCATGTGCAGCTAAGAAAAATGTGTATTCTGATGTTCTGAGGTGGGAAAACCTGTAGACATCTACTAAGTCCATTTGTTCACAGACTTGGCTTAGTTCTGATATTTCTTTGTTGATTTTTTTGTCTGGTTGATCTATCCATGTGACAGTGGGTTATTAATGTCTCTCATTACAAATGTGTTAGTGGTTATTTGATTTTCCAGGTTCATTAATATTTGATTTATATAATTGGGTACACCTATATTTGGTGCATATATATTTATGATTGTTATCTCTTCATCTTGGAGTTTTACCTTAACAAGTATGTAGTGGCCTTCTTTGTCTCTTTTCATCAGTATTGACTCAAAGTTCACATTGTCTGCAAGTGAAATATGTACCCCTGCTTTTTCCCAGGTTCCTGTCACATGGAATATTATTTTCCACCCTTCTACTTTCAGTCTATGAATTTATTTTTGAGTTAAATGTGTTTCTTGTATACAGCATATTGTTGGATTTTGTTTCTTGATCCATTCTGCCTGTCTGTTTTGATTGGGATAGTATGTGGTCTATTTTGGAAAACACCCCATGTGCAGCTAAGAAGAATGTGTATTCTGATGTTCTGAGGTGAGAAAACCTGTAGACATCTACTAAGTCCATTTGTTCACAGGCTTGGTTTAGTTGAGACCATTTGCATTGATAGTTGCAAGTGATGTGTATTGACTTGTCTTTGTCATGTTATTTTCCTGCTGTTGATTCCCTACTTTTCCCCTCTGTTTAATTGCTTGCTCTGCTTGGTGGTTTCTTTCTGTTGTTGTCCTTGGAATTGTGGTCATTTTTATCTCTGTCTAGAATATCTTTTAGTACATTTTGTAGTGCTGGTTTAGTGGTCATGAATTTCTTCAGTTCTTCTTTCTCATGGAAGTATCTTATTTCTCCATTAATTTTGAAAGATAGTTCTGCAGGGTACGTCAAAGTGGCTTGGAAGTTGTTTTCTTTTGGGATTTGAAATACTTCACTCCAAGCTCTTCTTGACTTGAGGGTTTGTGTTGAGAAGTCTGCCATGATTCTGATTCTGATGGGCTGATCCTTTAATAGGTGATGTTTCTTTTCTCTAACAGCTTTTAATATTCTGTTCTTGTGCTGAATTTCTGGGATCTTGATTATTATATGTCTGGGTGTAGATTTATTTTGGTTATAGCTAATTGGAGTGACTCACTTACCTGTATGTCAGATTATTTTCCCATGCTTGGGAAATTTTCTGCTATTACTTCTGCATATAGTTTTTTATGTGATTTGTGTTGACTCCTGCTTTTTCATTGACACCAATTATTCTTATATTATTTTTCTTTGTGTCATCTTGCAGCTGTTGTTTTCCGATCTTTTGTCATTTTCAAGAGATCTTTCCTTTCATGATCGCTAGCCATGATCCTGTCTTCAAGGTCTGAAAGTCTGTCTTCAGTTTTGTTCAAGCAGTTTTGCCAGCTCTCAATGGAATTTTTAATTTCCTGGATATCTGTTAGAATCTGTTTCATGCATTCTATTTCTTTCCTATATTTATCATTCACTTTTTCCATCCTCCTCCAATCATCATCTATTGTTTTATCTATCTCTACTCTAGATTTGCTGAGCAATTCCTTATAAATGTTGACATTCCTTTTCTACCTGAGAGATTATTTCTGATCTCATTTCCTCTATAGCCTCATGGATTTGTTTCTTTCCTTTGGTTCCTATCATTTCAGAAAATTCAAGTGTGTATTTTACAATTTCTTCTATGTCGATGTCTCCTGGACTTGTTCTGGGTGGGCTGGAGGCCTGAGATTGCATTTTGCTTCTTGGTCCTGTCATTTTATATTTCAAAAATTTTTTATTTTGTTTTCTGTGATGATCCTGTGAGTTTTTGTAGTAGGTAGCTATATCACTCGTATCAAGGCCTCTCTAGCAAAAGTCTGTTCTTCAGGGATGTCTTCTGTGTGTAGGAGGTTCTCGGTTTGTGTCTGTCCCAGAATCTTACCTTCCCAATTAATTGAGTGGGATGTTGGTATCTATTTAATTCAGTCCCCAGTCCTTTGATGTAGGGCTGTGGTGAGGTTACTACCCCAGAGCTTTCTACTATTTTTACAGAAAAGGGAATAACTGATTACAGTAGATATGACATCCTAGCTAAAGCAGTAAAATTGGCAATAACAATAGCATCAAGCACAATTTAGAAACTGATAAACTGTGGTAACTATTGATTTTGTACTTCAGACCATAGCAGCGGAGTCCAGAGTTATACAACAGAACTGACTGTAAATTAGGAGTTTGTATGCAAAGTGTTTCCCCTTGGTAGAGTGGTTTTACCCTGTGGTGGGGAAATCTATGGAGGATCATGTATAAAACAAAAATAACTGGAAAGGAAGTAGAAGCAAGGCTGGAGGACAAAGGATGATCATGCAAGGTTTGGGAAACTAGAAAAGGGGGTAGAAAAGAAAGCATGAAGGAGTATTTGAGGGATTATCTGAACTTGGTCTCTGGGTTTGGGGGATGGGATTAGTTTTTTATGGCTGGAGTTCTCCCCAGCCATTTAGAAAAGAGAGAAAAAAAGAACAAAGAAAGAAAGAAGAAAAAGAAGAGAAAAGAGGGCCGGTGAGATGGCTCAGCGGCATAAGCGCCTGCCTGGCAAGCGCGGGGGCCCGAGTTCGACTCCTGGATCCCACATACGAAAAAGGGGCCGGTGATATCGCTCAGTGGCACGGGCGCCTGCGGGCGTGCGAGGTCCTGAGGTTGACCCCCCGGTACCCACAAAAAAAAAAAAAAAAGAGAAAAGAAAAGAAAAACATTGAGAGAAAAGGGCCAGTTACCAAGTCCTGTATTCTTCCCGAGCTGGTTGCCAGTCCCTCAGAAGCCTCGTCACCTGTTGGATAATACTGTTATTGTTACTTCAGACTTTTCACAGCACTACTCTCCCTTGTCCATCCTGTGCACCTTAGCTGGGACCCTACTGTGTCACTGGTGTTCCCTCTGGTCTCTGGGTCTTCCTGAGCAGTTCACCTCAGTCCTGGCAGCAGTGATGGGAGGGGCCTCTCTTTAGGCCTTCTGGAGTGCTTCACCTGGGTCATGGCGGTGGAGAGGTGATGGGAGGGACCACTCTCCTCCTGCACAATTCACCTGGACTCCAATCAACCTTGTGTTGCTCTTGTTTGCTTCATCTTGAAGTTGGGCTGCTTTTTCATGTTCCCTTGTTATTTTTAAGATATCTTTCTTTTTGTGGTCACTAACTGCAATCCTGTCTTCTAGATCTGATATTCTATCATCACCTTCATTTGATATGTTGCATGTACTTTCAGTGGCCTTTTTAATCCCCTGGATACCTGTTTGGATCTGTTTCATTGTTTTCCTTTATTTCTTATGTTTATCATTCATGGTTTCCATCATTTTCCTAAGCTCTTCCATTTTTTTATCTGTGTCTAGATTCTTTGAGCACGTCTTTCATTTTGATTGTCATTTATTTTTTGCCTGAGAGATTATTTTTTCTATAGTCTCATCCATTTGTTTTTTTACTTCTGCTGCTATCATTTCAGAAAGTTCCAGTGTGTGGTTTATGATTTACTATATTTCAATGTGCTTCATACTTGTCCTGAGTGGCTGGAGGTCAGGAGTTGCATTTTTCTTCTGTGTTTTGTCATTTTCTGTCTTCTATTTTTTATTTTATTTTGTTTAATGTGTTGATGTTTGTTGATTTCTTATGATAGATGGCTTTATCACTAGTATCAAGGCTCCCCTAGAAAATGTCTGTTCCTCAGAAATGTCTTCTAGGTGTAGGTGGTTCTTGATCTTTGTGTCTATCCCAAAAATCTGCCTGCCCCATTTATTAAGAATGAGGAATTCCTATCCATTTGGCTCAGCACTTATTCCTTTTGTATGGGACTATGGTGATGATTATGACCCCAATCACAATGTTGTTATACAAGGGAGAAAAACTGGTTAAAACAGGCATGACATCCTAGCTAAAGTAGTACAATTAGCAATAAAAATAGCATCAATCACTGCCTAGCAACTGACAAACTGTGGTGACTATTAACTTGGTACCTTTAACCATAGGCTCAAGCTCTACAGTTATATAAGAAAATCCAACATATACCAGGAACTCATATGCAAATAACTTCCCCTTAGTAGAGTGATTTTACCCTGGGGGGGGGATTTAAGAGGGATATGGGACAAAACAGAAAGATGAATGTGGAGAAATATAGTAGAAGCAAGGTTGGAGGGCAGAGGATGTTCACCCAAGTTTTGACAAACTCGAGAAGAGCACAGAAGAGAAAGAATGTAAGAGAGAGAAAAAGAACATTGAATCAAACCAGAAAGAGAAGAGACAATGTTCATTCACATGAAACTATCATAAAATCAAGAGATAGTTGAGGAAAGAGAGAAAGAAGATGAATAGAACAAAAGTAAATGTTAGAAACCTAAATAGTCAAAAAAAAAAGAAGAAAGAAATACCCCAACCAGACAGGAAAAAGGAAAACCAATTAAATAAACAAAGAAATATAAAAATAATAAAATTCCTCTGGTGTCCACATCTCTGTGGTAGTGTCCAAGTTGGGCCCTAGAAATGTGCTGTGTAACCCCACCAAGTTTGCAGTAGGATTTGTACTGGTACAGGGCTGATCTTGGCCTCTGGATGAGGGGCTGGGCCTGGTCTTCAGCTAACGGTGTTCTGGATGTCTACTTCTTACCATGATTGTTTCTATGGTGCTTTCTCAGTTGCTGTGGCTCCCTCAGGTAGGGAGAGGCCAAGGTTGCTCCCAGACCCAAGTACACTTGGCTTTTTCTGGACCTAGCACAACTTCCTCTTTTCCACACCACTGACTCCTTCTTACACACTGGTCATAGGGTGGGGGGAGTGTCTTTGTCTTCCACAGGTCAAGGCTGCTTACCTGCTTGTACTGCTGGCCCACAGCCACTCTGCTCTTTGCAGATTAGGGGGATGCTTCCAATCCTTTGTATTTAGGGCTAAGACTGGGTTTTGGCAGCCACTGGAACAGAGTTTGGGTAGTCCCAGCTTCTACCTCTCAGCAGAATTCCCCCATGTCTACTTCCCACCTGGTGGCAGTCTACTGTGACTGGATGGCGCTTCCCTCCTTCCACTCCAGGATGTTTGTAGTGAAGTGACACAGGACTGTTCTGCTGCTGGAGTTTGCCCCAAGCTCTTTAAAATAAAATGGCAGCCCTGCCCACCCGCTTCTGTTCTGTGTGTCTCTGTGCTTGAGCACAGCACCAGTTCACCTCACTCACCAACCGCTGGCTCTGCAGGACCCATCTGGAAACAGTGTCTCATACTCTCACTGCTACTTTGAATTCTTCTGCTGCTATGCAGGTCCCACCACTACTGACTATATATCTTAAAAATAATATGATATATTTGATAGATCTGATTTTTATTGGAAAAAATATAAGTGAGGGCAATATTGAGTATTCGTCAATTGTTGCAGTTTAAACACACCACCTCCACCCACATACTATCTGGCAATTTTCACTTGCACAGTATGAACAGAGACACAAGAATTTTGAAGAGGTTTTATTATAATTATATACTAACAAATTATATCATGTCCTTTTATCTGGCATGGCAGTGCATCACTGAAAACATTTGAGACAGCTGTGTGTACTTCACAGAGAGACATTTGGATGTAAACTAGTATATTCTGGGATAATAGGTGATGTATTATAAACCACTTAGAAGAGCATCAGTTATTTTTAGTGTAAGTTTTTAAGAAAACACTTTATGGATACTAAATCAATATCAAGTATATTTCAGATAAGTTTCTGAGAAATCTGTTTATGGATACATGTCTATATTGATATGAAGACTTTGAAAATAAAATGTTCTCACATGATTTATTTTCTGCATAGTAGACCTCCACTCCAGGCTTTCCTTGAAGCTGTCCACACCCTGCTGTAATTATTTTAACCACTCTTTTCAATTTCATCAAGAGAAATCAACTCAGGGTTTGATTTCATTCCTGCTAAGGAAACTGGAAAGAGTTTAATGTTCCGCAGAAAAAAAGTGTGGATATAAACTTTGTGATGGTTTGTAAACAAAGAAAAACATTCATGGATCAGACACAGAGATGGACAATTTAATTCTGAATTCTGTCTCTGTGCCTCATTTTTTCTGTGACCTACTGTAGATTTCCATCTCTGCAACTCAGCATTGACATGAGTTGATACAACTACATTAATTATGAATTAAACAGATAATAGATGCTTCTCCTCTTAATAGGAGTTTTTTTAAATGTCAAGAAATATTCTAAGACAGTGTTTTCCAACTCCAGAATAAGGAAAGATCATTAAGAATATCAAATGAACATATTCTTATTGGATGGGTTTTTTATTGAGGGTAGAGCTCCTGAGTATTTAAAGATATTCCCAGGTAAATATGTTGATTAGTGACACCAAGATCCCCTACCTGTGAAATCTTCAAGATTTTTTTGAAGTACTTTTTTGGGATTGTTTTTGTTTTGGTTTTGGGTTTTGGGGTTTTTTGTTTTTGTTTGGTTTTTGGTTTGTTTGTTTTGTTGTTTTGGTTTTTGGTTTTGGTTTTTTGAGATAGAGACTCACTATGTACCCCTGGCTTGCCTTGAACTCACTATGTAACCCATAGTGAGGCTGAGGTAATCCTCCTGCCTCAGCCTCCCAAGTGCTGGAATTACAAGCATGCACCACCATGCTCAGATTGAAGTACCTTTTTGCAAAAGTCCTATAAGCTAAGTATTTTTTTTTCACCAAGTACAAATGAGATAGAAGCCCAGGTATGTTTACATTGTTTCTTGAAATTTTCAATTTGCATTTTCCTCAATTGAATCATGTGACCTGAGTCATAAACCTGTTTCCTACATCTAAATGAAGTAAGATTCCAATCCATGTGTCAGAAAGGGACTGTTAACTAAGCATAAGAAGGTTGGAACTCAAACCTGGAGTTTTGAGGTTTTCCTAGTGCTAAAATTTTCAACCATAAATAAGAATATTTATGATCAGAAAAATGATGAAGCAGTATTTCCAAGCTACTAGAGTATAGAGAGGAAAAGACAAAGGAAAACGTACTTGTTTACACACCAGATATTTTGGTGAGAACAAATAGGTTTGATACAAACAAACCTGTAAAACAATTTTTAAACATTCAAAGGTGTTTACTATACTTTATTATTTTTTAATCAGATACATGCAATGTACACTAATGCCTCATATGTGGTCAGTCATGTCACATGTATGACCATGTGACTGATATTGACATGTATATTTAAAGTCCATCAAAGCCAAGGATGAGTTGTGTATATCACATGTGGGAAAAACAAAATTTGAATGAGGACCTATATTCACAAATGTAGGAAGTCATAATTCCAAGAATGCTAAAATCCCTGGAAGATAACTGAAAGATGACAATGTCCTCTGATTATGAACCATCAACTTTAATTTAGTATTCAGATAGCACAGTCACAAGTTTGATGTCTTCGAGTTTACATCCTGTTTCATAACAGAATCATGGCTAACTGGGGAAGCGATGGAACTTGGGGAAGTGAGTTAGAATCTCTGAGACTCAGCATTATCGTTAGAGGTGATTTCTAGTGGAGGCAACTGCAATGGAAAGGAAGAAAACAGATAATAAATGCTCCTCATAATGTTAAAGTGATAAATGAATAATGTAAGGTTTAATTAATGACAAGCTTAAACTTTATACAATTCAACTAAACTATCCAATCTCAAGTTACCATTTTCCTATTTCTGTGAAGGGTGATTTCATTTTTGTCCTTCCAAGAGTATATACTATATATTGGAAGAGAACTGCCTAATACTGTTTTCCTTCTATTACCTGACAAACAATAACTTGCTTGGCACAGAGGAGACATCAAAAATAAAAACCTCCATTAAAGAATGAATCCTTTCTTCCTTGGTTCAAAATATTGGCCATACTCTGTGTGGCTTCACCACACTTGGTTCTTTCCTGTCTGCACGTTTATCAATATTAGTACTGTCCCACAGAACTAAAGATAGCATCAAAGGTGACAATTCAAATCTCTATAACATGTCAGATGAAGCATTCATCATTAAATGTTTCCATTTTAAAACTGTCTTGGGTATCATAGACAGTAAAAAGAGGTCATGTTAATGGAGTGTGTTGTAAATACAAGGAGATATTCTCAGGCAGTGGTTCTCAACACTGGTTTAAGGAAGGATCACCAAGAACTTCAAATGCAGCTATTCTGATTAAATGCATTTTAGTCTTGGACATATATCTGCATATGTGAAAGTATTCACAGTGAATATATTGATAAATGAGACTGAGAACAACTATTCTACGTATTTTTAAAGAGTTTCATATGTATCTGGAAACATCCTGTAGGCCAGTGATGACCAACCTTTTAGAAACTGAGTTCCAAACTGCAACCCAAAACCATTTATTAATTGCAAGATGCCAACATTGCAATTAAACCTGAATACTGAGGGTTTAGTTTAGAAAAAACAACTCTACATTAATATCTTTTGTCTTAAAAAAAAACTACAATAACACGCACACCATAAGCTTGCCACCACTGCTATAGGCTAAGTGATTATTATCTCCATTTTACTTATAAGGAAAGTATCAAGATGTGTCTGCACTATTACCCGTATTTTTCTCTTTTGCATCTTCCCCAATTTCATTATGTATGTGCTAGCAAAACAATAAAATCAATTTCCTTCATGAAGCTGAAATAAGAGAATTACAATCAATGTATCAGGAAAGAGAAATGTACAAAGTATATTAACTAAACATAAGAAAGTTGCGACTCAAACCTGGGATTTAGAGCCTTCCCTGGTGCTGAAGTCCATAACTCTAAATGTAAGAGTTGATTATCAAAAAAAGTGTGATCAAATCCTATGATTGTTTAAATTTTAAAAATTTGTTACAAGACATATTGCCATTGACCCCTATTAAAATATTCCCACCTTGTATCAAGCATAGTTATATCATCATTCCTATTACTTTCAGAAGCAGTTCTTCAAGGTCTTTGGTGATTGTGTTTAGTTGCACCGTTTGGGCTGTCTCAATGTCTTGAATCATTCAAAATATTTACCTTTCATGGTCATTTTGATTTTGGAAAACAGCCAGAAGTTATATGGTGCCAAATTTAGTGAATAAAGTGGATGAAGACACATTGTGATGTTTTCACTCAAAAAATTGTCATAAATGTTTTGAATTGATTCAGGACATTGAGGCAGCCATGCAAACACATACAAAATTGGACTTCCAGAACTGCATCAGAAAACAGCAAGAGTAATGGGAGAATGCCCTCTCCCATTAAGAGGAGTATTTTCAGGAGGATGTCTTTTACTGCTATAATTTTTTAAAATTTTAATTAAATATTCAGCATAGATTTTGAACATACTTTGTATTACCCAGTAACCGGACAATCCAGAGGGAAAAATTAAAGAGGAACTATCTTTTACATCACATATTTTATGACATTGTATGTCTTTGGTGTAAATACTCTGTATAAAATTAAAACATTCAGAGTATTTCTTAGCTTTTCATTATCTTTTATTCTTTGACATGTACAGTATATCCTAATTCCACAATTGTGATCAGTGATGGGTTGAGAGATGGAGTAATGTGGAATTTAAAATGAGCTCAGAATGTATGTGGGTGACATTTGTACAACAAGGTGAACATAATTGATACCAGTGAACAATGCACATAAAATGGAGAAAATAGTTTTTCATTATATATATATTTACCATATTAAACTATGGAAGTCAAATACAGATGGATCTTAATAAGAAGGGAAAAAAGAAAAAAAAATCTAGTAAATAGTACCAAGAACTTCCTTCTGAATTGAGGAAGAAACCCAAAAGTTTGGTGGACATACATGGTCTTCTTTTCACTAATATTAGGAGGTCCATAGAGATTCGGATAAAGTGGACCAATTTGTCTCATTATGAGGTCTGTGCATTAAGCCTCCAAGGTCATATAGTAGGCAATAATCAGCATGTACCTCCAGGCTTTCAGTTGGATCATTCTAGTGCATTAGACTCTCTGCTAGAATTTCTTTTACCATGGTTTCCCACATCAGGAAGCTGCTAAACAGATACTGTACTCATATCGAGGCTGAGGAAGGAGCCAGATCTTCATAAGGCTACAAGGCAAGAGAGCAGCTTTGGATCTACATTTATTGGCCACGCTGGATCACAGAAGCAGCTCTATCCAGTAAGTGCTGAAGGAGATGATGGCTAGAGAAAATCCTTTGCACCAGAACTAACAGGACAGTTTTGGTAGCCTGATGAAGTGATACTACCAGAAAATGTCCAGCTATGCAGTGTGAAGTTTGTGTTCTGTGTTGGGTTGAGGGTCCCAGATAATTCATTCAGTTTTGCTTTCCTCCTGTACTTGTTATACTTCCTAGACATCTCACCCACAAAAGCAAATAATGGGCAGCTCTGCACCGTTCCCTACCATTCCAAAAAGATTAGGAAAGGGATTGAAAAGAATCTGAGGAAGATGAGGTACCCACAACATCGTGAACTGTATTTCAGGGATTCCTGAGATTCAGGGATTCCTGCGAGTTACGTGTTCTATAGTCCATTTCATTTCATTCAGTATTTACAGTCTTCCTGAAATTGTGTGTCCACTTATTTTCCTGGAAAGAAAAGTATGTGTACATAACTACTATGAGATTATTAGGTAAATAAAGAGGGAAGAGATGGTTGAAATGGTCTGTCTGAAACAGATAGAGGACGTGCTGCCAGGAGAAAGCCAGCAAGCTGTTCTATTAACAGCCATAGACATGCCCCTTCCCTGTTGTTCCAGGAGGGGACAGTTTTCCTCACTGTGCTCATCTTTTGGGATGGGAGCATGGGGATCCTGGTTGACCACAGGACAGAGCAGTGAGTACATCTAGAATGGGAAGGACAGTCATAGACCACAGGCAATGATTGCAGAAAAAGCAAGCACATGATAATTCAGCACACATCTCCCTCCTTCCCCTCTCTGGTGTATCCTTGAAGTAATCCACGTCATTCTCTATTTTTGCAAACTGCCCACTCAATCCAAAGAGGAGAGTATTGCCAGGCATTGACTTCATTCCTGCTCAGGTCACTTGCCAGAGCTTAAAAATGTATCTCAAGCCAGGTATGGTGGCACAGGCCTATAATCCCTGCACTTCAGAGGCTGAGGCAGAAAAATTGCTGTGAGTTCAAAGCCAACCTGGATTACATACTTCAAGGCCAACCTGAACTACATAACAAGACTCTATCTCAAAAAAACAAAGAAACAAAAATAAACAAATAAATAAAAATGTACCTCAGATGTGCCTATATTTATACCTCTAGATTTTGGCTGAGATTTTTCTGATGGTTGAGAAACAATGAAGAAGCTTTGAGCTTTGGATGCAGAGTCTCACAATGAAATTTTTTATCAGTCCCGTTTATGATTTCTGTGACAGAGGCAGGGTGTTACTGTCTCCGAGATTCAGAATCATCATGGGTTTATTTCTGGTTGATATAACTGGACTGAAGAAGAGATAAACAGATACAATTGCTAGCTATGTCTTTAATACATGACAAAAATGTGAAATCAGGGTAAAGTACAATTCAGATTATTAATGATTATAATGCTACACTTCATATCACTAAATTAAAATATGCTGTGCTTGAAGTAACTGCTCATCTATCTCTGTAATGGGACATTTAATATTTCCCTCACAGAAGTATAGGGTACGAATTTGTGGAGAAATGACTAAATCATCTCTAATCCTCCAAGCCTATACTATAGTTGACATAGAGGAGTTATCAAAACTAAAAACCTCTTTTAAGCACTGCATAGACCCTTCCTGTTTTCCACAAAAGTGTACCATAATCAGTGCCATATTAACGCACTTGGTGACTTACTTTCTGCACTACTATCCTTTACAGGAATGTCCAACAGAGTAAGAGACAAGAAATAGCAGCTGATGTTTATGTCTGTAACATGCATAAATGGGTCCTAAAATTTCAGCATCTACACAATTCCATTATTGAAACAGCTTAGTAGAGACGGTCATGGGCATACAAAAGCATACGAGATGATAGGAAACAGGGAAATAAACTTTGTGGAGATGGGAAGAGGATTTGGGGATGAGGAGAGAGGGGAGGAGAAAGAGACTAAGAGGGAAAGAGGAAATAAAAATAAAAAGGATGAATGCAATTATTATGTACCACAAACATATGCCAATGAAATTATTGTTATATCAATAGACAATCAAAGAGCAAGCAGCCAAATAACATAGAAAATACATTATAGAAATATATCATGAAATTCTTTCATTTTAAATGCTATTTTTGTGGATTGTTGGACACATCTGTACACTTTAAAACATTTTAAAACAAAAAAAGAACAGGAAAAGGATCAGAAAGACAAATAAACATTATATTTGAGCTGGTTCACATCATTCTAGGTTTCGCTGACTACTGACAATTGTTGTCATCATTCAACACTATTTCTACAATGATGGAAATGTTTATTTGCAGAAAAAGTGCAATGACAAAACTTTATTAAGTTCCAAACATCCTTAGTTTCTACACATGTTGTGGAAATGGTACTTATTTCCCCTTTTCCTGTTAAGTAGCATGAGCACAGAGAGGAGGAGAGATGTGCACACATTCTGCACATAGAACCAGGTCAAGAACAGGCCAAATACGCCTTGATTTCCTGCCTCTCAAACCAGGGCTCTGTCTCGCTACACAGGAAAATGGAAATATTCTCTATACATGAAGAAATTTCTCAGTCAATAATCATGCAAAGATTATTACTTGTATATATCTGTACTATTTTTGATAGGAAATATTAAGAGTAATAAGTCAAATTTGATTAGTACAGATTTTTGAGACAATAAGTGTAGGTGAATAATAGAAAAATGCAACATACCTCAATTGTTCGAACTCATATAACTATCCCCAACTAATATGTTACTTAGAACTTTTCATTTATATAAGATGGAGAAAGACAGAAGAATTTTGAAGAAATCGTAATAAGCTTTCTAAATGATGTTCCTGCCTCAAGTAATGCTACGCATCAATTAAAGCATGTCAAGTTGATATATGTACTTCTCAGAGAGAATTAAAACTCCATGTCAGTGTAATTTAAGACATGGAACTGTAGCTGTTACACTGCAGACTATGTGGGTGAGCTACAGGAATTATATTAAAATGCTATGAATCCACAAATCAATACTGACATTAAAATACGCACTCTGAATCCATGGTAGCAATTTCTTTTGGGAATACAGATATGTAGTAAAATGAAATCATGCAGAGGTACCAAGAACTCAAGTTTCTTTTCTTTTCTTTTTTAATTTTCTCTAGTACATGTTTGAGGTATGTAATAATTACATTCACTGTAGGATATTGGTACATGAACATAACACATCAAATTTCGTTGTTGGTAATATCAATCACAGCAAAAGTGTATATTACTGAATGTTCATTTTCTAAATATGGGTATTAGTTGCCATGCTTACAGATAATATTAAGGTTTTGTTTTCTAAGTGTCAGGAAATATCAAAGACAGTGGTTCTCACGTCTGCTCTAGGAAAAGAAAACCATGAATTTAACATGCAGGTATTCCGAAAATATTAGGTTTGGCTCAAGGCTTGTCTATGTTGATATTTTTTTTAATTCACAAGTAAATATATTAAAAATGAGACTAAATACTACCAGTCTATGGAAATTAAAATATTTTAAATTCTTTTTTATGGTAAACTATAAGCTAGAAAATTATTGTCCCCATTTTATAGATGATGAATCTGTTCAGGTGTTTACATAATTTTCTGCATTTTTATTTTTATGTTCTTTTTTCTCAATTAACCATAGTTAGGAATGACCAAATAATAAACCCAACTTGCCTTCAGGAAGCATAGGTAAGAGAAGTGCAACCTAGGTAGAAGGAAGGATTGATGCGAAAATCTGTTAAATGGCACGGAATGGTGGGACTCAAATTTGGGCTTTGTGTTCTAACTTGGGGCTAAAGTACTTAATTATATATAAGTTAGTTTTATGTTCAGAAAATCAAAAACACATTATTCCCAAGGCACTCATTATAGAATATAGTTTTTTTAAAGCAAAGCACTTTCTTCCTTGCTGGATATTTTTTGAGAGAGAATGGGGTTGATGCAAATACACTTGTATAAAATAAAATATTTTGAAAGTGTTTCATAGCATTTCATTATTTTTTCACCATTGACAGTGAAGTGTACACTTCAGTAATGCCACATTTATGGCCAATGATGACATTGGTTATGTACATTTAGTTTAAATTTATCAAAACCTGAAATCCACCAAAGTTAAGTATACAAGTTAGGTATTAAATAATTTTCAAAATACAAACAAAACTTGAGGGAGAATTTTATTCATAAAAGAAGGAAATAAAAAACACAAGAAGCTGAAAATTCCTGGAGGAAAATTGGCACATGGTATCAAGTTCCATTTAGTGTTGAGATTATGCAGTCCTAGTTCTTGCACAGTGTTTTAAGTATTCTAAGTCAAAAGAATATTTACTGTTGTTTAGCACTTGTTGCCCTTTCTTTCCTTTTTTCCAACCCTCTTTTCTTTTTCAAAGGTGTCCAAACAATACAGAAGCACGAAATCTAACACGTGTCTCAGAACTCCACCTCATGGTTCTCTCAGAGGATCCCAACCAGCAGCCCATCCTCTTTGGGCTGTTCCTGGCCGTGTACCTGATCACAGTGTTGGGAAACCTGCTCATTATCCTGGCTGTCAGCTCTGACTCCCGCCTCCACACCCCCATGTACTTCTTCCTCTCCAGCCTGTCCTTCTCTGACATCTGCTTCATCTCCACCACAGTCCCAAAGATGATTGTGGCCATCCAGTCTCAGAGCAGAGTCATCTCCTATGTGGGATGCCTGACACAGATGTCTGTGTTTCTTATTTTTATATGTATGGATGATATGCTTCTGACGGTGATGGCCTATGACAGGTTCATGGCCATCTGTCACCCTCTTCAATACCATGGCATCATGAGCTCTCATCTCTGTGGATTCTTAGTTTTTGTGTCTTTTACATTTAGTCTTTTCCTGTCCCAGATGCACAATGTGCTTGCCTTACACTTTGCCTACTTTAAGGGTGTGGAAATTGCTAATTTCTTCTGTGAACCTTCTCAACTTCTTAATCTTGCCTGTTTTGATACCATTACCAAAAATCTAGTTATGTATTTTATTGCTGCCATTTATGGTTTTCTTCCCCTCTTAGGAATCTTTTTATCTTACTATAAAATTTTTTCCTCCGTTCTGAGAATCCCATCCTCAGGTGAAAAATATAAAGCTTTCTCCACCTGTGGATCTCACCTCTCAGTTGTTTGCTTATTTTATGGAACAGCCACTGGGATTTACATTGCACCTGCTGTGTCAAATTCTAGAAATAGTGCAGTGGCCTCACTGATGTACACAGTTTTCACCCCTATGCTCAACCCCTTCATCTACAGCCTGAGGAACAAGGACATTAAAACTGCCCTGTGGAGGATACAGAAAAGAACAAGGTAACCTCATTATCTCTTCTAATCTTTCTGCAGTTTGAGTCAGAAAACCACTCATGTAGTTCTGCATCTCCTGCCTGCTTGGTCACATACTTGTAATTTCATGACTTTCATTCTACTCCACGAATCAATACCTGAATATTGTCTTCCTTGTTTTGTCTTTAATTGTATCAAGTGAGTGTTCAGGAATTCTTCTCATCATAAACATCCTGACTAAATCAAAAAACCCAGGAAGCCACTATCATTCCTGAGCAATGACCCCAGGATCCAAAGGAAATGCTATTTATACATAAACCCTATTTATACACGAACCCTATCTATACATGAATGTCCAAAAGTTATATGAATTTTTACAGTTCATGTATTCTTTCTTTAAAATTTCAGATAGATAGATGATAGATAGATAGATAGATAGATAGATAGATAGATAGATAGATATTTTAGGAATGCTATGTCAGGGATCCTATCAGTGTTTCACAGGGTTGGCTTTTAATGGAATCACCTGGAGAAGTTAAAAACACCAGTACTTTTACATGTACATGGATGTGAATAATTATGTGGGTCTTTTTAAAGCTTCTAATGTGGTTCAGATGCTGGTTCCTAAAGGGATTAAGCTTCAGAGAGAAGTGTGACATTCATGACAACCCACTGTCAGCATCATACTAAATGAAGAAATACCGAAAGCATTTCCTCTAAAGTCAGGACCAAGCCAAGTTGCCCACTTTCACCACTACTATTCAAAATAGTACTCAAAACTTTAGCCAGAGCAATCAGCAAGAGAAAGAAATGAAAAGAGTAGGAAAAGGAAAGGAAGAAGTCAAACTATCTTTACCTGAAAATCGCACAGTCTTTTACGTAGAAGACTCCAAGACTCCATCAGAATCCACTTAGACCTAATAAACAAATTTATCAAAGTGGCGAAAGACACAGTCAAAATGCTAAAATTGATAGTGTTCTTTTGCATAAATCTTAATCCTGTAAAGAAAGGAATTAGGAAAATAGTCCCTTTTATAATAGCTTTAAAAATTAAAAACAGCAATTAACCTAAACAAGGAAATAAAATACTTCTATAACAAAACATGGTACTCTGAAAGGAGATTGAAGGGACATCAGAAAATAGAAAGACATGTCCTTGACATGAACAAGCAGGCTCAATATTGTCAAAATGGCTATATTACAGAAAATGACATGTAAATTTAATAAAGCTCCAATAAAAATACCAACATCATTCTTCACAAAATTAGAAAAAATAATTCTAAAATGTATGTGAAACCAAAAGAAACCCAGAATAGCCAAAGCAATCTTTACCGGGGCTCTGACCTAGGACCACTGATCTCCTCCCCAGGGGCACAACAAAGGAATAAAACACAGACACGATATATATATATATATTTTAGTTACAAGGGGAACCAGGATGGTCAAAGCCCAGTGAAGGACTAAGACCATGAGGCACAGTGTCCCTGGCCTTTATTAGATGCGTTGCTTGATTGGGGGTGGTGCTGGTGGGCTGCAGGAAGTGATGGGGTGAACAGTTGATGCAGGCCAGGCTCAAGGATTTGACGAACAAAGCATTTTTTGAAAAGCACACAGAAACAGATCACGGTTAACTAATAGCCTGATTATCTGCTAACTGTGACTACTGAGCTAGAAGGAATTTGGGTGAGGGAGAGTACTCAGCTGCTTATCTTGCTTTGAGGTACAAGGATGTCACAGACCTTTTGCTGGTTTTGGCACTGGCCTTTGGCCTGGGGATTAATTTCTTCCCCACCCCAGCTGTGGGCCTTTGTAAGTCACTTAGGCCTAGGACAGACTCTCAATTTATTTTACACCAATTTATAAATATCAATTACTGCCAGCTCTGCACTGTGTCAAGCTGTTCCTCAGCAATCTTGAGCAACAAGAGCAAAGCAGGAGACATTACAATACCAAATTTCACAGCTACAGTGACAAAAACAGCATGATACTGACAAAAACAGACATGCAGATTAAGAGATAGACAGAGAAGCAGCCCCATGAAGATTTAGACATCTGATCTTTTACAGAGCAGCTAAAACTATGTGCTGGATGTAGATAGACTCTAACAAACAGTGCTGGGACAACTGGTTGTCCATGTGCAGAAGAATGAAATTAGAGCCACCTCTCTCATCCTGTACCAAAATTAAATCAAAATAGACCAAATTAAATCAAAATTAAATCCAAAGACCTGGATATGAACACAGAAACATTGTATCTACTGGAAGACAAAACAGGTAAAACTCTTGAAGAGAGAAGCAAAGCCTTCCAGAACAAAAGCCCAATTGTACAAGAAATAATACCAAGAGTAAGAAAATGTTCAAATAGGAAGGGAATTAGGAAGGGGGGAAGGGGGAAAGGAATGAAGGGGAAAGAAAAGCAATGGGAAAAGAAAAAAAATGAAAACAAAGCTTTTGTAAATAAGGAGAGGAAGAGGGGTTGAAGAGGAATGGGAAAAAAAGAAAAAGCAAGATATATCATGTACACGTCCAAATTCCCTATGATAAATGTGTTCATTATGTATATCTAAAATGTACCAATAAACTTAATTAATTTTTTAAAAGAATAAGTAAATGTGATTATATCAAATGAAAAGGCTTCTGCATAACAAATATTATAATCAACAGAATGAAGAGACAAACTTCAGAATGAGAAAAAATGTTGACAGCTATTTCTCAGGCAGAGGACTAATATCTAGAATATAAAAGAATTTAAAAATCAAACTCCTAAAACAAAAGGCCCAATTAAAAATGGGTGATTGAAATAAATAGGCACTTCTCAAAAGAAGTGCAAATGTCCAATAAGTGCACGGAAAAAGGTTCAGCATTTTGGCCAGTGTAGAAATGCAAATCAAAACAACACTGAAATTCTATTTCTGTTCAGTAAGAATGGCTGTTATCAAGGACTCAATAAACAAGAAATGCCAGCTAGGTCGTGGGGAGATGAGAATACGTCTACATTGTTGGTGGGAATGTAAACTAGTACAACCACTATGGAAAATGGTATGGAGATTCCTCAAAAAAAAAAAAAAAAAAGTAAAAATAGGAATTCCATTTGAACCAGCTATACTTCTTGGTATCTTCGTGAAAGAGTTAAAGTCATCATAGTACAGTAATAAATGCATATCCATGTTTATAGCAGCACAACTCACAAAAGCTAAATTATGGAAGCAAACACTATGCCCATCAACAGAAGAATGGATAAAGAAAATGTGGTATCTTTACACAATGGAGCACTACTCAGACACAGAGGATAAATTTAAGTTATTTGTGGAAACAGAGATGGCTTCTGAGGTCAAAATGTTAAGTGAAACAAATCAGACATGGGAGGTTAAATATTGCCTGATTTATATGAGGAAAATACATATAAATAGTTTAAGAGTAATAAAGGAGAAATGGTAGGAAACGGAGTTAGATTTATAGAGAAGGGAAGGAGATTTGGGAAAGTGAGAGAGGAAAGGTTCATGGGAGAAAGGAGATTAAAATGATCATTTCTAAAATGCATGTAATGGTTATGTATTACAAACGTGCACTAACAAAGAACAAATTTAAGAATATAGAGAATGCAGATAATAGAAAGAAGTTTCCTTCATCATTTAGGTCTCAGTTCCTAAATGAATTAATTTTTGCAACTCCCAGATCCTCTCTGAATCTCAGCTTCCTCTTGAACTAATTAATGGCCATACTGCATTTCTTCCAAGGTCCTGCAATGATTGTGTATAATTATGCCATGAATAGGTGAAATACTATTTCACCTTCAATGGCCGCTCTATTATTACATTAAAAGTTTCCATTTTAAAAGTGCATTCCTGGAATTTATAAGTAGACTGATGTTACACGTTGTTCACTTTGACCATGATACTAAATATGTTTTTGTTTCACTTGTACATCTGGTGTGTTCTGATAACAAAAGCACTTTATTGAATGCCTGGTTAAGAGGTATAATCAAATGTAGTGATTAGAACAGTATTTAGTTCATAGAAATCAATATATAATCAAAACTTATTGTCAACATATTATTGGCAAATGGCTTATTCCATTTATGTGCTTTGCAGTGTGAAATTGATTTTCAGAATTGGTTGAAAATTGTTAGGTGAGTGGAAGAGGACAGATTGCTCATTTTTAATCTTTTTTACCTGAAGGAACTCTCAGGTGAAACACCTAATATATATGCCTGGTAGTATTGGGTAAATGCACCATAATTATCATCATTTACTATAGTATTGATGTAATTCAAGCTAATGATTGGTGTTCTATTTAAGATGCTTTATCCTCTGGGTGGTAACTGATCATCACATTTTTATGTTGGCACAATGTATTCTTGACCAGAGCAAAGAAGGTAATGGGTATCATTTATTTAGAGAATAAAAATCTAGTATGGTGAGGCAAAGTTGTCTCATCTCTACTCTCCCTGGACATATACATAAAGGTCCTATGTGTTCTTCTTTCTGGAAAATTTTGACAAATATACCAAGCATTTAGAATATATGAAGGAGACATGTGCCTCATCTGTGCCACCACTATGCTGGGCTTTGAGTCTTTTGAAGGAAAGTGCTCTGTTTTCCTTTTACAATGTTCATATTTCCAAGTGCATTGAAGAAATTATTTACTGTTTTAGAAGGAAAAGAAGAAGACAATTGGTATCCATATAACCAGTATATTCGTATCTCAGTTTAGCTCCAACCTCTCTAAATAAACATCTATCCACTTAGAGATTAAATGTAGGATTTGTTCACGTTTTATGATAACCATTTGTTTCCAGATTTCTACATAGTAATTGCCAGATAAATAATCATGGAATAAGTGGTGGGCTTTGAAAAATTCTACAAATAATAAATAGACTTAGGGCCGGTGAGATGGCTCAGTGGCGTAAGCGCCTGCCTTGCAAGCGCGAGGGCCCGAGTTCGACTCCCGGATCCCACATACGAAAAAGGGGCCAGTGATATCGCTCAGCGGCACGGGTGCCTGTTGGTGCGCGAGGTCCTAAGGTCGACCCCCCGGTACCCACAAAAAAAATAAAAATAAATAAATAAATAAATAAATAGACTTAGATAAAAAGAGTGAAAATTTCTCATGAACATCAAAATAATTAGAAGTTTAAATCTCCTTGTTTAAATTCGGGGCAATCATCACATGAAGAGAAATTAAGAAAACCACGATGCAAAGGACTTGCTTTACTGCACAAGTATATAACACTTCTCGGTTTCACCCAACATGTTTCTAAACTATTTGATAGTGAGACTGTAGGGTAGGATCCCATCTATTCACTATGAAATAATTAGAGTTTAATATTAAACTTTTGCTTCCACACCAAAATATTGAAAACTCCCAACACTAAGCAACTTTTTTTCCAGTGCAGCTCTACATTTCTGCCATTTGGCTGTTTGTTCTTCCTAAGTATAAATCTGATATTTTCCACAGCATCCTTTTTCCACATGCATCTAACTGGGGTATATATTCACATTTCATTATATCAGTCAATGACAATCTTCATTAATTTGTCAATCAGAAAACTCTATCCAGTGAGGGTATCTTGGGTGAAATGTTGAAATTTTCCAAACATTATTATAATTACCATACTTATTTTTGTGAACTTCAGTAAAGGCAAGACAAAAATGTATTTTATTAAAGGCTTAACAAGGTGATATTACATGCATGCAAAAGAGAAAGGCAACGCATTCTAGAGAAAAGGAGCATTTTTTGCACAGCAAAAATTAGAGGCCCCTGAGTACATCTGCCTCATTTTGTCACAGACTGACTGCCACTGTTGTGACAATGTGGTCAGACTCTGTAGTTGAAATGGAACCACAGTGCCTTTCTTTGACTCCATGTCCAGAAGTAGCACAGTTGATAGTGTAAAAGTGCCAAGTACAGAGGAGAGGGGGAAATGGCCATTTGTTAGTTTTTCTGCAGGCAGATTTTACTAGATGATGGGTAACTTGATGGTGAGGAGATGTCCCTCTAGAAAGTAGAGGAACATATTGTAGTTGTGGGTGTTTAGAACCCAACACTGTGATAGAGGGCCAGGCTCCCCTCTTGTGCTCTGTCAACTGTGTGCTTGCAGCAACAGAGGTGAACTGTCATGTTACTAGCTGTCCCATGGGAGTCCCTGAGTTTAAGGAATTGGGGGACGCATCTGACTATCATCCTGCAAGTACCTGAGTCATGCCTATGGGCACAGAACTTATCTTGACAGCAGTTCCTCTCCTGTGAAACTGCAAGAAGACTGCAACTCCAGCTTACTGCTTGACAGCAGTCTTTTTAGATACTCTGAAATATTTCAGGGAGAGAATGTTGCTGAATGCCTGTGTGAAGATAAATATTTTATGTAATGTTAACACATATAAATTTCACAGAGAAATAAAACCTCAGATCTGATACATTTAGCAAAATAAATGTAGACCACCAAAGCATAAAATCCTAAACAACGCACAAACCACAGACAAGTAGTAGAGAAGGCTAACAAGAAGTTCTCCTTACATATGTAAATCAGAACTGCAAAAAAATTGAAACCCTAACCCTAATCCACAGCACAGTCAGCTCCCAAGCAGGCAGCCTGACAGGGATGTCTCTTTTTCTCATTTTAGAAGTATGGACATCATGCTCCTGACTGTGGTGGCCTATGATCAATTTGTAGCCACCTGTAACCCATTCAGTTACTTACCCATCACAAACCTTTGCCTTTGCAACATCTTAGTTTTGATTTTTAGTTTTGTTTATTTTTTGCACTCCCACCTATATAATTTTATTGTCTTACAGTTTACCTACTTCAAGGACATGAAAATTGCTAATTTCTTGTGTACACTTCCCACCTCCTTAATCTTCCTATTTGGACAACTTCCCTCATATCATAGTGAAGTATAACTGGTGCCATATTCTCTCCCACACCCAATCTTCTTGAAAGATTTCTCATACTACAAAGTTGTTTCATCATCTGGTGGAAAGACTCATGTCTTCTCTACTTATTGGTCTCAACTGTCGGTGGTTTGTTTTATCAAGCAAGTGTTAGAGTATATTTTGTCTCAGCTGTATTAAATTTTACCAGAAACACTATGGCAGCTGCAGTGATGTACACTATGGTCAACCCTGTGCTGAATCCATTCATCTACAGCCTGAGGAACAGGGAAAATGTAAGTACCCTGGGGATTCTCTACAACAGAACGATCACACTCAAGACATGGGACATCCATTTGAATATAGTTTTTAAAAAGTAAAGAAACTTAACATCTAGAGTAGTAAGCTCTGCTTTTTTGGTCATGTTAGTATTGCAATTTCATGGTTTTAATTTCTTATAATTTTTCACAGTGTAATGCTAATGGAATGAAGAGTTGAGTGTAAACTTTCAGTTTGGAAAATGAAAATTTCTAAAGATAGATGATGTTGGGTAATTCACAACAATGTGAAAGTAATTAGTCATTAAAGTGTGTATCAATATGGTTAAAAGTATAATTTATTTGTTGCATTTTCTTTACTCCAAAAATGAAATAAAGACAAATCAACATTTAAAAATTATATATAAATGACAGAAGTGATTTGGACAAATCAGCTTTACCTGAGTAGATGAAGAAACCAAAATCTCTTGTGGACATTTACATTTTTTTGTTTCCTGCTTTCATTAGTGATAGGAAGTCCTTAGAGACAGGGATAGCATGGACCAATTTGGCTAATTATGAGCTCTGTGCATTGGGCCTCCAAGGTCAGAGAGTAGTCAATAAGCAGCCTTTAGTCCTTTACTGACTCCAGTCCAGTGAGCTCTATTACTGCCTGAATCAGGAAGCTCCTGTGTTATTTGTATTGCTTTAAATCCCAAGGAGAGAGCCCAAGATTTATTGGGCAGCAGACATAGGGAGGTCTTTGGATCAGCTCTCCTTGACTATGACCCAGTAGAGAAACAGCATCACCTCGTAAGTGCAGCAGGACCTCACTGATATGGGAAGGATCCTTGGAATTATTGTTGCCTCATCATGAGGAGAAACATGACAGTTTGGGTAGCCAGGTGGGAGGATACAAATATGAGAAACATTAGTTATAACTAATGGAAATTTTATGTTATAGTGGAGATAGCAGAATTATTATTTCAAATTTGCTTTCTACACACCCTGTTTCTACTTGCTTTGATATCTCAGCCATAATAGCAGAAAATGTGTCCTTCCACTGTGTTTCCTTAGCACTGAAAAAGGATTATGAAGGTGATGATAAGGATGCAGAGGAGGAGGACAGTGAGCATATTATTATCACGCTCTCATAATTTCATTGCTCTGGTTTTATACACATTAACCTTAAATAGAGCTCTCCTTATCTGTATAATACTTAGTGCAGTTGTTTTAATTAGAAATCAAAACTAATGACAATGCTTTCTCAGAGACACTAAAAACACTGATATTATTATCGTGAACTGGTTTTGAGCCATGTTTTCTATGTGTCTCATTTTATTTCATGTGCTTAGTCTTACTGTAGTTACAAGTGCCCACACTGTTGTTGCTTGTAGAAAATGGCAGAGTCTGTCATTTTAATGGAACCCACCTTGAGTCATTAGGTTTTTAAAATGTCTGCTGATTTGGGTCTTTTGATTACAGACATGGGGCATCACTGAGCAGTTATTCCGGCAGGTTGTCCTCGTAACACAGATTTTTCACCTCTCTGTCACTTTGGCACAGGCCCCTTGTTGACTGTGCCCTTACTTTCGGAGGTTCCAGAAAGCTCACATAGCAGAGCAGTGGGTGGTATCAACTGCATCCACCGTAGACAGATTTAGAGGACAGGCCGAGATCTCAGAGAGCACACCCTTGATAATTCAATACAAACGTCTGCAGGATGTTCCCGAGCTTCCCACATCCTTCTCCACGCTTGTGGTTATTTCACACAGTCTCAGATGAAGAAATGTCAAATCTTTATTTCATTTCCCTTTAAGAAATGAGAGTTAAAATGTATCTCTAAAACACCTTTGGTTATGAACTCTGAACCTCTGCTTGAATCCTTCTGTGGATTGAGAAATAATGAAAAATTTTAGTGCATTGGACAGCATTTGCCAATTTATTTTTTAATCTTTTCAGCTCCACTTATTTCTGTGATGCAGGGCATGTTTTCAGTGTCTCTGAGAAAGCATTGTCATTAGTTTTGATTTCTAATTGAAACAACTGTACTGAGTATCATGCAGTTAAGGAGTGCTCTATTTAGGGTCAATGCGCATAAAATTAGAGCAAAATAAAATTTAGTCATCATTATCATTAGTAATAAGTATAATCTTCATACAAATTATATATCCTGTGACCTGAAGTTACTCTTTTTCTACTCCTGTAGTGGGACATTTTATTTTAGTGTAATTATATGCATAAGTTTGGAGAGGAATGACGTATTTCACTTTACACCTGATTTCTCAGATGTATACCTTGTTTGGCCCAGAAGAGGCATCAAAACTAAAAACTTGTGTTGAACATTGAAAGGACCCTGCCATGAGCCACAATACTTGTCCTTAATCAGCATGATGTGAAGTTGCTTAGTACATTATCTGCATGTTCATTCCTTGCACAAATGGCCCGTAGATGTAGAGACAAGATAAAATACATGTCTTCTGTTCGTGTCTCTGTTATGGGAGCATGGATCATATAATCCATTGAATCATATCTATCTAAAAACTACAACAGAGATACTCATGGTTTTAAAAAAACAGAGAGGGGGGAGCAGGTGAATCTATGCATCAGATTTAGGTGCACTGTAGAACTTTATATCATTCTTACCTTCATTACCTTTTGAATACAGTTTACTGTTTGTCAGTAAACTTCCAATTTGAATAATTGTTTAACTTTTTATTTTAAAACCAAAGTCTCACAGTTAAGTTCTTTATTTAGAACTTAACTACACTTGTAACCACACTTGTAGAGATGAATGTTATTTTCTTTATTTTCCTCAGACGGTGTGAGCACAGAGAGGAAGAGAGATTCACACCCATTCTACCCATCCTAACAGGTTAAACACAAAGGACTAAAATGTTCATTTCCTCAATGCCATCTTCTGGCACAGGCTCCACTAGTGGAGCAAAATGAAAATGTTATTCCCCATGTAGTGATGAAATTTCTTTGTGTGTTATCATAAAGAGATCACTACTGGAAAGAACTCAGGGATATTTTGAAGGTATTTCTCAATAATAAGAGGATGTGAGTGATAATGAGTAATGTTGGGGGTATTCAAATTTTATATGCATTATTTGTTGGAAATCAGAAAAGCATTCCCACAATATATTATATCCCAATTTTTACATGAGTAACAGGGAGAGAGGCACAAGAATTTTGAAAAGATTGTCACAATAAACTTACAAGATAAATTCCTCTCTCTCTCTCTCTCTCTCTCTCTCTTTCTCTTTCTCTCTCTCTTTGGTAACGCTGTACATTAGTTAAAGGAGACTGAAAACCACATATCAATGTAACCTAGTCTATTTGGGGGCAATACATGTTTCATTATACACTGCTTAGATGAATTTTAGGTCCCTTTTAGGTAAGTTTTTAAGATTTATGTGGATTTATAAATCAATGTTGACCTGCAAACATTGATAGGAAAATCTACCCATAAAATTCATGACAACAGATTCCTTTGAGGACAGGAGAGCAAGAGAAATCAATTATGGAGATACCAAAAGTTCGACTTTCTTAGGTAACTATTCAGACCTCTAAATAATATTAATGCTGATATAAATATTGTTAAATATTCATGTTAGTATCTATAGGGAAAACATTAATGTGGCATTTTCTAAATGCCAGAAAATATTCTAAGACAGTGGTTCTCAACTCTTATTTAAGAAAATGACTCAAAAACTTGAAATATAAATATTCTGGTTAAATTTATTGGTCTAAGCCTAGGGTACCTGGATATTTTTAAATATTCCCAGATAGGTAGCATGGCCAAGCAGTGTAAGGCACTGGATTAAAATATCCCCAGGTAAATATATTACTAAGTTAGAACTAATAGTGATGCAAATTAAAAGATTTTCAAAATATTTTCTTACAGCAATGATATAAGTAGGTAATTCTTATCCCCACCTTACAGATGGGGGAGGACATTATTTACAGTTGTGTGTACAATGTCTCATATACATTTTTCTATTGTAGCTGTATTTTAGGTGTGTTTACATTATTTCATGTATTATTTTATTTAAAGTTTTTTCCCAGTTAAATCACAATGTGTCCTGACTGAAAAAAAAATGTGTCCCAATTTCCTTCACATAGCTGAAATAAGAGAAATGCAACACTTACATATCAGGAAAGATTGAAGTGAAAATCTGTTGGTTAGATCTAGGAAGGCTGGGACTCATCCAGGGTGTTGGGCCTTTCTTTGTTTCCAATGTCTTCATCGGGATATAAGAGAGTTTATGATCAGAACAGCAGCAATGCATATTATCAAACTATGGTAGTATACAGAATCAAGAAAGAGATGTCTTGTACAGCAGATATTTTAGTGATATTGTTTGATGAAATAAACCTGTATAAAATTTTTAAACCAGAAGTGCTTCTTATCATTCATTATTTTTAATTATTGACAAGTGTTGTATGCAATACTGCTTACATTTATCATGTGGTCATTATGTGGTAAGAGCCTATGTATGTATGTGAACCTGCTACATAAAAATTTGAGTACAACAAAGACAAGGATAAAAGTTCCATGTTAAATAATTTATACACAAAGATTGAGTGAGCTCTTACATCCTTGGAAGATGGAAATCAGAAAACATAACAATGATGAAAAATTCCATGAGGTAACTGGTGCAACACAATGTGTTCTGATTATGAAGAATTAACTTTAAGTTTCTGACAATGCACTTCTAGATTGTATATTTGTAGATGTTCTAGGTCAAAGAATTTTGTACCATTTTCTGAGAATAAGGAATATTTGAATGCATTTTAATTTCTTCCAATAACATCATATATAATATTCTCTTTTTCTGGAAAAGAGTTGTCTGTATTTTACTGGAATCAAAGACTTCTGAAAACTAATGTCCTTGGTATGCTTACATCGTGTAGTAGAATATCTGTGAAGTGCATGTGTACAAAATGAGATGGATAACAACACAATAATGAGTCCTTGAGGGTTGAATTTGTCACAACAGAGCAACATTGCTAAAGGTTTCAGATCTCATGTTGCAATATATTGTTTGTGAATACTTGAATTCATATTACATACACAGTTCTGTGTGCTATTTTCGTTTACATTTTTCCAGTGAATTTTCTTTTTGAAAAGATTTTCAAGCACTATGGAAACACATAATCTAACAATTGTCTCAGAGTTCCATCTCATGAGCTTCTCAGAGGATCCAGACCTGCAGCCCATCCTCTTTGGACTGTTCCTGTCCATGTACCTGGTCTCAGTGCTTGGAAACCTGCTCATCATCCTGGCCGTCAGCTCTGACTCCCATCTCCACACCCCCATGTACTTCTTCCTCTCCAACCTGTCCTTGGCTGACATCTGTTTAACCTCCTCCACGGTCCCAAAGATGATTGTGGACATGTTAAGTCACAGCAGAGTCATCTCCTATGTGAGCTGCCTCACACAGATGTCTCTTTTTATCCTTTTTGCATGTATGGACAACATGCTTTTGGCTGTGATGGCCTATGACCGGTTTGTGGCCATCTGCCACCCCCTGCATTATGCAGTCATTATGAACCCTCGGCTCTGTGTCTTATTACTTTTGCTGTCAGTCTTTGTTAGCCTCTTGGGCTCTCAAGTGCACAATTTAATTGCCTTACAACTTACATGTTTCAAAGATGTAGAAATTGCTAATTTCTTCTGTGACCCTTCTCAGCTCCTTAACCTTTCATGTTCTGATACCTTAATCAGAACCATAGTTACGTATATTGTTACCACCATATTTGGCATATTTCCAATATCAGGAATTGTTTTCTCTTACTATAAAATTGTTTCCTCTCTTCTAAAAATCCCAAAATCTGGGGGAAGGTACAAAGCCTTTTCTACCTGTAGTTCTCACTTGTCACTTGTTTGCTTATTTTATGGAACAGGCCTTATAACTTACCTTGGTTCAGGCATGTTATATTCTCCCAGCAAGGACATGGTGGCCTCACTGATGTACTCTGTGGTCACCCCTATGCTGAATCCCTTCATCTACAGCCTGAGGAACAAGGACATTAGCAGCACCCTGAAGAGGCTCCACAGCTGGAAAGTCTAATCCAAGGACCTTTGGCATCTATCTGGAAAGTAGTTTGGAAAATGTGGTAAAAGTGAAGAGCCAAAATTTATCTGTGAATACTGCCTCCTTGGTTATATTATTTCAGAAGTTTGATGTCTTTATTTTTATATCCTGTTTCACTATAGTTCCAAGAGGGGAAAGAAGACCATTGTAGTTTCTTTGTCTTGGCCATATATACATAGGCAGAGTATGGGGATTTGTTTCAAAGGAAATAAATCTAAAAGAAACTGGTTATCCTGCATTTCTAATGTTTTCTCCAGTCTGGTTGAAATCCATGTCCAAAGGTTAGGAAAGATCTGAATTATCTCTTAACCTAAGTGGGCTATTTTCATTTATGGGACCCTATAATTAGGCTGCCCCCCCACTGCCTTACTCTTAATAACTAAATTAAAGGACTACAAAATGAACAAACTTTGAATACTTTTCAAACTAAAGAAACATTAGCTGGGTATTTGAAAATATTCCCAGTTAAATATATTGCTAAATGCGACCAAGATCCTCTATCTTTGCAATCTTCAAGTACCATTTTGCACGGCTCTATAAACTAAGTATTATTGATCATCTCCATCTACAGGTGAGGAAATAGCACAGATGCACTTACATTATTGCCTATAATTTTCAGTTTGCATTTTCCCTAACTGAATCAAATTGAGAGCTGAGTAATAAACCTTTATATCCTCCAGGAAGCTGAAGAGAATTGCTACTATGTGTCAGAAAGTTTTGATGTGAAATCTGCTAACTGCTAAATAAGCAAAAGAAGGTTAGCACTGAAACCTGGAGTTTTGAGCTTTTCCTGGCGCTGAAATTCCCAATCATATACAGTATAAGAGAATTTATAGTCAGAAAAATGATGAAACAGTGTTTCCACACTATTAGAGCATACAGAAGAAAAGACAATAAAGGAAAAAATAAAAAGATAAAGAGTTTCACAACAGATGTTTTACTAAGAATGAATGGGGTAATAAAAACAAATCTGTGTAAAGTAAAACATTAAAAAATGTTTCTAATAGTTTCTTATTATAAATTACAGAAGGGCAATATGAACTACTGCCGCATTTGTAGTCAGTGATGCCATGTGACTGCGAGCATTTAACTAGTACATATCTATCAACATTTGAAGTCCAACAAAACCAAGGATGATTGGTGTATATTGCATGAGTTTTAGAAGAGAAACAAAATTTATGTGAGGAATTAAATTCACAAAGGAGGGAGATCATAAATTCAGAAAATGATGAAAGCCCTAGAGCATAGGTTTGACACAATGATTTAAGCATTGTAAGTCACAGGAATTTCTCCTATTGTCTGGAATATAATGTATATTTGATTACTTCATAATATCCAATTAGAATACTTTATTTTCAACAAAGGAAGGTTGTTTCCTGTTCTCTAATTCTTCTGAGAAAAGTAGAATATATTTTGCAGTGATTAGAGTTGTTATTGCTAATGTTATTGAACTTTTAACATGGTTCATTTGCATGGTTCTAAAGTAAGTATGGACAATAAAAAGTGACTAACACAGAAGCCAACTGTCGGCCTGCTTGGGGGCCCAAGGGAGATTTTTGCAGGTGAGGTCCCAAGGTTAAAGAACGCATGTGTGCAAGACATCAGCAACAACAGTAGGCAGGATGGAGCAGAAAACACAAGAGCACAAGAGAGCCACCTGCATCTTTATTGTATTGTTCTTATACAGGTTGTTATCTCATATTTACATTCTTACATGGTGCTGTAACCACCTCATACATGTTTACCTGTGCTAAGTCATGGTTACATAACTCTATTCCACTGTGCACCTGTGCTAGACAAGTGGGGTCATGTCCTCATGTGTCCTTAGATATGTCCCTGAGCTTTGAAGCAGTCTGAGTGGTTCCCCACACCAACAATGCAAAAATTCTAGGTTATTGGCCTTACAATACAACTACTTGAGTAGTATGTGAAAATTTCTATATTTTTTGGTGATCCTCCTCAACTTTCTAGTCTTTCTAGTTCTGACAACTTCTTCAATAGCATTGTCACATATATTGCTGGCATCATATTTCATGTTTTCCTTTCTTGGGTATATTTTTCTCTAAGTATAGAAATATTTAGAGCTGAACCATCAGATGGAAGAGCTGAACCATCAGATGGGAACCATCAGATGGGAAGTATAAACATTTCTCTGTGGGTAAGTCCTGTCAGTGTTTACTTTATTTAAAAAAAACACTATAGTGTTCCTTGGTTCAGCTGTGTCTCAATCTTTTAGAAAGTGTTGGTGACTTTAGTCATGTACACTGTGGTCCAAACTATGTTTAATGTCTTCATCTACATCCTGAACATTTGGGGCATTAAAAGTGCCCTGAAGAGACTTGATAGTATAACAGCCTAATCTCAGAACATGTGAAATCCATTTGGAATGGAGTTTGGGAAGTTCAGCAAAATACAGTAAATAGATAGTCCTGTAAACCCTGCCTCTTCTCTTGACTTATTTTATAGTTGGATGACTTTAATTTATCACCTCACTTCATAGCAGGCAGCAGTTTTCACTTGTTTGGAGGGTAAAAGGAAAGTTTTTAACTTTTAAAGAGAGATGATAGATAGCTAGATAGCTAGCTAGCTAGCTAGCTAGATAGATAGATAGATAGATAGATAGATAATAGATAATTTTACTAGGCAGAATTGAAAGAGCACACTCAAAGAAAATACTGCAGGCCCTCCAGAGAAAGGCAAGCTATTGTCAGGAGCTGGGGACAGTTGTTTGTTTTGGGGGGTGGAAATCTGTGTAATTTGTGAATCTATAAAACATTGGGCTTATTTTACAGGAGAAAAGTGATGACTCACTCACAGGTAAAAAGATAATGGTTCATCATATACAAGACACTGTGTTGTACCTGCTAAATTCATCATGTGGTAACAGTACAATCAAAGAACAGCAACCTCTTGCATTCATCATGCCCAGGAGTAGTATTAGGGGTCAGTCATATTCTACCTATTCTATAGGTGATGGGCTCTCTTCCTAACATACTGTTCATGTTATCCTTTAGAAGTCATATTCCTGTAGAATGTTAACACATAACTGTTATAAAATTTTAGAAGAAACATCAAAATAAAAATAAGAAGAGTAAACACAGCATTTTAAGAGAACAGTTATGATGACATGGTTATACTAGAATTGTTAGATTTCCTTTATTTTCTCTAAAAATACATTTAAATTCCCAGTGTAGTATAAAATAACTCATTAATAATATGCTACCTTTATCCAATTCCAAACTGTTAAATGATAGAAATAAATCATCATTTAACTTGGTAATTAAAAACAAAAGTATCTAAGTAGATGTACTTTATTGGTGACTAATGTCTAATCTTTAGTTAGGGTGACACTGCCCAGACTACATTGTGTTTAGGGACATCTAATCATCATAATACAATAAACATAAGCCTGAATATTTATCATTATAAACAATTTTACTTGAGGGAACCAATATATTGATGCATTCTCTTAAGTTTTGCATTTAAGAAGGCTTGTACAATTGAGGAATGTAAATGTATTTAATAAAGAAGTTAGTAATAATTAGCATCAGAGATACATTGAAGTCCTTACATATTAACTTAGAATTTACTCTTAAGGTGGAATTTAGAGTCCTTTACCAAGTGTACATAGTGTAAAGCCATTGGAGGAACAGTTCTCAAAATGGGGGCAAATTTTCAATTTATTGAAGAGTTTAAATTTCTGGAAATGGTGATGAAAGTTGCACAGCATTTTGAATGTAATTAATGCCACTGAATGATGCACTTAACATTGTTTTAAAAGATAATTTTGTTATTTGTATTTTACCACAATAAATAATGGTGTAAATAGTGACATTCTTTACCAAAAAAATCTACATAAACAAAAAATAAACAGCAAAATGTGAACAGAATACACAAGCTTTTGCCAGAATAGGAAAAAGAAAACAAAACCAATTTAAAAATTCATTTTATCTTCTTCCTTCACTAATATGAGGAAGACCTTAGAGATTGGGACAGCCTGGTCCCTGGACATCTGTAATTAATTATGTGCTTTCTGAATTTAGACTTCAAGGTATTACACAGTGAATATTCTACCTGTTCCTCTTGTGTTTCACTTTGGTGAGTCCAATCTGTTTAACTCTGTGCCTGTTTTTCCTCCTCCTATGGTTTTCAGCATCAGGAATCTCCTAGCTGATTCTGTGTTCATCTCAATTCTCTGGTGAAGCATGAGCCTTCAGTAGGCACCAGGCATGGGAAGGACATTGCAAATTTAGTTCTTGGTCATGCCTCATGTTGTAGTCAGCATTTGCAAGGGAACAGATTTAATACAGGACACATAAGTTATAAGATTATTTTATAGTAGTCACCCAAAAAGTGAAATGCAGAAGAGTGAAAGAGATCTGTCCACACACTAGAGACCCGAAGAATCCAGTTGAGGGCCTGGATCCCATAGCAATGTCCTGCACAAGTCCAGCTGAAGACCTAGAGACCATGGCAATGTCCTCCATGACTCCAGCTGAAGGCTTAGAGCACATGACAATGTCGTATAGAAGCCTGTATCAAGGCTCTGCACTGGGAAGTTCAAAAGGTCATTGGTGGAAGTTAGAAAATCTGTACCAGTGGAGTGAGGGATCTGTGCCAGGAGGCTGAGGGATCTGCACTGGAGCCAGGAAGTGATGCTCAAGGTAAGGACAAGAGCTCCCCTGAAGAGAACTACAGCCATCCTCAGCAACAGTGAAGACCTGAACTCCTCTGATGAGAACAGCTGAGTTCATACCAGGAAAGCCAGCATGACAAGCTTCTTCAGGAGAATCAACAGCACACCATCTTGCCCTCCAGTTCTCCTTTTATGCTTTTGGCAACAATCCTCAGGTGGGCCTTCTACACCCAGAACCATGCTGATTCAGTTCAGCCGGGTGTTACAAGTTGACCACTAACTAATCCACCACACCTCACCAGAGAAGCATTGTAGCCCATTAAGTACTGTAAGAGATGGTAAAGAACAGACCATCAAGAATGGACTATCAGAACCATTGTTTCTTTCTTTTTTATTAGTACATGTTTGTAGTATGTAATGTTTATATTCCTTCTGTGGAGGGTGTACATAACACATTTTAATTCCCTTTTTCATCCTCTTTCTCTCCCCTCTCTCTCTCCCCTCCTTCCATCTCATGATTGCCTTCCCATTTGAAAAAGATTTATCTCCCTACTTACTATTATCCATATTTTATTTTGCTCCTCATTTATTGTTGTAGTCAGGGTTTACAGGGGAATATATTTAATACAGGACACATAATTTATAAGATTATTTTATAATATTCACCCAAAGAGTCAAATCCAGAAAAGTGCAAAAAAGTGCTGCACTAGAGACCCAAAGTATCCAGCTGAGGCCCTGGATCCCATGGAAATATCCTGCAAGAGTTCAGCTGAAGAAATAGAGCCCATGACAATGTCCTCCATGAGTCCAGCTGGAGGCCTAGAGACCACAACAATGTCTCAGGCAAGTCTGTGTCAAGGTTCTGCACTGGGAAGGCCCAAAGGCCAGTGGTGGAAGTTAGAAAGTCTGTGCCAGCAGGATGCAGGATCTGTGCCAGAAGGATGAGGAATCTGCACTGCAGCCAAGAAGCAACACTTGAAGTAAGGACCAGAGGTCCCCACAAAGAGTGGTGTAGGTATATAATGACGATGACTTTGACATTGACCATGTGAGCCAAAGTTCCTGTGACAGCAAAATGGAACAAGAATTGACTGATATAGACAAAGGAAATGCAGACCTCCTTGATTCAGATGACGAAGAAAACAGCAATGTGAGTACATATTTGACTAGTTGAAATGTTGCAAAATGGACATGCAACAAATGGAATGATCCAATGTTAGAACTAAGTCTGAAAATATAGTGAAGGTCTTGGCAGGGGTGAAATGTATTGGATGAATGCCAGCACTGCCATTCAATGTTGGAAGTTATAACAGATGAAATTCTACAAGATGCTATGAAATACACAAAGGTTGAAATGCAAGTAAAATCTTCTGTATGCACCAATAGCTGTATTATTATGACATCTCACTAGCTGAACTGGAAGCATTCATAGGTCTGCTGTACTTAGCACAGATTTCTCATGGTGATTGCAGGAATGTAAAAAATGGTAGAAAAGTGATGGGTCAAAATATGGCATAAAAATTTATGCCCTTGTAGATGTGAAGACTTATTATGCTTTCAGTTTAGGCATTTATCCTATAACTCAGTCATCATGTCCTTATTCATATAGTAATAAATCAAATGATGTGGTGAACAGACTTGTTACTCCCATCTCCCAAACTAATTGGAATGTGACATTCAACAATTAGTTTACCAGTTTCCAACTGATGTTACATTCACTAGCAGAGCAGAAGTTGACCAGTGCAGGAACTGTATATAGGAACAAAGCAGAAATTACAAATGAAATGCTGTAATTTCAAAACAGAGAATTGTATAGTACAATCTTTGAATTTTAAAAAGATATGATGTTGGCCTCATACATGGCAAAGAAAAGCAAACTGGTACTGCTGATGTCAACATTTCACCATGATGGAACTATTGATAGGGAAACCTCAACAAAATGGAACCCCAAGATGTACACTTTCAACAACAAGCCCAAATGTGGAGTACATGTTGTTGATGAGTTACGCAGCAAGTATGATGTCACTTGAAACACAAAGCATTGGCCAACAGTTGTGTTTTACTCGATCCTAAACATGTGTGACATAACTAGTTCGAAAGTTTACAAAAAAAAATAACTGCAAAATATCACGGAGAAATTTTCTTAGAGCATTGGGACTGGAGATCACAAGCAATCATTTACAGCAGAGGAAAAACAAAATGTTTCTGCCCAAAAACTATACAAAAAAATTGTGGAACACACAGGTGAGCTGATAGGTGGACAGGCAGGCACAGCATCACAAAGACCCACTACAACAGCAGGAAAACAAAAGATGTCAGCTGTGCCCTACAATAAAGTACAGGAAAACAAAAAAATGTGATGTCAGTGAAACTGATACTTGTGTATGGAACATGCAATTGTCGTGTGTGAAGACTGCCTCTGGTGCAACAGTTGAAGCAAAGCTTATTTCTATGGTAGATTTTTGTTCGTGTTCACGTTGTAGTTCACATAGGTTTTTTATTTTATTTTAAAGAGAAAAAAGTAAAAATAACAAGAAAACAGAGTGTCAAAACAGGCTAGTAGGACAGTAACAATAATTAGTACATTGTGTATTGTTGTCTACATAGTAGTTATTCAGAGCACAAGATATAGGCATGAAATACTGTCCAAACAATATCAGCACAGACCTTTATTTTCAATGAACTAGAGAAACTAGCTGTACTACTATCTTAAGTATCTTGTATGTGTATATATATGTATATATGTATATATGTATATATATATATAATTTTTTTCTTTTCCCTTCTTTCCTTTCCCATTTCCCCATCACAGTTTCTCTTTGGTTTTTATAAAAAGAAGAAAAAATAGAAATAAAATAAAACAAAGTTTCAAATCAGGCTAATAAGAGAGTAAAAATTAATATATTGTGCATTGTTATCTTCATTGTAGATTCACAGAGTACAAGATATAAGCATGAAATAATGTCCAGACAATATTAGTGCAAATGTTTCTTTTCAGTAAACTAAGAGAAACTAGCTGAATAACTATCTTAACTATCTTGTGTATAATTTTTTCCCTTTTCCCTTCTTTCCTTTCCCCTTTCCCCCATTAGTTTCTCTTTTCTTTTAAACAGTTTCTTCTCAATTCACAATATCTATTGTACATTTTGGATCTTATTTACTCTTTCAGCTTCTCACACTAGTAAGACAATATGATGTTTACACGTATGGGCCTAATTTATTTCACTTATGAGTGTAGCCTGAAGTTGCATACATTGACCTATAAAAGTCTGAGTTTATCCTCCTTTATGGCTGAATAGTACTCCATTATATAAAAAAAACATCTTTTTTATCCATTCCTTGATTGATGGGCATTTGGGTTGTTTCCAAGATTTAGCTACTATAAATTGTGCTCCTATAAACACAGGTGCACATATATCACTGTGGTATGCTGTTTTTAATTCTTCTGGGAAGATATCCAGAAGAGGAATAGCTGGGTTGAATGGGACTTCTAATCCTAGTTTGTAAGGAATCTCCACATTGATTTCCACAGTGGTTGCACACTCTACACTCCCACAAACAGTGTAAAAGTGTTCCTTTTCCCCACAATCCAGTCAGCATTTGTCATTGGTTCATTACTTTTTTAAAAGAAGAAACAATAAAAAAACCAGAATTTCAAAACAAGATAATTGGACATTAACAATGTATAATGTATTACATATTGTTATCTTCAAAGAAGTTGCTCAGATTACAAGATATAGGCATGAAAAATTGATAAAACAAAGTAAGCACATACCGTTCTTTTCAATAAAATAATAGAGATTAGCAGTATAATTATCTTATCATGTGTGTGTGTGTGTGTGTCTGTATTCTTTTCCCCTCTTTTTATCTCCTTTCCCTCATCCCAGTTGTTCTTTCCTTTTGAGTGGTTTATTCCCCTTTCACTTTCACAATATCTGTTGTACATCTTGGATCTTATTTAATTTTTCTTCTTTTTACACTAGGGAGACAATATGAAGTTTACACAGGCGAGTCTGATGTATTTCACTTATGAGTATAGTCTCAAGTTACATCCATTTACCTATAAAAGCCTTGAGTTTATCCTTCTTCATAGCTGAGTGGTACTCCATTGTATTTAAAAAACACATCTTGTTATTCATTCCTTAGTTGATGGGCATTTGGGTTGTTTCCAAGATTTAGCTACTACAAATTGTGCTGCTATAAACGTGGGTTCATGTATATTGCTGTGGTATGATGTTTTTAAATCTTCTTAAAAAAAATACCCAGAAGGGGAATAGCTGGATGGAATGGGACCTCTAATCCTAGTTTTTTGAGGAATCTCCACACTGAATTCCATAGTAGTTGCACGAGTCTACACTCCCACCAACAGTGGAGAAGGGATCCTTTTTCCCCACAGCCCCCCCAGCATTTCTTATTGGTTGATTGCTTGATGATAGCCATTCTGTCAGGGGTGATATGGACTCTCATTGTAGTTTTAATATGCATTTCCCAAATGATTAATGATGTAGAACATTTTTTCATGTATTTATTTTCCACTTGTATTTCTTCATTTGAAAAGTGCTTATTCATCTCAGATGCCCCTTTTTGGATTGGGTGTTTGAATTTGAGAGGCCTGATTTTTTTCAATTCTTTATATGTTCTAGGTAGAAGTCCTTAGTCTGAGGGACAGCTGGCTAAAGTTTTTCCCATTTTGTGTGTTTTCTTCTCACTCTGTTGGTGATTTATTTTGATGTGCAAAAGGTTCTTAATAAGATGAGATCCCAGGTGTCAATTCTTTGAAAGAATGGTCTGCTCATGAACTCTTTGCCTACGCTTACGTCTTCAAGATTTCTACCTACTTTCTCTTCCAGTAGATTTAAAGTTTCTGTTTTAATATTTAGATCTTTCATCTATTTTGACTTTAGATTAGTGCATGGTGATGAACATGTGTCTAGTTTTAGTCTTTGGCATATGGAAAGCCAGTTTTTCCAGCACCATTTATTAAAGAGGCTGTCTTTCTTCCAGTGAACACGTTTGGCCCCTTTGTCAAAGATAAGGTGGCTAAGTGTGTTGGAGTTGTGTCTGCATCTTCTAATCTGTTCCACTGATCCTCAGGTCTGTTTTTTTTTTTTGTTATTGTTGTTGTTTTTGCCAGTACCATGCTGATTTTATCACAGTATCTTTGTAGTATAACTTCAAATCAGGGATTGTGATGCCTCCTACCTTGCCTTTGTTGCTCAGGACTGCCTTTGCTATTCTAGGTCTCTTCTGTTTCCAAATGAATTTTAGGAATGTTTTCTCTGTTTCTGTGAGGTATGCTAATGGTATTTTGATCTAGATTGCATTAAATCGGTATAACAGTTTTGGAAGGATGGACTTTTCACAAGATTTGTTCTTCCTATTCATGAGCAAGGGATACTTTTCATTTTCTGATATCTTCTTTGATCTCTTTTTTCAGAGTACTGTAATTTTCAATGTATATATCTTTTACCTCCTTTGTCTGATTGATTCCTAAGTATTTCATTTTTTTGAATGCTATTGTGAAGGGAGTTTCCCTAATTTCTATATCAGTGAGTTTGTTGTTTGTGTACAAGAATGCTGTTGATTTTTGAATGTTGAATTTTTATCCAGCTATGCTGCTGAATTTGCTTATTAAATCTAGTAGTCTTTTGATGGAGTTTTTGGGGTCTTCTATGTAGAGTATCATGTCATCTGCAAATAATGATAATTTAACTTCTTCATTTCCTATCCTATTCCTTTTATTTCTTGCTCTTGTCTAATTGCTCTGGCTAAAGTTCCCAGAACTATATTGAATAGGAGTGGTGATAGTGGATATTCTTGTCTTATTCCTGATTTTAGAGTGAAAGCTTTCAGTTTTTGTCCATTTAGTACAACATTGGCTGTTGGTTTGTCATATATGGCTTTTATTAGATTGAGGTAGAGACCATCTAGTCTGATTTTCTGTAGGGTTTTTATAGTGAATGAGTGATGGACTTTATCAAAAGCTTTTTCTGCATCTATTGAGATGATCATGTGATTTTTGTCTTTGGCTCTGTTGTGTATTATGTTTATTGATTTGGGTCTGTTGAATCATCCCTGCATTGCTGGGATGAATCCCACTTGGTCATGGTGTATAATCTTCATTTGCTGCGTTCTGTTTGCTAGTATTTTATTGAGAACTTTTCCATCAATGTTCATTAGAGAGATTGGCCTGTAGTGCTCTTTCTTCTTTGAGTCTTTCTCTGGTTTTAGTATCAAGGTAAAACTTGCTCCAGGAATGAGTTAGGGAGAATTGCTTCCTTTTCTACTTCATTAAAGAGTGTGAGGAGTATTGGCATTAAATGCTTTCTAAATCTCTTGTAGAATTCAGCTGTGAATCCATCATGACCTGGGCTTTTCTTTGTTGGTAAGTTTTTAAATACATTTTCAATTTCATTAACTGATATTAGGTTATTCAGAATTTTTACATATTCTTGATTCAGCTTTGGTAATTCATATGTTTCTAGGAATCTGTCCATTTCTTCTGTGTTTTCCATCATATGAGAGTAAAGATTTTTGAAGTAGGTATTGATGATCTTCTGAATTTCCATGGGATCTGTAGTGATTGCACCCTTTTCATTCCTCATTGCATGAATTTTCTTTCTTTTTTTGATAAGGTTGACTAAGGGTTTATCAAATTTATTTATTCTTTCAAAGAAACAACTCTTTGATTCATTAATTCTTTGTATTGTTTTCTTAGCCTCAATTGCATTAATTTCTGCTCTGATCTTTATAATTTCCTTCTGCATATGGGCTTGGGGCTTGACTTGCTCTTCTTTTGCTAGAAGCTTGAGGAGCAGTATTAGGTTGTTTGTGCTCATTCTGTTTTCCTGATGTGAGAATTCACTATAAATTTACCTCTTAGGACTGCTTTCACTGCATCCCACAGGTTACAGTATGTTGTATTTGCATTTTTGTTTCATTGTAGATATTCTTTTATTTCTTCTTTTATTTCATCTGAGACCCATTGGCTGCTCAGGAAGGTGTTATATAATTTCCATGTGTTTATGGAGTTTTTGCAGTTTTTTTTGCCATTAATTTCCAGTTTCATTGCACTATGGTCAGATAATATATATGGGACAATTTCAATTCTTTTGCATTTACTTTAGCATGTTCTATGGGCTAGTATCTGGTCTATTTTAGAGAATGTCCCATATGCACCTGAGAAGAATTGTGTATTCTGATGTTGTTGAGTGGAACACTCTGTAAACATCTACTAAGTCCACTTGTTCACAGGTTTGATTCAGGTCTGTTATTTCTTTGCTGATTTTTTTGTCTAGTTGATCTATCTCTTTGTGACAATGGGGTATTAAGTTCCCCCATTACAATTGTGTTATTCTTCATTTGACTTTTCATGTCTATTAATATTTGTCTTATATAGTTGGGTGCTCCTGTATTTGGTGCATATATATTTATGATTGTTATCACTTCCTTTTGAATTTTTCCCCTAACAAGTATGTAGAGACCTTATTTATCTCTTTTGATCATTTTTGGTTTGAAGTTCACATTGTCTGCAAACAGAATAATTACCCCTGCTTTTTCTGAGTTCCTGTTGCATAGAGTATTGTTTTCCATTCTTTGACTTTCAGTCTATGAGTTTCTTTTTGAGTTAAATGTGTTTCTTGTATACAGCATATTGTTGGATCTTGTTTCTTGATCCATTCTGCCAATCCATTTCTTTTGATTCATGAATTAAAGCCATTTACATTGATGGTTATAACTGATATGTATCTGCTTATCTTTGTCATGATATTTTCCTGTTGTTGGTTCCCTGCTTTTCCCCTCTGTTTCATTGCTTGATCTGCCTGGTGGTTTCTTTCTGATGTTGTTCTTGGAATTGTGGTCATTTTTATCTCTATCTAGAATATCTTTCCATATTCTTTGTAGGGTTGGTTTGGTGGTCATGAATTTCTTCGGTTGTTCTTTCTCATGGAAGTATCTGATTTCTCCATTACTTTTGAAAGATAGTTTTGCAGGGAACACAAATCTGGGTTGGAAGTTGTTTTCTTTCAGGGCTTGAAATAATTCACTCCAAGCTTTTCTTGACTGAGCATTTGTGCTGAGAATTTAGCCATGATTCTAATGAGCTTTCCTTTATAGGTGATCTGTTTATTTCTCTAACAGCTTTTAATATTCTGTTTTTGTGCAGAATTTCTGGATTCTTGAGTATTATATATCTGGGTGTAGATTTATTTTGGTTATGGCCAATTGGAGTTCTATATGCCTCACTTACCTTATGTCAGATTCTGTTCCCATGCTTGGGAAATTTTCTGGTATTACTTCTGCAAATAGTCTTTTTGTCATTTGTGTTGACTCCTGCTTTTTCATTGACACCTATCAGTCTTATATTGTTTTTCTTTGAGTCATTTTAGATCTGTTGAATTGTTATTTCCTGGTCCCTTGTTATTTTTAAGAGATTTTTCCTTTCATGATTGATAGCTGTGATGCTAACTTCAAGGTCTGAAAGTTCATCTTCAGTTTTGTTCAAGCAGTTTTGCCAGCTTTCAATGGAATTTTTAATTTCCTGAATATCTCTTTGAATCTGTTTCATTCTATTTCTTTCCTATATTGTTCATTCAAGGTTCCCATCATTTTCCTCTGATCCTCTGTTTTTTAATCTATGTCTTCTCCAGCTATGCTGAGTAATTCCCTCATTATGGTTATCATTTTTTTTACCTGAGAGATTATTTCTCATCTGATTTCCTCTATAGCCTCGTGGATTTGTTTCTTTACTTCAGTTGCTATCCAGAAATTTCAGGTGTGTGTCTTCTAATTTCTTCTATGTCAATGTCTCCTGTACTTGTTCTAGGTGGCCTGGAGGTCTGAGATTGCATTTTGATATTTTGTCTTCTCATTTCCTATTTCAAAAAATTTTTGTTTTGTTTTCTGTGATGATCATGTGAGTTTTCACAGTAGGTGGCTCTATCACTAGTATCAAGGCCTCTCTAGCAAGTCTGTTCTTCAGGGATGTCTTCCATGTGTAGGAAGTTTTTTGTTTGTGTCTGTCCCAGGATCCTACCTTCCCAATTAATTGAGTGGGATGTCAGTATCTGTTTGGCTCTATCCCCATTCCTTTGGTGTTAGGCTGTGTTGAGGTTATTACACCAGAGCTTCCCAGTATTGTTACAGAAGAGAAAACAACTGATTACAACAGATATAACATCCTAACTAAAATAGTACAATTAGCAATAACAATAGCATCAAGTACAATTTAGAAACTTACCAACTTTTGTAACTGTTGATTTTGTACTTTAGACCATAGCAGCAAAGTCTATAGTTATATAACAGAACTAATCATAAATTAGGAGTTTGTATGCAAAGTGTTTCCCCTTGGTAGAGTGGTTTTACCCTGTGGTGGGGAAATTTAGGGAGGATAGTGTATAAAACAAAGATAACTGGAAAGGAGGAAGAAGCAAGGCTGGAGGACAAAGGATGATCGTGTGAAGTTTGGGAAACTAAAGAAGGGGTAGAAAAGAAAGAATGAAGGAGTATTCGAGGGATTATCTGAACTTGGTCTCTGGGTTTGGGGGATGGGATTAGTTTTCTATGGCTGGAGTTCTCCCCAGCCATTTAGAAAAGAGAGAAAAAATGAAAACAAAGGAAAAAGAGGCAGATAAAGAGGAAAAAAGAAAAAATAGAAAAGAAAAACAAAGAAAAAAATTGAGAAAAAAGAAAAGAAAAAAGGAAAAGGATAAGAAATTAAGATAACAAATAAATCAAGATAGCATAAAATAAAATTAATTTTAAAAAGAAAGAAAGAAAAAGAGGGCTGCCCACCCATCTGCTTTTATTCCATGTGTTTTTGTCCGTAAGCACAATGCTTGTTCACCTAACTTACCACCTGCTGGTTCATATTTCAGTCTTTTCAATCTCACTAGTCTTGCCTGTCCATCATGTGCAACCTAGTCATGGTCCTCCGTGTGGCTGGTGTTCCCCTTGTCACCGGGTCCCACAGTGTAGAGAGAAGGGCCGGTCACCTGGATTCCTTCTGTAGGCCAGTTGCCAAGTCCTGGGTTCTCCCCAGGCTGACTAGCCCAGGAGTATTGATGTGAGCCAACTGTTGGCTCATATTGTTACTGCTGCTTCAGACTTTTCCAGGCTACTTGTCCCACCTGTCGATCGTGTGTGCCACAGCAGGGGCCCTACTGTGTCCCCAGCAATCTTGCGGGCCAGTCCAGGCCCTCTGGATATACAGAGGGGTCACTGGCGATCTGAGAAGCAAGCTAGGTCCCTTTGGATAGAGGGAGGGGCCACCCATGATCTTGCAGGCTCACCTTGGTCCTCTGGATAGAGGGAGGTATTGGTTGATTTCTTGATGTTAGCCATTCTTTCTGGAATGAGATGAAATCTCAGTGTTCTTTTAATTAGCATATCTTGAATGGCCAGTGATGTTCAACACTTTTTCATATATTTATTTGCCATTTGCATTTCTTCACCTGAGAAGTGTGTATTCATCTCAGATGCCCATTTTTTGATTTGGTCTTTGAATTTGGGGGCCTTATTTTTTTCAATTCTTTATATGTTTTAGATATAAGTTCTTTGAGGGACAACTGGCTATAATATTTTCCCACTCTGTGGGTTGTATTTTCACTCCATTGCTGGCTTCTTTTGTTGTATAAAAGCTTTTTAATAGAATGGGATTCCATTTGTTGATTCTTTGTACTATTTCTGTGCAGTCTGGGTTTTGTTCGTAAAGTCTCTACCTACACCTATGTCTTCAAGATTACTACCTATTTTCTCTTCCAGTAGCTTTAGTGTTTCTGTTTTAATATTTAGATCTTTGATCCATTTGACTTTAGTTTATTGCATGGTGATAGGAACAGTTCTAGTTTTAGTCTTCAGCATGTGGAAAGCTAGTTTTTCCATCACCATTTATTAAAGAGGCAATCTTTCTTCCAGTGGATGTGCTTGGCTCCTTTGTCAAAGATAAGGTGGCTGAGTGTGTTTGGAGTTGTATCTGCATCTTCTAATCTGTTCCACTGATCCTCAGGTCTGTTTTTGGCCAGTACCATGCTGATTTTATCACAGTAGCTTTGTAGTATAGTCCCAGGTCAAGAAATGTGATGCCCCCTTACTTGTCTTTGTTGCCCAGGATTGCTTTCGCTATTCTAGGTCTCTTCTGGTTCCAAACGAATTTTAGGAATGTTTTCTCTATTTCTGTGAGGTATGCTAATGGTATTTTGATCGGGACTGCTTTAAATCTGCAAAACAATTTTGGGATTAGGGCCATTTTCACTATGTTGGTTCTTCCTACCCATAAGCAAAGGATATCTTTCCATTTTGTGATATCTTCTTCAATTTCCTTTTTCAGAGTACTGCAATTTTCAATGTATAGATCTTTTATTTCCTTTGTTAGATTGATTCCTAAGTAATTCATTTTTTTTGGATGCTATTGTAAAGAGTGTGGTTTTCCTAATTTCTCTCTCAGTGAGTTTCTTCCTTGGGTATAGGAATGGCATTGATTTTTGAGTGTTGACTTGGTATACAGCTACACTACTGAATTTAGTTATTAGATCTAGAAGTCTTTTACTGGAGTTTTTGGGGTCTTCTATGTAGTGTATCATGTCATCTGTGAATAATGATAATTTAACTTCTTCCTTTTCTATCCTTATTCCTTTTATTTCTTGCTCTTGTCTAATTGCTCTGGCTAATGTTTCCAGAACTATATTGAATAGGAGTGGTTATAGTGGACATCCTTGTCTTCTTTCTGATTTTAGAGTGAAAGCTTTCAGTTTTTGAACCCTTAGTATGATGTCAGCTGTTGGTGTGTCATAGATGGCTTTTATCAGATTTCTGATTTTCTTTAAGGTTTTTATTATGAATGGGTGCCAGACTTTATCAAAAGATTTTTCTGCATCTCTTGAGATGATCATGTGATTTTTGTCTTTGGTTCTGTTAATATGGTGTATTACATTTATTGATTTGTGTATGCTAAGCCATCCCTGCATTCCTGGGATGAACCGTACTTGGTCATGATGTATAACCTTTTTGATGATTTGTTGCATTCTGTTTGCCAGTATCCTATTAAGGATTTTTGCATCAATGTTCCTTAGGAAAGTTGGAATGTAGTTTTCATTTTAGGTTGGGTCTTTCTCTTGTTTTGGAATCAGGATAATACTTGCCTCCAGGAATGATTTTTGAAGTATTGCTTCTCTTTCATTCTCCTTTAAAGAGTTTCAGCATTAGTGCCATTAGTTCTACTCTAAATTTCTTGTAGAATTCAACAGTTAATCCATCAGGGCCTGGGATTTTCTTTGCCAGTAAGTTTTAAATTACATTTTCAATTTCACTGACTGATATCAGGTTATTTAGAATTTTTATATCTTCTTGCTTTAGTCTTGGGAATTCGATTGTGTCTAGGAATCTGTCCATTTCATCTGTGTTTTCCATCTTATTAAAATATATGTTCTCATAGTAGGTATTCATAATCATCTGGATTTCTTTAGGTTCCATTGTGATTTCTCCCTGTTCATTTTTTTTGTGTGGGTACCGGGGGTCAACCTCAGGACCTTGCACGCCAGCAGGCGCCTGTGCCGCTGAGCGATATCACCAGCCCTTTTCTCGTATGTGGGTTCCAGGAGTCAAACTCGGGCCCTTGCACTTGCCAGGCAGGCACGTAGGCTGCTGAGCCATCTCACTGGCCCCTTTTTTTTTTTTTTTTTTTTTTTTTTTTTTTTTTTTGAGGCAGGATATTACTGTGTAGTTCAGGCTGCCTTGAACTCACTATGTAGCCTTGGCTGGCCTCGAACTCACAGTGATCCTCCAGCCTCAGCCTCCTGAGTGCTGGGATTACCGATGTGTGCCACCACACCTGGCTTCCCTATTCATTTCTAATTGCTTGAATTTTTATTTTTTTTCCTCTTTTTGATGAGGTTGGTTAATGGTTTATCAATTTTATTTATTCTTTCAAATAACCAACTTTTCAATTCATTGATTCTTTGTATTGTTTTCTTAGTTTCAATTGCATTAATTTCTGCTCTTATCTTTATAATTCCTCCCTCCTATGAGTTTTGGGTTTGATTTGTTCTTCTTTTTCTAGAAGTTTGAGGTTCAACATTAGGTTGTTTATTTGAGTTCATTGTGTTTTCTGTTTTCCCAATGTGAGTGTTCATTGCTATATATTTCCCTCATAGGACTGCTTTCATTGCATCCCATAAGTTTTTGTATGTTGTATCAAGATTACCATTTAATTATATATACTCTTTAATTTCATCTTTAATTTCCTCTGTAAGAGAGACAACATGGCTGAATAGAGGAAGAACCATGTTCAGAGTTACTCAGGGAAATTTAACTAAAACACAGGTAATTGGAAGACAGGGGAGGTACAAACACACTGAAACTAAAATCAATCTGACATAAGAGAATAATAGATCATGCAAAACATAGATAAAGGACTTAATAAAACATCTAGCCAGCCCACCCAACTTCTTATGGGTTGCTGGATTGGGATGACTGCCCACCATACTTGGAATCTTAAAAGAAGAAGAAAAACAAGGATATACTAAAATAATGTGACTAAATCAAGCCATACAGGATAGATTTAGGATATAAGGTCCCCTGCCTCTTCTGTCTTCCTCTAAACAGAAGACACTACAGTACAGCAGTAAATTCTGCCCACATGAACTGCTCCTTCCCTGATGATTGGCCAGTTTTCCTTTTTTTTTTTTTCTTTCCTTTTTTCTTTTCCTTTTCTTTTTTCTTCTCTTCCCTTTCCTTTCATGAACAGTGTGCTAACTGGAACTGCCAGGAACAAGATTAAAGACTACAAGGGTGCATAATAAATGGGATAGCTAACTCCTCCTCCATGACCTGTGGTTAGAGAGGTATCAGGAATTAAACAGCCTTGCACCTCAGGACTGTGCAGCCCTGGGCTGTCCCCATGCCACTGGGGCTGGGAGCAGAAAGGCACCCCAAAGCACCCCCTATCTCACCCGAGGAAGTTACAGACTACTGAAGAGGTGGGTGACAGTGGCAGTGGAATTTGTAAAGCAACAAACAGGGAGTTAGCACCCCACCTCAGGAGAAGAGTAAGAATTGGGACTGAGCAGCCTTGGATTGTAACAGCAGGGGCAGAGGACCAGACCATATCACAGCCATTTCACCCCACCCTGCAATGAATGACCTGAGAGGACAGAGACTTGCCAGTGGAAGAGAAACACAGAAGGCTGAGTGAGGACCAGGAGGAGCCAATCCTGCTCAGGACTGGGAACAGCCCCCTGTCTCTGTCTGAAAAGAAAAGAGCAACTGGGAGAGAGATGCCACAAAGAGAAACAGGGAAAGGAGTGGGAGGCCACTAAAGGACATGCAGAAAGTACTGGCTGAAGACTCTGGCCCCAGGCCCCCCCATCAGGAGTCCAAGATCAGCCTCAAATCCAGCACAAACTCTACTGTGGTCTTGGCAATATTATCCAGTAGTTTTGGACTCTTGGTGGACAACAGGAATTTTTTTTCTTCTTTTTTGGCTGGTTTGTTTCCCTTCCCTTTTACTTTTTTTTTTTTTTTTTTTTTTTGTCTTTTACCTATATTTTTGTTCTAATCTATTTGTCTTCTTTCCTCCTCTCCTCAATTTACCTCTCTAGACTTAATCATATTTTCATATGAGTTAATAGTCTTTCTGGTCAATTTCAATAATCCCTCACTTACTCCTTCATTCCTTCTCTTCTAGTTTCCCAAAGCTTGTGTAACTATCATTTGTTCTCCAGCCTGGCTTCTACTTTATTTCTTTTCAGTTATCTCTGTTCTATCCACTATCCTTCTTAAGTTTCCCCCACCACAGGGTAAAACTACTCTACCAAGGGGAAATACTGCATACACGCTCTAAATTTACAATCAGGTCTGTTATATAACTGTAGATTTTCCTTCTATGGTTAAAGTTACAAAATTAATATTTATCAGTTCATCAGTTTTTAAACTGTGCTTGATGCTATTGTTATTGCTAATTATACTACTTTAGCTAGGATGTCATATCTGTTTTAATCGGTTGTTCTCACTTCCATAACAATACTGGGAAGCTCTGGGGTAATAACCTTAACACACCCCATCACCAAAGGACTGGGAGCTGAGCCAAACAGATGCAAACATCTCACTCTTAATTAATTGGAAAGGTAGAATCTTGGGACAGACACAAACCAAGAACACCCTACACACAGAAAACATCCCTGAAGAGCAAACCTTTCCTAGAGAGGCCTTGATACTAATGATAAAGCTCCCTACTACAAAAACTTACAAGGGTCAACACAGAAAACAAAATAAAAACTTTTGAAATAGAAAGTGACAAGATGCAGAAGCAAAATGCAGCCTCAGAAATCCAGCCCACCCTGAACAAGTCCAGAGACAATGAGATAGAGGAAAATGGAAGACACACAGCTGAAATTTCTGAAATGATAGCAAGTGAAGTAAAGAAACACATCCATGAGGATATAGAGGAAATCAGATTAGAAATAATCTCTCAGGTAACAAAAAGAAATGTCAACATTCATAAAGGAATTGCTCAGCAAATCTAGAGTAGAGATAGATAAAAAAAGATCATAGGAAAGGGATGGAATATAGGAAAGAAATAGAATGCATGAAATGGAGTCAAAAAGATAACCAGGAAATTAAAAATTCCATTGAAAACTGACAAAACCACTTGAACAAAACTGAAGGTAGACTTTCAGACCTTGAAGACAGGATTGTGGCTGGTGATCATGAAAGGAAAGAGCTCTTGAAAATAACAAAGGATCAGGAAATAACAGTTCAACAGCTGCAAGACTTGTTAAGGAGAAATCTGAGAGAAGGAGATAACAATCATAAATATATCTAAGCACCAAATATGGGAGCACCCAACTATATAAGGCCTGTCCTTCCTGTGCACCCTGGTGGGGACCCTACCATGTGGCTGACATTCCCACCCATCTCTGGGCCTTTCTGCACAGTTCACCTGGATCCTGGGCAGCCTCAATGGGCAGAGCCAGTCTCTGGGCCTTCCCATGCAGTTCACCTGGATCCTGGTGGCCACCAGGTTTTTATTTTTGATGTTATCTTTTAGGTTCTGTAAGCAATTAAACAGCTGGTGCAAAAATGTTGATGTCTATTCTAAACCCTCATTCCATATTTGATATTTTATTTTATTTTATTTTATTTTATTTTATTTTATTAACATCTTATTTCCCTGCTAAGTGCATGTTGTACAGTATAGTAGGAAGCTCATGAAAACACAAAAGAGAAATGACAAAACTGCCACATAGGAAAGGAAAGCTAAGTATATGTGCTATCAGTGTAAGCAAGGTGTGTGCATAGAACATGCAGTTGTCATGTGTGAAGACTGCCTTGGTTGTGACAGTCGAAACCAAGCTTACTTTTGTGGTAGAGTTCTACTGGTATTTTCATTGTAGTTCATATAAGAATTTATTTCTGATATTATCTTTTAGGTTTTGTAAGCAAGTACATAGTAGACAGCTGGATGTGAAAATGTTGATGTCTATTCTAAACATGCAATTACATATTAAGAATTTAAAATTTTATTTTATAATATTTTATGTTCCCATTAACTACAAATTGTATAATATAATATGAACTCCTGAGAAAACAGACAGATATCAAGTATGTCCTACAAAAGGCCAGGAAAGCAAGACATATGCTTTCAGTGTAAGCGATGCACGTGTAAGGAACTTGCTGTTTTCATGTGCAGACTGCTTTAGGTGTGATAATTGAAGTAAAGATTATTTTTTTGTAGAGTGCTATTGGTATTTTCATTGTAGTTCATATAGGAATTTATCACTCATGTTCTTTTTTAGACTTTGTACACCAAAATCCAGTTGATCTTGAAAATTTTTATGCTTTTTTATAAACAGTAAATATTAAAAACTCAATACCTTATTTTTGTGGGGTTCTTCTCTTAAGTAGTCATTGTTTAATATAATAAACTCATAAAATTAAAATTAATAATTCATCAATAGAAATATTCTAAAGAATAAATGTAGGTCTGATAGACCGCATTTATGTGTCTTGATGACAAAATTAGTCTTATGCTCCAAGGGCTACAATTAGGAATTCTTTAGAGATTGGGGTAGCATGGACCAATTTAGATAATTATGAGCTCTGAGTATTGAGCCACCCAGGTCATATAATAGTCAATAATCAGCTTGTGCTGATTGGTTTCAGTACAGCTGTCTCCATAGCATTGTCTGCTGTTCACTTGGTTGTCTACATCAGGAACTCCTGTCTGACAGTGTGTTCATTTCTGCCCTGAGAATGAAGACTGACCTTCACTGGACACCAGCCATAGGAAGGTCTTCAGATCTTCACTCCTCTCTTATGACACAGCAGAGAAGCAACATAGCCCAGTAAGTTCAGAGAGAGCTGATGGATGTAAGAAAGACTCCTGAAAGTACTTTCTTCACTCATGAGAACAAACATGACAGTTGGGCAGACAAATGAGAGGAACCTATTATGAAATATACCAGTTATGAGAAATGTGAGGTTTGTATTTTTGATTGTAGTGTGAATACCAGAAAATTTTCTCATTCAAAATTTTCTTCCTACAAACCTGGCTTCTACTTAGAATTGATTTATCACCCCCAACAGCAGAAAATGTGTTTCCCTAAACTGCTTTTTAAGCATGCCACATGGGTTACAAAGGTGATAATAAAGAAGAGGAGAAGGATGACAGTAACTATAACATCATAAACTGTTTCTGAGGGCTTCCTAAGTTTTGGGTGGTGAGAAATGTTTGTATGTAGTTTGTTTCATTTCGTGTGCTTTATCTTGTAGTTATTACAACTTATTATTACATGAAAAAAAAGACAATTATAAGTAATTCATATTTGGTTGTTAGGAGAAAAAGGGAGAGCTACATTTGCATTAGAGGGTCTGAATAAGGACTCGGCATTATCAGGATACTCCTCTCAGATTGTCTCCTTGACAACACAAACAGCTGTTCCATTTCCCTGTCGCTATAGGAAAAGACCCCTTTCCTACTGAGTTCTCAATAGCTCACAGGGCAGAAAAGTGTGGAGCAGCAGTTGTAGCCCCCACGAGGAGGACACCCATAGATCACAGGCAAAGATCATAGAAAGAGTAGGACCATCATAGCTCAGTGCTGATCTCTTTCTTGCCACCCTTCTGGGATAATCATTTAGATTTCCCCATCCTTCTCCATGCTTACAATTATCACACACTCACATAAGGAGATGTAATTTTACATCTTGATCATATTCTTTTAAAGAAACTGAACAGTGTTAAGAAAAAACATACTTCAGATGTCTCATGGTTAAGATCTCTGGCCCTCTGCTTAAAAATCTCTGCAGTGTAAGAAACAATTTTTGAAAGTTGAATACATTGGATGAGAACCTGAGAATCTTATTTATCGTTAATCTTTCTGGCTCCACTTACTCTTTCTGTGATGTGAGAGGCTGTTATTGTCTATGAGCCTCAGTGTGCCATCTGAGTACATTTCTATTGCTACTGTACCAAGTAAGGTTTAAACAAACAATGATTGTTCCATTTGGATAAATCTGCAAGTTATGCACAAAATTAGGGCAAAATATGATTCAGATTATTGATAAGATAAATCACACCATTCAAGTAAAAATACCACGATCTATAGTTACAGTTAACTATTTCTGTCACAGGATATTTTATTTTTGTACAGTGACATATAAAGATTTGGAAAGAAATGACCAACTCTTGTATTTCTGATTCCCCAGAGCCTATACCTTATTAGGCACACAGGAGGCATCAAAAATTATGACATCTGCTAACATTGAATATACCCTCCCTTTGTTCACAAAAAAAATTGGCTGTAATCAGTATGGTTTCAATACTCTTTGTGCTTTCCTGTCTTCACTCACATCACTTTCAAGAAAGTCCCACAGAATTATGGATGGCATAATAACTCCTATTTGTATCCATGTCATTAACACATAGGACTTAAAATCTACTTCGTTGCTTCTACATCAGCTATTGATTCAGAAATCTAGCAGAGATTTTCGTGGGCAAAGAAAAAAAGAAGAAAAATGCAAAGAGAAGATGGCAGGTGAACATTATGCCTTGGGCTGAAACTCATTACAGACCTTCACATCATTCCTGTATCAGTGCTATTTGAAAACTATATTGACCAATACACTAGCTATTTCCATAACAATGGGATTCTTTCTTTTTAAAATTTAATGATGGATATTCATGAAGTCCCAGATTTCCCTTAGGCACCACATATGTTGCATAGATGGGGTTATTTCCTTTATTTCAACCAAGCAGCATAAGCATAGTGAGGTAAAAAGATTTACTCATATTCTGCATATAGTAGTGATCACTGATGTGGACCAAAATGTTTATTTTCTGATTTTCATCCCTGAGCAATGTCTCTTCTACTGGAACCAAATGTAAATGTTATTCTCTATGCAAGATGAAGTTTCTTGGTGCATTATCATAAAGGAATTAGTAGTAGGCCTACCACACAGATTTCTTATTAATGCATATTAATTATACAGATAAGTGGATTTCAATCTGAAATTTTTGTACAAGCACATAATATACTTTGATCTTATCCAACCCTCCCCCCTTAAACTCTTACTCCCTCCTTTCCTGATCTCCTTCTTATTTTCTAAGTCTAACTACAGGAATATTTTGATGGTATATCTCATTAAGAAGAGGATGTATGTTTTAATGACTGATTTTTTCATTGGGGAGACAGACATTGGCAATTAGTAGTAATATCGAATATTTATCCACCATGGGAAGTGAAACATCTAGCCTCCATCCTCCTAGTTTATACCATTCTCACTTGGGGGAAGTGGAATGAAGCACAGGAATGTTGAAAACATTCCCATAATTTAAATGATGCCCCAGTCTCACACAATGCTGTCTGTCAGCAAAAGCATTTGAAGTAGATGTGTGCACCTCTCAGAGAGACTCAGCGCCTGCTGAAGTAAGCTAGTACATTTCATGGCCATTAGGTGTTATGTATTTTACTACTTAGATGACCTAAGTTACTTTTTGTGGTAAGTCTGGTAAGTTTCAAAGGAAACTGTTCACAGATACACAACATAATACTGACATGGAAACACTGACAGAAAAATCTAATCATCAAAATCATGAGAATAATTCTTTTTAGGGACAAGTGTTTCCAAAGAATTTTGCAGAGATGCCAAATCTCAAATTTCATAGATAATTTTCAGATTCTCCCTAAAATATTCATTCTGATGTGAATATTGTTTTATTTTGTATATTAATATAGGTAGTGTGTATAACTGAAAAATAGTTACTATTCCATGGAACTTTCCTGAATGTCAGGAAATATTCTATGACAGTGGTTCTCAACTCTGCTATTAAAACATAACACAAGAACTTCAGATGCAGACATCCTGATGAAATTGGTTTTGGTCTGAAGCCAGACTATCTGGATATTTTAAGATATTTGCAGGTAAATATGTTAATAAACTAGATATGAAATTTAAAAGATTTTTAAAACATTTTCTGAAAACAAATAAGGCAGACACTTAGAATTCCCAGTTACAAGTAAGGGGGATATAACATTATTTATAAATATGTTTAGATTATTTCATGTCCTTTTATGCTTTGCATTTTTCCAATTAATTCCTAGTGTGACCTGAGAAAGCAGTGAGCCTTGAGCTTGGTGTGGTGGTTCATACTCGTAAACCCAGCACTCAGGAGGCTGAGGCAGGAGGATCACTATAAGTTAGTGCCCAACCTAGGCTACATAGTGAGTTCAAGTTCAGCCTGAACTACATAGTGAGAACCTGTCTCAGTAAAACCGAAAGAAAGAAAGAAAGAAAGAAAGAAAGAAAGAAAGAAAGAAAGAAAGAAAGAGAAAGAAAGAGAGAGAAAAGAAAGGAAAGGAAAAGAAAGGAAAGGAAAGGAAAGGAAAGGAAAGGAAAAAGAAAAGAAAAGAAGCAGTGAGCCTGTATTTCCTTCAGGTAGCCGAAGTAAAAGAAAGTTGCAAACCATGAATCAAGAAAGACTGATGTGTAAATATATTAATTTGAAATAGGGGGCTGGTGAGATGGCTCAGTGGCATAAGCGCCTGCCTGGCAAGCACAAGGGCCTGAGTTTGACTCCCGATACCCACAAAAAAAAATAAAAATAAAAATAAATAATAAAAAAAAAATAGGAACGTGGGACACACCTGGGCTTTGGGGTTTTCCTCAGTGCCACAGCCTTTAGTTGTAAATTAGGGAAGGTTACGATCTGGAAAACAGTGAACTACATGAGCATGATACTCCATATATACTATATGGAGTCAAGGAATAAAAAAAGAGCAAAGAGCTGTTGCATTCACCAGATAGGTTACTGATATTGTGGGGATGATACAAGTAAAACACTCTAATGGTACTTCTTATCATTATTATTTTTAAATCATTGATGAAGGCAGTGTGCACTGATGCCACATTTGTGGTCAGTGATATCTATGATATGGTGCATATAAAAAAACCCATCTTTATAAGATATTGAAATTCACCAAAACTAAGGAGAATAGTTACATGTGAAATAATTTTGAAAAGAAAAACAACATTTGGATGATCACTTGTATGCACAGTGGAGAGAAACCAGAACACCCAAGATTGTTGAGAAACTCCTGGGAGATAACTGGCTCCCCACAATGTGCTCTGATTATGAACCATCAGCTTTAATTTAGTGTTCAGATAATGTAGTGCTAGCTTACAAATACTCTAAGTCAAGGGAATTTGTCCCATTTACTGAAAATTTGTTCTTTAATTTTCTTCATTTCTTTTAATTGGAATATTTTTCTTAAAGTTGGGATAACATTACTTTTTCTCTACTTTTTTCTTAAAAGAGTAGGATGTATTTTACTGTGCTCGAGGACTTGTTAATTTTAATGTTCTTGACCTTCTTAAGTGGCTCAGTAGAGTTTTAAATTAGGTGTGTAGGGAAGAAAATGAATACCAAAGAAACCAATATGAAAATTTTTCTAAAAAGTTTGAGTTTGTTGTGGATGTAAAATATTGCTGAAGGTGATGGTACTCAAGCATAAATATTTTATTTGTAAATAGTTGCACTCAAAATATATACAGTATCTGATGCATTCTTATCTCATTTTTCCAATGAATTTTCATTTTCAAAAGGTTTCTGAACAGTATACAAATACAAAATCTATCACATGCGTCAGATTTCCATCTCATGGGTCTTTCAGAGAATCCAGAACTCCAGCCCATCCTCTTTGGACTGTTCCTGGCTATGTACCTGGTCACAGTGCTCGGGAACCTGCTCATCATCCTGGCTGTCAGCTCTGACTCCCACCTCCACACCCCCATGTACTTCTTCCTCTCCAACCTGTCCTTGGCTGACATCTGTTTCATCTCCACTACGGTCCCAAAGATGATTATGGACATTCTAACTCACAACAGGGTCATCTCCTATGTGGGCTGCCTCACACAGATGTCTCTTTTTGTCCTTTTCGGAAGTATGGATGGTATGCTTCTGACAGTGATGGCCTATGACCGGTATATGGCCATCTGTCATCCCCTACATTATGCAGCCATTATGAACCCTCAACTCTGTGCTCTCTTAGCTTTGGTATCATTTTTGCTTAGCCTTTTAGACTCCCAGCTGAATAATTTAATTACCTTACAGTGTAATTGCTTTAAAGATGTGGAAATTGCTAATTTCTTCTGTGACCCTTCTCAGCTTCTTAACATTACCTGTTCTGATACCTTTACCAATAATATAATGATGTATTTAATTAGTGTTATATTTGGTTTTATTCCCATGTCAGAAATCCTTTTCTCTTACTATAAAATTGTTTCCTCCATTCTGAAAATCCCATCATCAGATGGGAGATATAAAGCCTTTTCCACCTGTGGGTCTCACCTGTCAGTGGTTTGCTTATTTTATGGAACAGCCGTTGGAGTGTACTTTGGTTCAGCTGTGTCATCTTCCCCCAGAAACAGTGCAGTGGCCTCGGTGATGTACACTGTAGTCACACCCATGCTGAATCCCTTCATATATAGCTTGAAGAACACTGACATTAAAAATGCCCTGAGAAGACTCCACAGTAGAAAAATCTAAACTTGGGACCTAAAACATTCTATTGTAACATAAGTAGATTAAAGCATGAATGCTAAGCCTGTAGACCTGTAAATACTTCCTCCTGAATTTAATTATTGTAGTTTGATAACTTTAATTCCTCTTCATGTTTCATAGCAGAATGTAATTGAGAGGGTTGTGGAGTGAGAGGAGTGCAGTTGTTTAAAATGAGTACCAATATTTAATTTTGGAAGAGAAAACAATTTCAGATATGGGTTATGGTGAATGTTGCACAACAATTTAGATGTAATTAATGCTACTAAGTATCCATTTAAATATAACTATAATAAGCAATGTTCATAAAAAGCAGATTGGTCTTTAAAATACAAACAAAAGAACCAGACTAAATAAATAATACATATGAGCTTCCTCTTGAATAGAAGAGACCAAAACCATTGGGGACACTCACTCTTCCTTCTTCATCTTCCCTTATTATGTAGGAAGCCTTAAAGATTTGGATAACATGGGATAATTTGATTAACTATGAACTTGTGCATAGATCCTTCAAAGTAGTATACTCAGCCTGTGCCTCCAGGCCTTCAATTCGATGGGTCCATCCTGTGTGTCTCGCTCTCATAGGTGTCTGATTAAGGAGCCTCCTATTTGGTGCACTATTCCTATAAACTGTGTGGATGGAAACTGAGCCTCCATCAAGCAACTGGCATGAGAGTGTGCTGGCTGTGCATTTCATTGCTCATGACCCAGGAGAGATACAGAATAGCCCAGTTAACGCAGAGGGACATGCAGAATGGACTTTCCCTCATAATGAAGACAAGCAATATTCAACTGGTCAGCAAAGAGCACTGTGATTTAGGTCCTTGGTTGTGCTTGGGGTTCCAAAAGCCTCATTCAACATTTTGCTTTCCTTTGACCCTGGTTCTACTTCCCAGGGACATCCCACCCAGCAGGAGACCCCTTACTCACTGTCCTGTTTACTCGGTGAGTTCTGCTAGATCACAGGGCAGATTCCTATAGGAAATGCAGCCATAAACCACAAGCAAAGATCACAGAAAGTGTGTACGTGATGATTCACCACAGATCACACTTGCATCACTGACACATAGCCTCAAAACTGACCATATCCTCTTTCAAACCTTTTTTATGAAAAAAAAACTTCATAACAAAATAATAGAATAACAATAGTTAATACACTGAGTATTTTTACCTTTAAAGTAGTTAATCAGAGTACAAGATATGGGCATAAAAAAAATTCTCCAAATGATATTAGCACAAATCTTTCTTTTCAATAAACTAAGAGAAACTAGTAGTATAACTATCTTGTATTTTGTTTTTTTTCCCTTTTCCCTTCCTTCCTTTCCCCTTCCCCCCTTCCTTTTTCCTTTTCAATAATTCTTCCCATTTTGTAACATCTATTGTGCATTTTGGACCTTATCTACTCTTTCAGTTCCTCACACCAGAGAGACAATATGATGTTAACACATGTGAGTCTGATTTATTTCACTTGAGTATGGGCTTGGGTTGCAACCATTTACCTATAAAGTCTCAAGTTTATACTTCTTTAGCACTGAATAGTATCCCATTCTATAAAAAGCCCACATCTTTTTTATCCATTCCTTAGTTAATGGGCATTTGTGTTCTTTCCAAGAACTAGCTATTACAAATTGTGCTGCTATAAACATGGGTACAGATATATCACTGTGGTACGATGTTTTTAACTCTTCTGGAAAAGTACTCAGAAGGGGAATAGCTGGATGGAATGCGACCTCTAATCCTAGTTTTTTGAGGAATCTCCACACTGATTTCCACAGTGGTTGTACCAGTCTACACTCCCACCAACAGTAGATAAGTGTTCCTTTTTCCCCACAGCCCAGTCTGCAATTGTTATTGGTTAATTGCTTGATGATAGCCATTCTTTCAGGGGTGAGATGGAATCTCAGTGTTGTTATAATTTGCATCTCTCAAGTGACCAGTGATGTAGAATATTTCTTGGTATATTTATTTGCCATTTGTATTTCTTCATCTGAGAGGTGCATATTTATCTCAGATGCCCATTTTTGGATTGGGGTTTTGAATTTGGGGGGCTGGATTTTTTTCAATTCTTTATATGTTCTAGATAGAAGTCCTTTGTCTGAGGGACAACAGGCTAAAACATTTTCCCACTCTGTGGATTGTCTTTTCACTCTGTTGGTGATTTCTTTTTCTGTGCAAAACCTTTTTAGTAAGATGAGATTCCAGTTGTTGATTCTTTGAAGTATTTTCTGTGCAGTCTGGGTTTTGCTCATGAAGTCTCTGCCTACACCTATGTCTTCAAGATTTCCACCTACTTTCTCTTCCAGTAGATTTAATGTTTCTGTTTTAATATTTAGTTTAGTGCATAGTGATAGACATGGGTCTAGTTTTAGTGTTTGTCATGTGCAAAGCCAGCTTTTCCAGCATGATTTATTAAAGAGGCTTTCTTCCAGTGAACATGTTTGGCCCCTTTGTCAAAGATAAGGAGGCTGAGTGTGTTTGGAGTTGTGTCTGCATCTTCTAATCTGTTCCACTGATGCTCAGGTCTGGTTTTTTGCCAGTACCATGCTGATTTTATCACAGTAGCTTTGTAGTATAATTTCAAGTCAGGGATTGTGATATCCCTTGCCTTGCCTTTGTTACACAGGATTGCTTTTGCTATTCTAGATCTCTTCTGGTTCCAAATGAATTTTAAAAATGTTTTCTGTATTTCTGTGAGGTATGTTAATGATATTTTGATTGGGATTGCACTAAATCTGCATAACGATTTTAGGACTATGGCCATGTTCACTATGTTGGTTCTTCCTATCCATAAGCAAGGGATATCTTTCCATTTTCTGGTATCCTCTTCAATTTCCTTTTTCAGAGAACTGTAATTTTCAATGTACAGATCTTTTAATTCCTCTGTTAGATTGATTCCTAAGTAATTCTTTTTTTTATGCTATTGTGAAGGGTGTGGCTTCACTAATTTCTTTTTCAGTGAGTTTGTTGTTTGTGTACAGGAATGGTATTGACTTTTGAGTGTTGACTTTGTATCTAGCTATGCTACTGAATTTGCTTATTAAATCTAGTACTCCTTTGGTGGAGTTTTTGGGGTATTCTATGCAGAGTGTAATGTCATCAATGAATAATGATAATTTAACTTCTTCCTTTTCTATCCTTATTCCTTTTACTTCTTGCTCTTGTCTAATTGCTCTGGCTAATATTTCCAGAACTATATTGAATAGGGGAGGTGATAGTGGACATCCTTGTCTTGTTTCTGATTTTAGAGTGAAAGCTTTCAGTTTTTGAACATTTAGTAAGATGTTAGTGGTTGGTTTGACATAGATGGCTTTTATCAGATTAACATAAAGACCTTCTATTTTCTGTAGGGTTTTTATCATGAATGGGTGTTGGACCTTGTCAAATGGTTTTTCCACATCTATCAAGATGATTGTGTGATTTTTGTCCTTTGCTCTGCTGATATGGCATATTATATTTACTGACTCATATATGTTGAACCATCCCGGCATTCCTGGGATGAATTCCTCTTGGTCATAATGTATAATCTTCTTGATGATTTGCTGCATTCTGTTTCCTAGTATCTTATTGAGGATTTTTGCATCTATGTTCATTAGGGAGATTGACCTATAATTCTCTTTTTTGGTTGGATCCCTCTCTGGTTTTGGTATCAGTGTAATGCTTGCTTCCAGGAATGAATTTGGGATATTGCTTTCCTTTCTATTTCATTGAAGAGTTTGAGAAGTAATGTCATTAGATCTCCTCTAAATTTCTTGTAGAACTCAACTGTGCATCTATCAGGACCTGGGCTTTTCTTCGTTGGTAAGTTTTTAATCGCATGTTAAATTTCACTGACTGATATTGGGTTAATTAGAATTTTTATATCTTCTTGATTCAGCTTTGGTAGTTCATATGTATCTAGGGATCTCTCCATTTCATCTGTGTTGTCCATTTTATAAGAATAAAGTTTCACAAAGTAGGTATTGATGATCTTCTGGATTTCTGCAGGATCTGTTGTGATTTCACCCTTTTCATTCCTAATTGCATGAATTTGAGTCTTTTCTTTCCTTTTTTTAATAAGGTTGGCTAAGGATTTATCAATTTTATGTATTCTTTCAAAGAACTAACTCTTCAATTCATTAATTCTTTGTGTTTTTTTTTTGTTTTTTTTTTTTTGTTTTGTTTTGTTTTGTTTTGTTTTTTAGTCTCAATTGCACTGATTTCTGCTCCGATCTTTGTAATTTCTTCCCTCATATGAGCTTTGGGCTTGATTTGTTCTTTTTCCAGAAGCTTGAGATTCAACATTAGGTTGTTTATTTGAGCTCATTCTGTCTTCCTGATATGGGTATTCACTGCTATAAATTTTCCTCTTAGGACTGCTTTCATCGCATCCCATAAATTCTAGTATGTTGTATCAACATTATCATTTAGCTGTAGATATTATTTAATTTCTTCTTTAATTTCATCTATGAACCATTGGCTGTTCAGGAGGGTGTTATTTAATTTCCATGTATTTATGGAATTTTTGTGGTTTCTTTTGCTGTTGATTTCGAATTTCATTGCACTATGGTCAGATAATATGCATGGAATAATTTCAATTCCTTTGCATTTCTTACACATGTTCTATATGCTAGTATGTGGTCTATTTTGGAGAACATCCCATGTTGTTGTAGTCAGGGTTTGCAAGGGAAACAATACAGGACACATAATTTATAGGATTATTTTATAGTAGTCACCCAAAGAGTCAAATACAAAAAGAGTGCAGGAAATCTGTCCACACCCTAAAGACCCAAAGAATCAAGCTGAGGGCCTAGATTCCACAGCAATGTCCTGTATGAGTCCAGCTGAAGATCTAGAGCCCATGGCAATGCCCCCACAAGTCCAACTGGAGGCCCAGAGCCCACAACAATGTCTCATGCAAGTCTATTTCATGAATCTGTGCTGGGAAGGCCCAAAGGTCAGTGGTGGAAGCTAGAAAGTCTGAGCCAGTGGGATTAAGGATCTGTGTCAGCAGGCTGAAATATCTGTACCAGAGCCAGGAAGCGATGCTCAAAGTAAGGACCAGAGCTCCCCTGAAAATTACCACAGCCATTCTCAGCAACAATGAGGTCCCAAGCTTCTCCAATGACAAGAACAGCCAAGTTCCTATCAGGAAAGCCAGCGCAAGAAGCTCCTCAAGGAGAACCAACAGCACCCCCTCTTCCTCTTCAGTTCTCCTTTTTATGTTGTTGGCAACAGTCCTCAGGTGAGCCCTCCACACCCAGCACCACGCTGATTCAGTTCAGCTGGGTGTTACAAGTTGACCACCAGTTGTCAGTCCACCACACATGTGCAGCTGAGAAGAATGTGTACTCTGATGTTGTGGGAGGGAACACTCTGCAGACATCTACTAAGTCCATTTGTTCATGGCTTTGGTTCAGTTCTGATACTTCTTAATTGATTTTTGTCTAGTTGATCTATTTGTGACAATGGGGTGTTAAGGTCCCCCATTATAATTATGTTAGTGCTTATTTGATTTTTCATGTCCATTAATATTTGTTTTATAAATTTGGGTGGTCCTGTATTTGGTGCATACATATTTATGATTATAATCTCTCCTTCTTGGAATTTTCCTTTAACAAGAATTTGGTGAACTTCTTTATATCTTTTGATCTGTCTTGGCTTGAAGTTCACATTATCTGTAAATAGAATAGCTGCCCCTGCTTTTTTCTGGGTTTCTGTTGCATGGAATACTGTTTTCCACCTTTTGACTCTCGGTCTATGAATTTCTTTCTGAGTTAAATATGTTTCTTGTATGCAGCATATTGTTGGCTCTTGTTTCTTCTTCCATCCTGCCAGCCTATTTCTTTTGATTGATGAGTTGAGACTATTTACATTGATGATTATAACTGACATGCATTGATTTATCCTTGTCATATTATTATCTGCTGTTGGTTCCTTGTTTTTCCTGTTTAATTGCTTGCTCTGTCTGGTGGCTCCTTTCATTGATGTTCTTGGATTTGTGCACATTGTTATCTCTCTCTACAGTATCTTTCAGAACATATAGTAGAGCTGTTTTGGTGGTCATGAATTTCTTCAGTTGTTCTTTGTCATGGAAGTATCTTATTTCTCCATTAATTCTGAAAGACAGTTTTGCAGGGTACATCAATCTGGGTTGGAAGTTACTTTCTTTCAGACTTGGAATACTTCACTTCAAGCTCTCCTTGTCTTAAGGGTTTGTGTTGAGAAGTCTGCTGTAATTCTGATGGGCTTCCCTTTATACATGATTTGTTTCTTTTCTCAGCTTTTAATATTCTATTCTTGTGCTGAATTTCTGGAATCTTGATTATTATATGCAGTGTAGATTTATTTTTGTCATGGCTAATTGGAGTTCTATATGCCTCATTTATGTGTATGTCAAATTCTTTTTTCCATACTTCTGCCATTACTTCTGTGAACTGCTTTTTTATGTCATTTGTCCTGGCTCCTGCTTTTTCATTGACTCCAATCAGTCTTATATTATTTTTCTTTGCATCATCTTGCAGCTGTAGGATTGTTCTTTCATGGTCCCTTGTTATTTTTAAGAGATCTTTCTGTTCATGATTGCTAGCCAAAATCCTGTCTTCTAGGTCTGAAATTCTGTCTTCACTTTTGTTGAGGTGGTTTTGCCAATTTTGAATAGAATTTTTGATTTCCTGGATATTGTTTGAATCTGTCCTATGGATTGTATTTCTTTCCTATGTTGTGCATTAATGGTTTTCATCATTTTCCTATGCCCCTTTATTTTTTATCTACTTTATGCTCCTCTAGTCTAGACTCACTGAGTAAGTCTTTCATCCTGTTCATCATCTTTTTTTTACCTGGGAGATTATTTCTTATTTGATTTCCTCTGTAGTCTGTGCACCTCTTCTTGAACTTCTGTTGCTATCATTTCAGAAATTTCTGATCTGTGACCTCCATTCTTCTACCTTATTATCCCTTGGACTTGTCCTGGATAGACCAGAGGTCTGGGGTTGTGTTTTGCTTCTGTGTCTTGTCATTTTATATTTTTTAATTTTATTCTATTCTTTTCTGTGTTGATGCCTGTATATTTCTTATAGTAGGTAGCTTTATCACTAATATTGAAGCCTCCCTAGGAAATGTCAGTTCTTCAGAAGTGTCTTCTATGTGTAGGAAGTTCTTGGTTTTTGTGTCTGTCCCAAGATCCTACCTTCCCAATTTATTAAGGATGAGAAGTTGCCATCTATTTGGCTTAGGCCCCAGTCCTTGGAAACTGGACTACGGTGATGGTTAAGACCCCAGTCAGTGTTGTTATAGAAGGGAGAACAACTAATTACAACTAGTATGACATCCTGGTTAAAGTATTACAATTAGCAATGACAATAGCATCACGCATGACCTAGAATCTGACAAACTGTGGCAACTCTTGATTTGCTATCTTTAACCACAGGGGCAAGATCTATAGTTATATAACAAAACCCAACATAAATCAGGAATTTGTGTGCAGTGAGTTTCCCCCTAGTAGAGTGATTTTACTCTGTAGTGGGGGAATTTAAGAGGTATAAGGGACAAAACAGAGCGAATTGAAGAGAAATATAGTTGAAGCAAGGCTGGAGGACAAAGGATGACCAAACAAGCTTTGGGAAGCTGGAGAAGAGGGCAGGAGAGAAAGAATGAAGGAGAACGCAAAAGATTATTGAAGCAAATCAGAAAGGTTAGGGACAATGTTCACTCACAGGAAGATAACCTAAGATCAAGAGAGATAGTTGAGAGAAAGAAGATGAATAGAACAGAAATACATGTATAAACCTAAAAGAGAAGAAAGAAAAAAAACAAAAAACAAAAAAAGCCAAACCAAAAAAGCCCAACCACGGCCGGTGAGATACCTCAGCAGCATAAACGCCTGCTTGGCAAGTGCGAGGTCCTGAGTTCAACTCCCGGTACCCACATTAAATAATAATAATAATAATAATAATAATAATTTAAAAAGCCCAACCAGACAATATAAGGGAAACAATACACACAAACAAAGAAAAAACAATCCCTCTGGTGTCCACTGTTCTGTGGTAGTGTCCAAATCAGCATCCCACCAATTCTGCATAGGATTAGTGCTGGATTGAATGTGAGGCTGATCTTGGCCACTGGGCATGGGGGCTGTGGCCAATCTTTAGCCAGATGCTTTCTGGATGACCTGCCCACTACTCCTTACCCTGTTGTCTCTGCCTTGCTCTCCAGGTTGCTGTGGCACCCTCAAACAGAGGCAGCCTAAGGCTGCTCCCAGTCCCATGTACAGTTGGCCCCTCCCAGACCTTGTACAGCCTGCTCCATTCCACACTGCTGTTTCCTCTCCCACTCTGCCCTCCTCATCCTGCACTGCGCTGGTGGTCGCAAGATTGTCCCATGCTGGTCATTGCAAGTTGGAGGGAGTGCTGACTTCCTGGCCAGAGGGTGCTTGCACCACTTTCACAGGGTGGGGTAATGTTTGTTTCCCACTCCTTGTCTCCACACTGTAGGTCACAGGTTGGAGGGAGTTGCTGACCTCCCGGTCCAAGGCTGCTTGTGTTGCTGGTCGCAGAGCAGAGAAGTGCTTGTCCCAGGTGCCATGGGATGGTCCAAGTCCCTCTCTTGTGCCGGTCATAGGGCAGGAGGAGTTGTGTTGTTTCACTAGCAATCCTCAGTGTGTGGCCGGTCCCTAAACTTGTCACTAGAGGTTCCAGTTAGCAGTTACAGTGCTTGACAGAGAAAGAAAAATAAAAAGAAGAAAGAAAAACCAAACAAAAATACTGGTGGCCCATTGGGGTGGGAGCTGTCACTCACCCCTGTGTGTGCCAGTGAAATTTGTTGCCAGGCTGCAATGTCCTCTGTTTGGAGGAAATCAAAACAGGGGAGCGGCCTTATATTCTAGATCTATCCTGTGTGGATTGAGTTTGCCACACCTTTGCCATCTCTCCATTTTGTTTTTTTCTGTTTTGTTTTGAGGGGGAGCTTCCTGGGAATGGCAATTCCTGCTCCAATCCTGATCCCGCTGGCAGGAAACCCACCAGCAGCCCTGTGGGCTGGTTTATGATTTTATAAAGTCCTATGCCTATGTTCTGTTTGATCTACAAGTCTCTTATCTCAGATTAATTTTGGTATCAGGATGTATGTCTCTCCCTTTCTTCCAATCACCTGTGTTTTCAGGTGATTTCCTCTAAGAAACTCCAATGTGAGTCCTCCTTTATTCAGTCATGTTGTATCTCCTCTCTTTTAATCTTATATACCATTCAATTTGAAAAGGAGAAGGTGTGCCAGCTCTTTGATTTAATTCCTACTTGGGAAACTACGAAGTGTTTAAGAATATACCTCAAACATCCCTGTGGTTAAAGCCTCTGAAATTCTGCTTAAAGTCTGCTTTTTATGGTTGGGAAACAATGAAAATGTTTAAAGACCCAAATCCAGAAGATTACCATTTAATTTTGCTTGCTTTTGGCTCCACTTATTGTACCCACGACTAAGAAAACATTGCAAGAGACTCAGCATTGCGATCTTTGTGACCTGCCTTTCCTGCCCCTGCCCAGGCCTGACCTTTATCATCCTGCCCTCACATCCTGCCGGCGTCTGTTTGTCCCTACCCATAAACCAGGCCCCGCTTTACTAGGCCCTACCCTAGTGCCTCTCACCTCTCTAGCGGCCCTGCCCCTCGGCACAGCCACGCCCTCGTTCAGCTCACTGTTGATCTGTTTATCTGACTGCACGGAGTAAGGTTAAATAGACAGCAGGGGCTCACTTGTCATATGTATGCTACAAATAATAAGGGTAAGTAGAATTTAAGTGTTACTATTATTAATAATGATAAGATTTATCTTCACACAATGTAAGTCAAATGTCTTGTAGCATGAAGTTATTTTCTTATTTTTATAAATTGATATTGTGTATTTCTATTCCTATTTTTCATTATATACTTCTATTTCTCCAGAGGACTTGTTTGGCACAGAGGACTCATTACAAATAAAAAAAAAATTCTGCTAAACATTGAATGAATCTTTCATTTTTCGCAAAGCTTTGTCATAATCAATGTGGGTCATGACACCTGGTGTTTTCCTGTCTGTCCTTTCACCCCTTACAGGAATGTCCCATAAATGCCAGACAAAATAAATAAGTCTTATTTGGGTCTATGCCATGGACACATATATCCTCAAATGTCATTTATAAGCATTTACAACATTTAATTACCAACCCATCATGTTGGAGATTTAAATTGGCATAAAAATGTTTTAAAGGCATGATAATGAGAGGCAGACAAAACTCATTGCCTGGCCTCAGAACAATTTTAGACTTTCATATCATCCCAATTTTGTTTATCAATATACTATTTCCTTAATGACAGAAATACCTGTGTAAAAAACCCATTATGACAAAATACTTGTTTACATGACACACATGTTGTAGATGTGGCACTATTCTCCCTGCTTTCTACCCAGTCTAAACACTAGTATTGGGCTCAAGGATTCTTTGGCTGACTCCCATTACAGGGCAAAGTCTCTTCTACTGGAGCCAAACAGAGGGTGATCCAGCTGAGACATCTGTCAACCCACTGATTGCCAGGGTTGATTCGGCAGATCCGGATGGCTAGACAAGTGTCTCTGTCCTCCCTCACTGTGCCATGTGCCTCCATCCTGAGCTGTGCACTTGGTCAAAGAGAAAAAGATGAGGACCATTCTTTGGTCAAGGGTGTACCAGCAGCTGTGCTCCCTGCCAGGACCTCCAAACAAGCTCCAAATAGAAATAATATTCCCCATATAACATGAAATTTCCTGATTAGTCATCATAGGATTATTATTAATAGATGGACCTCAAGGATATTTTTGAAGATACATATTAAGAAAAGAGGATTAAAATGCTAATGACTGATTTTTAAAAATCAGGACAACAAATACAGTAGATTGTAGTAGTAACATTGGCCATGTACAAATTTTGGAAGTCAGATAACTATCCTATACCAAATATTATGAAGGAATCTCACTTAAGTGACATGGCAAGAGACACAGCTATTTTCAAAGGCTCATTGTAATAATAAAATAACAACTGAATTTCAACCTTCTATCTGGTAATACAGCCTATGCCGTTAAACATTGTATATATTCATATGAACAATACAGAGAAACTTAAAACCACATGTTGATGTAAAGTAGCACATTTCTGGGACAACAGGTGTTGTTTTGTATAGTATTAAGTTCAGCTTTAGGTAGTCTTCAGGTAAGTTTCTTAAGATAACTCTTTATGAATGAATACATCAATATTGACCCAGAAACACTGACAGGAAAACAAAACCACCAAGTTCCCAAAAGTAGTTGCCTTTGGGGTGCAGGTGAGTGGAACGTGCAGGTATATCAAGAACTCAAATTTCACAAATGATAATTCAAACAAATATCAACTATTATATCTGAAGCAATATAGATAATATATTATTGATATAAAAACACAATACTCAGGGACCATGATTTGCATATCAGGAAATAACCTCAGGTAATGATTCACAACCCTGGTGTAAATAATGACCACCAAAATTTGTCATAATAAAAATCCATTCTTTGGTAGAATTAATATGAATTAACAATTATAATTAACAAAAAGGAAGTTACCACTAAGAATTTCAGGGGGCCGGTGAGATGGCTCAGCGGCATAAGCGCCTGCCTGGCAAGTGCGAGGTCCTGAGTTCGACTCCTGGTACTCACATACGAAAAAAAGGGGGGGAGGAAAAAGATGGCGGATGAGTAAGAAGCAGGCAGCGAAACTCTCTCTAAAAGTTACCATTGGAACAGGGGAATATAGCAACCGGGAAAGCGCAGGAGGGGGGGAAATGCCTCCCCGGAACCCAGAAAAGTTCTGAAGCACAATCTGGGACCCCCGGCACCAGTGAAGGGTGATTTCCAACAAAGAAGAAGGAGCAGACCGCGTGCACGCACCTTCTACCATCCCAGGAATCGCAGCGCGACAGAAGCTCAATTCTACGGACACACAGTGACAGCTGGCACCCAGGGAGCCCCCACAGAGGATCCTGAGACAGCGGCGAGGTGGGGGAGTGGTGGAGAACTGCGCTGGCCAGCGGTGAGTGTCTCTCAGCCACAGCCGCCCCTCGCCAGGGAGCAACCGGCCGGGCGCCATTGTGGGGGGTGTGGCGAAACTCAGAGCGGCGCGAAAGAAAAACAGCGCTGCACACTCGTGCTCCAGACAGGGCAGCGCGGGGCCTCTCAGGCCCACGAAAGTGTGCTGAGGTCAGCAGGCCAAGGAGACTGGTCTCTCAGCCACACCTGTCCCACGCCAGAGAGCGACTGGCCTGGTGCCATTGTGTGGGGCGTGGTGAGAATCAGAGTGGCGGGAAACCAGTGGAGGGAACCCACGCTCCAGACAGCGCGCTGCGCCTCTCAGGCCCAGGGATAGTGAAAGGGCACTGAGAGCGGCAGGCGACCTAGACTGGTCTCTGCCTGAAAGTACGCACCTCTACTCACCGTCCTGCCAGAGGGCCGCTCCTGGCTTACTGGGACCGACCTGCACGGAACAGGATTCTGTCACCACACGGTGCCTGCCTACAGCAGAGTCAACACCTGGAACTGATTCTTTTTATTTTTTTTTTATTTTTTTTTTATTTTTTTCTCACTCATTTGTTTTTTTTGTTCTGGCGAAGGTTTTTTTTTTTTTTTTTTCTGGTGGGGTTTTATTTTTGTTTTGTCTGTTTTATTGTTTTTATCTTCCTTTTTGTTTCTGTATGTGTATTTGCTCTTTCCTTCTTATTCTCTCTGGTTTTTTATATGAGTGTAAACAGCGCCTCTAACTTCTTTGTGATTGTGGTTGTGATCTGTTCTTCCTTTTATCCCTTCCTTCTCTTTTTACCACCAGTCCTCTGCACCAGTGTCCCAATTTTAGTGGGATCCCTCTTGGTCCTCTAGCCTTACATCTAATTCCTTCCTATTCTCCCAACACTCTATTTCCTCCTTAACTCATTTTAAATTTAAACTCCTCAGGGAAAAATTGACATACATAGGACTTGTATACTGCATATAATTTTTCTGGTGTGTTTTAGATTTTGTTATATAACCGCAACTCTATACAGCTAAAAGTGGTAAATAACTGGTTAGCTCAGTCTGTCATTTTCTAGGCTGTGTTTGATGCTTTAGTTACCATTATAGCCAAATGTGAAATAATTGTTCTAAACATCTTTCCTTCCTGATATTTCGTGATTGAGATTGACTAAGGGACACAGAAAATACAGTGGCACAGTACCAAAGAATCAAGGACTGGGCCAAACAGGTAGCAACTTTGCATACCCAATGAATTGAAGAGGTAGGATCTGGCAGAAAGCTCAAAACCCAAAAGCAAGCTCCACTTGGAAGATACTGCAGAGAAGTAGTCATCTTCTAAAGATCTTAAACACTAGCAATAAAGTAACCTACCATAGGTAATTTGCAAACATCACCCCAGGAATTAAAGAAAAAAAAATGAGACGACACTTAAACAAGATGCAACCCCACACATCCAATTCACCAAAGGCAAACCTAGGGGGCAATGAGGTGGGACAATCTGAAAGCCACCCACCTGGCCTATCTGAAGTGGTAACAACAAAGCAACTGAATGAGGCTCTGGAAAAAATTAAAACAGAAATAATCTCACAGATAACTGCAGAGATAATGTCCACATTGAAGACCATGCTTAAGGACACTATAGCTGATACAGACAAAAAAATAGATGAGCTTAAGAAAACTATAGAAACAATGAATGCTCAGCATAGGAAAGAAATGGAATCCATAAGGCAGATTCAAGCAGATATCCAAGAGAACAAAAATTCCATTGAAAGTATTTGTAGCAGATTAAGCCAATGCGAGGACAGGATCTCAGATATAGAAGACAGGCTTGCAATTAGTGATCATGAAAAGGAAGAATTCTTAAAAACAGCAAGGGACCATGAAAAATCAATTCAGAAGCTGCTAGATGACTCAAAGATAAACAACTTAAGAATAATTGGAATAAATGAAAAAGCAGGAGATAGCATCAATGACATTAAAACCTTGTTCAAAGACATAATCAGGGAGAACTTTCCTGGAAGAGAAAAGGAATTTGACACCCCTATAAGTGAAGCTTTTAGAACACCAACTAGACATGATCAAAAAAAAACTTCAGCCAGACATATTATAGTCAAGATCCCAGAAATTCAACAGAAGGGCAGAATCTTAAAAGCTGTTAGGGAGAAGAGACAAATCACCTATAAAGGAAAACCCATCAGCATCACAGCTGACTTTTCAGCACAAACCCTCAATTCAAGAAGAGCTTGGAATGATGTATTTCAAGCTCTAAAGGAAAATAATTTTCAACCCAGATTGATGTACCCTGCAAAACTATCTTTCAAAATTGATGGAGAAATAAAATACTTTCATGACAAAGAACATCTGAGAAAATTTATGACCACCAAACCAGCACTCCAAAATGTTCTGAAGGACATTCTAGAAAGAGATAGGAACCCCAACAGAAGGAAACCACCAGGCAGGGCAGATAATTAAATAGCAGGAAAGGGGAAAAACAAAGAGTGGGAACCAACAACAGGAAAATATCATGACAAGTATAAGTCAATACATATCAGTTTTAACCATCAATGTTAACGGTCTCAATTCACCAATCAAAAGGCACAGACTGGCGAAATGGATCAAGAAGCAAGATCCAACAATATGCTGTATACAAGAAACACATTTAATTCAGAAAGAAATTCATAGACTGAAAGTCAAAGGATGGAAAACAATACTCCATGCCACAGGAACCCAGAAAAAAAGCAGGGGTAGCTATTCTTTTTGCAGACAAAGTGAACTTCAAGCCAAGAAGGATTCAGAGAGATAAAGACGGTCATTACATCCTTGTAAAGGGAACAATCCAAGAGGAAGAGATAACGATCATAAATATATATGCGTCAAATACCAATGCTCCCAGCTATATAAAACAAGTACTAAAGGACATGAAAAAATCAAATAAGCACTAATACAATTATATTGGGAGATCTCAATACTCCACTGTCACAAAAAGATAGATCAACTGGACAGAAAATCAATAATGAAATAGTAGAACTGAACCAAACTTTTGAACAAATGGACTTAGTAGATGTCTACAGAGTGTTCCATCCCACAACATCAGAATACACATTTTTCTCAGCTGCACATGGGACGTTCTCCAAAATAGACCACATACTAGCTCATAAAACCTGCTTAAGTAAATGCAAAGGAATTGAAATTATCCCATGCATATTATCAGACCATAGTGCAATGAAATTGGAAATCAATGGCAAAAGATCCCACAAAAACTCCCTAAACACATGGAAATTAAACAGCATCCTCCTGAACAACCAATGGGTCACAGATGAAATTAAAGAAGAAATTAGTCACTTTCTACAACTGAATGATAATGACAGTACAACATACCGGAACTTATGGGATACAATGAAAGCAGTCCTAAGAGGGAAATTTATAGCATTAAACACTTATATCAGGAAAATAGAGCAAGCACAAATAAACAACTTAAGGGTGAACCTCGAGCTTCTAGAAAAAGAAGAGCAGGTTAAGCCAAAAGCCCATACAAGGGAGGAAATTATAAAGATCAGAGCAGAAATTAACGTATTGGAGAATAAAAAAACAATACAAAGAATCAATGAAGCAAAAAGTTGGTTCTTTGAAAGAATAAATAAGATTGACAAACCCTTATCCAACCTTATTAAAAAAAAGAAAAGAACTCAAATCCATGCAATTGAAAATGAAAAGGGTGATATCACGACGGACCCTGCAGAAATCCAGAAGATCATCTATACCTATTTTGAAAATTTATATTCTACTAAGATCGAAAATGCAGAAGAAATGGACAGATTCCTAGATTCGTATGAATTACCAAAGCTGAATCAAGAAGATTTAAAAATCCTAAATAAACCAATATCAGCCAATGAAATTGAAGATGTAATTAAAAACCTCCCAACAAAGAAAGGCCCAGGCCCTGATGGATTCACTGCCGAATTCTACAAGAAATTTAGAGAAGACCTAATGCCCCTACTTCTCAAACTTTTCAATGAAATTGAAAGGGAAGCAATACTCCCAAATTCATTCCTGGAAGCAAGCATTACCCTGATACCAAAACCAGAGAAGGACCCAACTAAGAAAGAGAACTACAGGCCAATCTCCCTAATGAACATAGATGCAAAAATCCTTAATAAGATACTGGCAAACAGAATCCAACAAATCATCAAGAAGATTATACACCATGACCAAGTTGGATTCATCCCAGGGATGCAGGGATGGTTCAACATACGTAAATCAATAAATGTAATACAGCATATTAACAGAACCAAAGACAAAAATCACATGATCATCTCAATAGATGCAGAAAAAGCTTTTGACAAAGTCCAGCACCTTTTCATGATAAAAACCCTACAGAAAATTGGAATAGAGGGTCTTTATCTCAATCTGGTAAAAGCTATCTATGACAAACCAACAGCCAATATTATACTAAATGGCCAAAAACTGAAAGCCTTCCCTCTAAAATCAGGAACAAGACAAGGATGTCCACTGTCCCCACTCTTATTCAACATAGTTCTGGAAACTTTAGCCAGAGCGATTAGACAAGAGAAAGAAATAAAAGGAATAATGATTGGAAAGGAAGAAGTTAAATTATCATTATTTGCAGATGACATGATACTCTACACAGAAGACCCCAAAAACTCCACTAAAAAACTGCTAGATTTAATAAGCAAATTCAGTAGTGTAGCTGGATACAAAGTCAATACTCAAAAGTCAATAGCCTTCCTGTACACAAATAACAAACTTACTGAAAGAGAAATTAGGGAAACAATACCTTTCACAATAACATCCAAAAAAATGAAATACCTAGGAATCAACCTCACGAAGGATGTAAAAGACCTCTATACTGAAAACTACAGAACTCTGAAAAAGGAGATTGAAGAGGATATCAGAAAATGGAAAGATACCCCTTGCTCCTGGATAGGAAGAACCAATATAGTTAAAATGGCCATACTTCCAAAATTGTTATACAGATTTAATGCAATTCCAATCAAAATTCCAACAGCATATCTCACAGAATTAGAGAAAACAATCCTAAAATTCATTTGGAATCAGAAGAGACCTAGAATAGCAAAGGCAATTCTGGGCAACAAAGGCAAGGCAGGGGGCATCACAATCCCCAACTTGAAATTATACTATAAAGCTACTGTGATAAAAACAGTGTGGTACTGGCAAAAAAAACAGACCTGAAGATCAATGGAACAGATTAGAAGATACTGAAACAACCCCAGACATACTAAGCCACCTTATCTTTGACAAAGGTGCCAAACACATTCGCTGGAAGAAAGATAGCCTCTTTAATAAATGGTGCTGGAAAAACTGGCTCTACACATGCCGAAGATTAAAACTAGATCCATATCTTTCACCATGCACTAAACTAAATTCAAAATGGATCAGAGATCTAAATATTAAAACAGAAACATTAAATCTGCTGGAAGGTAGGATAGGTAAAACCCTTGGAGACATTGGTGTAGGCAAAGACTTTATGAATAAAAAACTCAACTGCACGGGAACTATCCCAAAGAATCAATAACTGGGATCTCATCTTATTAAAAAGCTTTTGCACAGCAAGAGAAACCACCAACAGAGTGAAGAGACAACCCACAATGTGGGAAAAAATATTTGCCAGCTGTTCCTCAGACAAAGGATTACTATCGAGAACATATAAAGAACTCAAAAAAATCAGACCTCCCAAATTTAAAGACCCACTCCAAAAATGGACATCTGAGATGAATACACATTTCTCAGATGAAGAAATACTAATGGCAAACAAATATACAAAAAAATGTGCAACATCACTAGTCATTCGAGAGATGCAAATTAAAACAACACTGAGATACCATCTCACCCCAGAAAGAATGGCTACTATTAAGAAATCAACTAATAACAAATGCTGGAGGGGCTGTGGGGAAAAAGGAACCCTTCTTCACTGTTGGTGGGAGTGTCGACTGGTACAGCCACTGTGGAAGTCAGTGTGGAGATTCCTCAGAAAACTAGGGTTGGAGGTCCCATTTGACCCAGCTATTCCCCTTCTGGGCATCTTCCCAGAAGAATTAAAAACATCGTACCACAGCGATATATGTGCACCCATGTTTATAGCAGCACAATTTGTAATAGCCAGATCTTGGAAACAATCCAAATGCCCATCAACTGAGGAATGGATAAGAAAGATGTGGTATTTTTATACAATGGAGTACTATTCAGCCATAAAGAAGGATAAACTGGAGACTTTTATAGGTAAATGGATGCAACTCGAGAAAATACTCATAAGTGAAATAAAACAGAAGCACATGTGTAAGCATCGTATTGTCTCTCTAGTATGAGAAACTGAAAGAGTAAATAAGATCCAAAATGTACAATAGACATGGTGAATCAAAAAGAAACTGGTCAAAAGGAAAGAGAGACTGGAATAGGGAAAAGAAAGAAGGGAAAGGGAAAAAAAATTGTATATATATATATATAAGATGGTTAAGATAGATACACTACCATTTTTACTTAGTTCATTGAAGAGTAAGGTTTGTGCCAATAATGTTTGGACAATTGAATGCTAATGTCTGGTGTCCTGAATAACTAACTTAAAGATAGTAATACGTAATGTATTAACCATTGTTACCCTCCTATTATGTTGGTTTGAAAATTTGTTCTTCTTTTGATTTGTTTTGTTTTTTCTTCTCTTTAAAATAAATAAATAAATAAATAAATAAATAAATAAATTTAATTATTATTAGTAAAGATAAGGTTAATCTTCGTCCCATCCCACTAAAATATTGTATGATGTAGCAGACCCGTTTATGCCAGGTCCAGGTCCCTATCCCTGTTCTAGGCACCACCTGTGGGAAACCAGCCCACTCTGGTCTTTCCTCATCCAGGCACCACTTGTAGGGACCTAGTCCTGCTAGTTTGATGCCCTGACCTGGGAGCGAACATGGATGCAGGCAGCATCCTTGCAGCTGTTGCCTCTAGTGGCGCAACCTGCTTTTATTCACTCAAATACAGGTACAAGCAATTAAAGTAATACAAGATTCATCTGCCTTCCATTATCCATTAGTACATACTCAGGTAAACAACTTGATCTCAGCTGTATTAACTTTTCCTTTGTGCTCACACAGGAGGACAATTGGGCCTCAATTCTCATCCTATCTCCCACAGTGGGAAACGAAATTACAATTTTCCTATTTCTACAGTTACATTTTATTTTATCCTTTAATATAGGTATATTGTATATATATATGGATAGGAATGACTAAGTCTCCTCCATTTCTAATAGTCTAGAATTGGGCCTTGCTTGGCATGAAGGAAGCATCACAAATAAAAATCCCTGTTGGTGCCAGGTCCTCACATGCAGACGGGTCCACCCTGCTCCCCCTGGTGCCAGCACCTTGTCCTTATCCAAGTGGACTCAGTCAGGCCAACAGGGATCCTGGAGAACTCAAGCTGGGCTGCTTGAGCATCTCTCAAGAGGCCAAGTGCTTGATAAATGATTAACCCAACTGTCCAGTTGCAGCAAATAAGCCAGCTGAGAAGAGACTGGCCCATGAAGTCTGTACCAGTGCAGAGAGCTGGGCAGAAGTTCAAACAGACTCCCTGGTACTGTGGTCCAAACGTAGAGCCTGGAGAACCACCAGCCCACGTGCTTGGTGTTATGGACCTGACCCCTGGCCAGAGCCTAAGAAGCTGAGCTGAGACCAGAGCCAATGATTAGAGTAATCTAAGAAGAAGCTGGAGACATTCAGAAAGTTTTCTTTAATCTAATAATTACTGATCTGGTAAAGAAGAAAATTTCTGTTCTAGTACTGAGAGCATGCATCATAGATTTTGTTGTTTTGTCCTGTAAGGAAAGAGCAGTTTTCCATCAGGTTGCTCTTAGGAATACTGTGGTTTGATTCCAAAGAGTTTGGGTCTTTTAAAATTACAAATCAAAACCAGGGTGTTGAGAGATGCCAAGACAGATGAAACGAAGCTTTTGCCCTGTAATCTGAAAAATTCTTAGGAAAAAGTTGACATTTCCCTTCAAATTTTTCCCTACAGATTTTTTTTTCCTGTGAAACTTTAAAGAGTGGAAGAAGAAAACCAAAGCTGCCTCCTTATCCATTTTACTCATTTGCTCCCTTGAATAAATTTTGAAAGATTATATAAGTAGGACTGGTTTATACATGTTGACTTTTTTTTTTAATGCAGGTACCGGGAGTCGAACTCAGGACCTCGCGCTTGCCAGCAGGTGCTTATGCTGCTGAGCTCTCTCACCGGCCCACATGTTGCCTTCTTATACAGTGTTCTCACGTGGTGGACAAGGCAAGGTAGCTCTCTGGGGCCTCTTTTATAAATTAATCCTATTCATGTGGGCACCACTCCCATAACCTAATTGCTTCTCAACTTTCTTACTTCCTAATGCCATGATGTTGGTGATAAGCCTTAAGCATATGAATTTGGTGAGACACAGACAGATCCTAGCAGATCATTTCAATTAATATCTAGTAGCATCAAGATAGTAAATGCCTCTCAAATGGAAATTTTCATTTCTAAAATCCCTGGTAGTTGCCGGGTGGTGATCACAGGTTTTTGCTGTAAGTTCCAGTGTATGTTTCACACAGCACTGTTGTACAGATTGTCCATACCAGTTATCTAGATTCTAATATGACCCTAAATAAAGTACTAATCTTTTAGGCCACCAAGTATAATATCCCTTGTTATGGCTTGGGTCTACATGTCCCCCAAAGCATCATGTGATCATAGGTGGGACTTTTGCAGAGGTGGCTGGATCTAGAGTACATGACGCTGGGATCAATTCATGGTACAATGCTAAAATCAAGGGCACTAGGATTATGGGTGTGAGTGCTACCTGCCCTAAGTAGCCTGGATAAGATATAAGGAATAGAAAAAGCTATGGTCGTCCCTTGTTGCTTTGCTACCTTTTGCCCACCACAAACTGTTTCTCCTCTGTGATGTCTGTCTGCCATGCCTTGGAGCCAGCCGATTATGGACTGAAACCTCTACAAACTGTTATCTAAATCAACCTTTCCCCTTTTAACTTTGGGTGTTGGATATTTTGTCTCAGCAATGAAAGAAAAGTAACTAGCACATCCTGTACATGTATTTAAATTCTGTGAATCTTTTTTCACTGCCATATCTAAGGCATCTAGAACATCCTGGCATGCTATAGATGTCCAACAAATACTTTCTGATGAATGAATTTGATAAGAGCTAGTAATTGTTATTGGTGAAAATTATCTGTTTCAGAAAGGGAACCAAGAGATTGAGGGAGGGGAAAGAAATGAAAAAAAGAATTGAGATGAGTTAGGTACAGATACCAATTCCCCAAGAGGAATGTAATCATTATGTACTACAAACATGTACCCATAAAAATTAAAATTTTAACTATTTCATTGGCTTTATTCAGCATTTTTGAGCTGGTGTTTGAACTGTCAAATTGCCCCCAAGAATACAAACACCAAGCTGAGATACAGTAATGTGAAATGTAAAAGGAGGGAAAGAAGGAGGTAGAACATTGTAACTTTGAAGACAGAGAATCAGTGAAGGAAAGCAAAATTCTATATGATTTAGAGATAGAATTTTGTGGGTTTTTATTTTGGAGGTTGGTTGGTTTGTCTATTTTAGTCAGTGTCTGGGTATGTTTCCCAGAATAGCCTTAAACTTGTGATTCTCCTGCCTCAGCCTCCCAAGCTGGGATGTCAGATGAGTGCCACTACTCTGAGTAGAAGCAGGAATTATTTAGCCTACTGCTAGTATTAAAAGCAGCTCAAAAACTCAGGAACAATGTTCCCATCACTGAATATAGAGCATTCTCCCAATAAGTCTTTTTTCTTTTTTTAATCAGTGCATATGAATTACATAAGATTTTATTTTGGCATATTTGTACATTTATACAATATACTTTGACCCTTTCCACCCCCCAGGACCCTCTTTGCCCTTATCTCACCCTTCCTTATGATCCCCTTTCTTTTCTCTAATAATCTCCCGCTGAGAATTCTTTGTAGAGCTCTCTTAATGTCTCTGTTCCTCAGGCTGTAGATGAAGGGGTTCAGCATGGGGGTGACCACTGTATACATCACTGAGGCCATCATGCCTTTCCAGGAAGATGTTGCATCAGAACTGAGGTACACACCAAGGCCTGTCCCATAGAATAAAGAAACCACAGATAGATGAGACCCACAGGTAGAAAAGGCTTTATATTTTCCATCTGTCGATGGGGTTCTCAGGATGGATGAGACAATTCGAGTATAAGAGAAAAGGATTCCTGAAAAGGGAATGAAACCGAGAAGGCCAGTCACCATATAGAGCAGGACGTAATTGACCAATGTGTCTGAGCAGGCAAGTGTGAGGGCCTGAGCGAGTTCACAGTAGAAGTGTTTAATTACCCAATTGGTGCAGAAAGACAGACGCAACATCAACAGACTCTGGATCAGGGAGAAGATCAAACTGATGAACCAGGACACAAGAACCAGCAGTTTACACAGATGGGGGTTCATGATGGCTGGGTAGTGTAGAGGGTGACAGATGGCCACAAACCGGTCATAGGCCATTACAGTGAGGAGAAACGAGTCCATGACTCCAAAGACCATGAAAAAATACATTTGCGTGATGCAGCCTGCATAAGTGATGGATTTACTCTGTGTCTGGATGTTCACCAGCAACTTTGGAATAGTTGTAGAGGTGAAACAGATGTCAGTGAAAGACAAATTGGAGAGGAAGAAGTACATGGGGGTGTGGAGGTGGGAGTCAGAGCTGACGGCCAGGATGATGAGCAGGTTCCCGAGCACTATGACCAGGTACATGGACAGGAACAGTGCAAATAGCATCAGTTGATGCTCTGAGTCTTGGGAAAATCCCAGAAGTAAGAATTCTAAAATATGTGTTTGATTTCTTGGTTCCATGTTGTCATCATCAGCTAGACAATTAAGGAAAATAAAAAACATGAAATAACATCAGACAGGTTATAAATTCTCTGTGATTGTTTTTATTTTTTGAAGTGTTGGTTTGGGCATATAAACCATAGTATTATAAAACTTAGGAATCCTACATTCTGTCATTTATTATACAAAATGTTTCATAATGTTGGGCAACACCTACCCACTGGCCTCTGGGAGACTCACCCATCCCCTTCATCTTTGCTTTGAAATCACCAACTCTGCAAACTTAAGAGAAACTTTAGATCTTAGGAATAAAATGGTCCACACTTGCTCTAGCACATATAAGGCCCACTGAGTCATTTTTCTTGACTGGAGGAGAACTGAGACTAAGTTCAAATGATCATACCTGAGGCAGGAAAATGGTGAGAGTGGGGAAAGTATGTGAATAAAATACTGCAGGATATGTAGGATTTAAAGGGAAATGAATAAATAATGGAATGGGGAGAGAAAGAGAGAGAGAGAGAAGAATAAAGGAATGAAGGAAGGATGGAAAGATGGAAGGAAGGGAGGGAAAGAGAAAGGAAGGAAAAGAAAATGTTTTCATCAAATAATAAACCATGTTAAAAATTATTAAAGTGTAGTGTAATTGGGACCACCAACCTTCTACAGAAATAAGTATATCCTGAACATTTGCCACATGACGAAATGCCCAGCATTACAAGGCTGAGGCAGGAGAATTGCAAGTTTGAGGCCAGCCTGGGCAACTTAGCAATATAGTGAGACCCTGTCTCAGAACAAAAAATAAAAATAAAAAAATAAGGGTGGAGATGAAGCTCAGTACAAAGGCCCTGAGTGCAATTCCCAGTACCACAAAAAAATAGTAGAAAAGGACCAGAAGCATGAAACAGCATAGGGCAGATTGTAGATAGCACTTTCCAATTGCTTAAGTAAAAAGTCATAGAAGAAAACAATGAAGAGGGGAATGGTGTTGGAGAAGAGGGCAGGGACCATGACCATGAGAACTGTGGAAATGATAATGCATAGAAAGTACATAAGGTTAGGGAGAGATTAAAATCAAAGGGGTTACATCTCTATGCCTGGTGTGAAAGATAGTTTTATGGTGAAAAAACTAAGAGCAAGAGAACAGTGAAGGGGAATCCTTGCACCATTAGAGTTTAAGGGACTAACTCAGTAACGTCTTCACAGAAAAGAAACAGAGACCAGGAGAGATGAGGGAATGATGGTAAATCTTGCTCACAATTCCTGCAGGCTTAAGCATGAGACCTAACACTCAAGTGAAATCAAGGGGAATATGAGAAAGGGGTGGAACTATAAGTTCCAATGTTTCTCTAGTGTTCCCAACACAAAAAGGTAGATGTCAAGAGGGGACTGGATGTTGGGCTTACCTGTGTCTCACTTTTCCTCTTCGCCCTTCCTAAACTCGATGTTTATTCACTGCAGTCCTTTGTGCTCTCTCATCAAACACTTCACGATCCACTTTCCTGAAGAGAGCAATAGAAGGAAAGTGGATAAGGACGTTTATTCCTCTGCTTCTAGTTACGGAAGCCTCAGCACATAGAAAGAACCATAGCACAAGAGAATGCTGGGAAAATGCCACCTCCTTTCTCCTCAGTGCTGTTCCAATCATCACCTCATGTTTGCCCCTTGTTCTTTCAGGTATCTGTACAAAACTCCTGGTGTGATTTCTGTCTTCTACAAATTTCTGAAACTGGAATCTGTTCTTAGCTGCATATTACATTCAGTGAGAAAGAGCTGTATTGTCTCCACACTCAGGCTTTGGAAGGTAAGTGTTCTGGTGTAAGTAGACTCTTCTCTCTAGAGGGTGTCTAAGAAGAACCATGGACAAAGCTGGGCATGATGGGGCACACCAGTAATCCTAGCACTCAGAAGGCTAACAACCACAAATTCAAGCCGAGCTTGAGCAATTTAATGACTTAGCCCCTGTCTCAACATAAAAAAGTTATAGGGGTATAGCTCAGTGAAAAGGTGCTAGATTCAACCCCCAGTGTCACAGGAAAGAAAGCACCAAGGACAGGGGTCTAACTGGGAGAAGATGTTCTCAAGCAAGTGCGAGTAACAGAGGAGAATTCAGAAATGCTTGTTCTAGGCTGAGGGAGAATGGAGGTTCTAGAGTTCTTGAGTCATATACTAAGGAAAAAGAACTATAAGAGAGCAAGGCTTCACCATAAGGCACCTACAGCTCTGTTAGTACTTTGGGGTATCCATTCATACAACTCAGGCTGATAGCTCTATCAGTAGACTACGTGGTCCAGGGCAGTGCTATGGTGTCAGCATGCCCTGGAAGGCCAACAAAAACTAGCCCTGTCAATGATCGCCTCAGCTGTGCACCCGAATAATATATGACCAAAGTAAAAGCTCACTATACAAAGTCAAATTTAAGCAACTAGTCTAATCATTCTACTTTCCAACCAATTATCTTCAAGAGATCCTGCTCCATGAATGTTATAATGTTTCCCCTGCCGTATACTTAGCAATAGTCAATAGTCAATGGCCTTCCCTTAAACCACCTCGTTTCTCTGTTTCCTTCAGCACTTACCAGGCTATACAGGCTTGGCGACATGGATCCTCCACCGAGGCAACATCTTTGAATCTTGTTCTCTCATCAAAGGTGGGTGATGAAGATGGAAGATCTGTTTCTCAAAAGCAGAGAAAGACAGGCATGTGGTATAGGGCCTGGCTGATTGCTCCTGGAGACGGTATTAGTGTCTTGAGCCTGACACATAAGGGCCTAGGTGACTATAAGTTAATGAGTTATGGGTTGGGCCCTGGGGGCTGTATCCCCACTGAAGCTTATTAGACAAATCGGTCAACCGTGTGTTCACTTTCTGATCAGTTTGGCTCCTCAAGAACAGGGACAACACGGGAAGAGGTCTTGGAATTTCCAGTTCTTTATTCCTGAGAGATCAGAAGTGGGTCCACCATAATTATTCTCTCCTATGTTCCTATCCTGTGGGAAGAGTCATTCTAGTCTTCCTGCATCAGCCCTTGGTGACACGTGTCAGCATTTTCTGTTTAGTGGTTTCCTAATTAGGCGGGTGGTGAAGTAACCAAAGGTCTCAGGATTCTCAGAGTAGGGATTCTCAGTAGTTGGTCTATACCAGGATAATCCTAAGAACTAGTTTAAACAGACTGCTGAGACCCACCCCCAAGTTTCTGTCCCAGTAGTCTAATTTTGAGTCTGATAACTTGCGTTTTAGGCAAGTTTCACATTTTACATCACCAGGCCAATCCTTTGACAAACAATGTTCCAGGAGTTAGGTTTCTCAAAAGTACCAAATGGGGATTTGGGTACACAGCTTCCCACTCAATTCAAGACTTACTTTGTCAATATCTTCAAGGGCAAAACTAAGAATCTACATTTCAAAAATATTACCATTTAACTTTTTTTTTTTTTTTGAGACAGGTCTCACTGTGTTTCCCAGGCTGGACTTGAACTTCTAGCTGTAAGGGACCTTCCTGCCTCAGCCTCCCAAGTAACTAGAAGTACAGCTGCACATCACCATGTCTGGCTTCATTTTATCCATTTTCAAATATACAATTCAGTGGCACTCGGTATAGTCACAATGTTGAATGTGATCACCATGATCCATTTTCCACGCATTTTTATCATACCAAACAGAAATTCTATTCCCATTAAATGATAACTCCATATTCACCTCTGCCTCCAGCCCCTGGCAACCCTAATGGTACTTTCTGTGTCTGTGAATTTCCTATTCTAGGTTCCTCTACCTAAAAAAAGTAATACGTGTGACCATTGCCTTAAGAATACTCATCTTGTAAGGGATAATCAGGAAAAGAAAAACTAAATCCCCATTTACCATATAGACATAATATCTTTAGTTTTCACATACAATATTCTCTAAACTCAATTTTAGAAGTGATTCTACTATCTGATGCCCTCTGTCATTATAAAATAATTTCAATTTGAGGATTACATTTTTGCTACTGAGCATTCCAAAATATCTCAACAATCAGCCTTGTCATTTCCAAACATCAAAACTCATGATATTTTGTGTTCTTAAAAAATTAACCTTGGGGCTGGGGATGTGGTTCAGTGGTAGAGTTCTTGCCTTGCATGCACAAGGCCCTGGGTTCGATCCCCAGCACCACAAAAAAAAAAATTAGCTTTTGCCATTTATTCCCACACATATACAGCATCCTTTCTTTTCTCCAATCTTTATATTTTATTAATACATTTTTGCAGTACATAATGGTTACATTCCTTGTGTAGAGTTGGTACATGGGCATAACACTTCTCAATTCTTTTTCCATTCCCTTCCACTCCCCTCCTTCCCTCTCTTGGATCCCTTCCATTTTGCAAAAGATCTATCTCCCTATTTCCTGTTATCTATTTTTATTTTTCTCTGTATTTATATTTTCAGTTTCTCATACAAAAGAAACCATGCAATATATAAGTTTCTGTGTCTGATTTATTTTACTTAACATAATTATCTCAAGGTGCACCGCTGTCCTCCAAATGACTCAAATTTATCTTTCTTAATGGCAGAGTAGCCTCCAGTGTATATAAATACCACAGTTTCTTTATCCATTCATCTGTTGATGGATATATAGGCAGTTTCCAAGACTTAGCTATTATGAATTGTGCTGCTATAAACATGAGTATGGATGTATCGCTGTAATACGAGGACTTTAACTCATTCAGGAAGATACCTGGAAGGGGAATAGAAGGGTCAAATGGAATTTCTAGTTTTAGTTTTCTTTAGGAATCTCCATATTAATTTCCATAGTGGTTGTACTGGTTTACATCTTGTGAGCTCGGATCACTTTAAGATCTCAGTATCTGCTCACTAACAAAGGACTCAAACACGCTAGACATCTTGGGACAAAACATGGGTTTAGATCAGTACTGCTCAACCTTGGCTGTACGTTAAATAGAGCCGAATGGAATGACTTAAAACTACTCATGATAAAAGCCGGGTGTGGTGGTGCACACCTATAATCTCAGCACTCAGGAGGCTGAGGTAGCAAGATCACAAGCTTAAGGTCAGCCTGGGTGACCTAGTAAGACCCTGGCTCAAAAAGACGAAACAAAACAAAAAGAAATCCTCATGCTGAAGCCACACCCCAGGCCAACTAATCAGAATGTGGGTTAAGATGCAGCCATCAGCATGTTTAAAGATCCCCAAGTGATCACATGAGGCCAACTGTATTAGAGCCTTTTCTGTTACTATAACAAAATACCTGAGGATGGGTGCCTTATAAAGTAAAGAGGTTTCTATATCTCAAGTTCTGTAGTCGAAAAAAATCCAAACATCATACCAACTATGGTAAAAGCCTCCCCCTTAGCTGTGTCAGATCATGGCAGATGGTATAATGGTGGGAGCACAGGCAAAGGGAAAAATCACATGGTGAGGAAGAACCCCAGAGAGCAGGGAAAGACTTGTCTTTCTCTTTTGTAACAACCCCCTATCATGAAAATTAATTTACCCCTCAAGATCAGCCTTAATTCCATCCAAGTGCTCTGCCCTCAATGGCCTAATCACCTTCTACTCTTAAGGCAAGAGTATCTCCATTTTGTTCCTTAGCCTCCATTTTAACTAATAGGTTAAAACCTTTAGATGAACTTTAGTCCTACTTCCCAAAGAGCCCCTTCCCTTCATGTGGTCATAAAACCATAAAAGGAGGAACAAACAGTTTTAGCACAAGGTGGTCAAACTGACCGTTGCCCCCATTCTCTGTGACAATTAACCTGATGTTTTAAGAAGGACCTTGTGACATTCCAAAGAAATGATGTAGTAAATGTGGTCTCTATGGCAACCAAGGAATTTTGTAAAACCCCCAAATGTGTATTTAAGGAGCTGTGGGAAAAAAAGGCTTGGGGTGAGCAGACTTGACTCCTATGAGTGATCTGCTGGCTGCCAGCTTTTTTTTTAATAAAAGAACTCACTCGTTTCTTGAGTCTCGGTTTCCTGTGAGTGTACACCTCGCTTCTGCTGTAACACTACAAGGCCCCACCTTTAAACGTTCCACCACCTCTCACATCACTCTCAGTACCAAGCTGCATGAATACAGGAACCTTTGAGGCACTAACCATACCCAAACTACAGTGCCAGTGTTGAGGACCAGTTACATGGAGCCATACACACAACTTGCATAAATACATCTAAAATGTATAAAAGTAGTATAGAAAACATGTGAATTCTGGAAAAGAACAAGAATTGGAATTATCTTTAAAAAGAACTGTGCATTTACCCAAGATGCCTGGGCCACAGATGAAAAATAAAGAAGGTTCTATAGCTGTTATAGGATTGAATCATGCAGTGATTCTCATGTAGAGAGGGTCCCATAATTTTCCATCAAAAAGAAGCACTGTTCAGATATGAAGCATTAGGAAGACTAAAAGACATAGCACTGCACATAAATAGGGAACCAAATGGGCAGAGTTGGGGTTTCCAGATATTTGGTTTCATTGGTTTGTGCAACACAGACACCAGAAGAGACGGCCCAGATACTGAGATCAGACTGTTCTTTTGAGGAACCTCCACAGAGCCCTCTTGCTGTCCCTGTTCCTCAGGCTGTAGATGAAGGGGTTGAGCATGGGAATGGCCATGGCGTACATCACTGAGGCCACTGAAACCTTAGGGGAACCTGAGACAGCTGAACTGAAGTGCATTCCAAGGCCTGTCCCATAAAATAAGCAAACAACTGACAGGTGAAAGCCACAGGTGGAGAAGGCTTTAAATTTCCCACCTGTTGATGGGATTTTTCAGAATGGGAGGAAACAATTCAGATGGAAAAGTAAAGAATCCTGAGACTGGCACACCACCAAAGATGGCTCCAAAAATATAGATTAATGGGTTATTAGTGAATATTTCAAAATATGCTATAACTGAGAAGGGTCACAGAAGAAATGAGGGATTTCTACATCCACAAAGGTCAGTTGTGACACCATCAAACAGTGCACCTGGGAATCCAAAAGGCTGATAAAAAAAAAAGACACAAAAACCAACAAGCTACAAAGAGAGGGATTCATGAGGATTGAGTAATGCAGAGGGTGACAGCCACAAACCAGTCATAGGCCATTATGTCAGAAGCAGACTATCCAGACATCCAAAAAGAATAAGAAGAGACATCTGTGTCAGGCAGTTCATAAAGGAGATGACTCTGCTGTGAGTTAGGATGTCCACAATCATCTTTGGGACTGTGGTGGAGGTGAAGCAGATGTCATCCAAGGACAGGCTGGAGAGGAAGAAGTACATGGGGGTGTGGAGGTGGGAGTCGGAGCTGATGGCCAGGATGATGAGCAGGTTCCCGAGCACTGTGACCAGGTACATGGACAGGAAGAGCCCAGAGAGGATGGGATGCATTTCTGGATCCTCTGAGAAGCCCAGCAGGAGTAATTCTGAGACATGTGTCAGATTTTGTCCGTGTTCTATGTAACTGAGGCACTCTGAAAAAGAAAAGAGTTGGAATAAATGAAGTGAGGAAATTGGTACCCAGAACTGTGTCTAAATTTTGAATTTGAGGGAAAAGTTTTTTTTTTTTTATTTGAGGGTATATCCCTCATTTCAGCAATACTTCTCAGTTGTAGCAAACCTATTCTCTTAGAATTCTTTCCCTATTGGTTTCTATGTTATTTACCTATATCCACATACAACCACTGTGGAGACACTAAGCTGAAATTTATTACAGGCACAAGCAGATTTAGACTTAATAAATTCATGGACATAGTAAAATGTCAGTCCCTTCATTTCAAGAAAATATGTGGGATAGTGGATCTGAACATTTGGATTACGTTCAGCCCTCCACATAAGATAGCTAATATCTTGGTGGAGAGAAGAATCCACACACGGCCGTACAATGGGAAGACCTGCTTTTGACATTGAGAAAGGAGAATTTGGGAATTTGGGAACAAGAAAAGGAGAAACATAAGGTGTAGTCTTTGAATGTGTGGTTCCTTCAGACTTTCACAACAGCTACTATCCAACTCAAAATCGAGACAAGCCATATCAGGAGTTATCCGGGTCAGGAAGATCTCTGCCTTGAGCAGTTTGAAGAGCTCTCTCATCTGTCCAGGGTCTTGACATTAACATATCCTCTCCCTGGAGAACATTCCTCATTTTAAGAAGGTGGTTCTTTTGTGAGATGCAGCCATTAAACATAAAAAAGACAAGTTACAACTTGCTAGAGGTGAATAACAGTTGAAATGCTGTTCTGTTTAAAGAAGTTGATCTTTGCTGCTAAGATATTGATCACAGAAGCATGGAATACTGTGATATGGAGCATAACTTGCCAGGAAACCAGCTATTTTGGCCATTGTCTGAGAAAATCTTTTTCAAAGGACAAAACTGCCTGTACTAATCAAGTTTCACTGCTGTGAACACAGTACACACCAACTTATCTTGGCTCATTGTTTCAGAAGTTTTGACCCATCGTCCATAGTTTTAAGTCTTTGGCAAGGCTGAAGGGCACAGCAGAGGGAAGCTGCTCACTTCCAGCAGCCAGAAAACAGAGTGAAAGGGAAAAGCCCGAGAAGAGAAACCCTTCAAAGACACACTCTCAGCAATGTACTTCCTCCAAACTGGCTCCATTCCCTGATAGCCCACCCTCATGATCCAATCTCCCCTCTACGCCCCACCCCTAAATATTGCTGCTTTGGAGGCCAAGAATTTTTATACAAGAATTTTGGGGGGACACTTCATATTTAAACAATAATATTGCCCAAGATGCCTAACAGGACCTTCTGGATCAGTATTATAAGACTGATCCAAAGCAAGAAAAAAACCAGCAAACTTACTCTTTTAAGTGAAGTATCTGAAAATGTTACAAAAGAAGAGATTCTTAACACCTCGTGGACTCCTGTCATGTCTGGAATGGAGTTGCAGCTGAAGGAGTGTGGCCTGGAGTGTGACTATGGCTATGTCTTCATGGAGTTTTCACTCTTGGAAAGTGCCATTGGATGCACAGAGGTCAACCAGGGAAGTCTGATCTGTAACAAAGAGGTCATCCTCAAAGATGTAGCAAGTTTGGATTTTTGGTAACATAAATGGTGTGAGGCAATCACTGGTGGTCATTAACCTCCATATCCCTTCTGTAAGTGCCCAGGGGAAGAGGCCAAGCAAGAATTAATAACCTACACCCAGCCTCAGTAAACATCCATACCAGCATCATCAGAAAAACAACTCAACCAGCCCTCAAGGCCAGCTGATAGGGACCTAAACCCAGGAAGCAGAAAGAAGGACAAGAATCATTGCTTGGGATATCAAAAGAGAAAAGCAGAAAGGTAGCTGCCTCATTCTCAGAGAAGAGCTCATGTTCCAAAGAGTCTGAGAGCCATGATCTGGAGTAACACACCAGGATAAGGACAGCAACATAATCACAGTAAACAGAGTTTATCATCGTTCTCCATCTGATGTGACCATGGAAGCGGTAGAGCCCTACATCTGTCTTACTACTGCTAATGTCCATATCATCCAGAAAAGAACCAACCCCATGGACCACACCTATGGTTTTATAGACCTTCACTCCCTTTGGAAACTTTACATGTGATAAAGACCTTACAGAAATTCGATCCCCCATCTAGCATCCATGGGGAGATGGTAGCTGTCTGCTCTATAAATGATTCTGCTCCTAGCTAATATTATGATTCCTTTGCAGGAGCTTATGATGACCTCACCACACAGCAAGCTTATGTGCCCCAGGACCCTGTGTCACTTGAGGAAGAAGAAATCAAAGAAAAGAAGCTCACCAGTCAAGGAAAGTCAGGTAGCAAAAAGAAAAATGTCTAAATGAGATAGCAAGGAGAAAAAAATAAATAAAAGTGACCAGATTCCCCCCACCTCCACCACCAGAGGATGTCTTTAAGAAGCTACAGCCTTGCTCTGTGAATAAGGAAGAAAGTCCCTCCCACACAGGATGGCAATGAGGAAGAGACAGGGGAACAGACCCCTCTGATACAGCTCCACATAGCAGAGGTCAAGCAGCAGAAAGTAGCTGGCCAAGAAAGGGAATGAAGAAGACAAACTTACTGACTGGAATAAACTGGCCTGCCCACTCTGCAGCAGGTAGCTCCCCAGTACAGAAGCTTTGATCAAACACAAGCAGCTGTCAGACCTGCACAGGCAGAACCTGGAAATCCCCCAGAAGATAAAAAGTCTGAGCAGAAACTAACCTGTCTGGAGTGGAGAGAACAATAAGAGAGGAGGTTTCAGGAAAGAGGAAATAACTGTGGGGAAAGGTGCCAATGCTTTAACTCTCCAAAAAGAAAACAGACTAAAAACTCCAGGGAAACTGATAGTAATTTTACAGCTGCTGATAAGTGAAATATCAACTATGGAAGTGAAGGAGGTGTTGCCCAACAGGCTGCTGGATGGGGGAAAGGGGCAGGCTTGGGATATGTACATCCTTCCGGACTGGGTTCATCAGAGGAGACTGAAGTTAGACGAAAGGAGCCGGTGTTGGGAACTCCAAGAAGAACCAACAAGACAGTCCAGTGAAAAACAAACACTGTTCAGAGTCATCTTTGCTTGGTGTGAAAAACTTGATCAAAAATGGAAGCAAGTTTCACATGACACTACCTCCTCATTTTGTTTTGTTTTGTTTTGTTTTGTTTTGTTTTGTTTTTGAGATAGGGTCTCACTTTATAGTTCAGATTGGCCCTGAACTTTCTATGTAGTCCAGGATGGCTTCAAACTTGTGGCAATCCTCCTGCCTCAGCCTCCTGAGTACTGGGATTACAGGCATGCGCCACCACACCTGACTACCTCCTCCTGATTTCTTTCTCCGTCCTCCTTCTGTTTTGTTACATTCTTCCTGCTGGAACTTTGTTAAATTGTTTTCAATATGAAAATACATGCATGTAGGATTTTTAAAATATCTTTTTCCCTTCAAGTAAATTCCAATGAAAACACAGCATAATAAGGAATTTTTAGCCATGGAGGCCTCAAAGCTATGTATGATATTCAGTCTTCTCAAAGCTTAATTAAGAGCTTCTCATGTCAGTCCTTCCTGTCTGTAATTCTCCCTAATCCAGCTTCTTGAAGATAGGTTTGATCTTAATTTCCCCTGGAAGTTTGCAGTGTGATTGAATCTGAGAAAAATGCAAAATGGGAAAATACAGATGATAATATTTTTAAATATGGATCATTTCTTCATCTACGAAATGAGGATAAAAATTGAACTCACTAACAGGGTTGCTGTAAGAAATTAAATAATAAAGTGCTTACACAAATAGTCCTCACTCCTACTTGACCCTTCTAATTGCCTGTGGACCTTTTAAAATATTCTGATGTCCTGCTCACATCCCAGAATGAGTTAAATCAGAATCTCTGTTTGAGTCCACTGGTGATTCTAATGTACAGCCAAAGTTGAGAACCATTCTATTCCTTAGAACATTGGCAGGAACTTTAAAGTGTTCCATTACTGTTATTTATTATCAGTGTCATTAACATATTCTCACATTAAAAATCCAAACATCCAAGACTATTTGCCTCAGAATTCATATTTTATAGAAATATAAAATATTGCCAATAAATTTTAAGTTTTGTTACTATCTCTTCACGATTCCCCTACATGTGTACCCCCAAAAACAGCTGTCATGAATTTGGTAGAAATATTTTCCTGGCAGTATTCTCATAATGCAAGTGTCTTTTCATGGTTGTCTTGATGTCCTGAATTGATTCAAAACATTTACAGCAATTTTTCTCAAATAAAAGCATTATGGTTTGCCCTCGTCCACCTTGCTCACAAAACCTGGCATTATCCAACTTCTGGCTCTTCCCCAAAGTCAAAATAGGACAATATAGAAAATCAAAATAGGACAATATAGAAAGTAAATGTTTTGAATCAATTTAACACATCAAAGTAGCCATGATGGTTCAGCTGAAAACACAAAAGAGGACTTCCAGAACTGCTTCCGAAAATGGCAAGAACAGTGGAATAAGTGTGTTGAAAGCAAGGTGGAGTATCTGAGGGGGATTAATGGCAATGCATCTTTTGCTATAATAAATTGTTTAATTTAAACATTGCCCACATTTTTATCACACCTCCAATACATGTCACACAAGTGAGCATATCTATAAGATATATAAGTACATATATACTTGATATACATATTTGAAGTATATTCATTGGATCATAAAGCCAACACAAATGTAATGGCCTACATTTGTTTTCCCAACAAAAACCTGGCACAATTAACTGCTCCCTGCTCTTACAGTTGAGATATAAAAATCACAAATATCCCTGACATATGTTTAGTAAGAGTCATTTCATGATACCTCTCTGGTACATGGAATAATATTTGCATATTTCAGATTTCCAAAGAAGAGTGGAGAAAAAGCATTACCATTCATAGAAAGCTTTATGTATCACAATACTGATCCCAGAAAGACCCCTCTGAATCACTTAGCCCATTCCCCTGATTCACACATGACCTTGCTAGGTCCCAAGAGATGAAATCAATGATTCTTCCTCTGTTTACTCCTTTAGGACAAAATAAGCCTTAAAGATAATCATTTCACTCTGGTGAAAGGGAAAGAGCCCTGAGACAGAGTTAGGAGACAAAGGTCTAAGTTTTACATTTTTCATATATTGTGCTAAATGTAGAATGTGTGTATCTCAGCACCTTCCTAATGATATTCCTCAGCCAGAAATGCTCCAGAAGATTGGCAATCAGTAAATATTCAGCCATGATATATCAGAATTGGATTATGATTACAATAGAACAGTTATTGATGAAATACAATCTCAAGAAATATTTGATAACTTTTTTCAGTTGAATATAATTATATGACAAAGACATCAAAGCCTTTTTGGTCCAAGGAAATTTGAGCATAGAATGACTTGAAATCCTAAATGTGAAATCCCAAAAGATATTTCTTTTCACACAGTAAGATTTATCTTCTCCTTCTCTTTCTTGGTCCTTTAAAGGTTACATTATTTGAAAAGTCTCTGCAATATTTTGTAAAAACCGAATTTTTTTTTTTTTTTGTCGGTACCAGGGGTCGACCTCAGGACCTCCCATGCCAGCAGGCGCCCGTGCCGCTGAGCAATATCACCGGCCCTTTTTTCGTATGTGGGTTCCAGGAGTCGAACTCAGGACCTCACACTTGCCAGGCAGGCACTTATGCCGCTGAGCTATCTCACTGGCCCGTAAAAACTGAATTATATAGAGCCTCTATTAGCAAAATAATAGATTCATAGAAATTCTATGCTGTAGAAATATACAAGCCTGGTTGTATCTTGCCTCTCATCCTCAACAGCAGTGAGACAGGAAAATATTGCTTATGCCATGTCCCTGAGAATTAAGGAACTGCCTATTCAATAGTTAACAGGTTTTTGCTTTTGCTTTTGTTGCCTATTCTGCGCTAAAAATAACAAAACTCTAGAGAGTCAGAAAGAAATAAGATTTGTCATTTTTCTCCAAATACCCAGAATCTACTTATATAAGGAAAAAATAAAATGTTCTTTCAGGAATCCAGGGAAACTCCTAACTCCTGATCATAGGATACTCTCATGAAATAGTATGAAACTACTATTAATAATAATGTTAACTTCTCTAAATAAACTTTATTTTACCCTTTCAATATGTACCCATCACATATTTATGACCAAAATAGTTTCCATTTTCAGTTCAATCCTTACAACACAGTCACATCGACTAGAGATGAACTCAGATATCCAGATTCAGAGCTCCCAAAATTTGCTCCACATTACATAAGATAAAAACCACAAAAGATTAAATTGTTGGTCTCAGAGTTATGTGAACTAAACTTCATTTCCCTACACTTTAGAAAGTTTAACACAGAGGCACAGAGGTCTCCACAAAAGAAACAAATGTCCTTGCCTGGGGTAACCTGGGAAGTGAAATGGTAGGCAGAATGTCGAGAGAGAAAATGGCCGGGTGTCGTGTCTGTGTCTAGATGTCTGGATTCAAACCTGAACTCGCCCCCATTTGACCTTGTGACATAGTTCAAGTTATACTTAAAAGTTGTTTCCTTTCTTTGTTTATAAATGATGGTACTGGCCGTTCCACTTTCATGAGAGTGGGGGTCATGTAGATGAAATGAAGGAAGCTACATCGAACACTTAGCTCACAGCCTGGTACTGAGAAAGTTTTCAATGAAGGTTGATGATATTATGATTACTGTCTTCATCTTTTGCCTTATCCTTACCATCATGACCATTTGGGAGTGCTTAGGGGACAGTGTAGAGAGAACTATTTGCTGCTGCTCTCCGGAGAAGACACCTACAAGAACTATGGCACTGCGGGAGGACGTCAAAACTCAATGAGAGCTCTCAGATCCCCCATCAGAATCGAAAACATAAACTTCATAGGCCTCTGAGCACAAACTTTGGATTTTGGAGTCATCCCATCCAGCTGCCCCAACTGCTCATTTGTCCTGATTTTGAGGAAACACCGCCATGCAGTCCCTCCTGCATCTGGGCTCTCCCGCGGCACTCATTCTACAAGGCAGCCTCTGTGCTGGAACAGGACCAGAGACGCCTGATCCACTGTGTCTTTTGGCCCAGTGAGTGATGAAGGCTGAAGGTCTTCCCTCAGGAGTTGCAGGAAGACAATCTCAGGCTGGAGCATCCTGACGAAAATTATGTCTCTGGGAGGAGACATGGGTATGGAGTCCACTAGATTGGGACCAACAGAGGGCTGGAGACACAGGCTGGTGATGCACAGCTGTGCAGCCTTGAACTTGCCCCCTTGCACAAGATAATAAACTCACTCATCAATTTGTTTAACTGTGCCTCAAGGCACAGAGCTCATTATTAGACAAACTGGTCCATGTAGTCCATTCCCTGAAAACATCACAAACTTATGGAAACTGCAGAAGAAAAGTTAGTGTCCTTGGTCTACTTCAATGACTTGTGAGACTTGCTCTCCCCAAGGAGAGGTTCATTTGGCTTCCTCCAGTCACAGCCCAGAGGAAGACTCTTCCTATCAACATTATTTCCAGGGGCCGGTGAGATGGCTCAACGGCATAAGCGCCTGCCTGGCAAGCACAAGGTCCTGAGTTCGACTCCCGGAACCCACATACGAAAAAAGGGCCAGTGATATCACTCAGCGGCACGGGTGCCTGCTGGCACACAAGGTCCTGAGGTCGACCCCCGGTACGCACAAAAAAAAAAAATTATTTCCAGTTAAAAATTCAATTGCAGTTTTTATTAGCTGAAATTGCACTGATGATGACATAATAACAAGAATATTGGCCTCTTTATTGTCTTAACACTTCCCATTCTAGAACATGTTTGCCTTCATGAAGAGCTTTGTACTGGTTTGTTTTGGGGGGTGAGGGGCCCACTGGGGATGGAACCAAGGCCCTTTACACTGAGCTGCACCTCCAGTTCTATTTTTATCTTGAAACAGGGTCTCAATAAGTCACTAACCTGCCCAGTCTGGACTTACACTTGTGGTCCTCCTACCCCAACCTCCCAGAGTAATGGGATCACAGGTATGCACCACCATGCCCAGTTCATGCCTTTCTTAATATAAGCCCTTCTCATTTCTTATAGAGTTTATTCCTTGGCAATTTTTGTTGCCAATTTGAATGACATCATTGGTTTCATTTACTACTCATCAATCTGTTTTACTTAACTATTTAAAAGTTAAATTGTATGTTAACTAACACTGTTCTTTAAGAATCTTTCTAGTTGTTTTCCTTGAATGGAATTATCTGGAATATTCATCAATGTGGGGCTTCTTTTTCCTCAGTTTTTTTCTGTCTAAATGCCCAAGCTACCTCTTCAAAATCATAATAGTACAAGGGGATGGATTTCTTACAGTAGGGAAGTGGTCCAAAGGTCCAAGGAAACAAGGGTGAGGGGTGAGGAGGAGGGGAAGGGGAAATAAGTAGAATAAAGATATGCCATGTACAGAAATCTAATAATCTCAATTAATGTAAACATTATATGCCATAACATGAACTAAAATTAATAATATCAACAAAAATGAAAAATGGGAAAGGGGAACCAGAGGAGGAAGGAAGAAGAAGGAGGGAAGGGGATTTAAAAAAAAAAACTAACTATATTATGTAGATGTAACCACTCCCCAAGAAGATTGTAAACTGCACGAACTGCAAACATGTACTAATAAAATAATCATTTCTGAATGTCATTGCTTACTACAGTAAGTCCCCAACTTATGAATGAGTCCCATTCCAGTAGAATGTTCATAAGTCAAATTCATTCATAAGTCTGACAAAGTGAGTCTTATACACCTTTGACACAAATATACAATGTAAAGATTTAAAAAAAAAAAAACTTCCGTATCACCACTCCTTTTCCTCTTGCTTCTGGACATCTGGAACTCTGATTGAGCACTGTACTACTACACACTATCACACTATATAGCAAGTACACAACAGCACAACTGCAACAACGTCTGGCAGACACATGAGCTACTTCTGCGATCTATTCACATCTATGAATGTTTGTAATGAGAGGTCCGGTAGTATCTGTGGAAGTTTGCAACCTGAATATTCATAAATTGGAGACTTACTGTACCGTATTTGGAAATCTTCGCTCTCTGATGGTAATTCACTGCAGCGATGCAAAGCAGGGCTCACGGATTCAGACATACCCGACTGCCACTAGATACTAGGTTCATAACTCTGGGCAGTTATCTGAATTAATTTGTGCCTCTCTTTTACCATTTCCATTGTGGCTATTTTAAGTACCTGCCTCATTAAGGTTTTGGTAATTGAGCAAATGAGTTAATACATGAATGTCACAGAGTAAAAATTCACTAATTTTAAAATTTCTTTTACCTTTTCTCTTGTCATAAAAACAAGAAAATCCCTTCTCTTTGAACCACTCTCTGGAATCCATTATTAGTCCTCTAAACTCTTCCACAGTCTAAAAACTTGGGATAGTAACAGAAGTGTCTCTGGGGGCCAGTGAGATGGCTCAGCGGCGTAAGCACCTGCCTGGCAAGTGCGAGGGCCCGAGTTCGACTCCCAGAACCCACATACAAAAAAAGGGCCGGCGATATCGCTCAGCGGCACAGGAGCCTGCTGGCGCGCGAGGTCCTGAGTTTGACCCCTGGTACCCACAAAAAAAAAAAGAAGTGTCTCTGGTTCTACATAAAGTATGTAGTCCTGGCTCCCCTCCCAGTCACTGCAGTAGCACTCACTGTATCCGTAGCTGTTGGTACTGACTGAAATCCTACTGAGAGGGATGCAGGTTTGTTGGAGACTGGGCTGTACAGGGTTAAGTTGCTGAACACAGGGACCTTGGGCTGTGTTGGAAAAGCTCATATGCACCATGCCTTCAAGACAAAATAACACCATGGCTGAGGCAGCCAAGGACATGGGCTGCTGACACTCCCTATTCCAGAGCAATAAAAATGTCATCCTTAGAGATCAAACCATTGTCTTAATTAGCAAGATTTACTGACTTTGTTCTAACTTCTTTCATGAGCTTCTGTACCACCCACTTCCTGCAACCCCCAAATCTGTAGAAACCCAATAAATACAGTGGTCTTTGCTCCCAGAGAGTTCTGAACTTCCTGGATTCCCCACAAAATCATATTCCATTAACTCTTTTATTTAAGCCTTCACCATAACCTGTTTTAGGAGATTGCAGGTTAGGCCAAATCCCCAATACAGGTTCTAACCTCAGTTTCTGGATGAGCCTGGAGCAAGAGAGTCCTAAAGAAATAAGAGCATTCTTCTGGACACAGTGATTCAATTTCACAGGCCAGGTAAACCAATCAGATTTAATTCTGAAAATTATATTGGACCTGTTCACAAAGGGTGATCACTCCCTACTACCTAAGACCTTACCTGAGAAGAAATCAGCCTAAGAAGTTCTGGGGCCTACTATAAGAAAAGCTTCTGGGGCCGGTGAGATGGCTCAGAGGCATAAGCCCCTGCCTAGCAAGCACGAGGGCCCAAGTTCGACTCCCGGAACCCACATATGAAAAAAGGGCCAATGATATCGCTCAGCGGCACGGGCGCCTACTGGTGTGTAAGGTCCTGAGGTCGACCCCCGGTACCCACAAAAAAAAAAAGAAAGCTTCTACAGGCAGATGTACACCCAAGACTTTGACACAGAACACATATATATGATATATTTTGAGCACCAAGGATCCAGATTGAAAGTTATACCCAAGACTTTTTAGTAGTCGAACCATAAGTGCCCTTTATAGCTCACAAAATAGACAGTAAAAATCTCAGTGACAGGGAAAAGTTATCTGCTATATATGCATATGTAGAATTATACATATCATATATATGTAGACATGTATAACATTTATGTATCTACATATAAAGAAACATACACATATAATAAATGACAAGCAAGCAGAAGGAAAATCTTCAATAAAACAGGTAAAATATCTCATATACGTGCCTTCATAAAGATACTTAAATACTCAGTAAACACACACACAAAAACTAAAAATCATTATATACCAGTTAATCCAAACTAAAACCACAAATGATTATCACTGCACCCTCTGCTAAGTGTCTAAAATTACAAAGTGCTGGCCAGGTATGTGGAACAACTAAAATTTTGGTGCAGTTTTGGGAATTATAAGTGGAATCAAAATTTTTAAATCTGGAACACCAACCAAAATTACATGATGTTAGTAATTACATCCCTCCATGTGTAGCATATACCAAGAGAATTAAGTGCATACGTCTATCAAAAGAATTAAAACACAAACTAGCCAGGTATGCCTGTAATCCCAGCACCCAGGAGGCTGAGGCAAGAGGGTTGCCATGAGTTTGAGGCCAGCCTGGGCTGCATAAGTGAGCTCAAGGCCAGCCTGCATTACATAGTGAGACCCTGTTTCCAAAACAAACAAAAACACAAACTAGACATTACATTGAGCAAAAGAAGTCAAACATATATACATTGTAATTTAACATTTATTTGGACACTAAGAACAAGCAAATCTAATCAATTGCAATGAGTAAAAATTGGGTTGCCTCTCTGGAGTTATTGAGAAAGGGGAGGAATGAACTTCTTAAAGTCCTGGAAATGTGTTTGCCATGCTGCATAAATATATGAAATTTCATCAAGCTGTACACAGGTTAGCACTTTGTACATATTAGTGTATATATACCTTAATAAAATAGTAAAAAGTGATTGATGAGAAGTGATTTATTTTTCAGAGATAAAAATAGAAAAAGGGAGTAGCTAAATTTACTCAAAATGGTTTTAGTGTTCATCTCAGATAAAAAGACAGTAAAATCTTCCCTCTTTCAAGATGTCAAATAAAAATCTTCCTCCACTAAAATGGGATAATGCCTGATGATTGCCTCAATTTTACCTAGCATAAATTCCCACGCTAACCACAGCTCCACTTGCTTCTGAAACCACGGAAGGCTTGCAGAGATGTGTCTTTCCTCATGATCAAAATGATCACGGCACTGGGCTGTGCACATGACAACAAACTATCCCCAAATGGGGACCAATTCTAAGAAGGCAGTTAATGTGCCACAGGGACTAGAGTGACACTACCAGAGTCTGCCAGAAAATCCAAGAAGCTGTGTACAGCCATGATGGAAGAGCTAACGGAGATGTCTATGGAGCTGTAGCCTCTGAGGACACTGAAGTAAAGCACTTAATGTTCAGTTTTGAGCAAGTATGAATCAGAGGGTTCAACAGAAAATTTAGCTGAGAGCCGGAGTCCCACCAGGCCACTGTGAATCTACTTGTCCCATAGGCCTACTGACAGATAATACTGACTTCATGTCTTGAGCCTTCCAAATCTCATACAACCTCTTCTCGTACACAACTGCAAATGGGAACCGGAAAAATAAGTGATTCTGGGAAGTGAAGTCCCTAACTATAACCGAGTTAATATAACACAATTTTTAAACTCAAAATATTGGATCCAAATCCCACCCATGGGCAAGAACAGAGAACAAAATAAGAAAATAGTGTGTCAGGTGAGACCACCCTCTTTTAAAATCTTTGTACTTATTAACATCTGGTGAAAGTAATATTACACATGAAAACCTTTTGACAGTAAAATTGATATTCTCAAAAACTATATCTGAGTACAGTGACACATGCCTCCAATCCAGCTACATGGGAGGTTGAGGAAGGAAGATTGTAAGTTTGAGGCTAGCCTGGGCTACTTAGAAGGACCCTATCTCAAAATTAAAAATAAAATGGGCTGAAGGTGTAAGCTCAGTGCTACAGCAATTGCCTAGCATGTACAAGGCTCTAGGTTCAATCACCAGTACCAACAAAAGCAAAAAGCAAAACAAAAAACCACAGGTTCTCTTAGTTTAAAAAGAGGAAGATGAGGAGGAAAAGGAGAAGGAAATATTGGATAGGCAACTTCTAGTATCTGCCATCACAGACAAAAAAAAAAAGTCAACAAAAATCAAAGTATCCATACTATAACTATATAACTACTGACTTAAAGAACAATAAAAATTGGAAAACAATTTTTTTTTGTGAGTACCAGGGCTCGACCTCAGGACCTCATGTGCCAGCAGGCACCCGTGTCGCTGAGCGATATCACCGGCCCTTTTTTCGTATGTGGGTTCTGGGAGTCAAACTCGGGCCCTCGCGCTTGCCAGGCAGGCGCATACGCCACTGAGCTATCTCACCAGCCCTGGAAAACAATTGTTAAAAGACCACTCTTCAGCCTGCATATGAAAAACTATCCTTCAGACAGGCACAGTGGTGTGTGCCTGTAGTCCTAGCTACTTGTAAAGCTGAGGAAGGAGGAATACTTGAGTCCAGGAATTCAAGACCAGCAAGACCCTGTCTCAAAATACATACACTAAGTCCCTGACTTACGAACAAGTTCCGTTCCATCAGAATTGTTCATACGTTGGATTCGTACGTAGGCCAACAAAGTGAGTCTTATACAGTACACCTGTGAAAGTTCACAACTCAAAATGCTTGCAAGTCAAGGACTCACTGTAAATATTTCAAATAACCCATAAGTCTAAAAAGGCTTTATAAAACTGGAAGTAACACTTATATGTGAGCCAAAACAAATACATCTCATACTAAAAAGTATCTGGATAGACCTGAAAAGGTAAATTTATCACCTTTAATCTCTTTACAAAACAGTAAAAATTAATGAGTCAGCAGACTGCTTTAAGAATGAGGAAGTGATCTTTTCTGGCATGAATTTTCTTATATGCAGTAAGTGAAGTGATATTCAGGAAGGTTTTACCACATGGTTTACATACACAGGTTTTCACATAGGTGACTTCCAGTCTTCAAAAGAATGAGTGACCACCTCCTACTTTCTCACATTCATTGGGTGTCTCCAGTGTGAGACTTCACAAGTTGCCTAAGATTAGAGAAAGCCTTGTGGATAGTTCCATATTCCTTACGTTCATATGTTTTCTCTAGCATGGATTTTCACATGTCTTCGAAAGTAGGCTGGACAGATAAAGGCTTTCCCACATTCCTTACATTCATATGGTTTCTCTCCTGTGTGGCTTCTCACATGTCTTCGAAAGGATGAGGGGCAACTGAAGGCTTTTCCACATTCCAGACATTCAAAGGGTTTTTCTCCAGTGTGCATTCTTGCATGGACAGTAAGGTATGAAGAATGTCGAAATGCCTTCCCACAGTCCTTACATTCATATGGTTTTTCCCCAGTGTGTGTTCTCATGTGGATTCTAAGAGCAGAAAAATAAATAAAGGCTTTCCCACATTTCTTACATTCATAAGGTTTCTCTCCAGTGTGAGTTCTTCTATGAACTGTAAGATGGGAGGAACTAATATAGGCTTTCCCACATTCCTTACATTGATAGGGCTTCTCTCCACTGTGAGTTCTCAAGTGTTCGGTGAGGGATGAGGAACGACTGAAGACTTTCCCACACTCCTTACACTCATACTGAACCTTTCCAGCATGATCTCTCACATGTGCTTTAAAGGATGAGGGACAACTGAAGGCCTTCCCACATTCCTTACATTCATAAGGCTTCTCTCTGCTTTGATTTTTTACATGTGTATTCAGGGAAGTAGGAAGATAGAAGGTTTTTCCACATTCTAGACATTCATAGGGTTTCTCTCCAGTGTGTTTTCTCATATGGACACTCAAGGAGGAGGGGCAATTGTAGGCCTTCCCACATTCTTTACATTTATAGGGTTTCTCTCCAGTGTGTGTTCTCACATGCACAGTGAGTTTTGAGGACTCACTGAAGGCCTTCCCACATTCTTTACATTCATAAGGCTTTTCTCCAGTGTGAATTCTGATATGTATTATAAGATGAGAGGAAGAACTAAAGGCCTTCCCACATTCCTTGCATTCATATGGCTTATCCCCACTATGAATTCTTTTGTGCTTGGAGAGTGATGATGAACAACTAAAGGCCTTCCCACATTCCTTACATTCATAAGGCTTATCTCCACTATGAATTCGTTTATGTTCTGTGAGGTATGAAGAAGTACTGAAAGTTTTCCCACATTCCTTACATTCATAGTTTGCCTTTCCACTGTGAATCTTCACATGTGCCCTAAAGAATGAGGAACAACTGAAGACCTTGGTACATTCCTTACATTCATAGGGCTTCTCTTCGGCGGGGGTCTTTATATGCTTCTTAAAACACGCAAGAAAATGGAAGGCTTTCCCACATTCCTGACATTGGTAGGGTTTGCTTCCGGTATGAGATCTGATGTGATTCTTAAGAGATGAATGAAACATGAAGGCCTTTCCACACTCATGACATTCATAGGATTTTACTTCAGTAGTTCTCCTGAGCACATTAAGATTTGGAATTTGTTCACACTGATTTTCTTCATTGCATTCATAGATATTCTCCACCATGTGACTTTTAAAAGTAAAAGACACAACATTAGCAATGAATATTTACCATTTCTGTGAGTACATTTTCTTTCCTGTCACCTTATAAGCTGAAAGTTCTCACAGAAGGTTCTACAATAGCCAATACTGTCAACAAGTTTTTGACTCATGGGATTTTCCTGATAATTATTTATAATTGAAGTATGCACATCAAATATTCTACATGTCGTATAATTTGTGGCAAAAAGTTTCTAGACAAAATTCCTTCTGAAATCATGATTTTAGACTTAGAATTATATATACACACTTCTTAAATCTCAGGCCATTTTAACATTCTCCCCTGAAGCACTACTTTCTCTACCCTGAAGGGCACTCACCTCAAATGTCTCTTATGGCTTTTCTTCTGTTCACCAACATCATGGAGTTCCAAATTTTCATGTAAACTAAAGGAACAGGAACCAGTTCTTTTGAAGCTTACTGTTTTCTGTTCCCTGGATATTTTTTCTCCATGAATATCTTGAAGAGCAACTAATTCGTTAGTATTGAGTTGAGTCTCAAAACCTGAAACTGAAAAGTGAAGACATCTATAAGCAAAGAACTTTCAGCAGTGTGGTTATTTCAAGACTTTGATTTTAATATACACAAGGGTCAAAACAGTAAGCAATTCATTAGGAACTCACTCTCTGAAGACTGACACTGATGGTAACATAAATAGAATATTATGAGTACAAGACAGACAGGAACAGGATAAAATGTCAATTACCCAATACTAACTTAAAAAGAGTAAAATAAATATGGAAATCTTTTTCAACAAGGAAAGTGTGAGAAGAATGATAAAAAATCAAAATAGAAATCAGAGGTATCTATGGGAGATCAGCCTTCTCAGACAGTTTTGTTTTCTTTCTATTTGATTTTTTTTTTCCCCAACCAGAAGAGTTTCTCCCAGGGATTCTTACCTTCCTGTTGCTCCTCCATACAAGTGTCCTGGATAAGCTCTCCCTTTACTCTCAGTAGGTCCTCCTCTTGTTCCCACTGGGAGATCAGATGAGGTGTGGGTAGCTGGTACCCTGCACAGGAGGAAACACATATTATGGAAAAAAACAATGAAGAACCACAAACATTTCCACAAGACAAGGCTAAAACATTAGTCTTTCAATACTCTAAAATGTGCATCTAAAGATGTGTGAGTTTAACTGCAACACAATGTCAAATCTATAAAAGAATTTTAAAAAGAAAAAGAAAGTAAAAGGCTGAGGTCAGGGAACAAAGGCAGACTATGAGACCCAGAACTAATCTGATATTCACACCTAAACCACGATATTATTACTAGCTAGTCTGATACAGCCAAGACATATTGTTCTACTGGTGAACATTAACAATATCACAGAAGACCAACCTTGGACCAATGCTATTCTAAGACCATGCTAAAATCTAGCAAAATTAAAACATTTCATAATTCTGTTCAAGGACAGATAAAAAGAAGGCACTATACAACCAACAAAATACTGTATACCAATTGTGGCGAATCTATGGCATGTGTGGTACAGCCACTTATTTGTTATCATTGAAAGTTCTAAAAAGTTCCCCATCACTGCCTACACAATTGCTTCTACTTTCTGTCAGCATCCAATTTATATACAATGTTCCCCCAAAATTGAACAGTGTCCCCCCAAAATCCATGTCACAACAGACCAGTGGAACACAATGCAAAGGCCAGAAATAGATCCACATAAATACAGCCAGGCCTCTGTTTCCACGGACTCAACCAACCACATATCAAAAGTATTTATGGAAAAAAAAAAAAAAAAACACATCCATACATGTATAGACTTTTCATTTTCTTGTCATTATTCCCTATTCACTACAAGGTAAGTATTAACTTAGCACTTAACATTGTATTAGGTATCTTAAGTCATCTAGAAATGATTTAAAGTATATGGGAGGATATGTACAGGTTGTATACAAATACCATACCATTTTAAATAAGAGATTTGAGCATCTACAGATGTTGGTATGGGGGGGGTGGTCCTGGAAGCAATACCCTAAAGACCAAGGGATGACTATAGAGTCAACTAATCTTTTGAAAAAACAACAAAACCAATCCAATGGAGTAAAGATAGATTTTTTTCCCCACTAATGGTACTGAAACAAGCACCATACCCATGCCAAAAAAAAAAAAAAAATCTTCATAAACATTAATTCAAAATGGATCACAGACCTAAATGTACAGTATAATATTAGAGGATAGAGGAAAACTCTAGATGACCTTGGATTTTTAGCTATAACTCCAAAAGGCAGGATCCATGAAACAAAGATTTGATACACTAGACTTCATTAAAATTAAAATTTTCTGCTCTGTGAAGAGACTGAAAAGACAAGCCACAGCCTGAAAGGAAACATTGGTAAGAGATTTATCTGACAAAAGACTGTTTTCCTGTTCTGCTACACAAAGAACTCCTAAAGCTCAACAATAAGAAAACAAACTGATTAAAAATATGAGCCAAAGACCTACATAGACACCTCACCAAAGAAGATATACAGATGACAAATAAGCACATAAGATCCTCCATATCATAAGTCATCAAGAACTTGCAAATTAAAACAATGACATACCACTAACACCTACTAGAATAGCCAAAATCCAGAACATTGGCAAATGTTAGTGACAATGTGGAGCAATAGGAACTCTCCTTCATTGCTGGAGGGAATGCAAAATACAGCCATTCTGGAAGTGTTTTGGGCTTCTTATATAATTAAACGCATTCTTAATATATGATCCAGCAAACCAATTGTTTTTGGTAGCTAAATCCAATGACAGGTGTCACTTTAAGGAGAGACATTTGAAACAGGTACACAGCAAAGAAGATGATGGAGGAGAGAATGGAGTGACCTATCTATAAGCCAAAGAACACCAAGGACTGCTAGCAGCAACCAGAAGCCAGCAACAGAAGGGAAGGACGTTTTCCCTAGAGGCTTCAGAGAGAACACAGCCCAGCTAATGACTTGATTTTAGACTTCCAGCATTCAGAAACATTACAGAATTAATTTCTGTAGTTCTTAACCACCAGTGTATAATATTCTGTTGCAGAAGGCCTAAGAAACTAATACTGTCTGCTTCCATAGACTCATCCCCAAATCACCCAACCAAAGCACAAATCCTATAATAAGTACTTTCCAACACCCTCTTACTAAAATGCCCCACAACTCCCAATGAGGGATGCTCTCCCATAATGCACTGTTAAATAAACCCAATGTGTTTAACTATAGGTGTGTTCCTAGTGGTCTTTGGGCAAAGGGTGTTCACACCAGTAAAATCCTCAGAAGATCTCAAATAAGTTTCCCGTATCCCATTGTGACTTAAATGCCCATACTTTCAACACTTAATAAACCTCAAGTTTATAACCACAAGAAAAACAAAAAGTAATTACATCAATGTTTATTTTCATATTGAAACTACTAGAATGTTAAGGGCATTGGAATCAGCGACTACATTTTTTACCAATGAATTCCCATTCCTCAGCCCAAATCCTAGAACAAGGTCAATCAGTAAGATAAAACTGTTATTTAAATAACTGTGTGAACAAATAGTGCCATTCTTACCTACTGAGGCCAGGTTCTGGAAAGTTTCCAGCATCACATCTCTGTAGAGGTCCCTCTGAATAAGATCCAGCAAAGCCCACTCCTCTTTGGTAAAGTATACAGCCACATCTTCAAAGGTCACTAAGTCCTAAAAAATCCCACAAATTCTGTTCAGGAAGTCACAAGTCCTCCAGTGTGTGCAAGAAGATGGAGAATGGTGATAATATTGGGGACTAGGAAATAATTCAGAGGATGTTGAGAAGATTCTGTAGTATCCAGTATCAACTCTGGGACTCTGTAACTATCTCTTTCCTTGCCTACCCATACATACTTCCTGACTGATAAAATCCTTTCTTATAGCCTCTATACTTCTAAAACACTAGATTTCTCTCTCCGCAGATGATTGGTAACAAGAAAAGAAAAGTCAAAATGGTTTTCCTACTCTCTTATTCAGTCACTTGATAGAATAGAGAATGCTTCTCACACCTGCTATTTGAGGAATTTTCCCACACACTCTATGGTTTAGATCTAAAATGTTCCCCAAAAGAATCATTTTCAGAGGTGAGACCTGGTCAGAAGGGCTGGGTCCCCAGGGCATCACTTGGAATGGTATATTTTCATCCCTGGCTCCCCTCTTCTCTGCTTCCTGGCCATCATATGGTGAACAGCTTTCCTCTGCCATGCTGTTGCTACCTTGGAGCCAACAATGGACTGAACTCACTGAAACTGTGAGCCAAAATAAACCTCTCCTCCCTTAAGTTGCAAATGTAGGGTATTTTGTCCCAGTGATGGGAAACTGATTAATGCACACTCCAAGTATTTCTCCAGTGAACACCAGCTGTGTGTCCTTTAAGGCAATTCAATTCTAACACTACGTAGCTGGAGATAGCATCATCTTACAAGCTGAGGGCTCAAAACTGCCCCTGAGCTGAGAGATAAATTGTAAGTAGTAGGTTGTCACCTATATTTCTGACCGACCAGCTATAAATCAGGGCCCATACTATCCCTCTTTGAGTCCAATTAATGTGCTGGGAGGGCAGATAGACCTTAAGGAAATAATTTATGTTTTTTGGTTTATTTAAAATGTAGATAACAGCCAAAGAGATGGTCAATGGATGGTATGGTAGGAAGAGGTACAGAGCTCCACACCCTATCAGGGCACTACAATCCAAGAACCTCCATCTGTTCAACTAGAAAGACAGCTAATGGAAGGGAAGTATTCTTTTGGAGAATTACTACCTTTCACTTACCTGTATCATACTTTTCTGTAACCCAGTAGTGCTTCTTGCCTTCTCCATGTCCCCTTTATGAAGAAAAGTAGGACATTAAAAAATTATAAGCAACTAGCAGCCAGCATGACAATCTAATCTCCCCAAAGTTCCCACACTCATGAGCCTGGATGCTGCAGCACACCATTAGGAGTAATGACTTTCCTCGAAATGCACAATACACTCCAAGATGCCCAAGAAAACACAAGCTGATCTTGTACAAAATGGAGCAAGCCAGGTGTGGTTGTGCATACCTGTCATCTCAGCACTCAGGAGGCTGAGGCAAGAGGATCACCCCAAGTTTGAGGGCAGCCTGGGCTAGTGAGTTCAAGATCAGCCTAAACTACATAATGAGACATTGTCTCAGGAAAAAAAAAAAAAAAAGAAAGAAAGAAGATGGAGAAACCATATCTTTCCCTAGCCAGAAAACAGTGCTTTGGTCCTTGCTAATCAAAAACAAAAGGTTAAAGCCAGGCGTGGGGGCACATGGCTGTGCTCCCAGCATGCTGGGAGACTAAGGCAGGAGGATCACTAGTTCAAACGCAGCCTGGGCAACTTATCAATTTAGTAAGACTCTGTCTCAAAATAAAAAATAAAAAGGGCTAGATATGTAGCTCAGAGTAAAGACCCCGAGTTCAATCCCCAATATCACAAAAAAGGGTTAAGAGTGACATTTTGGAATTAAATTAACTGCAGTCTAAAAAACTGGGACTGTCAATTTGCCTACGCTAACAAAAAAGCATAAAATGTATCAAAGGGTGATTTTAACCATAAGAATATATACTCCCTATTTCAAATTCAAGAAAGCACTAATTTATTCATACATTAGGCTTCTGGGGGCTTCACTCCCAATATTTCTTACTTCTGGACCCTTTGACGAGCTAATAGCCATTACTGTTCAGGCCAGAGCCAATTCCCCTACCCCCTTTGAGCTGCAGGGTCCCCAAAACCTAGTTTCTGAGAACGAGCATCAACCCCTTAAATTCCATATGCAGGAGTCTGAGAAGACTCCTTTTGCTGTGATTTACATGCTAAATTTGCCTCTACAGTACAATCACAGCAGACTACTTGATCTGTGTCATTCCTGATACTGATATCTGCAGCCCTGTTACACCTGTAATCCCAGCTCCAGGGGAAGGTAGGGGAAAGCAGGAGGATCACAAGTTCGAAGGCAACCTGGGCAACTTAGTGAGACTCTGTTTCAAAATTTAAAATAAAAAGGGCTAGGGATGTAGCTCAGTAGTAGAGCACTCAAGGGGTCAATGGGGGGGAACTAGAAGGACTGGAAAAGAAAAGGTGTTTTGTTTTGTTTTGTTTTGTTTTGTTAATGGAAACATCCTATTTAACAGTGATAGCACATAAGATCAGCTCCCTCTGAATCCAAAACAAGGCGAGGATGCAAATTACATACTATTTTCCATCCAACTGAGAATCCTGACAGGTGCAGTAGAGAAACTAAACATTTAAAAAAAGTACAGTGCAAGAATTAAAAAGGACAAAGTGGAAACTGAGCAAATTTTCTGTGTAAAACTTAAGAATCTATAGATGTGACTAAAATGTATCGTTTTATTAAACATAGAACGCACTTGGCAAGGAGGCGGGTTACACAGTATGTAAAATAAATCAGTTCGCTTTCATGTATCTGAATACAGTGCGCCAAGCTGATGATCGCAGGCAGAGGAACACTCACGGATTCAACGCTACGCAATGCACCGGGAGAGGCGAGGCGGGACCGAGCTCACCCCGCGTGCAGAAATCCAGGGACCCGCGCAGCGACAGCGACGCGGAGATTCTCGTCCCCTGGCTCCAACGCAGAGATGCTTTCTCTTTCTGCAAAGAGAGCACAGGATGCGTTTGGAAACTAATTAAATGCGATAGCCGTCTCCAATTCGAGCCTGCCCCACCCCGGGCACGCGCCCGGAGTCCCCGAGGCAGGGGTCGGGTCCAGGCGGCCGCGGGCGGCGCTGACAAGGCTCACAGGAGAGCCGGCAGCGGAGGGAGGCCGGGAGGATCCGGGCGGGGAGCGCCGAGGAGGAGCCCTTTGACCACGGACCCCCCCCCCCCCGGCCCACCCGTCCGCCTCCAGTGCCTGGGAAATGGATGGGGCGAGGCCAGGACCAGTAGGTTACAAACTGAGGCAAAAATTTACTTCAGACGCGCACAGAGACGCAAAGTGACATGGCTGCAGCAGACGCAAGGTGACAAGACAGCGTCTCGCGCACGCGCAGAACCACACTTCTGCTTCCGGCTCCTGGGCGTGTATGGCATAAGGGGCGGGGCCTCGAGAGCTGGGGTGTGGGTAGCCCCGGAGGGGCTGGAAGGGGAAGGCTGACTCTGTTCACCCGGGGATGGGAAATGCCAGCTTTGGAAGGGGTTGGGAGTTGCTCAGAAGGCTGTGGGTTATTGTTAAACTGGAAGGGGTTGGAGCTAAGAGAAAAAGCAGAACTGTGGATGAGAGGGGTGGGAACAGAAGAGCAGCGGGGATGGTCGGCGGCGAGGCCAGTGGCGGCCTAGGGGCGTGGTTTCTTAATACTCCAAGGGGCGGAGTTAGCATGGGACCAGGGCGAGGGGGCGGGGACAAGGGAGAGGGGCGGGGGTTAATGGACAAGGCGAAGAGGGGGGCTAAGGTCAGGCTTCCCCAACCAGGTCCTCCTGGGCCAAAGAAGCGGATGTTCCATCAATTTGGATTGTTTTCAGTTTTTATCAGTAAAACTGCCATAAATATTTATACATCGGGCTTTTCGTAGTAAAATCTATATAGCAAAAATTACCATTTTAACCATGTTTAAGTGTACAGTTCTTGGCTATAAGTACATTCATAATGTATAACCATCACCTCTAACCTGTTTCAGAACATTTTTGTATTTCGAACTAAAATTCCGGGCCCGTTAAACACCAAGTGTCCATACCCCTAGCCTCTAATTCCTAGCACCTACCATCTTACTTTAGGTCTTTATTATTAGTAATAAATTAATTAGTAGTAATTAGCGACAGCTGTCGCTATTACTACTCCTCCTCATATAAAAGGAACTGTACAGTGTTTGTCCCTTTACAACTGGCTTATTTCACTACACATAATATCTTCAAGGTAGGCCATCTGCAGTCAGGTGTGGAAGAATGAGAAAGAGCCATCTATGTGCTGGACAGCTGGAGGATCCAGTCACAAGTCGAAGTCCTGGCTCTCTCTACAGAGCCTGGTGTGAGTCCATATTGGAAAGCTGAAGGGTCTGCATCGGAAGGCTGGAGTCTGTGCTGAAAGCTTGGACAAACACCCAAATGCCATGGTAAAGACTAGCTCTGCTCTGAAAAAGCGAAAGGGCAGACTTCCTTCTTCTTTCCCTTTTTATTCCGTCCAGCCTACAAGCCTATTGGCTGGTGCAACCCACATCCAGGATGGATCTTCCTGCTTCACTAATTCCATCATCCAGACACAGCCAGAATTGTGCTAAACTAATCCACTAGGCATTTCTTATTCAAGTTGTCCTCACAGTTAACTATGACCACATATTTTAACTCCATAAGAAACAACCAACGTATTTTTCCAAAAGGCTGCACTACTTTGTACTCCCACCAGCAATGTATAACCCAAGTTGTTAAGATCGAAACAGGCTGTTTTCTGGAGGAAACCAGCTCATTTGTTTGCTGCTGACTTCAGGAGAGGAAGTTTGAGTGGGCAGCTCACCTGGGGGGCTGCACCCCACATTTCTAAGGAAAGGATGTGGACTATAACAATCATGATTAGTCCAGAAACCCAAGGATATGGGTTTCTGGAATTTGTCACCACTACCCAAATTGAGTTCTGGAGAAAGCTTGCAACATCTAAATGTTGAGCCCGGAAGGAACCTAGCATTGGAGAACCCACAGAGATCAAAGCTGAGGGGAAATGCCCTCCCTAGGAGTCTGGCAAGTGATCACAGTCAGACTTGGAAAGGGAGCTTCTTGCTCTTCCCTTGTTTCCAGTACCCCACAATAGTAACTGGTAAAGGAGAAATAGTTATAAGGCCCAGCTCCATTATCAGAGAACAGGCAAAAAATGCAGTTTTGGAACAGAGGTAATAAATCCGTAACTGGACAATGGTCAACATACAGTTTTGCCTTTGTTACATTTAGTGACAGACCAGCACCTAACACTACCAAGTCTTGATTCTTGGCACCCATGCTTCTCTTTTGCCATTGGAGGCTGTTTTTCTCTTCCTCTTTGTCATATAGGGTGAAAAATATTGCTTGCTTTGGATCAGGTAGTGTGTTGAGTTTTACATGCATTAACTCAGTTACCATTAATTCAGCTGATTCTCATCCATTTTTATCAAGGAAATATCGGCTTGCTTTTCTCTCTCTCTCTCTCTCTCTCTCTCTCTCTCTCTCTCTCTCTTTCAGTGTGAGGGATTAAACCCAGGGCCTCACACATGCTACACAAGCACTCTACCACTGAAGTACAACCCAGCTGCCAAAAAGATTTTATTCAGGACAATTACAGTAGGGAAAAAGAGACCTCAGTATAGAATTGGACTAAGTTCTGAACGTAGCATGGGGATTGGAGAATTTATAGCCAAGGAATAGGGTGTTTGGTATGGGGAGGGGGGTCAGAAAGGAACCATCATGAGTAAGGGGGAATTAGGGTTAAATTAATCTAGCAAGGTTCTTACTGAAGCTGGGCCAGAGTAATAAGACATCAACTATAGAGTGGTAGAACCTGAGGAACCTGATATTAAATTAAGTTTGGCCTAACCTGTCTCAGTACGTGGATCTTCAAGTTTGGCCCAAAACAACCTCCTAAATACTGAAATGTCTCCTACCTTACTGTGTAAGCAATGTGTAATCTAACCTTAGCAACCAAGTATTAGCCACCCACAGCAGCCTAGTATAAATCCTAGGCTGTCGGCCAATCAGCCTATGCTCATCTAAGGCAACTGCTTCACCACACGTCTATATGAGGCAAATGCTGACTGCAACTAATCTGGTTGTTTCTGTCACTGAGTTTTGGCTATACACATAACTGCACATGTGATGTGTGGCACTCTGAATTATAACCAAATGCAATGGATTCTACTCTTGGTGAGTACATGAATCCAATGAGCACAACCAGAAGATAAAAGAATGGTAAAACATTTATTACCCCCAGTGAAGACAATGCTGGAGTTACTTGCAAAGCAATGCTCTCCCAAAGGAAAGGAAACACTGAGGGATTCATTCAGGGAGTCTATATGTATTTATATAGGAAAGCACATGTAGGCTGGGCATATTTCTGAGCACGCTCAGTTTAAGCTCATAGTTCAAAGAGTAAGGGTGGTGGACACATTTCTAGGCATGCTCAGCTTGAGGTCATAGAGCATAAGTTCGAAAAGGAAAGATGGCAGACACAAACACTTCTGAGCATGCTCAGTTCAATATTCTAATGAACAAAGTTTATTCTAGTTACAGATGCCCATCCTTTTGGCTTGCCTGGGCCACATTAAGTAAAGATGAATTGTCCTGGGCTGCATATCAAATATATAATATAGGAATGGGGATATAGCTCAGTGGCACAGTGCCTGCCTGGCAAGCATGAGGTTGTGAGTTCAGTTCCCAGTACCAAAATAATAATAATAATAATAATAATAATAATAATATAGCTAATGTATAGAGAGAATGCATCTTCCTTTGGAAAATATTTAACATTAAATTATTTTATGAAACAATAGAAGTCTAATAAAAAGAAAACTTACATGTCTATTTAAGAACAATGAACAACTGTACTCACAGACACACACACATGTAGGCTAGGTTGAAATACTATTGCCAGTAATTGCTGGGTTTTACTCCTCAAGTCCCTCAAGTGCATTACTTGCCCTACACCAGGAGCCAGCGACAAACCTCAACTCTTCTTTTTTTCTTGTTTTTGTTTTTGTTTTGTTTTGTTTTGTTTTTGGGGGGGTTTTGGTTTTATTTTTGTTTTTGTTTTGAGACAGGGTCTTGCTATGTAGTTCAGGCTGCACTTGAACTCACCGCATAGCCCAGGCTGGCCTCAAATCCATGGCAGTCCTCCTGCCTCAGCCTCCCAAGTGCTGGGATTACACGTGTGTATCAGCATACCTAGCTCAATTCTTCTTGTCAAAGATTTCAGACAAGTCACATAGGCCATCATATAGACTGAGTAGAGTTTAGTGCAAAACGATAGGCTTTCAGAGCAGGTGAGACAGAACACACCTTCAAACACAAAGGCAGGCAAACGCCAAAACGGCAGTTGTACTGAACAAGCCTTCAGGTTACATTTATATGTTTACCTGAGTCTTTCAAGGAATACATTTTCCTTCCTCCAAGGTAGTTATACTTTTACAAGGAAAGGGGGCTGTGCTGACTTACTTATTACCTCTCTGACCTACATCCCCAACTCTTAAATTTCTACCCTCAGACAAAATCTTGCCATGTCGCTAGATTCCCCAGGCTAGGCTCAAACTTGCGATCCTCCTGCCTCAGCCTTCCAGAAGTTCTGAGATTATAGGCTTGCGCCGCCACGTCCAGTTTGGACGCTATTGGACATTTCCCAAGTGAAAACGGCCCACACCTGTCTCCGGGTAAGAAATGACCAAAAAATCACATTCTTGCCCTCCTGGGCAAGCCAAACCGTGTCTCTGGGAGTGAGAGTCACTTCCCCTCACCTCTGTAAGGAATTGGAAGCCGCACGTCCAACTGCCCATCATCCGAGGCCACGCCCCTTCCACGGACCTGTGCGTCTACGCATGCGCGGCTCGTGTGCGCCTGCGCGTGCGCGGGCCGGCCGCCATCTTAATCCCGCACTCCCTCTGGTGTCTGAGGTAAACTTTTCCGTCTTGGCGTCTGTCACTGCCCAGGAGTGGCCCGAGGGGGAGGGAGGCTGGAAAGGGGAGGTGCCGGGTGCTGAGCCCTCGCGTGGTTGCTCGGGAGCTGCAGTTCCTACTCTCAGAGGGACCGCCGCGGGTTCGGGTCCCGGGAGGAGGCGTGGCGGCTCCCCCGTTGTAACCTTGGCGCCCTTTTAACGGGAGAAAAAGCGTTCGTGGCGCGGTGACTGCAGCCCTCGCGTCCTTCTGCCCTCACCGCCCCCTTATCCGTGTCCCGGTGAGTGCTTGGAATCTTTCTGGCCGTGGGGTGTCAGTGCCTCAAGTTTAAGTTGTTTATGTGAAAAGAGAGCTCTTCAGATTATTAGGGAGCACGTGGCTCTGAAAGAATTAAATGTGTGACAGCCAGGCGTGGTGGCGCACGTCTGAAATCCCAGCATTCGGGAGGCTGAGGCAGGAGCGCCGCGAGTTCGAAGCCAGCCAGGGCTACATAGTGAGTTTAAAGCTAGCCTGAACTAAATAGCGAGTGTCTGACTCCCTCTCTCTCTCTCTCACACACACACATTATAGTAAATGCATAAGCAAATGACTGTCTAAATTAAAAAGTTACCACCAAGTAAAAAGTGGGACTCCCGAGCTCTGTTTTCAGATCATCACGTCAGACTCGATTTAGGGCCTCATAGATCTGGAGCTTTAAAATAGGGCAGCCTCTAGGTAGACGATGCGGGCTTTTTCTGTTAGTAGCAGAATTGAGGTTGAGTTTCCCACAAGCACAGTGAATTTGCACAGGTGGGTTTTCATCCAGGTGTTTCTGGTTTTTGTGCCGCAGATGAAACCCAGCGCCTCGTGGTGCTAGGCAAGCGCTCCACTACTGAGCCACACACTCATTTATTTACACGTTTGCGGTATGTGATGTTTACATTCATCCTAGAGAGTACATGTATTTAACCATTTGATTCTTTTTATTCCCCTTCCCCTCTTCATTCTCTCTCCCTCAGACTCTAGATCTCCTGTCCCTCTTTTTCTTTTTTCCATGTTTGGTACACAGTGATTATATTCATTGTGGGTAGTTGATACATGAGTATGATGCATCCTAAATAAATTTTTTACTCTCCTTCCATTCTTCCCACTATCAGTCTCTTTGTCCGTTTCACATTTGGAAAAGATCTGTCTCCCTATTTTCTTTTATCAGTCTTTTATTTTGCTTTTTACTTTATTTGTACTTTGGATTTCTTATGAGAGAAACCATAGGATATTGAAACTTGTGTGTCTGATTTATTTCACTTAACGTTATGTTTTTCAAGGGCCATGTATTTTCCTACAAATGTCTCAAACTTAACCTTCTTTATAGCCAAGTTTTTTGTTTTTTGTTGTTTTTAATGTGGGTACTGGCAGTCGACCTCAGGACCTCGCGCTTGCCAGCAAGCGCTTGTGCCTCTGAGCGATATCAGCTGCCCATTCACTTGAATTTTTAAAAATAGAATTTTGATTCTTAAGATTCCAGGAACATTATCTTTTAAGATAGTGGCATTCTAATGTGACATTGTTCTATGGTTTTGATTTACCAGTCTCCTGTGATTGTTGTAAAGTAGATGCTGAATTTTGAGCAGTACTGGCTAATACAAGTATAATCCACACAGATGTAATTTTTAAAATTTAGTAGCTGTCTTAATTTTTACAATTTTACTACTTTTTTCGTTGCTGAAACAAAATATCCAACACCCAAAGTTAAAGGAGGAAAGGTTTATTTCAACTCAGTTTGTAGAGGTTTCAGTCCATAGTCGGCATGGCACAGGGATATTATGGAAGAGAAGCAGTTCATGGCATTGCAGGCAGAAGGCAGTGGTGGCACACACCTGTAATCCCAGCACTCGAGAGGCAGAGGCAGGAGGATCACCTTGAGTCTGAGGCCAGTCTGGGCTACATAGTGAGTTCATGGCTACCCTGAACTACATGGGGAGACCCTGTCTCAAAAAAACAAAAAAGTCAGCAAGTATGGAGGCAGCAGAAGCAGCAGCAAGCCTGCCTTCCCTCTCTCCCTTTATAGTCCATACAGGCTGTAAACTTGTTGATTGGTTTATTGGTGCCACCCACACCCAGGTTGTGGCTTCCATTATCTACCCCTTTAATCGCAGGATCACACCCTTAATACACATTGACACCCCCTAATTCCTCCACCTTTGAAACCACCCACCTATGGTTGCATGAGGCTTTGGGGGGACATCTAGGTACAAGCTATAAAAGTAGCCAAATTAGAAAACAGTGAAATACACATGAAACTTGAGGAGGGGGGTAGTTAATGGAGAGTGATCTTAGGAGTGCTGTACCACTGAGCTCCATGCCCAGCCCTATTTATTTTACAGTACTAGGAACCTAACCTAGGGCCTTTGCCCTAGCTACAGCCCTATCACTTTTTAGAGATAGGGTCTCCCCAAGTTGTTGTCCAGGTGGGACTTGAATTTATGATCCTTCTGCCTCAGCCTCCCCTGTTACTGGGATTACAGGTATGTACTACAGTGCCCAGCTGCATGTGAAACTATTTTAATACTATACCTTATTTAACCCAGCACACTAATTATCAATGTAGAATTTCTAATGAAATTGATGAATAATATAGCCAATATAAAATTATTAGACATTTTTGTAATATTTCTTTTGCACTAAGTCTTTTTGGGTTCTGTGTATATTTTATCCTTAACAACACATCTCAAAGTGGACCCCTACCGGGGAAGTGCTTCAGATTGAACCCAGGCCTAGCACTTGTTATGCAAGTGCTCTGCAATTGAGCTACACCCCCCAGAGGATGCTAAATTTTCATTGGAAATTCTTGATCTGTACGTAGATCGTAAAATTTATTGTTGAAAAATTTACAGACCTAGCCTGAGACAGGATTGTCCAGTCCATCTCTCATTCCTCCTGTCACTTGCCCCTCTAGCCCCAGTTTAGTTCCCTGAGACTCTGGCCTGTGGTTCCTTCAGGGCCTATTGCCAGGAGACAAAAGCCCAAGTGTGGATTGTCTGGTTCAACTCACTCTGCCCCCGGCAGTTGCCAATTCTGGGCCCTCCTCCACCCTCCAAGTTTCAGTAGGCTTCAGGGTATGACACCCACAAGCAGAGAGGCCCCCTCCTGCAGAATCTCAGGTTCTGGTCCATGTCCCATGCTGGGCTGTGGCAGCTAGAGTGCCACATTGCGTCTGCTTCCTGCCTACCTCCCCTAAAAGTTCTTGTGCATTTCACAGAATGGCTTAGTTTCCAGGTCTGCAGAGCCCACAAACCAAGGAGCACTTTCCTGTTAACTATCTTAGAATGCGGGTCGTGTGCTGGCAGAACTGCTTGGCATGCTCAGAACAACTGAGGGCAATGGTGGCTGTAGTGAGTGCCCAGCTGGAGCCATTCTCCTTGAAAGTTTTGTGCGTTTCATTGACTGGCTCTGTCTTCCCACCTGCTCTGGGAGCAGTCCCTGGTTTGGGGGCGTCTTTGCTTCTTATTCTAGCTTCCCCCTTTTCTGTATTTCACCTGTTACCCTATTCAAGTCGTATTCCAGTGGTTGGTGTACTTAACCGCCTCATGTAGCCTTATACTGATTCACCTTGGTGTATACCTTGGAGCAGTACCTTGCTTCCTTTATGCTGCCTTCATCTAGATCCTGTATTTAAGTTTCTTACTGGCTTTCATGCAGTTTGGATAGGGAGCCTAGAAGGAAGACAAAGATAATAAGAGGAGAAATAATGGGATTGTTGCCCATTTCTTCAATATTGTGTGGTAACTATTTTCCACTTAATTTTGTCTTATCAAGAATTTTTGAGTATTTGTTTTGTGCCAAGAGATACTTAACTGCCCTAGCCTTCAAGGCTTATAGTTTAACACAGATTTTCTCAACTTCTGCTCCATTGACATCATAGGTCAGGTAATTCCTTGTTATGGGGACTGTCTTCTGCATTATGAGATGATTAGCAACATCCCTGGTCTCTACCCACTAGATTCCAGGTGCACTCTCCCCTTTCCATTATTGACTATCAAAAATGTCTGCAGATATTGTCAGCTGTTCTTTGGGAGAAAATCACTCATTTCAGAATCATTGGTTTGAAACAGTATATCATGCTGTAGAAATTAAATCAGTGTTTGGTACTGTTAAAGGTATAAAGTTACTTATATTTATTTTTTATTTTGGAAAAGCTGTTCGAAGGTGCCCTGAAGTGATTTTTATTCTGTTTCGTAATTCTTAAAAACAAGTCTTGGAATCCTAGAGGAAAATTATAAATAGTATCCATGTGAGTGTATATATGTAGGGACATTTTTGTAATTGTGATTATCTTACCAAAAAGAAAAAATTGGAACCCTTGAGCTTGCAAGCCAAAAAAAAGAACATTGAGATATCCCTGAGGATTGTTTTCAATAAACTGCTGATCTGGGATTAAAACAGTTTGTTGAGACCATGAAAGCTTTAGGGGTAATAAAATTCAGATCTTAAATGTATATAATATAAGATTTTTATAAATCGGTTTTAAAATGAAGCCTAAACAAAAATGGATTTGACTTGTTGCTCTTCATCACCTGCCTTTTCCCTTTTTCTTCCTGTGCTTGAACTGGTTGCTCACCTTAGATAACTTTAATGAGTTAGAGAAAGTTACTACTTTATAAAGATACATTACCAGGAAATTGCCATATTAACTATACAAAATGACAGTGACTGCAACAATGGGAAGCCTGTACAGTATGTGGTTTGTGAAGCAGTAAGTTGTGGCCATGTTTGAGCAGATTCATTCACCCTTCTGATATTAGCTATCACCTGAAAGCTGCCAGTTCTTAATTTTTTCTTGTTTTTTTTGTTTACTTCAAGCTTTATTGAGATGTAATTGACCAAAATAGCATATGTTTAAGGAGTGAGTACGATGTGATATTTTGAAATATATACATTGTGAAATGATTACTGTAGACTTAAACACATCCATTACCTCATATGTTACCTTTTAGTGTGTGATAAGAAATCTGAGATCTACTTTCAACAATTTCAGGTGCACCTTGCTTTTCATTCCATCTCCAGAATTTATTCAACCTGCATAACTGAAACTTAGTACCCTTTGATGAACATCTGCCCATAGCACTGTCCTTCCTCCAGCCACCTAGTGTCTGCTTCTGTGAGTTTGACTGCACGAGATCATGCAGTATGTCGTTTTAGATTTATTATTATTTTAGTTTACTGTTAGTACGTGTGTGTAGTACATAGTGATTACATTCCTTGTGGGAAGTTGGTACATGTACATAACACATCTTAATTCCTTTTCTCATTCCCCTTCCCTTTCCTCCCTGCCCCCTCCAACCATCATTTGATACCCTTCTTTTTTTTTTTTATACGTGTTTGCAGTACATAACGTTTACATTCCTTGTATGGTATTGGTACATGTACATGACACATCCCAGTTTCCTTTTTTTCATCCTTATCCCTTCCCTCCCTTGCCCCTCCCTCCCTCCCTCACTTGATCCCCTTCCCTGCTGAGAATGATCTATCTCCCTACTTCCTATTATCTTTTATTTTGTTATTTATTTTTAGTCCGCGTTTCTCAAATAAGAGAAACTCTGATATTTAAGCTTGTGTGTCAGATTTATTTCACTTAACATTATGGTCACAAGGTGCATCCATTTTCCTACAGATTACTCAAGTCTGTCCTTGATGGCAGAATAGAGCTCCATGGTGTGTAAATACCACATTTTCTTTATCCATTCATCAGTTGATGGACATATGGGCCATTTACAAGATATGGCTATTATGAATTGTGCTGTTATAAACATAGGTATGCATAGAAAGAATGGCCATCATCAAGAAATCAAATAATAACAAATGCTGGAGAGGCTGCAGTGGGGAGGGAGAACCCCTCTATACTGTTGGAATGTAAACTACTACAACCACTGTGGAAATCAGTATGGATATTCCTCAAAACACCAAAACTAAAAATTTCATTTTACCTGGCTATCCCCCTTCTAGGTATCTTCCCAAGAGTATTTGTCCTTCTGTACCTGGCTTATTTCACTTGGCATAATGTTCTCCACATTTATTTATGCTGTTGTAAATTGCAGGTTTCCTTTTTTTTAAAGATTAGTATTTCATTTTACATATAGATTATCCTTTATCCTTTTTGTATAAATTAATTTGCTTTCTAAAATTCGTGTATGTTTGTGATACATGATAGTTATATTCATTTTAGGTGCATGTATGTACCATGTATTGATTATTTTTTTGCCCCACTACCTCCTCTCCCCTTTTCCTCCTCCCCTTAATTGTGTTCCCCATCTCTACAAAGTAAACACTTAATGTTATTTCCATATTTTGTCCACTGCAGCAATGAATGTGTGAGTACAGATACCTTGTCCAGATCGTGATTGTATTTCTTTCTATTTATACCAAGAAGTGGGATCATAGGAGCTCTATTTTTAATCCTCCATGTATGCCCTTGGTGGGAGTGAGGTCTCCCTAAGGATAGTTTTTAATAAACTCCTGATAGTCCCTGTGTTAGATGTTTTTTCCACATCTTCACCACCAACATTTTTGTTTTGGTAATAGCCATTCTAACAGGTGTGAGCTGATATTCTTGTGGTTTTTATTTGCATTTCCCTGATGAGTAGCAGTGATATTGAGCACCTTTTCATCTACCTCGTGGCCATTTTTATTTCTTCTTTGAGAAAATGTCTATTCAGGTCCTTTGCTTGCTTATTTTTCTTCTTGAGACATTTTAGCAATCTGTTTTCTTCCAATTTATGAACATAGGATATCTTTCCATTTATTTCTGTCTTCAGTTTTTTTCATCAGTGTTTTGTAGTTTTCAGTATACAGTTATTTCACCTCCTTGGTTAAATTATTGCTAAGTATTTTATTGTTTTTGATGCAACTGTAAGAAAGATTCTTTTCTTAATTTCTGTTTTGGATTGCCCATTGTTGTGGAAACCCAATTGATTTGTATATGTTGATTTCAATATCCTGCAACTTTATTGAATTTATTAGTTGTAATAGTTTTTCATTGAGGTCTTCAGTACTTTTTATATATAAGATCATGTCATATACGGAGACAATTTAACTTCTTTCTTTCTAATTTGGGTGCCTTTTCTTTCTCTTGTCTAATTGCTCTGGCTAAGAAAGACTTCCTGTATTATGTTGAATAGAAGTAGGCACCCTTGTTCTTGATCTTAAAGAAAAAGCTTTAAGGCTTAAGACATTAAGTGTCATGTTAACTGTGGGCTTTTACATGTGGCCATTATCAGAGTGAGGTATACATTCCAATTTATTTAGTGTTTTTATCATGAAAGGTGTAGAATTTTGCTCTGTGCTATTTTTGCATTTCTTGAGATGATCATAAGGTTTTTGTAAATTCTTTTAATATGTTTCATATTTATAGATTTGCATATTTTGAACCATCTCTGCATCCTAGGAATAAATCCATGTGATCATGGTGTATAATTCTTTTAATGTACTGTTGAATTTGGCTTGCTAATATATTTTTGAGCATTTTTACATCTGCTTTAAGGAATAATGACCTGTAATTTTTTTTTCTTGTAGTGACTTTAGTTTGGAATCTGGGTAATGCCAGCCTCATAAAGTAATTTGAAAGTGTTTCACCTCTTCCAGTTTTTTGGAAGAGTTTAAGAAGGCTTAAAAGGCATTAATTCTTTAAATGTTTGATGGAATTCTGAACTTGGCTTTTCTTTGTTGGGGGAGGAGAGTTGATCACTGATTGAGTTATTGGTATATTCAAGTTTTCTATTTCCTCATAGATCTGTCTTGGCAGGTTTTGTTTCTAAGAATTTGCTTGCCTTATCTGGGTTATCCAACTTGTCATATAATTGTTCATAACAGTTTGTTATGATTTCTTTGTATTACTGTGATATCAGTTGTAATGTGTTGTATGTTTCTATTTTCATCTGTCTCAAGATTTTTTTAATTTTTTTTTAATATTTTCTTTGTTCCATTGGTTTTTTGAAAGTTGAATTTCCAAGTAGTCGTGATTTTTCCTGTTTAGATCCTGTTATCGATTTCTAATTTCATACCATTGTTGTTAGAAAAGGTTTTTTGTTTTGTTTTTTTTTTTTGGTACTGGAAATCGAACTCAGGACCTCACGCTTGCCAGGCAGGTGCTGCACCACTGAGCTAAATCCCTAGCCCTGGAAAAGGTATTTTACATGATTTCAGTTTTACTTATTTTGTGTCATAACCAAAGGTCTGTCCTATAGAATGTTCCATTTGCATTTGAGAAAAATGTATATTATGCTACTCTTGGATGAAATCTTCTGTGCTTGTTAGTCTCGTTTTGTATATAGTGTTGTTCAAGTCCACAGGTTATTTTTCAATTGTTCTTCAGTCTGGATGATCTGTTCGTTGTTGAAAGGGGATTATTAAAGTCTATTACTACTGTTTCTCTCTTTAGATTGGTTAGTAGTTGCTGTTAGTTATTAGGTACTTTCTAAATATATAGGAGCATATATATTTTTACTTTTAAATTCTCTTGATGAATTGACCTCTTTAGTATTATGTAGTGAACTTCTTTATCGCTTGTGACAGCCTTCTTTTTGTCTAATATAAAAATAGCTACTTCTCTCTTGATTAGCATTTGTGTGGAGTCTTTTTCCAGCTTTTCACTTTCAGACTATGAGTGTCCTTAAAATTCAAGCGAGTGTCTTTTAAGTGGCATATAGTTGGATCTTGATTTGGGGAAGATAGTTTTGTTTTTCCATTCAGCCACTTTTGTCTTTTGATCAAGAAATTTAATCCATGTAGATATAATTATTGATAGATGAGGACATATAACTGCTGATCTGCTCATTGTTTTCTGCTTTGTGGTTCCTTTCTTTCTGTTTTCCTCTCATCATCTTCCTTTGTGATATGATGACTCTCCAGGGTGTTGTGCTCTGATTCCTTTCTCTGTATATTTTGGGTCTCTACTATAGGTTTTATTTGTGTTTACCAAGAAGTTTACATTTATAACAGTTTAAGGTCATAACAGCTTAACTTTGATTGCATGCAGTCACTTTCTTACCCCCCCCCACAGCCATACTTTACTGACGTTCCTGTTTCTACCTACTGACAAATTATTGTGATTTCTAATTGTAATACTTAAAATTTTATACCAGAATTAAATGATTTATGTACCACCAAAACAGTATTAGAGTGTTCTGTATTTACTGGTACATTTCTCTTTACCTATGAGTTTTATACTTTCATATGTTTTAATGCTCCTTATTGATGTCCTTTCATTTCAGCTTGAATTTCCTGTAGCATTTCTTATAAGACATATCTACTGATGATGAACTCCTTTAATGTCTACTTGTTTCAGGAAATCCTTGTCACTTCTTTATTTCTGGAGGAAGACTTCATCAATGTATTCCTGCTTGGCAGTTTTTTTTATTTCAGTATTTTGAATGTATCCTTCCACACTCTCCTGTCCTACAGAATTTCTGCTGGGAAATCTGCCAACAGTTTTATGCAGTTTTCATTCAATCTGGTGTGTTGCTTTTGCTGCTTTCAAAAGTGTTGTTTGACTTGACAATTCGATTATAACATGTCTAGCTATAGATTTCTGTATAATCTAGTAGAGAATATATCAAATCTTCTAACCAAAGAGATTTATAATTTCAAATTGATGGTGAATCTGAAGGTCAGAGGATGGTATTAGGAGAAAATATTTAAAAAGATTCTGTTTTTTATGGAAGGAGACCAGAAAAAAAAAAAAACCCAAAAGGGTCACATCAAGGCTATGACATTTAAACTGGGATCAAAAATATAAAGATTAGGAATTAGCCAGATGAAAATTAAGGGTAGCATGGTACAGGAATTGTTTCACATAGAACCAATATCGTGGCTCTTTTGATTAATTTGGTATAGTTTGACACAAACTATAGACACTAGTATATCTATAGTTTGACCTGCTAGTGAAATAGGGGAAAGAGATTGAGTGAGGAAATAAATCTTTAATAGCACTTATAGTAAAAAGAGTTATTTTAGTGAAGTGATGTAAACAAGTAAATAGAAAAAAGAAAACAAATTATGGTGCTTTAATTTCATGAATAGAAAAATCACTTGAATTAGACTCAGGCTGAGCATTTAAAAACTTAAGTCTCAGATTTTGAAGAATTTCAGATTTTCAAATTAAGGATACTCAACCTGTATCTACTAAGTTTGGACGTACGAATATGCGCTTTAATACCACCATGTAAAAGAATTATGCAAAATAGTCCATTATTAAACTCAACTCCAGTTATCTGTCAGTATTAGTATATTTATATTGTGGTATAGTTTTCAGTTTAAAAAGAACTACAGATACTTGCACAAGTATGGCTGAATTTCATAATGTTGAATGAAAGATGGTAGACACAGATAAACCCACACCATTTAATTCATTTATATGAAGTTCAAATTAGGCAAAAATTAAGAAATTAGAATAGTGCTGGGCCGGTGAGACGGCTCAGCGGCTTAAGCGCCTGCCTTGCAAGCGCGAAGGCCCGAGTTCGACTCCCGGAACCCACATACGAAAAAGGGGCCGGTGATATCGCTCAGTGGCACGGGCGCCTGCTGGCGCGCGAGGTCCTGAGGTCGTCCCCCCGGTACCCACAAAAAAAAAAAAAAAAAAAAAAGAAATTAGAATAGTGCTTCCACTTAGCTACAAGAGTAGGATTTTGGTTTAGGTTGACATGATAATGAATCAGGATATAGAAATTCACGGTAAAGTACCATACATTTGTAATTCTTTTTTGAATATATAATTCAGTAAAATGCTTTAAAAATGAGCTCAGCTGTTATTTACAAATGTGGGAAGGCAATCAATAGAGTAAACATAAGTAAAAAGGCATAAAAAATAGATGCAAATTTAATAGAAAAAAGAATTGATCAATAAACCCTCAAGGTAGGTTTTATGGAAAAATTATAAAATAGACAAACATTGAGTATTGCAGCACTCCACCCATTCCATACATTTTATGACCTCGGCTAGAACCTGGAGAACAGAGTCAGATCTCTGATTTTCCTAACCTGGTATTTGCTGAGGTAGAACAACACTGGATGTATATTTTGAGTTTATTTTGTGAACCATAGTAGTACTTTAATGCTGTATGAATGTCATTTTTTAAGATAAGCTAGATGTCTGTTTTCAAGAGTTTTCTGAAATGGTTATTTTCTTTTTTCTATTATTACCTTGCCCAGAACTGTTCCTGAGCCTGTAAATATAAATCAAGGAGGGAAGGAGCTATATCCCTTATCTATTCATCTACTTTACTTTTGTCCATAGCATGTATCACCAACTGATACATATTTATTATTTGCTTAGCTCTTTGGGATGTGAGATACCTAAGGTATGGGGCATTTCCTGTACACTTGACTGCCCTCTCCTCAGTGTCTGGTGTATTACTTAGCAAAGAGAAGGCCCTTCATAAATGTTTATAAAACTAATGAAGGCATAGCCAGAGGTAAGGCAACCTACCTTATGAGACTTTGGCAGCTGGAGGAGCTCAAAAATATCTGAATTCAGTGAACCATTTTGATAGGCATCCCCAAGACCATCCTTGTGCTCAATAATTCACTAGAACTAGTACTTACAGAACTTAAAAGGTATTAAACCTACAGTTCTCTTATTTAACAGAAGGATGCAGATTAGAATCAGCATGGGAAAAGGTGCATGGAATGACATCCAGAGAAACTACAGCTCCAACTGGCCTATTCCAGTGTAGTCACAAATGGCTCTTAATTATGCTAATAACAGTATATAACATCCATGCAAATGTTGCCAACCAGGGAAGCTCACCTGATTTTGGTGTCCAATGGTTTTATTGAGAATCAGTCTTCTGGGGTATTCAGCACCTGTGTGAGTTACTTCATCCCCTCAGGGCCAGCTCCCCAAAGTTCAGACTGATACATCATTGCTCAAAACCTCAAACATTTAACATAAATTATATTGTTAACATAAATTTTCCAGTAAAGCTAGTACAGTATGATCAAGGCCTCAGACATAGGAAACACACTTATCAGGCAAGGTATTCTTTGGTCTCAGATAATCTCTCACAGATTGAACTGTGCATCAGTCCGAAAGACAGATCTTTCTCAGCACCACCACATCCACTTCTGTGGCGGCTTCTACTCAGGAAGAGTATTTTGTGACATTCATGTTGTAAAGTCCTTTTCACCACTGAGTAATATTCTACTATAAAGTATATTAAAAACTATCCATTCATGTGTTCCATTTTGGCTATTGCAATTAAAGATGCCTTGAACATCATATACTGTACAGATTACTCTTTTAATATATGTTTTCATTTCAGTAGGTAAATAATTAAAAGTGGAGTTACATCATATGTTGGCCTATTTTAGCTTTTTAAGAGACTGCTAAACTTTTTCCATGTGGTTGTTTCCATTCACCTCTCCCCTTTGAAGTATATGAGAGTTGTAGTTCCTCCACACATCCTTACCAGTGTGGGCAGTCTTGTTATTTTGGCCATTCTGATTGGTGTATAGTAGCATTTGATGGGTTTAATTTGAATTTCCCCAAAGATCATTGATGGTTAATGTTTTCATGTGCTTATTGGCCTTCCCTAAATCTTTGGGTAAGTATCTAATCAAATCTTTGGCTTGTTTGTATTGATTTTAATTTTTTTTCTTAATGTTGACTTTAATAATGTTTAATTTATTACTATTTCATATTTAATAGTGTTATGTATTTCTATACATTTTGTCTTACTTTAATATAGGTAATATGTTTAATGTGTACTTCAGGAACAAGTACATGATATACTTTGAGTTAAAACAAAACAGTTTCCTGATGAAAATCTATATAGCACAGGCTTGGATCGAAGTTGTTAGAATTTGGGGTGGTATTCTGTTTTGGTTTTTTGGCGGGGGTTTTGTCCTTTTCACCCCTGCCTTCCCCAAACATATCACATGCAGTGATATCCTAATTGTTCCAGTCTATTTGTTGAGATAATCTTTTCTGCACTTAATTGCTTTTCCTTTAAAAAAAAAAAATCACTTTTTATACATGTGCTTCTACTTCTGGATTCTATTCTGTTGCATGGATATCTTTGTTTATCTTTACATGTATACTGTCTTCTCTTAACATTTGATTATAATTTTTGAAATCAGGGTAGTGTTAGTCTTCCAACTTTCTCTTTTCAGAATTGTCTTGACTGTCATGCAGAAGTTGGCAAACTTGTAAAAACCACATAGTAAAATAAATATTTTCAGTTTTGCAGACTATATATGGTCTGTTACATATTCCTTTTCTTTTCCTTTACAGATCTTTACAAATATAAAAATAAGTTCTATCCAGGCTGTACAAATGTAGGCAGTGGGCTAGATTTGGTCTTTATCTGGTCAGTGGGCTGTACTTTGCTGGTTCCTGTTCTAGGGCTTTTGTGTTTCCACATAAGTTTTAGAGTCAGTTTATTAAATTCAGCCCTCCAAAAGTAATCTGCTAAGATTTTAATTCTCGTTTATTGAATCTATTGATTAATTTGGGGAGAAATGGCATACAACATTGAACTTTCCAACTCATGCACATAATATATCTCTTCACTTAGGATTCAAGTAATTTTTTCTGCAATGTTTGTATCTTTTTCAATCCTCAGGTGTTCCCATTTTTTTTATTTAGGTGCTTAATAACCTTTAATGCTATTGCAAATTGCATTTTTTAAATTTCTTGTTCACTGCTGGTACAAATACACATTAGGTTGCTGGTTGTAGTACTGGGGATCAAACCAGGCCCTTGCATGTTATCAGGCACTGATACCACTGACCACTACCACTGACCGATAGCCACTAGGCCACAATAGCTCACATAAAGAAGACCACATACTTTTCTTCAGAGCTGAATCATGTCAAGATCAAAATCTTTATCCATTCCCTCCCTGCTAGTCCTAATTTAAGCTTATTACTGAAGGCCTATATTGCCCTTTACCAGGTAGATGTTATTGTGTTGCACACACTCATGGAGAGACCTGGGGCCACTCGAGGCAGTGATGGTAAATGATCACTGTGACACTACACCTGCAAACTTGTCAAGAACTGCCTCTACCTTAGAAACTGTCTTACATTATTATACTTGAAGTCATATCCAGAAGTCTCTTATTACCTATCATTATGCTGAAAACTACTTAGGTGGTGCTCTGTGTGAATCAAGATACAGCATGGCCTTACGGAAGAGAACAACAGCTTGACCTATGCAGTCCTGCATGCTTTCCTGTAGACAACTCGGAGCTCTGTCCTGTATGCCCCAGGCCTTGTGACATGCTAAGACAGACAGTTACTTCAGCAGTGTCGGATGCAATAAAGCATTGCTCCTTGGTACCACAAGCAAGGACTGGTCTCACACTCTGTGGAAAAGTTGTTTCAAAGACTCTGGACTCCGTGTGTTAATAAACCAGCCTCATAGTTACCTGGACATTGTTCATGTTTCTGTTAAGATGCACAGAGGGAGGAATGGTCCTGTATCTGTGTACCTGGAGGGAAAGAAGGATATCAGGTCAAGTTACCTGAATCAGGTTATTACAACTATACAACTTAGCCTAAATGATTATGAGCACTGCTCATTAAGAAAAAAAGTCATTCTGAATGAGTCTGTGCACTGTGTCATCCACAGAGAAATGCTGGCTCGCTGAAAAATGTGACCTGAACTTGTGGGATGTGATTAAAATTATAAATCACACTAAAATACATTCCCTTAACTCTCTCTGTTCATGCAGCCCTGTGAGGAGACGCAGAGAACACGTCTTCTCTTAACCGCAGAAGTGAGGTGGCTTTCTAAAGGTAGATCACTGGCCAGAGTTTTGGGGGACACACGAGAACCAATATAGTGAGTTCTTTTAGAAACTAAAAGTCACCACTGCCAGTACATTTCAGTGATGTAGAATGGGTCCCAAAGCTTGCTTACTCATGTGACATATTCAACCTGCTCAAAGACTCAATCTGTTACTTCAGGGGAGAAAAGCTGTGTTCAAGTCAGCAGATAAAAGTGGATCTGACAGGAGGGCTTTATTGCGCTGTGATGCCAGTGGTGGGGAGCAGCAGTAGGTACAGGTGAAGCTTCCCGCTCTGTCACTGGCTTGCTCACCTCTTGCTGTGCAGCCTAGTTCCGAACAGGGTTGAGGACCCTGCTTTAGGGTCTTCTAAGTATAGGATCACCAGCAAACATGGGTAATTTGAATTCATTCCTATTTGTATCTTCCCCCATCTCAGCTACTTGCTCTGGCTAACATTTCAAGAGATAAGTATATTGTGTAAGAGTGATGAGAGAACATCATTGCCTTGATCCTGATCTGCTTTATAACTGTTGTAAGACTCATTAGTGGATACAACTTCAGAATTTTTGTCATCCTGTTAATGGCACCTTACGTCCTCATGTCATTACATCTAGTAGTACTTTTTTATATTAAAATGTCTAAAGTCAGCTTAGGCAAGCAAACTGTGTTTGTTGGTGTTTACCTGGTATAGCTTTTTAGTTTTGAGACTCAGTCTTTCTGTGTTGTTTTAGGACAGCTTATATCTCATGAAATAGCACAGAGCTGCAGTTTATCTACCATGACAATATTTCAAACTTTAGAGCTTAGCCTATTTATTTATACATAGTGTTGTACAAATGACATAGACTTTTTTTTTTTTTTTTTTTTTTTTTTTTTCCTTTTTAGCAGTACTGAGGATTGCAGCAAGGGCCTTTCCACTGAGCTACATCTCCAGCCCTTTTTTGCATTTTGAGGCAGGGTCTGGGCTTAAGTTGCTAAGTCGTCCAGGCTGTATCAAACTTGCAATACTTTTGCCTTAGCCTCCCAGAGTACTGGGATTGCAAGTATATGCTGTTATACCCACCCCAGCTTACACATTTTCTACCATCGTATACTTTACATTGTGCAATTTATTTGACCTACTTTTTTCTTTTTTTTTTTTTTTTATATGCGGGTACCAGGAGTCTAACTCAGGACCTCACACTTGCCAGGCAGGCACTTATGTTGCTGAGCTATATCACCGGCCCCCATTGACCTACTTTTTTCTTTTCCCTCATTTTGCTTACCTTTGGAATGACTATTTTATTCTGACCTTATTCCACTTGTTCTTCTGGACTGAGTTAAGCAATGTCCTTCCTTTAGTGGTTACCCTGTGTCAGTGATGGTAAACCTTTTAGAGCTTTCAGTAATGGGCAGCCTGCTGCCGCACGTGTGCCATAGGTTCACCACTACTGCCATATGTTATCATGCATGAAGACTGTCTTAGTTAATTTTCTTGTTGTGGAGACAAAATACTTGACACCCAAAGTTAAAGGAGGAAAGTTTATTTAGCTCACAGTTTGTAGAGGTTTCAGTCCATAGTCAGCTGGCTCCAAGGCAGGGTGGTGCATGGCAGAAGGGCAACAGTTCACGGTGGCAGAAGACAGCAAAAGCAACGAGAGAGAGGCCAAGCCTCTTTCTGTCCCCGTGGGGCTAGCACTCACACCCTTAATCCCAGCATCATTAATTCCAGCACTGCACTACAAATCAGACAGTCTAGATTCAGCTACCTCCAAAAAAGCCTAAGACTGCATGAGGCTTTGGGGGGACATCTAGACACAAACCATAACAAAGACTAATCAGTATCTTAAATCTCCACTGAAGAAAATACAGACTATAAAACTCCAGGATCCTCCTTTCTAATTTATATATTATTCAATGCTGGTTTTTTAACCTTACAAATTAGTTATAATAGGTTTGCTTCATTTTACCCATTTTGGTTTGTTCATTCTACTTAGCATTTCAGGTTTTCAACTGAAATACTTCCTGGAATACTGTAAATTTACTTTAGCCATAGTCTTTTTGGTGGGTCAGTTGTCTTAGGTTATTTAAACATGCCTTGCTTTTACTTAAATTTTTAAGTAAGACTTTTATTGTGGAAATTTAAAATTCTCTCCGAAAGTAGAATATAGTACAGTGAATCTTCATGTCCTCAATACCCAGCTTTGACAGATTTTGCTAATCTTACGTCATACCAGGCTGTCCAATACAATAAGTAGCCACTAGCCACATGTAATTATTAAATTCGTTTATATTTAAGTTATTTAAAATTAAAATAACCTCATTTTAACTGTTGAACAGCCACACCGACTTATGGCTACTATATTAGATATTGCAGATAATACTGGACAGCCCTGTTAGCCAGTTAGTTATTTTCTATTTTTGTTGTGGTAATGGTAAGTGAACCCAGAGCCCTCATACATGATAGGCAAGACCCTTACCACTGAGCCACATCCCTAGCCTTGGGTTTGTTTTCTTGTTGGTTTTTGTTTTTGTTATTGTTTTTGTTTTTTAAGAAAATTTCAGATATCCTGTTATTTCATCTTCAAATACCTAACAGTGCATCTCTAATTAGTACATAACCACCACACAATTATCCCACCTAACTGTCTGAAGTTCCCTGATTGTCTGTAGAATATCCTTTTACATTTGGTTTGTTTAAATGAGGATCTTTAATAGATTTCCCACATTGGGGGTGTGGGTGTGGGGGGGTACTGGGAATCGAACTCAGGACCTTGCACTTGCTAGGCAGGCGCTTGTGCCACTGAGCTATATCCCTGGCTCCCACATTGTTTTTTTTTTCATTTATACTCCTTAGGTTTCTGTTTTGTTTAACTATATAAGTCCTCCACCATTTTTTAATCCATTGGTTTACTGCAGAAATGAAGTCATTTGTTCTTAAAATATACTACATTACATGAGGATTTGACTGTTCCTTTATGTTGTTGAATTTGTTTGTACTGTATTTCCTATTAAAAGTAGTTAGAAGTTTCATTAAATTCAGGTTTGACTCCATAGAGTCACACTTAAAAGATAGTTTTAACTGGACCTAGGATTCTAGGTTAATAGTTGTTTTTTTGTTTGTTTGTTTAAGACACCACAAATACTGTCCATCTTTCTGATGCCCATTATTGCTATCGAGAAGACAGCCTTCAATCTGTTTGTTTTTCCTTTTTAAGTGACCTATTTCCCCCTAACACTACCTACTTTTAAGTTGGGGGGGGCACCAAATACCAAGTAAGAAAAAACTATAATCCAAGTGTGGATTTCTTTTTATTTATTCAGTGTGCTACCCCAACTTGCTGTTCTTCCAGGACCCAAAGTTTAGTGTCATTCACAAATTCTAGAAAACTACTGGAAAAATCATATGGTACTTACAAATTCTAATGTGGTAGTTAATTCTTACATTGAGTTTCTCATTTCAGTGAGTTTTTCATTTCTAAATTTTTTTTAAACTGCTTGACCATTTTTGTAGTCTTACTCTACATTCACGCATGCTTCATTAATCTCTTTTAAGTCTTTTAAATCGTGTTTTTTAGGTCTTTATAAAGTATAATATCAGAAATACCATACTTCATATTTTTCCCCCTGCTGCCCGTGTTTTGGCTGCTTCTCACACGTGGTACATATGTATTTGTGTTTTATAATGCTTTCAACTATGATTTCCTCAGTTTTCTTAAAATCTCGTTTGTAAAAATTCCTTGAGACCTGATGTAAAATTTAATTTTCCAGAGAGAGGTCAGAAGTTCCTTGAGGGCAATACCGTATAGGATCGATTCTCTTTAAATTATTTTCTTCATATTATTTGAACTATACAAATAGTATATATATTTGGGCTGAAATGTTAAAATAGAGCACTTATGTTTACATATCCTCATAGGTTGTTGCTTTTTTAACTATACCTGACGGGTACATTTTACCTGCTGTACCCATTCAGTATGAAGTTTTATTTTCTTTAAAACTTTTTTTTTTTTGAGGGGCGGTGCTTGGGATCAAACCCCAGGTCTTGCTCATGCTAAGAAAATGTCCTAATGAGCTACACACCCAGTCCAACTTGCTTTGAAACTTTTGATTATGGATTTTCCAGTGTACTAAATATATATTATGATGAAGCTGCTACGTATCCACCACCCAGCCTCATAGATTACCACTATTTTGCCATTCTTATTATTGCTGTTCTCTGCTTTGCTTACTTTTGTAGTTTAGTTATTCCTGGAGCATCTGTTTTCTGTAGCAAGGTGTAAATGACAGAATTTTGATATTTAATATAATGATGTATAATGTTGTATAATGATACATAATTAATATATCCATCACTTCAGTTGTATGTGTTAAGAACACTGAGGATGTATACTCGGCAAATTTCTAGTATAAAATATTTTAACTATAGTCACCATGCTGTGCATAAGGGCTCGAGAACTTAGCTGCAAGTCTGTACTCTTTGACAGTATCTCCCCATTTCCCCCACCTCTTGTATCTCTGGTAACCACCATTCTTCTCACTGTTTCTGTGAGTTTGACTTCAGTTTCCATATACAAGTGAGATCATGCAGTATTTGTCTTCTTGTGTCTGCTTTATTTTAGGTAACATGTCCTTAATATTTCAGTTTGTATGTGCACCACATTTTCTTTATCCATTTGACACTTTGTTCAGTTGAATCTCTTGATTATCATGAACAGTGCTGCAGTGAACATGGGAATGCAAATCTCTTCGCAATAGCGATTTTATTTCGTTTGGATATATATATTAGAGTGAGAGTATTAGGTCATAGTGTAGTTCTGTTATTAATATATGAAAAATCTCCATACTGTTTTCCATAATAGCTGTAACCAATTTACATTCCCAGCAGTATACTAAATTTCCTTCTCCACATCCTGGCCAACACTTCCTGTCTTTTGACTTTTTTCATATTAGACATTTTGATAAGTGTTAGATGGTAGCTACTGTGGTTTTGATTCACTTTTCTGACAATTTGTGATGTTGAGCACCTTTTTTTCTTTTCCATTTACCTGTTGACCCGTTTTATTTATTTCTTTGGAAAAATGTCTATTCAAGTCCTCTGCCCCTTTTTTTTTTTAATGCAGGTACTGGGAGTCGAACTCAGGACCACGCACTTGCCAGGCAGGTGCTTATGCTGCTGAGCTGTATCACCGGCCCCCTCTGCCCATTTTTTAATTAGGTTTTCTTTTTAATTGAGTTGTATGAGTTTCTTATATATTTGATATTAGTGCCTTATCAGGTACATGGTTTGCAGATAACTTTTCCTATTAGAGTTCCATTTTCATTTTGCTCATTTCCTTTGCTGTGCAGAAATAGTTTAATATAGTCTCACTTGTTTTTGTTGACTGTACTTTGGTGTCTCATCTAAAAAATCATTCCCCAAGTTAATGAGACTGAGCTTTTCCCCACACTTTCTCTTACAGGAGTTCTATAGTTTCAGGTGTTACACTTAAATTGTTACTCTATTTTTGAGTTGACTTTTATGTATCGTACGTAGAAGGATACAATTTCAGTTTTTTACACATGGATCTCCAGTTTTTCTAGCACTATGTAATAAAGAGATTGTACTTTTCCCCTTGTGTATTCTTGGTGCCTTTGTACAAGATTAGTTTATCTTGCTGGATGTGGTAGTGCACGGCTGTAATCCCCACACTCAAGAGGCTGAAGCAGGAGGATCACCCTGAATTTGAGACTATATTAAACTATTTCTGTACAGCAAAGGAAATGAGCAAAATGAAAATGAACTTTAATAGGAAAAATTATCTGCAAACCATGTACCTGATAAGGCACTAATATCAACTACATAAGAAACTCATACAACTCAATTTAAAAAAAAGACCTAATTAAAAAATGGACAGAGGACTTGAATAGACATTTCCAAAGAAATAAAACTGGCCAGGGCTACAGCCTGGCCTACATACTGAGTTTAAGGCCAACCTGAACTACACAGCGAGACAGTATCTCAAGAAAATAAAAAGTTGACCTTATATGCATGAATTTCTTCTGAACTGTCCCTTCTGTTACATTTATCGATGTGTCTATTTATGACAGTGTAATACTACTATATTGTAGCTTTGTAATATATTCTGGAATCATGAAGTATGCCTCCAGCTTTGTTCTTTTTTTTTTTTTTTTTTTTTTATTATTTTAAAGAGAAGAAAAAACAAAACAAATCAAAAGAAGAACAAATTTTCAAACAAACATAATAGGAGGGTCAGCTTTGTTCTTGCACAACATTGCTTTAGTATGAAAATGTCGTAAACCTATTACTTTGTACAATCAGCATTTGTTAATAATCACAGTTTTTAAATTTTCATTTGAAAAAAGATTGCTTTAGCTATTTGGGTCTTTTCTGTTTTTGTGAAAAATACCATTGGAATTTCAATAGGAATCTATTGATTGTTTTGGAAAGTATGGCATTTTGGCAGTATTCTTTCAATCCATGAACCTAGGCTGCCTTTCTATTTATTTGTGTTGTCTTTAATTTCTCTGTCGTTCATTGTTCTTGGTATATGGATCATTCATCTCCCAGGTTAAATTTATCCTTCACTTTACTGTATTAGTCTTTTGGGGGCAGGACAGTGGATTGAATGAACTATGTATCTCTCTCGCCTTTTTTAAGTTTTATTTTGAGACAGAGTCTGAGTTGCCCGAGCAGATGTCAAACTTGGGGATTCTCCTCTTCTAGCCTTTCAAGAAGCTGAAATTGCAGGTCTATACCACTATGCCTCACAGTACTTCTGTATTTTTTTATTTTATTGTGAATGGGATTTTCTTAGTTTCTTTTTCAGATAGTTCACAGTATTAGAATGCAGTGGAGTTTTGTGTGATTTTCTGTCCTACAACTTCCTTAATTCATACATTGTAACAAGGTTTTGGTGAATTTTTTAAGGTTTTCTCTATACAACATCATGTTACGTCAGGCATATCCTTGTAATTCCTTTCCAGTCTGGATGCCTTTTGTTTTTCTTAAACACTCTGACAAGAACTTACACTACTGTGCTAAATAGAAGTGACAAGGATGAACATCCTCATCTGGTTCCTGATCTTAAAGGAAAAACTTGTAGCCAGGCACTGTGACACATGTCTGTAATCCCAGGACTCTTAAGAGGTTGAAGCAGGAGGATCACAAGTTCAAGTCCAGCCTAGGCAACTTAGCAAGGCCCCATCTCAAGATTTAAAGATAAAAATAAAAATGTTAAAAGGGTGAGAATGTAGCTCAGTGTAAAGGACCTGGGTTCAATCTCCAGTATGCAAAAAAAATTTTTTTTTGAACTTTTTACTGTTGAATATGATATTAGCTTGGGTTTATGATACATGCCCTTTATGATACTGAGATATATTCATTCTTTACTAATTTGTGGATGTTTTATAATGAAAGTATGAATTTTGTCAATGATTTTTCTGGCTCTTTTGAGATGCTTGTAGTTTTTATCCTTCATTCTGTTAAAACAGTTATTCATTTATAGATTTGCATATGTCAGACTGTCCTTGCAAAGCCCAGTTGATCATAGTGTATGATCCTTTTGTTGGTGCTGCTGCTGTTGTTTTGATACAGGGTCTTGCTATGTAGTTAAGGCTGGCCTCAAACTCATGATTATCCTCCTGCCTCAGTCTCCCAAGTGCTGGGATTACAGGCTTGCACCACCACGCCCAGCCGTGTATGATCATTTGAATGGACTTTTTTTCCCCAAAGAAAATGATTTTTATTGGTACATTTTAGGGATATATAATGATCACATTTATCATAGGGCATTTGTGCCTGTACATGATATAACTTGATTCTTTTTGTTTCCCCATTCCCCTGCCCTCCCTTCAACCCCGCTTCCCCTCCTTATTTACAAAAGCTTTGTTTCCATTTTTCCTTTTCTCATTTTTTTTTTACTTTTCCCTTCCTTCCTTTTCCTCTCCCCCCTTCCTTTTCCTCTTCCTCCCATTTGAACATTTTCTTCCTGTTTCACAATATCTATTACACATTTTGGTCCTTATTTACACTTTGTTTCTCTTACCAGAGAAACAGTCTTGCTAGTACTTTCTTGAGTTTTACATCTTTAATTTTGTCTTTATCTAGCTTTGGTGTCAGGGTAACTGAAAAAAATGAGTTTGGAAGTATTCCCTCTGCTTCGGTTGTTTGGAAGACCCTGCTGAAGATTATTCTTTAAATGTTTGGTAGAATTCAGCCATGAAACTATATGATCCTGGGCTTTTCTTTGATGAGACATTTCACTTACTGATTCAGTCGCTTTACTCATTGTTGGTCTGGTTCCTGTTTTTTTATCATTCAGTCTTCGCAGATTGTGTGTTTCTAGGAATTTATCTGTATCTTCTAGGTTACTCAATTTGTTGAGACATAATTGTTCATAATAGTCTCTTATGATCATGATGATCATTAGTATTTCCGTGATAGCAGTTGTAAGGTCTCTTTTTTTGTTGTTGGTTTTAAGATGGCCAGTTTACAAATTCCTAGGTTCAAGTGATTCCCCTGACTCAGTCTCCTGAATAGCTGGGATTACAGGTATATACCACTACACCTAGCTTCATTTCTGACTTTGAGCCCTCTCTTTTTCTCAGTCTGGCTAAAGGTTCATTAATTTTATCATTTTAAAGAAACAACTCTTACTTCCATTGTTTTTTCTATTATTCTTCCAGTCCGTTTATTTCTACTGTGATCCTTACTATTTCCATCCTTCTACAGACCTTGGGATGAGCTTGTTCTTTTTCTAAGTCCTTGGGGTATAACCTTAAGTTATTCACTTGAAATCTTTTTTAGTTACCCTTTTATGTTTCTATTTGTATGGAGTCTCTTTCTCATTCTTTCACTTTCAGGCTACTTAAATTTCTAAAGCTGTACTGGGGTATGTGTGTCTGTCTGTCTCTCTCTCAACTAGGAATTGAACCCAGGACCTTTCACCCTGAGCTTTTTTTTTTTTTTTTTTTTTTTTTTTTTTTTTGAGACAGGGTCTCACTAATTTCTGAGACTGAGCTCAAACTTGTGATCCTCCTGCCTCACCCTGCCAGAATGCTGGGATTATAAGCATGTGGCACCATACCTCACTGTACTGAGTTTCTTACAATCATTTTTTTTAATCCATTCAGCTACTCTTGTTTTAAGAATTTATTCCATTTACAGTCATTGTTATTGATAGCTAAGGACTTGATTCTTGCCATTTTGTTGAATTGTTCTCTGGCTGTTATACAGATTCCCTTTGTTTTTTTCTTCCTCACTGTCTTTTGTATTTGATGAGTTTCAGCAGGATGCTTTCATCCTTTTCTCATTTTTTATATGGTAGTAAACATTTTTATGGTTACTATGAGGCTTATATAAAAGTTTTCATAGTCTTATTTTAAGCTGGTAGCAACTTAGTTGCATACAAAAACATGCTCTTCCTTCCCTTCTCCCACGTTTTACCTTTTAAACATCAAAGTTTATGTCATGTATCCATTATGAAATTTTTGCAGCTATAGTTTTTTTGGGTTTTTTGTTTTTGGTTTTTTTAAGACAGAGTCTCACTATGGTGGTCAGGCTGGCCTTGAACTCACTGCATACCCCAACTTGCCCTAGAACTTGCAGCAGTCTTCCTGCTTCAGCCTCCCAAGTGCTGGGATTACAGGTTTACAGGCATGTGTTACCACACCCAACAACTATAGCTATTTTAAGTATTTTTGTGCTTTAACTGTTCTAATAGAGGTAAAGTATTTATACACTTTACCTTATGGGTTTTATAATTTTACATATTTTCATGTGACTAATAAATGTCCTTTCCTTTAAGCTTGAATAAATCCCTTTACCATTTCTTGTACAACAGCTCTACTTCTGATTAACTCCTTCATCCTTTGTCCAGGAAAGTTCTAATCTCTCCTTCATTTTTGCCAGTAAAGTACTTGTACCTGGCAGTGTTTTTCTTTCAGCATTTCATATCATCCTACTCTGTCCTGGCCTGCAGGGTTATTGCAGAGAAAGGCACTAATAGCCTTCTAGATGTCCCCTTCTGTGTAATAAGTTGCTTTTGTCTTGCAGCTTTCAGAATGCTCTCTTTGACTTCGATTTTTGGAAGTCTGGTTAAAGTATGCCTGTTGAACACTTGGTTAAACCTGGAAACTTTTTAACTTCACACCCCTGTATGGTCCATATCATTCTGCAGAGTAGAGACATTTGCTGGAATTTCTTTAAACTTTGTCTGTCTCATCTTAGACTTTCACAGTACTAACATTAGCTCTCTCTATGTTATTTCATACACTATACAGGTATTTTTATTCCTTTTCATTGGTTTTTCTCTTTTATTTTCAGACTGTCTTTGAAGTCAAAATTCTTCCTTTTGCTTGCTGTTCATACCCTGTAAGGTGTTTTTAATTTCATGTATTCTTTGTTGAACATCTTCCCTTTTTGTTCATGTATTATTTTTCTAATTTTTGAGCTGCCTATCTGTGTTTCTGACCTTCCTTAATTGTTTTGTATTCTTTGGCAGGCATTTCCCGATCTTTTTTTCTTCAGGGTTAGTTACTGGGATATTATTGTGTTCCTTTGGAGTGTTCTTTCCTTTTTGAGTGGCTTCACGAGAAAATCATCTTCACTGCAGAATGGCAAGGAATTCTGAAGCCCTCAGACCTTTTCTTTGAATAATGCCACTCCACTCACCTTTATCCCTCTTGGGGTAGTGACTTTCTTAAGATTATACAGTATGCCTTTCCCTTGGTTGTGTGCCTCCCATTCGTTTTCCTTCCAATCCTCCAGAGTCAAACTGGCTTTCTGCCTGAGACACTTGGGTTGCGGGAGTGCCCTCGGGAAGCAGGTTCTATTCAGTGCACCTGTATTCTGATTTTTTGCTCCAGGAGTGTGCTGGACTTTTTCTGCTGGTCTCTTAGGCTTCCACAAGGTATTCTCACCCATAGGTCATTGGGCTAATTGTGTCAAGAAATACAGACAAAAGTAGGTCTAGGTAAAATTTCTCAGGAGATTATGTATAATCACGTACAAGCATCTAGCATATAATAAGACCTCAAAGGTGAGCTCCTGAGTTAAGGAAACATTACTTCAAGTCTCAGTCCTGTTGTAGGGTTTGCAGCATTAAATTTTTATGACTTCATTTTTCGAGAATGTAATCCTTTTATTATGAAATGAAAATATGCTCACCTTTATGGAAATACAAGCAAGTGATAATTTTGAATCTCTACAAAATCCTTAGGAACTGGCAGTTATTGTTTAAGTAATTCACATATATTACTTACAATATATGAGGTCATTCCCATTTTAAAGGTAAGGAAACTGAGGGTTTATATAAAATGTTCCAGACTCATCTTGAAGATGTTCTTATTATTGGACTCAGTTCTTTCCCCTGTGAGTTCAAGTTTCTGTCCTGGGTAAATGGCATCTAGACACAGTTTGACAGGCTAGACCAGTGATGGTGAACCTTTTAGAGCTTTCAGTGATACAAACAGCCTGCTGTGGACACATGCCATACACATGCCATAGGTTCTACACCTCTGGGCTAGAGGCTTACTGTTCCAGAGCTATCACTGCTGTCTCTTCATTGGCTCAGGCCAGATAAAAGTTCAAAAAGAATTAGGCAGTACATATTATATTCCTAATTTAAGGATATATTATGTTCCTGGGTAGAAAAATAAACCTCAACGCTTATGTTAGCATGAGGAGGTTGAATCTGGCAGGCCTCAATTTTCATGGCTTCTTTCTTCTGTAGTTCTGTCTCCGCAGGACCCTGGCCAGCCAGCCCAGAAACCCAGAATGGCTGCAGGACTGCTGACAGCCCAGTCCCAGGTGTGTGGGAAGTCCTACTGTTTCCAACCAAACACTGCCGTAATCAGAGAGCACATCTCTTACCTGTTACAGCTTCACGGCCCAATCAGGGCTGTCCTCAGTCTTCCCTAGCTAGCACTCTGGGCTTCTTACGAAGGAATACCTAGAAAAAGCTTCTGTTACATTTATTATATTTTTTTTGGATAATCATCTAAGTCAGTATGAATTTCATACTCTGCTGGGTACTATGAAGATTTTCTCTAGGAAAACCCATTATTCATTTCCCAACTATTTTTCTCATTCTTGCAGCCTCTCCTATCTGTACTGCATCTGAGTAAGACTGAAAGAGTCCTCACAACTTAATTTTGGGAAGATTAACCATGTTGTAGAAAAGCTGTGAAAGCCATGCGCCTGAATGAGATGGCCTAGGATTTAAAGAGAACTCTGAGAACTGAGGCTTGGGGCAAAAAATGAAAGGCTTCAGGCACTTATCTGAACTTATACCACCTTGAGCCCCTTACTCAGTGCTGTCAGTTTCCCTCACTCACCGTCCTCCTGGTACGTTGTTAAAGATGGTCATTGTCTGAGCCAGAATGTGTATGTGATGTTTTAGAACTCAGTGACCTTCCAGGAAGTGGCAGTGGACTTTTCCCAGGAGGAATGGGCATTGCTGAACCCTGCTCAAAAAAGTCTATACAGAGATGTGATGCTGGAGAACTTTAGGAACCTGGCCTCAGTGGGTAAGGCTGGCCTCATTCCTTCATTTGTTCATGCAGCTAATAGTTCTTAAGTACATACTGTTTTCCACAATCTGTGAAAAGAATGGCAACATTTGGTAAAAACGAAATGGATGGTCTCTGCCTATGTGGGCCAGTCTAGCAGTTTCTCATGAAAATACATGTATTTCAATTTTTTTTTTTTTTTGTGGGTACCGGGGGGTCAACCTTAGGACCTCGTGTGCCAGGAGGTGCCCGTGCCGCTGAGCAGTATCACTGGCCCTTTTTTTCATATGTGGGTACCGGGAGTCGAACTCAGGACCTCGCACTTGCCAGGCAGGCGCTTACACCACCGAGCTTTCTCACCAGCCCACAATTTCATGTTCTTGATCATTAAAAGCTTTAGGTAATTTGCTGTCCATGGTCATGTTCACCTATAATCCCAGCTGCTTGGGAGGCTGAAGCAAGAAGATTGCCAAGTTTGAGGCTGGACTGGGCAACTTTACAACACTCTGTCTCAAAAATAAAAAGGGCTGGAGTGTAGCTCAGTGGAAGAGCATTCGCCTACCATGTGGCCCTGTTTGGTCTCCAGTACCACAAAAAGGAAGAAAGAGGATAAGGGATATCCGTGCAGGCTACTGGGTTCAAGCCCCAGTACTAAAAAAGAAAAAAAGGGGGGGCTTTTAAGTAATAAGCAATTGGTATCTTGATTTGGGGTTTCAAGGGTCACTTATCTATGAGGCGTAGTGTTTGCTTTTGGGAAAGAGCTGTGCTCTTATTATGTTGCTGCTGTTAAAGACATACTTGACTATCATCCGCATCCTTTGAGATCAAATGACTGAAATCAGTTTTGTAGAGTCGTCTTCATAATTTTCCCACATTGTGTGTCTTCCCTCACAAGCAGGGAACCAGGTCTCCAAACACAGTCTAACCTCCAAGGTGGAGCAGGGAGCACTGAGGACAGAGGACAGAGGAGTTCTTCAAGGTGCCTGTGCAGGTAAGTCCTAGGCAGAAAGGAGTTACTGTGGAACAGCCTTGGTCAGCAAGAACTCAGACATCTGGGAATGAATGAGTGCAGGAAAAGGCAGCTGAGGCCATTATATATTGTTCTTTCATTCTGTCCCATCATCTATGTTTTCATTAGATCTCAGAGAACTTTGAATTCCTCTTTTAACTTAATTTTGCAAGGAGATACCTTAGTAATGCATGGTGGAGTTTCTAACATTCCCACACTTGGGAAATGAAGAGGCCAGGCAGTCCCAGAGGCTCAGAAAAGGGTTAGGACTATGAGGGAGATAGAAAGGAACAACAGGAGCTGGGGCTTCTTTCTTCCCCATTGGCACATCCATCCCTTGCTTATTTTGTTTTGTTTCATTGGTACCAAAACCTTCATATAAATCAGGCCTCCATCAAAATATTGATAGAAGCTATCCTACATTGTCCTGGAGAGAACAGACCTACATTTAAAATCAGGGTCTGGCCCAGCATGGTAGCAGATGCCTATAATCTCAGCACTTGAGGAGGCTGAGGCAGGAGCATTGCAAGTTCAACCCCAGCCTGGGCAACTTAGTGAGATCCTCACTCAGAAAGGCCCTGGGCTCAATCCCTAGTGCTGCAGCAAACATAATTAAATTAAATTAGGCTCTTATGCCAGCTGTGGGGTCTCGAGCAAGTCACAGCCCAAGTCTGTGACCTGATCTGTAAAATGGAGATAATTCCACCTACCATATAGGGCTTAGTAGCAGCTGTTCAATTTTTGTGTAGTCTTTGTATTAATAAAAATTTTAAAGGCGAGAAATTAGCATTGGTGATTGTTTCTTGGTGCCAGGAACCTTCTAGCCTTGTCTGCCTCACACCTGTGACCTTTGTACGGTACACACAAACTCCACACTGTTCTTTTTTCATTTTTTCCTTCAAAAAAAAGAAAAGTTTTAATTTTTCAAGAATACTATTTGTCCAGGAGACCCTATTTTGCTTTCCAGATAATACCATGTCTTGTTTTCACAAACTTCCAGAATCCTTGCTAAGGAAATGACCTCTCATTTCTATAGCATGTTCCTGTCATCACTTTTTTGATCATTGGTTACATTTTCTCTCACATTTTCTTCCTCGTATTTATTTTTATGATTTGGGGCCTGCCTTCTTTTATTCTTCTTATCCCAACCTTTTCGCCCATAATTACAAAAATTTTCCCTATACCTTTTCAGGTGGGGAAGTTCAACTTAAATCAAAAGATTCAATTACTATGCAGAATGTTCCTAGGGATACATCCAGTGGCATAAGAATGGTAAGATATGCTAGGAATGATTGCGGGTTATTTCCGTGAGTTAATAAAAAGCATCACTCAAACCAGGAGGAAGAATTGAGGCAAGTGGCATTACTCACAAGAAAGCCATCCCAGGAGACAGTTTATGACACTCATAAAATTAGAGAAACCTCTGAATGTAACTCAACATTTGTTGCCTCACAGAGAATATCCGCAGCCTTTCCTTAAATATTCAATACATAAGTCATTCTTCACTTGTTTTTAGAAAAACTTGTACTTATACCCTTTGATGGAAAGGAATAATTTGGAGCCTTGGGCAGGGCATTGAACTTACTCATCTTGAAAAACTAATAGAGCAAAAGACCTACCTGTAGTCCCAGCTAATTGGGAGGCTGAGGTGGGACAATTGCTTGAACCTAGAAGTTCGAGGTCAGCATAGGTGACACAGCAAGACTCTGTCTTCTTTTTAAAAATAAAAAGTGTAGTACACATACTGAAAATGGTAAGCATGTTGGGCATGTTTATGTACCTCCTATATATGACAGACTCCACATAAAAGAGAATTCCTATATGTGTGATGAAAATGAAAAAGCCTTTTATTTACCACTTTGTACTATTCAACAGGTGCAAACTCAACCTGGAGAGAAACCTGTAGAAAGCAACCATTGTGAAAAATTCTTCAGAAAGAACCTTCACTTTATTTATAGCAGGCATTTCAAGGAAGAAAAGTGCTATAGAGATACAGACTATGGCAAAGTCTTCAGACATCCTTCAGCCCCTAGAAGTCATGTGAGAAAAGCTTTCAGTGGGGAGTCATGCCTTATGAAACACTTAAGAACTCCCACAGGAGAGACGGCTCATGAGTGTAATCAGTGTGGTATATCCTTCAGCCTACACCCTTCCTTCTCAGCATATGAACAAATACATGCTGGAAAGGAACTCTGTAAACGCAGTGACTGTGGAAAAACATCTTCCCTTAATGATCACAAAAATATACACACAGTGGAGGAGGGGTTGGGATGTAATGAATATGGGAAAACTTTCACTGGCCCTGTGTCCCTTCAGAAATATGTCAGAACTCACACTGGAGAGAAGTTCTATGAGTGTAGTGACTGTGGAAAAATCTTCATTTTTCAGTCTTCTCTTAAGAAACACATGAGGTCCCACACTGGAGAGAAACCCTATGAATGTAATCATTGTGGGAAATCCTTCAGTCAGAGCTCTCATCTCAATGTCCACAAAAGAACTCACACTGGAGAGAAACCCTACCAATGTAAAGAATGTAGGAAGGCCTTCACCGTTCCTTCATCCCTTCAGAAACATGTGAGGACCCACACAGGAGAGAAACCATATGAGTGTACTGACTGTGGGAAAGCTTTCATTGATCAGTCATCCCTTAAGAAACACACACGCTCTCACACTGGAGAGAAACCTTATAAATGTAATCAGTGTGGAAAATCCTTCAGCACAGGCTCTTACCTGATTGTGCACAAAAGAACTCACACAGGAGAGAAAACCTATGAGTGTAAAGAATGTGGGAAGGCCTTTAAATATTCCTCTTGCCTGAGGGTACATGTGAGAACACACACTGGAGAGAAGCCCTATAAATGTATTCAGTGTGGAAAAGCCTTCAGCACAAGTCCTAACCTCATAATGCACAAACGAATACATCCTGGACAGAAGCTATGAACAGAAACCTCGTGTCCTTCAACCCTTATTCTTCATTTTAGAATTCACACTACAGAGAAAACATACTGTAAACAATATGGGAAAGGCCTTGAGGCACAACTCTTGTTATTCTAGAACCTTTTAAAAAGTGGGTGTTTCATCAAAATGGCAAAATTCAGTAGTTTGTAAGTAATAAAGATTATATGTCACTAAAGTTTTGATATCAGATTATAATAATTTAGTACTAAATAGTATCTAATTTCCATCAAGATATCTTAGACCCACAGGTCTGTTTAAAAGTACACTTAACAATATGTAGATCCTATGCATTTGTTAAACTGTATCGTGGACAGAATGTGTGGAATTTATGACGCTAATTCAAACAGAAAATAGCTGGAAATTTGCTGTGTAGCATACTATGGCTGATAGAACTAGTTACACTACCAGTGTCATTCCTTCTTCCTCAAAGTAACAAAACTTTGTTGACATATGGCAAGTGGTTTTTGTTACATTTTTGTCTTGCAGTACTAAGGGATGGACTCAGGGCCTCACACATGCTAGGGAAGCTCTCTACCACTGAGCTACACTCCCAGCCTTTATGTTTTGATACAGGGTTTTGCAGAGTTGCCTGGGTTGGCCTTGACCTTGCAGTCCTCCAGGCTCAGCCTCCTGAGTAGCTGGGATTATGGGCGGTGATGGACACTTGTGTGTATGGTATTAGGATTGAAACTTTGCATTGAGCTACATCTCCTGCCCTTTTGAGAAAGGGTCTCTAAGTTGCCCAGGTGAGGCTTGACCTTGCTATTCTCTTCTCTCAGCCTCCCAGAGTACTGGGATTACAAGTATGTGTCACTGCACCCAGCTAGACAGTTGTTTTTAAAGGATTATTTCAAGCTTGCCTTGCAGCTATGAAGGCCAAATGTCCAGTCCTTGTCAATGAGAAGCAGACAAAGGTCACTGGATGTGTTTTCTGAAAAAACTCCCAGAAATAGGAACATCTCCTCTGCCATTTTCTCATCACAATTTTGCCCTATCCTTTTTTTTTGCCCCCCCAGAATAATTCATCCAGAGGTAACAGTTACAAGCTACGAATAATATAGCAGGAAGAACACAACATTATCTGGCTGCACCAACCCTGGGCTGTTTATTTCCAAATTTCATGTTACATGAGAAAATTAAACTGCTAACTATTTTAAACTATTCTTGTGGGACATTTCTCTCATAACCAGTTTTAGTCCCAGTTGTTACATCTGCTATGCAGTCAGAATTTTATGAATCCAACTATGGTTGTAAACAATGTTTTCCAGGTGTTCCGTATAACAGGCTTCTTGGGATCCACTGGATAAACTTTTTAAAATGCCACATTACAGCTGAATTATCAAATGATTTTAAAATTTTTCTCTTTTGAGGCAGACACTCTGGAAGGCCAAGGCAGAAGGATTGCAGGTTTGAGCCTAGCCTGGCAACTTGGCATCATAGCTAGACCCTGTCTCAAAAAATAATAAAGGCCCTGGGTTCAGTTCTCAGCACTGCACTAAAAAAAAAGTCTCTTACTTTGAGACACTATACTTGGGTGTATATAAGTTTACTCATTTTATGTTGCTGGTAAATTGGCCTTTTATGTATTTTATATCCTTTTTCCCTAATAATGAAGTGTTCACTAAGTCACATGATAGAAGGGTGAACTACTGGTCCAGCTAATGCCATTTTCTCCATAATAACTTGTAAGGACAACCAAAGCAACTTACCTTTTTTCAACATGCGCTCAGTGCTGTTTCTTGCAATAACATCTACCAGTATTGGTCATCTTCATATCCCACAACTGCTCCTCTCTTGATTTCATGCTGACGGGCCCTGATGAGAGGAAGCAGCAAGTACTTTAAATGCCTTAGTAAAGCACACGTGAATAACAGGAGTGGAAACAGACCCAAACTTAATAGAGGTTTAGCTGTCTGGCACATGCCAAGACATTCACTCCAAGGTGAAATTTGCTGCAACTTCTACCACCTACCACAAAGAAACAGCACAATGTCTCAGACCCACAGGACTATTTAAAAGTATATTTAATAATATGCAGATCCTCTGCATATGTTAACTTGTAGTTTAATTGTATTGTGGACAGAATGCATGGTGTTCATGACACATTCAAACAGCTTGGTAGGCTGTTTTGTTTTCCGGAAATACCATGTGACTCATTTTGATTACCCACACGGAAATATCTGTAGATGACTATCCTAGTGAATGTTCCCCTACATAAAAAGAAAACAAGAAGTACAGAAAGAATGAGGATTAGAAAATCAAGGAACACATGCTGGCCCCATATGAAGGCAACATAACCAGGAGATCCAAACTAGGCAAGGACAGATTAAAGCCCCAAAACCTTCAAAAGTTACTAAGAGGCACTGGGAGGCAATTAAGTATCTTTTGAAGAGAATCCACCATGTTCAATTTAAGGTTACCCAGAAACACAAATTTACACTAGAAAAATCGAAAATTCACTTTTGGGTGGGTGGATGGGTGTGGTGCTAGCAGTTGAGCCTAAGGCCTTGGCATGCTTCATAGCAAGTATTCACCATTGAGCTAATCTCCAGCCATATAATTCACTTTAAATAGGCCACTATTGGTCATTCACTCATAATTATTAGGCACCTAAAATAAGACAGTATTCTAAATACTTACTGTTTATTAAACAGGATTATCCCAGTAGGTATAGGAAAAATAAATGCAAGAGATCTTTGTGGGACTGGGGTGTGTAGTTCAGTACTAGAGCATTTGTCTAGCATGTGTGAAGCCCTGGATCCATCCCCAGCATTACAAAAAGAAATGTTTTTTTCCTAACAAAAATTTTCAAAATATAAACACTGGTTTTGTTTTGGAACACAGAAAAGGTTAAGATCAGAAAGATGCCAAGAGTGCTCACTATGACAAATACTTAGTAATGTAGTAGAATCCTAGAAAAGTGAGAGTAGGAAGAAGATACAAAAGACATAAGGACCAGGCTGAGGATGTCTTTCAGTGGTACAGTGCTTGCCTACCATGTGCCTGGGATACACAGCTACTCAGGTAGTTTAGGAAGGGGTCACTTGAGCTCAGGAGTTCAAGGCCAGCCTGGGCAACATTGTGAAACTCTGTCTCAGAAAAAAGGTTAACAAAACTGTTTCAGAAACAAAATATCAGATATTAAAGACAACCTAAAAAATCAGAGACGTTCATTAAAAGACAGTTCTGACGAGGTATATGGCACATGCTTCTGGTCCCAGCACTTGAGGGACTGAGGCAGGAGAGTCATGAGTACAAGGCCAGCCTGGGGTACACGGACCTTATCCAAAAAATAAATCTGAAAAGACTCAATTCCCCTGTACTGATTTAGAGATTTTTAAAATTTCAGCATTGTATACCTCCTTTCGCAGATTGGCTATGGAAGTTTACATGAGATTATGGATAGCAACTACAAAAACAAACTGTACAGTGATATAACATCTTCAAAGACATTGGAGATCTGCTGGTGAAAATGGTTACAGAAATTAAATACCAGAGAAGAACAAGACCCTCCTACAAGAGCAGGGGCTCTTTTTCTATGGATATATTTCTCTGGCCTAGAAACAGTGGTAAAAAACCAGGCCCACTATAGGCAAAGGAACTTTACAGTATGGAGGGGTCAGCAAGGCACTAATCGGTGATCACCCAGCTTAGTGTGCACACTGTAATATGGATGATTCTCAGACACAACTGGTTCTTCCTGACTGCCCCTTATTCCCATGGTACTTCTGCTAAGCATGAAGCGGCCTAGGATGCAGGGCACTGTCTGAAAAATAGGACATCTCCAGTTGTAGTGCTTAGATTCAAAGTCCTCCTGGAGAGCATGACCTGAAGTAGTCAGAAGAATGACCTTACTCTCAAGATGTGTGAAACCAGAGGTGAACTAAAGCTAATCATCCTATCCCAACTCCTGACCTGATCAAAGTAATAAACTCGCATGATCTGGGCGGATGAAAGAAGCCCTTCCAGTTGAACATATCTTTCCTCAATTTCTGGAGTTATAAGTAGTACCCACACACAGTTTTTCAAATTATGTGACATATGAAGCGATAAGACAGTGTTAGCAGTCATAAAGGAAAAAAAGCCAATATAAGTAGATCCATAGAAGATGAGAATTAGCAGACAAGGTGTTTAGAAGAATTATTAGAGGTATGGTAAACCAAGAAAACCATTTTAAATGGGTGAAAATATGTAGAATTGCAGTATGAAAGTAGGTTAAAGTACAAATAGGTATCCTAGAAGTGAAAATTTAAGATTTCTGAAATTTAAAAATTCCTTAAATGAGCTTAGTAGCAAAATAAATTCAGTATTAGGGCTCAATTCTCTCCCAGAACTTGCTTTAGAGGACCTATTAGTACCACAAAATGTTTTCACAAAAAAAGATAATATTGAAGAATAAAAAGCACTTTAATTCAAAAGAAAGGAAGAAAAGACAATGGGGAAGAAAAAAAAATAGCAAAGTGGTAGGTTTAAATCTGATAAGCCAGCAACTACATTAACCTTAAATGGACAAAACATCCTAGTTAGAAGACTCTAATCACCAATTTTTTTAAAAAAAATATTACTGTAAGCTGCTTATGAGAATCACTTTTATACAGTAGGTCACTTTTTTTTAATGTAGGGAAATACCACACTTGCTCTATCCTTAAGAAAGGTGGTATAGCAATGGAGTACTACGCAGCTATAAAGAAGGATAAACTTGAGACTTCTATAGGTAAATGGATACAACTTAAGACCATAATCATAAGTGAAATAAGACTCACATGTGTACACACTGCATTGTCTCCCCAGTGTAAGAAGCTGAAAGAGTAAGATCCAAAATGTACAACAGATACTGGGAAATGGGAAGAAACTGTTCAAAAGGAAAGAAAAACTGGGATGGGAGGAAGAAGAAAAGGGAAAGTGAAAAAAATATATACGCACACAAGATAGTTATACTACTAATTTCTATTCATTGAAAAAGGTTTGTGCTTATATTTGATCAATTTTTCATGCCTATATCTGAGCAACTACTTTGAAGATAACAATATGCAATGTATTAACCATTGTTCCTCTCCTATCTTGTTTTGAAATTTTGTATCACTGTTTTTATTGTTTTTTCTCTTTAAAATAAAAAAAAAGGTATTTAAAAAAAGCTGGTATAGCTATGCTAGTGTCAGACAAGGGCGTTTCATGGTAGAAGAATCATGATGTGAGTAGCCTTTCCAGATACCTTGCAACTAGATATGCACTGGGGAAAAATGGAAGGCCAGAGAGAATCTGGGTCCTGGATGACTTTTATTGAACCCATCCTGGAACTGCCCTACTTCTTGTTCACATTGATTTCATAAGTACCCTCATCAATCCTCAGAAAAGGGAAATATCCTCAGCAGAAAAAATACAGTGGTTCTTAAGTTCACAAACTTAATTCTTTCCATGATTCTGGTCACAGAATTCAGTTTATATTCAGTTGCGACCAGAATCACGGAAAGAATAAAGTTTGTGAACCAGGGTACCACTGTAATAAAATAATTTACAAGTTCATGGACCTGAGTTTTAGTACGTTAAATTTGGAAGAATACTTCCTCCTCACAACATAGGAACCCAGGCTTGGACAACACTCGGTTCTGTCTGCAGTGATAAAACGATACACTCTTGACTTCCTACATTGCAAAACATCTGACCTTTAATCTAGAGGGAGGGCAGACCTAAACCTATGAAAAATTCTCAATTACTGGTAACTAATGAAATTTGGAAGGAAAAAAAATGAAAACATGGACTTCTGAGCTGAATCCTAAGTTACCAAAACACTGCAACATACTCTAGCCTTCAGCTATAATGTTCTTCCCAGAAGCACATGCATTCTGCTTGAGAAGAGCTGGAACCTCTGCCATCCAAATAATGGCCTTGAGCTAACCGTTTCTCTGAACTGCTATTTACATAGACCCAAGAGTGTCCTTTTCTCCCTGTATGATTGACAAACATGAAGCAAAACATCTAGATGAACAGTAACCCCTGCCCTACTTTACAGCATTATTTGGGTTGAAAAGGCAAAGAGTTTGACACAACATCAGTTCTACCTTTTTGTTTTTGTTTTGGTGGGGCTGGGGATCAAATCCAGGACTTTGTGCATGCAAGGCAAGAGCTCTACCACTGAGCCACATTCCCAGCCCCGATACAACATCAGGACAAGGGATTTTTGAAACATCATCCTAGAATCTTTGGTTCTGCATTTTCAAGTAAAAACGAGTTAAACTGTGTAGACACAATTGTGAAGTTAACATAATGCTAAACCCTGAGACAGCAGGTGTTACAGCTTCTATCTGGATGTCCCCCCTAAGCCTCAGGTGCTAATAGGTGGGGCTTTTCAGGGGTGGCTTGATCTAGGGTGTGAGATACTGGGATTAATGGTGGGTGACAACTAAATGGCTTTAGCATAGTTCTGGGTGTGGACAGTGCCAATCAATATGTTTATAGCTTGGATGGAATATAAAGCGAGTGGGAAGGCAGGCTTGCTGCTTACTGCTTGCTGAACCATGAACTGTTTCTCCTCTGCGATGCCCCTCTGCCACACCACCCTGCGTTGGAGCCAGCCATCTATGGACTGAAACTTCTACAAACTGAGCTGAAATAAACCTTTTCTCCTTTAACTTTGGGTATCAGGTATTTTGTCTCAGCAACAAGAAAAGTAACAAAGACAGCAGGATCTTGGTCCTACTGAATTTTTTAATATCACCAGCAGCATCAAATTTCTCAGTTTAAGAACATATTCTCATAGACCTAACAATTTTCAGAGGTTATTATTTTGATATCCTACAAAAATATTTTTGTATGTCATCTCCTTAGGCTACAATATGACTATAAGATACGTACTATTTAATATATTACTTTGTCTTAGCCATGTGCATTAGCCTGCCATTACTCTAATAAAATACCTGCAATAATCAACTTATAAAGAGAAAGACTTACTTTGGCTCACAGTCTTGGCAGTTTCAGGCCACGATCAGTTGGCCCCATTGTTTCTGGGCCTGTGGTGAGGCAACACATCATGGCAGGAGGTATGTGGTAAAGATACTCACTTCATTGCCAGAAAGCAAACAGGGAAAAAGGAGGGGCTGGGTCCCTCTATCCCCTTCAAGGCAGCCCCCAGTGATCTCAAACTTTCTCTAGGGCCTGAAGTTTTCAACAGCACAAAACTCTAGGCTAAGAATCTAACGCATGGGCTTTGGGCAGGTATTCCAGGTCCAAACTACATCATTCTGCTCCCAGCCCTCAAAAGTTCAAGTCCATCTCACAAAGCAAAATGTATTTAGTCCATCTCAGAGTCTCCAAAGTCTAAACTGATCCAACATTGCTTTAGTCCAAGTCCAAATCTCCTGCAAGACTCCAGGCAAAGTGAACTGTGAGCCCCTGTAAAACTCAAAATGAAAGTTGCATGCATCAAAGATAAAAATGGCACAAGATATTCCACAAGAAAGGAATAGGGAAATAGGGAGGGATGGGACCAAAGCAAGACTGAAACCCACAGGGCAAACATTAAGCCCTAACTCTCCATGTCCAGCATCCAGGGCACACTGGCAGGATGTGGGCTCCAAAGGCTCAGGAGCCCCACCCCTACAGTTTTGATGGCTGCAGCCTACATGGCCTGCCTTTTGCATACTGCCTGCACTTTCCTTTGGCAGATTCCATGTTCCTTGCATCTCTAGCTTCCTGGGGTCTCCACAGCAGCTTTGGCTTCACTCTCACAGACCCATGCCTCACCCTGTCAGAGGCCGCTTACAGGGACTGTGGACCTGCCACTGCCTGGCTTCTCAGGCTTTGAAATGTTCACAACCCCATAACTCTTATATACTGCAAAACTAGTATCCCATGGATGACACTAAGGTTTGCCACCAGTACAAGCTACACCTGGGGCCCACTTGACCGGTGGCTGCTCTGGCCTCCAAGTGTCTTGCCAGCAACATTTCCTAAGTGGTCCTGGGTAAGCAGGCCACTCTTAGGCCTCTCTTCTCAGAAGATTCTGCCCTGTAGCTGGTGTGCATGCCTGTAATCCCAGTACTTGGGAGTCGGAGGCAGGAGGATTGCTTTAAGCTCTGGGCCCTCTTAGGCTACATACTGAGTTCAAAGCCAACCTGGGCTACATAGGGAGACAGAAGAAAGGAAGAAGGAAGGGAGAGCAGGAGGAAGAAGGAATCAGAAGGAGGGAAGGGAAGATGGATGGATGGACAGAGAAGATTTTACCCTGGAAAGTCTTTGAAACAAATAAGCATTTTATACCTTTTAGCCTGTGATGGGCGGGATCTTGCTATTCCTGAGATGCATTTGAGGCATCTCCCCACCCCACGGTGCAAGGTACTTTGGTGCTTTTTAATGGCTCTATGCTTTAGCAACAGCATTCTTCTTGGCAGCACCTTTAAATGCACATTTTTCTGGCCCAACAGCACGTTTTCCAAATCTGTCTGCTCTGCCCCTCTTGGGGTCTGATGGTCACAGTATGTTCAGCTGAAAGCAACCAGTGATACAATGTCATAGCCTGAATACTGTGCTCCTTAAAATTTCCTCCACCAGAAAAACTGGTTGATCACCTTTAAACTTAGCCTCCCACAATGTCTCAGCATGGGAAAAATACAGCTAAACTGTTTGCCATAGTATAACACAGGTGGCCTGCAGTTCAGTACCACAGAATCCACCTTTTCATTTGAAGTTCATCAGCACACCCTCTGCTGTCCATATTCCAGTCTTCTCAGCCCTCACCAGGACTACCTGTTAAGCTCTGCTTACAGTATTCTGGGCTTTGGCCCCTTCCTCCAAACTTTTTTGGGCTCCTCCAAAAAACCCTTTTTCACATTGTCAAGAGCCCCACATCTCAGTACCAGTTTTCTAGACATTCCTCAGTCAAGTTGACAACCAAAATTAACCATTACGGCTTCTAATATCACATAGGTAACTCCAGAGCCCACTGGCCTGTCTTTAATGGACCATCTGTGTATGTCTACAGCACAAAACCTCATTTAAAAATATCCATTCAGCCAGGCATGGTGCACACCTGTAATTCCAGCTCCCAGCTACCTGGGAGGCTGAGGTAGGAGGATTGCAAGTTCAAGGTTAGAATGGGCAACTTAGGGAGACCCTGTCACAAAAATAAAAGACAGGAAATGTAGCTCAGGGCTCCCTGGTTTTAATCCCCAGTAAAATGAGCATCTAAATTTCTAAAGGATGGAATAAATATGTAAGTAATAAAGATAATAAGAATGTCAGGGGTAGACTGGTGATGTAGCTCAGTGGAGACCCTACTATGCATATGGCCTTGGGTTCAATCCCCAGCACACACATACCCAAAAAAAAGTCAGAAGAAGTAAGCATAAACACAGACTGGAAGAAAATTATTTACACATATATATGTGATAAAGGACACAGAAACAATGGAATGACACTGTTAATGTACTGTGAAAACAAAATTTTTCAACTTAGAATTCTACAGATATCAAAAATATTCTTCAAACATATAGGTAAGTTCAACATTTTCTAAAAAACAAGAGCCAAGATTTGCAATATGAGAAATACTAAAGTGTGCTGGGGATGTGACTCAATAATACAGTGCTTGTCTACCACACGTGGACCCTAGGTTCCATTCCCAACAGTGGGAGGAATGCTTAAAAAACCTTCAGCCAGGTGTGGTGGCAGATCCCAACATTCTGGAAGTCTGAGGTAGGAATACTGTGAGCTCAAGTCCAGCATAGGAAGTTTAGTGATTTAGTGAGATCCCATTGCAAAAAAAAAATTTAAGTGGGGTGGGGCTGGGGATATACCTCAGTACAAAGGACCTGGGCCCCAATACTGGGAAAGAAAGAAAAAAGAAAAATCTTCAGTCTAAAGAGAAATGATACTAGGTAGAAATGCAGATCTACCTGAAGGAATGCTGGAAATTGTAAATATAAAGCAACTTTTTTCATTTCAGATTTTTTAAAAGAAAACCAAATAAAAATAACAATGAAATGTAGACTTTATTTGGTGCTAGTTAGTGAACCCAGGGCCTCACATATGATAAGCACACTCTCTAGTAATGAGCAACATCCCAGTTTATAATTTTGACAGAGTAAATATATGACAACAATACTATAAAGGATGAGGGGAAATGAAATGTGGGGAGAGGCTGAAGCTGGAACTTGATCACACATGTGGGGGCGAGGCAAGGCTGGCTGGAGAGTGGCCAAGGTGGACCATGTAAACAAGCTGCTCCAGCCCACAGAACACCTAGCCCCAAGGCAATCCAAGCAACGGGTTGCTAGGCAAAGGGGTGTCACGTGACATTAACTTGCTAAATGTATAAATAAATGCATTGCTTTGGTTGAGCATTTCCTTTCCTCCTATCAGGAAAGAGGGCTCCACCTGTCCTAAGCTTTTGTCTCTTATCTTTATTTCTCCATCCTCTCACCATCCTTCTCCCTGGGAACTTTGAGAGCTGCACAGGACACAGCTTACGGTGCCTGAACAGGGACCGGGGTAAGAAGAAATAGTGGGTGAGGGGACACTTCTCGTTGTGCATGCAAAAGGGGGAGAAGTGCATTGATATCATCAGGTGTTAAACTTGGGGCAAGAAAGAAACGGGCTCACTAGGGCCAGAGAGAGAAAAGTGGGTTCACTAGGGCCAGAGGGGAAAAAAAAACAGGCTCATGAGAAACAAAAAGGAAAGAGGTGCATTGATTTTATCAGTTGTTAAACATGGGGCAAACAAATTCTCAAAAGCCACAAATGTATATGGAACTGTTTGTTGTATTTTTGATTCCTGTATTTACTTTACTTTTGTGGATTTACATTAGGGAGTGCTTTAATAGTCGTAAGTTTGTTGGGACAACCACAAAGGATTTGGCTCAGAGCACTATTTTAAAATCAAGTCCCGAGCAGGAAAAGGATGGTGAAATAACAGCCACCCCAATAACCTTAACTGAGCCACAAGTGGTGATTCCTGCCTTGTCAGCTCAGAGAAATAAGTCTGCATCACAGGTTGGAACTTCCACCTCTCAAGGAGTGGAACCGTTTTCTCTCTCTCCCTTGCAATTGGCGCTAAAAGAAGCAAGACAGGTGGGGGAGTCCATGGAGGGTTTTCAACATGTCTACCCTGTTACTGAAGATGAAGATCCCAATAATCTGGGACAAGTTATTCGTTTTCATGAAGCGTACCCTTTAAGACCTTAAAACAAGCTACTGCTACCTATGGCCCTATGGCCCCTTTACCTTAGGTTTAATAGAACTTATAGGACAACAGGTCATGGCCCCAAATGATTGGAAAGGAATAACTGGAAAGGAAATTTCTTTGAATTGTGTGTGGATCAGGCCACCTGCCCAGCCAGCTTAGCACTGTAGGAGGGAGGGGCGCAGGCCAAGCTGAGAGAGGGCCCCGTGCTCCAGCCCTAGGTGGATTCAGCTGGTCTGAGGCAGACTCAGCTGGGATGCCCCAGCCATGCCTGCTCACCCATCAGCCACACCCACAGCCCCTAGCACCCCACACTCCGCTTAGAACTGTGGCAGCCACAACAGCCCAAATTGGAGGAGGGAAAAGCCAGGGAAAAAATGGTGGGCATGGCTGCAGAGACACCTGTGGTGTCATCCAGGGAAGGCAGTGCTGGCAAAGCCGAATGGGAGATGGAGCCCATCCCCGGCAGGGAAGCAGGCACTGACCCCCTCCCAGTCACTGCCACTGAAGCATCGGTGTCGAATGGTGAGCAGAGGGGAAATGGCCCTCCCCTCAGGCCTATGAACCACCACCAGCAGGGGAGCTCACCCACAGAGACCTGAAGCAATGGAGCGGGGAGGCAATAGGGTGGGAGCCACAGCCAGGGGTGGGAGCGGCGAGTGGGAGCCCCAGGCACCCAAATACAGGATATGGGTCTTTCATACACAAAAGACTGACACTGGCCCCGCCTACAGAAGTGCTGCTTTCCAAATGTTTTGTAAAGCTTTTCATTTTTCCCTTACCACAGTAATTCCTTATAACCCTCAAGGTCAAGGGATTGTTGAATGTGCTCACTGTATGCTCAAGATTCAATTACAAAAACAAAAGGGGGAATCCTTCCCTACAAAATTTATACCTTGTAATAGACTTCACTTGGCAGTATATACTATTAACTTTTTAAATCCTACTAGGGATGGGAATACAGCAGTAGAAAGACAATTCAATCAGGTAAAGGAAAAGAAGTTAGGAAGGGTCCTTTGGAAAGATCTTCATACTGGACAATGGAAGGGACCCAGCCTGCTACTCACTTGGGGTCAAGGGTGTGCTTGTGTCTTTCCAGAGAATGCTGAATGGCCTATCTGGGTGCCAGAGCATGCTGTCCAGCTGTATCATGGACCCAGAACCAGAGGAGTTGATTCCACCTCTCAAGAAGCTGATGCTCAGTCCTATGACAGTGATGCCTTGGAGACCATGCCACAACCAATAGACAAGGATGGGGCTAGACCCAACCTGGGGCCAATTAAAAGAATTGACCCAGGATGCCCAGGAGATGGTAACCAAAAATGGGAATCAAAGGTCTAAGTAGGTGGCAGAGTATATAGAAATAACTGAGCTAAAGGTTATGTAAAAGAAAGAGACATAAAAGTTACCAATATTCTTAAGACAAAATAAAATATGAAAAATGATAATTAATTATAGATAAAAGATTTAACTCCTTTCAAATTCTTCTTATAAGAGATCTCTGCTAATTTATCTACAAATTACTCTGACTAGTCTATTTATAATTACAAACTTCTAAAATTGTAAGAGAGGTATTATAATTCAATTTGGTAAAAAATATATTTGCACTCTGATTTTGTAGGTGGATTGTCTGTGTATGGCTGTCCAGTCTGTACAGATCACCTGTGCATGTTTGTTCGTCCATTTGTCCAATCAGTTAACAGCTATTTTTTATTTGAGCTCAACAACTTTTTTCTCTTTTCCCTTTTTCTTTTGCATTTTTGGACCATTTGTTCATAATTTAATTTGGCTTATAGATTTAAAAAGCATGCTTCCACCTGGGTTACCAGCTGGTCAAAATGATATCGAATTTGGTTTTCTCATCGGTCATCAAAAATTAAGATAATTAAACAAAAATCCCTTGGGGTGGGGAGAAATTACTGGACAGGACTCCAATTGATGAATAAGAAAGCAGCTGCCTGGAAACATTATCCAGTTCTTGTTCATTGATGGGAGGCCCCAATGATCTCCATGGCCTTATGGGAGACACCCCCAATAAATGTTATTAAAATATATTATTGTAATATGTTTACATTGCTTATTCATCAAAGGACTAAGTTTTCTAGACAATAAGGTTTTTGAATTAAAGATGCTCTGGTACAAAGGTTTTCATATGGCTATGACAATTGATTGTTATTGTTTTGTAGTGTATTGAATGTATTTATGCCTGAAGATGTGCAGGTCTTCCAAAGGTGGAACGAGGATTGCTTATAGTGATAGACTTTTCTTTCAGTTTCAGATATCTGCCTTTATATGATGTACATTCCATTAAAGGACAACAAATTAGGTAAAAGTCTCATGTATTAGATAGAGATGATTGATTAAAAGGGTTATGCTATGTCAAAATGGAAATTTAAGTATGTTATAAAATGTCATCATGATTGTCATGCTGCAATATTATGTATGGTTTTGATTTCTAATTTTCTGTGTAAAATATGTAACTGTTAACATTCTATAGGGATTCAAATATTAGAGTATCCATGGTTGTTAGAAAATAATGGTTCTATTTTATGTTCTAACGTGCTTGATATTTAGATAAGAAAGTAATATTAAGCTCATTGCCGTCATTACAATGTAATGTCATTAACCCTCTCTTCTGGATGTTCAACACCTGAGGATTGAAGGCCAAAAAACTAGAAAGATAGATGGGCTAAAAGGTTAACCAATATTTTGGCCCCAGCCCTCCAAAGTCAGTGAGGACCCAGGATATAAGAGAACTTCTGCCGTGACATCCTATAACTTGGTGAGTGCCTGGTCTTCTGATCAAGGAGACTATGGGACCACAGGGGAAAGTGATCTATGGGTATAGTGTGCCTAAAGGAGAGTCACCAGGAGAAAAAGATCTCCCAAGCTTTCTCAGAAAGCAACTTGGTCAAGCAATGGCCATGAATCATCCAGACAGCTGACACTGACAGAAGTACTTACAGGTGCTGTACATGGTTCCAAGGTAATACCTGAGGAGACTTAACTGACCTAGATAGAGAGCAAAAAGTTCATTAATACAGGTCCCATTTTAATTTGGTCTTGAACATCCAGCAGGAAAGTATTACCACAAGAAAGCTGTCTGCAGAATCCTCCAAACACAGCTCTTCCAACTTCAACTGACCACCCATCACTTACAACTACAAAACAGAAAAGGGGGAGATGTGGGGAGTGGCTCAAGCTGGAAATTGATCACATGTGTGAGGGTGAGGCAAGGCCAGCTGGAGAGCGGCCAAGGTGGGCTATGTAAACAAGCTGCTCCAGCCCAGAGAACACAGCCCCAAGGCAATCCAAGCAATGGGTTGCTAGGCGAAGGGGTGTCACATGACATTAACTTGCTAAATGTATAAATAAATGCATTGCTTTGGTTGAGCATTTCCTTTCCTCCCATCAGGAGACAAGGCTCCACCTGACCTCAGCTTTTGTCTCTTATCTTTATCTCTCCATCCTCTCACCATCCTTCCCCCTGAGAAGTTCGAGAGCTGCACAGGTTGTGGCAATGAAGAATAATTGGTTAAAAGGTTTTAATGCTGAAGGTAGATTATGGCATTTAAAAACATTATAACTTCTACAACCACTAAAAAAATAAATCCAATATTCAATATTGGACTTAAATATACAATCAATATACTGATTGGATTTAGATATACAACAAGATACTCTAAAAACTTAGTTAATCCAAAGGATGGCAGAGGAGGAAAAGAAGATACAAGGGGTGATCAACACGTACAGTGAATGTTAAAATTTTTTAAATATATTACAATAAAAGACACTTTGCCACCAGTCCTCTTCAATTCCTCCCCCTTGCTTCAAACACACTTACCCCATAATTCTTACCACTTTCTGAAGCAACTCTGCATGTTCTCTTTCATAAGTCTTTATAAGGTATCATAAAAATACAGTGAATGCTGGTGCAAGGTGCCATCCAATAGGAAGTCAACATAAAAACATGACAGTGTCCTCATCCACTTTATTCACTTGATCTGGCACTGTGTAACTTCTGGCTCCTCCCCAAAGTCTAAATGACCATGAAAGGGAAATATTTTGAACCAATTCAAGAAATTGAGGTAGTCATGACAATGCAACTAAAGACACAAAAGTCTTTCAGAACTGCTTCAGAAAGTGGCAAAAACAATGGGACAAGTGTGTTTGAAGCAAGAGGAAATACTTTGAGGATTAATGTCAATGTGTCTTTTGCTGTGGTAACTTTTTTAATTTAAATATACATGGGATTGACAGCAGAACCCAGAGACCCAGGACAGCTGACCCCAGGTGTGTGGAGTAATCAGCAAGACCAGCAACTGGAAGTAGAAGTGTTCAAAGCAGCAGTGAGGAGCCAGCAGCTGGGCTCTAGAGAACTCCACCAACAGAAGACCAGTCCCAGCCCCCCACATCCAGAGGCCAAGATCAGCTCCATACCCAGCACAATTCCCATGGCAAACTTGACTGGAGTACACAGCACATTTCTGGGATCTGACATGGACACTATCACAGAACTGTAAACATCAGAGGTATTTTACTACTTTTATCCTCCCTTGTTTGTCTGATTGGCTACCCATCTCCTGTCTGGTTGGAATTCATCTTGTTTTCTCTTGTATTTTTTGGTTATTTTTGTTTTGGGGGGTTTTGGTTTTGGGGACATTCTTTTTTCCTCTCCTCTCTCTTGGGCCTACTTTTTTTCTTTCTTTTCTTCTTTTCCTCTTATTTTCCATTCTCCTCTTTCTTCCTTCTTTTTTTCACTGTTTATGTTTCTTACCTTTCTTTTCATTTTCTTCTATTGATCTTTTTTCTCTCTTTCCTCAACTACTTTTTGAATTTAAACTTTCAAGTTAGTATATACTGTCTCTTCCCTTTCTCATTACTCCTTCACATTCTATTTCATTCTTCCACTCCTGTGTCCTCCAGTTTCCCAAAACTCGGGTGATCATCCTTTGACCTCCTGCCTTGACTCTGTTATATTTGACCTCATTCATCACTTTATCCTGTCCCCTACCCATCTTAAGCCCCCTGCCCCCTACAAAAAGGTAAAACCACTCCACTGAGGAGGAAATCACTGCATACAAGTACATGGTATATGTTTGACTTTGTTAGATAACTTTAGAGTTTGCTCCTGTGGTTGGAGGTAGCAGGTTAATGGTTACCATAGTTTGTCAGTAGTTAAGCTATACTATTACTATTGTTATTAGTAATAGTAGTAATAACAGTTAGAAATAACAATAGTAATAACAAACTATTGAAACGATAACAAACTATTGCAACTATTATTACTAACTGTAATATTTAAGCCAAGATGTCATACATGTTAGAATCAGTTTTTCTCCCCTGTATGATAATGCTGTGATAGTACGGGTTCATAATGACCATCACAGCCCAGTACCAAAGGATTGAGTGCTGAGCCAAATAGTAACTTTGCATCCTCTACAAATTGGGAAGGTAGGTTCTTGGGATAGCTATAAAGAACCACCTACATCTGGAGGAAATCCCCAAACAGGCATCTCCTAGGGAAGCCTAAATATAAGTGATAAAGCTATCTATCATAAGAAATCAGCAAACATCAACATAGAAAACAAAATAAAATAAAAAAGAGATAATAGAAAATGCAGAAGCAAAATGCAACTCCAAACCCCCCAGCCCACCCAGGACAAGCCAAGAACACAATGAGATAGATGAAATTGGAAGTCAAACACTGGAACTTTCTGAAATGATAGCAACGGAAGTGAAAAAATAAGTGGAAAAGGCTATAGAGAAAATAATCTCGGGCCGGTGAGATGGCTCAGTGGCATAAGCGCCTGCCTTGCAAGCGCGAGGGCCCGAGTTCGACTCCCGGATCCCACATATGGAAAAGGGGCCGGTGATATCGCTCAGCGGCACGGGCGCCTGTTGGCGCGCGAGGTCCTGAGGTCGACCCCCCGGTACCCACAAAAAAAAAAAAAGAAAATAATCTCTCGGGTACAAAAAGAAATGACACTTAAAATCAAAGATATTAGAGAAGACACAGATAGAATAGATGAGCTTAGAAAAATGATGGAAATAAAAAATGCACAACATGGCAAAGAAATAGAATCCACAAAACAGATCCAAACAGAAATCCAAGAGCTTAAAACCTCCACTGAAAGTATATGCAACAGATTGAATGAAGGAGAGGATAGAATATCAGATCTTGAAGACAGAATTACAGCACGTGATCATGAAAAGAAACATGTCTTAAAAATAGCAAGAGACCATGAAAAAATCAATCCAACAGCTACTAGATGATGCAGAGGAGAATAGCATAAGATTGGGGTCAATGAGAAGGCTGGAGACAGCACAAATGCCATAAACAGAAATAATGGTAGAAAACTTATCAAGTGTGGATAAAGAATTTGACATACAAATAAATGAAACATGTAGAACTCCAAACAGCCATGACCAAAATAAAACTACACCAAGGCATATATAATAATCAAGATTCCAGAAATTCAGCACAGGAACAGAATATTAAAAGCTGTTGGAGAAAATAAACAGATCACCTATAAAGGTAAGCCCATCAGAATCACGGCAGACCTCTCAACACAAACTCTGAAGTCAAGAAAGATAACTTCCAACCCAGATTGACGTACCCTGCAAAACTATCTTTAAAAAGTAATGGAGAAATAAGATACATCTATGACAAAGAACAACTAAAGAAATTCATGACCACCAAACCAACCCTACAAAGAGTACTGAAGGATATTCTAGACAGAGACAAAAATAACCACAATTCCAAGAACAACAACAGAAGAAACCTCCAGGCAGGGCAAGCAATTAAACAGAGGGGAAAACAGCAGGAAAATATGACAAAGATAACCAATACATATCAGTTATACCCATCAATGTAAATGGCCTCAATTTGCCAATCAAAAGAAACTGACTGGCAGAATGGATCAAGAAATAAGAGAGAGAGAGAGAGAGCCAGGGATATAGCTCAGCAGCACAGTGCCTGCTTGGCAAGCTCAAGGTCCCGAGTTCAATTCCCAGTACTAAAAAAGAAGAAACAAAATCTAACAATTTGATGTATAGAAGAAATACATTTAACTCAGAAAGAAATTCATAGACTGAAAGTCAAATGATGGAAAACAATACTCCATGTCACAGGAACCCTGAAAAAAGCAGGGGTAGCTATCCTGTTTGCAGACAATGTGAACTTCAAACCAAGAATAATAGGAAGAGATAACAAACATAAATATGTATGCACCAAATATGGGAGCACCCAACTATATAAGACAATTATTAATAGACATGAAAAATCAAATGAGCAATAACACAGTTGTAATAGGGGACCTCAATACCCCACTGTCACAAATAGATAGATCAACCAGACAAGAAATCAGCAAAGAAATAGAACTGAACCAAACCTGTAAACAAATGGACATAGGAGATGTTTTCAGAGTATTCCACCCAACATCATCAGAATACATATTCTTCTCAGCTGCACATGGGACATTCTCTAAAATAGACAATATACTAGCCCACATAACATGCTTAAGTAAATGCAAAGTAAGCGAAATTATCCCATGCATATTACCTGACCATAGTGCAATGAAACTGGAAATTAATTGCAAAAGAAACCACAAAAACTCCATAAACACATGGAAATTAAATAACACCCTCCTAAAGAACCAACAGGTCACAGATGAAATTAAAGAAGAAATTAAACAATATCTACAACTAAATGAGAAAGCAGATACAACATACTGAAATTTATGGGACACAATGAAAGGAGCCCTAAGAGGGAAAGATATGGCAGTGAATTCTCACATCAGGAAAACAGAGCAAGCACAAATAAATAAACTAATGTTACAATTCAAGCTTCTAGAAAAAGAAGAGCAAGACCAGCCAAAAGCCCATACAAGGGAGGAAATTATAATGATCAGAGCAGAAATTCATGCAGTGGAAACTAAGAAAACAACACAAAGAATTAATGAATCCAGAGTTAATTCTTTGAAAGAATAAATTAAATTGATAAATCCTTAGCCAACCTTATCAAAGAAAGGGGAAAAAAAGATTCAATTCATGTATTGAGCAATAAGAAGAGTGAAATCACTAAAGATCCTGTGGAAATTCAGAAGATCATCAATACCTACTTCAAAAATCTTTACTGTCACAGGATGGAAAACACAGAAGAAATGGACAGATTCCTAGATACATATGAATTACCAAAGCTTAATCAAGAATATATAAAACATTTGAATAACCCAATATGAGTTAATGAGATTGAAAATGAAATTAAAAACTTAAAAACAAAGAAAAGCACAGGTCTGGATGGATTCATGGCTGGATTCTAAAAGAAATTTAGAGAAGATTTAATGCCAATACTCCTCAAACTCTTCAATGAAGTAGAAAAGGAAGCAATTCTCCCTAACTCATTCCTGGAGGCAAGTACAACCCTGATATGAAAATGAGAAAGACCCAACCAAAAAAGAGCGCTGCAGGCCAATCTCCCTAATGAACATATGCAAAAATCCTCAATAACATACTACCAAACAGAATGCAGCAAATCATCAAGAAGATTATACACTATGACCATGTGGGATTCATCCCAGGAATGCAGGGATGGATCAATATATGCAAATCAATAAATGTAATACATATTATTAAATGTAATACACCATATCAACAGAGCCAAAGACAAAAATCACATGATCATCTCAATAGATGCAGAAAAAGCTCCTGACAAAGACCAACATTCAGTCCTGAGAAAAACCCTACAGAAAATCACAATAGATGGTCTTTACCTCAATCTGATAAAAGCCATCTATGACAAAACAACAACCAACATCATACTAAATGGACAAAAATTGAAAGCTTTCACTCTAAAATCAGGAACAAGACAAGGATGTCCACTATCACCACTCCTATTCAACATAATTCTGGAAACATTAGCCACAGCAATTAGACAAGAGGGAGAAATGAATAAGGATAGGAAAGGAAGAAGTTAAATTATCATTATCACAGATGACATGATACTCTACATAGAAGACCACAAAAGCTCCACCAAAAGACTTCTAGATTTAATAAGCAAATTCAGTAGCATAGCTGGATACAAAGTCAACACTCAAAAATCAATAGCATTCCTGTACACAAACAACAAACTCACTGAAAAAGAAATTGGGGAAACAACACCCTTCACAATAGCATCCAAAAAAAGAAATACTTAGAAATCAATTTAACAGAGGAAGTAAAACATCTATATATTGAAAACTAAAGTACTCTGAAAAAGGAGATTGAAGGGGACATCAGAAAATGGAAAGATATCCCTTGCTCATGGATTGGAAGAACCAACATAGTGAAAATGGCCATACTCCCAAAATTATTGTACAGATTTAATGCAATCCTGATCAAAATACCATTAGCATACCTCACAGAACTAGAGAAAACATTCCTAAAATTCATTTGTGACCAGAAGAGACCTACAATAACAAAGTCAATATGGGCAACAAAGGCAAGGCAGGAGGCATCACAATCCCTGACTTGAAATTATACTACAAAGCTACTGTGATAAAATCAGCATGGTACTGGCAAAAAAAACAGACCTGAGGATCAATGGAACAGATTAGAAGATGCAGACACAACTCCAAACACACTCAGCCACCTTATCGTTGATAAAGGGGCCAAACGTGTTCACTGAAAGAGTGATAGCCTCTTTAATAAATGGTGCTAGAAAAAAGTGGCTGTCTACATTCTGAAGACTAAAACTAGATCCATGTCTATCACCATGCACTAAACTAAAGTCAAAATGGATCAAAGTTCTAAATATTAAAACAGAAATGGTGAATCTACTGGAAGAGAAAGTAGGTAGAAATCTCGAAGACATGGGTGTAGGCAGAGACTTCATGAAAAAAACCCAAATTGCATGGTAAATACTCCTAAGAATCAACACCTGGGATCTCATCTTATTAAGAAGCTTTTGCACATCGAAAGGAATCACCAACAGAGTGAAAAGACAACCCACAGAATGGGAAAAAAATTTTAGCCAACAGTCCGTCAGACAAAGGAATTTTATCTGGAACATTTAAAGAATTGAAAATACTCAGATCCCCCCGAATTCAAAAACACAATCCAAAAATGGTCATCTGAGATGAATACGCACTTCTCAGATGAAGAAATACAAATGGCAAATAAATAAACAAAAAATTGTTCCATATCATTGGTCATTCAACAGATGCAAATTAAAAAAACACTGAGATTCCATCTCACTCCAGAAGGAATGGCTGTCATCAAGAAATCAACCAATAACAAATGCTGGAGGGGCTGTGGGGAAAAAGGAACCCTTCTCCACTGTTGGTGGGAGTGTAGACTGATACAACCACTGTGGAAATCAGCATGGAGATTCCTCAAAAAACTAGGATTACAGGTCCCACTCGACCCAGCTATTCCCCTTCTAGGTATTTTCGCAGAAGAATTAAAAACATCATACCACAGCGATATATGTGCACCCATGTTTATAGCAGCACAATTTGTAAGAGTTAAATCTTGGAAACAACCCAAATGCCCATCAACCGAGGAATGGATAAAAAAGATGAGGTATTTTTATACAATGGAATACTATTCAGCTATAAAGAAGGATCAACTTGAGACTTTTATAGGTAAATGGATGCAACTAGAGACCGTACTCGTAAGTGAAATAAATCAGTCTCACATGTGTAAACATCATATTGTCTCCCTAGTATAAGAAGCTGAAAGAGTAAATAAGATCCAAAATGTGCAATAGATTTTGAGAAATTAGAAGAAAATGTTCAAAAGAAAAGAAACTGGGATTGGGCAAAGGAGAAAAGGAAGGGAAAAGGAAAAGTAAATAAATATATGTGTATATATATACATACAAGATAGTTAAGATAGCTATACTACTAATTTCTATAAGTCCCTTGAAAAGAAAGTTTTGTGCTTATATCATTTGATCAATTTTTCATCCCTATATCTTGTAATCTGAGCAACTACTTTGAAGACAACAATAAGCAATGTACTAACCATTGTTACTTTCTTACTATCTTGTTCTGAAATTTTGTACTATTGTTATTTTTTTTCTCTTTAAAATAAAAAAATTCACCATATGTTTCAATCACACTTAATAAAGAACAGATGGGACAAAAATAAGTTAGCACATTTAAACATACAGTAAAATAATATAATTCCTCCAGTTTAAAAGATTAATAGTATAAATATTAAAAAGTTAAGACCCAGCTATGTGTTTTCTGCCCAAGAGAAAACAACTTTAAACGTAATGAATTACACATGATCAAAATACAAAAAATAGAAAAAGATATACATGCAAACTGAGTATAAGAAATCTGAAGTCATTTTGTTAACATGACATCTTCATAGCAGCTTTCTCCATTATAATCACAAAGTGGAAATAACCCATATATCCATGAAGAGACTAAATCAGTAATGACACATAGTACACTACTACTCAGTACTAAAAAGTACTGACATACATGCAACAGAAAATATGTTCAAGCAAAGAAACCAGACACAAAGGAAAATGTATTTTTTGTGTTTCTATAAAGTTTAAGAACAGGCAAAACTAATCTACAGTAATAGAAATCAGAGGTGAGTGTCTCCACCAATGAAAAAAGGAATTTTCTGAAATGGTTACATGCACATGCACATTTCTCTGCTCTCTGTGAAATGTACACTTAACTTTGTACCCCTAATGGTATTAAAAAACCATATCTCAGAATGAAGTGCAAGGCATGGTAGCACACACCTATAATCCCAGTACTTGGGAAGCCGAGGCAGGAGAATCTCAAATTCAGGGTCAGCCTGGGGTATGAAGTGAGTTAAAGGCTGGCCTGGACTACACAAAGAGACTGTCTCTAACAAAAAAATAAGTAAAATCAGAAAAAAAAGAGAGAGAGAGGCAGAGAGAGAGAGAGGAAATGTAGTAACATTTCAGATGTGTAAGAAGTTATAAATGAACTGGGTGTGTTGGCACATACCTGTAATCACCAGCACTAAGGAGGCTGAGGCAGGAGGATTGCAAGTTTGAAACCAGTCTGGACTACACACTGAGAACCTGTCTTGAAAAAAAAAACTAAATAAATAAGTAAATAATTAAAACATATCACTGTGTTCACTCTTGCATGGTGGCCCGTCCTCACATTGTAGGATATACTGCTTTTCCTACTTTGACTTGGCCCAAATTTGCTCTATATAGTCTGTTTCTTTTCCTACCTTTAATAAAACTTTCCTGCCATTAAAAATAGTAATAATAAATATGAATAAAAAATATAAATGAAAAGTTTTATTTCCAAGCAAAACATTATTTACTTTAATCAAATTAGCAAATTTAGCATCTCTAACAATGGAATAACATACAGTCATGTGCATCTGATGAGAAGTAACTTTACAAAATGTAAGATAAAAGTTACCATCTAGCTTCTAGATTTAATTCCTCATTCATAGAAAATATAGGGGGTAAAGGAACATGTTAACATTAACCACCCTTAGAATATAATCAAATAGTAAAGAATTGTACTTTCCACAAGATAACTGTTCCAGACTCATAAAAAAATAATGAGGGGTGGGGGTGTGGCTCAGTGGTAGAGCTCTTCTTTGCATGCATTTTGTCCCCAGCACCACACACACACACAAAACAATAATTAATAATAATAATAATAATAATGGGAAAACCCAGGGTGATGACGTTCCTGTATTCTCAGCACCCTGGGAGACTGAGTCAGAAGGATCACAAATTCAAGCCCTGCCTGGGCAATTAGGAATTTAGTGAGACCCTGTTTCAAAATAACAAAATTAAAAAAGGGGTTGGGCTGGCTGACAATGGACTGAAACCTCTACAACTGTGAGCCAAAACAAACCTCTCCCCTTTAAAAAAAAGTGGGGGGATGGGATTTGGGTTGCAGCTCTAAGTGAAGGCCCTAGGTGCAATTCCCAGTACTACAACAAAAATAATATGGAAAATGATTCAGGCAGGCTGTATAGGTTAAAAGACTAAAGAGATGTAAAATCCTTGTGCAGCACATGAAGCTTATCAGATACACTTGGAACGGTTGGAGAAATTCAATTTGAATATACAGTAGGTAGTAGCTACTATTGAATTAACATATTTCCTTAGGACAGAAGATTGTGGTTCTGTAGGAGAACGTGTTTATTCTGAAGACTGAAATGATCAGAACATCGACATCAGTCAATTTAACTGTTAGCACACAGACTTAAATACATGGAAAATGGTGGTGCTTTAATGATCAGTCCGTCTATGACAATAGTGGTTCCTTGTCCTGGACTTTGACATTTCCACTTGGGTTTTTGTTTTGTGGGGAATTTTTTTGTTTTGTTTTGTTTTGTTTTGTTTGATACTACTGGGGATTGAACCCAGGACCTTCACATTGAAGTACAGTATATCCCAGTGGTTTTTTGTTTTCGTTTTTGAGAGTCTTGCTAGGTGGACCAGGCTGACCTTGAACCCTCTGTGATCCTCCTGCCTCAGCCTCCCCAGTCTTGGATTACAAGATCAGTCTTTTTTTGAAACAGGGTCTTGCTAACTTGCAGATTGGGCTGGAATTTGTGATCTTTCTGCCTCAACCTGGCAAGTACCTGGGATTATGGGCATGCACTACCATGTTGGGCTGAGTTTGAACATTGTCAAATTAGTACATGAAGTGAGGAAAACTCCACTTGGAAAACGTTCTTCCGTGTGTATAGTCACTTCAGTCCCAACTGCTGGTAGAAAAAACTAGCATTTTTTCTCTTGGAGATGCGTCATTCAGAAACTGACAGATTTATAGGGTTCTGAGGTGAGATGGAGCTGTACTGAGTGAAGAGCTGCAAAGTCCTGCTTTTCTGGAGAGTAAATGTTGTATTTATAGGCCTCAGTCACACATGTATTAAATTCTGCCAGACATACCTGCTCCCTAACAAGCTGAGCACAATTCCAATCTTTCCACCTGAACCTAATTTACCAAACATGCATAACTGATATCTAAGAGGAACAAATTCACCCGCACTCACCACAAACGGCTGAAATGTCCGGGTCAGTGAAGCACTGGGGACAAGATGCCAGGACCTGAGGACAGTCAAGCTCTTGCTTCTGCAGAGAACGCAAAAGCTGAGGGGTTTTGAAAGCCAGAGTGCACCGGCTGAAAAGGCCCACCAAGCCTGGTGTGCGGGCCCACACCTGTCATCTCAGCACTCTGGGAGGTTGAGGCAGAAGGATCCCGAATTCAAGCGCAGCCTGTGCAACTTAAGAAGACCACATCACAAAATTAAAATACTGAAGGGGGTGGGTGGTGCCGCTCAGTGCGAAGGCCCTAGGTTCCATCCCCAGTACCACGAAAACAAAACAAACAAACAAAAAAACCGCCACTGCTCCTCGCCTGTACTTCCCGACTGGCCCTCCTCCCTGGACTGACAATAGCTAGAGAAGCCGAGGTGGGAATCTCAGAGGAAACGCGAAATACCGCCTGCCCTAATCCCAGGGAAGCGGCCAAAAGAGGCTGCCACTGGGCGACAGAAAATGGGTCAGTTCTGCAGGTGGCCGCTGTTGGCCCCGCCCCAAGGCCCTGTTCACTCCTGCTCTTGCAGCTGCACCCCCGAGACTTGACAGGTGGATGTGGAGGAAGTAGGGAGAGACTGCACTTGAAAGCAGGCGGACTGCGAGGCAACTTCCGGTTCCGGTTACTGCCGTTTCCGGTCAGGGCAGCAGAGGGGAGAGGACCTAGGAATGGCTGAGAAATCGTGGCCTTCCAAAATTGAGCGGGAAATCCCAGGGTCCACGCCCAGGAACATAGAGGGGCCTCCGACTGTGCTGTGAGGGGCTTTGTAAAGGGTATTTTTATTTCTTCCATTTTATAGATAGGAAACAGACGCGCAGACCAACCATTGTAACTTGAACAAATCATGAGGCAAAGTAATTCTGTGAAATGAATCAGAGGTTCCTTGATGATTTAAGTGATCGACTTGGAAATATAATGAATAGCCACCTAAAAGAAAGGGGAGAAATCCGCATTTAAGGTCTTTCACGGCAGTCCTTGCTAGTACTGTATTTTGATAACCAATAAAGTATCGCCCCTCCAAAAACCCCTCTGTGGCCATTTTCTGAATATCCCTATGAATAAAACACCTGCTGAAAGAATGGGGACACCCTCAGAATTGCCATAAGTCATAAGTTCCTTCAGTTGTGGTCTTGGGATCCAGCCTGAAATAAACCAGCTCCCTGTGTGGTTGTCACAATATAGCCACCTTGTTCTTCATCTCGTTCAAAACCCAGCACATCCCACAGTTGCTGACCAAGAAAAAACCTAATGCCCAAAACACCAGGCATGTAATAAGCTCCTCCTTGGACATGGTTTTCTTTCAGGAGGGGGTTGTTCTGTATTTTGTTTATGTTTGCTATGTTTGAGGTACTGGGGATTGAACCCTGGGCCTTCACACTAAACTACATCTCCAGCACTTTTTTATTTTTTATTTAAGAGAGGATCTCAATAACTCTCTAAATTACCCAGGCTGGGCTTCAACTTAGTGGTCCTCCTGCCTCAGCCTCCCAGAGTGCTGGCATTACAGGAAATACCACCATGTCTGGCTTGCAAGTGTTTTCCGTAACCTCCACAAGCCCTCATGGATAATGCCCATGGCCCTTAATAAAGATGTAGTCCCACAGGTTTTCCCTGTTCCCCACCACATTTGAGTGCCCTCTTGCCTCCAGAACTCCTGTGAAACCTTTTTGAGCAACTCTAATGCCTCTGAACCCTATGACTAGTAAATTCGTTTTTTTATTTTAAAAAGAAAAAGCAATAAAAACGAAGATATAGAATTTCAAAACAAGAGATTAACAATGGTTAATATATTGCGTATTTCTATCTTCAAAGTAGTTGCTCAGATTACAAAATATAAGCATTCAAAATTGATCAATGTAAGCACAAACTGTTCTTTTCAATGAACTAAGAGAAATTAGTAGTAGTACATTAGTATAATGTGTGTGTGTGTGTGTGTGTGTGTATTCTTTTCTCTTCTTTCTTTTCTCCTTTCCCCAATCCCAGTTGTTCTATTCCTTTTGAGCAGTTTCTTCCCCTTTCACTTTCACAATATCTATTGCACATTTTGGTCTTATTTACTCTTTCATTGTTTTACACTAGGGAGACAATATGATGTTTACACATACAAGTCTGATTTATTTCACTTATGAGTATGGTCTCAAGTTGCATCCATTTACCTATAAAAGCCTCGAGTTCATCCTTCTTTCTAGCTGAGTAGTACTCCATTGTATAAAAATACCACATCTTTTTTATCCATTCCTTGGTTGATGGGCATTTGGGCTGTTTCCAAGATTCAGCTATTACAAATTGTGCTGCTATAAACATGGGTGCACATATATCGCTGTGGTATGATGTTTTCAATTCTTCTGGGAAAATATCCAGAAGAGGAATAGCTGGGTATAATGGCACATCCAATCCTAGTTTTTTGAGGAACCTCCACACTGATTTCCACAGTGGTTGCACCAGTCTACACTCCCACCAACAGTGGAGAAGTGTTCCTTTATCCCCACAGCCCCTCCAGCATTTGTAATTGGTTGATTTCTTGAAGATAGCCATTCTTTCATGGGTGAGATGAAATCTCAGAGTTGTTTTAATTTGCATCTCTCAAATGACAGGTGATGTTGAACATTTTTTTCATATATTTATTTCCCATTTGTACTTCTTCATCTGAGAAGTGCATATTCATCTCAGATGCCCATTTTTGGATTGGTTCTTTGAATTTGGGGGGCCTGATTTTTTTCAATTCTTTATATGTACTAGATAGCAGCCCTTTGTTTGAGGAGCAGTTGGCTAAATTTTTTTCCTTTCTGTGGGTTGCCTTTTCACTCTGTTGGTGATTTCTTTTGATGCGCAAAAGTTTTAAGTTAAGTTTATTGGTAAATTTTAAATACACATAAAGTCTTTGCCTACACCTATGTCTTCAAGAGTTCTACATATTGTATCTTCCAGAAGATTTAGTATTTCTGTTTTAATATTTAGACCTTTGATCCATTTTGATTTCAGTTTAGTGCATGCTGATAAACATGGGTCTAGTTTTAGTCTTCAGAATGTAGACAGCCACTTTTTTCTAGCACCATTTATTAAAGAGGCTATCACTCTTTCAGTGAACACGTTTGGCCCCTTTATCAACGATAAGGTGGCTGAGTGTGTTTGGAGTTGTGTCTGCATCTTCTAATCTGTTCCATTGATCCTCAGGTCTGTTTTTTTTTTGCCAGTACCATGCTGATTTTATCACAGTAGCTTTGTAGTATAATTTCAAGTCAGGGATTGTGATGCCTCCTGCCTTGCCTTTGTTGCCCATATTGACTTTGTTATTGTAGGTCTCTTCTGGTCACAAATGAATTTTAGGAATGTTTTCTCTAGTTCTGTGAGGTATGCTAACTTTGATCAGGATTGCATTAAATCTGTACAATAATTTTGGGAGTATGGCCATTTTCACTATGTTGGTTCTTCCAATCCATGAGCAAGGGATATCTTTCCATTTTCTGATGTCCCCTTCAATCTCCTTTTTCAGAGTACTTTAGTTTTCAATATATAGATGTTTTACTTCCTCTGTTAAATTGATTTCTAAGTATTTCTTTTTTTGGATGCTATTGTGAAGGGTGTTGTTTCCCTAATTTCTTTTTCAGTGAGTTTGTTGTTTGTGTACAGGAATGCTATTGATTTTTGAGTGTTGACTTTGTATCCAGCTATGCTACTGAATTTGCTTATTAAATCTAGAAGTCTTTTGGTGGAGCTTTTGTGGTCTTCTATGTAGAGTATCATGTCATCTGTGAATAATGATAATTTAACTTCTTCCTTTCCTATCCTTATTCCTTTTATTTCTCTCTCTTGTCTAATTTCTGTGGCTAATGTTTCCAGAATTATATTGAATAGGAGTGGTGATAGTGGACATCCTTGTCTTGTTCCTGATTTTAGAGTGAAAGCTCTCAATTTTTGTCCATTTAGTATGATGTTGATTGTTGGTTTGTCATAGATGGCTTTTATCAGATTGAGGTAAAGACCATCTATTCCAACTTTCAGTAGGGTTTTTTATCATAAATGCATGTTGGACTTTGTGAAATGCTTTTTCTGCATCTATTGAGATGATCATGTGATTTTTTTTATCTTTGGCTCAGTTGATATGGTGTATTACATTTATTGATTTACCTATGTTGAACCATCCCTGCATTCCTGGGGTGAATCCTACTTGGTCATTGTGTATAATCTTCTTGATGATTTGCTGCATTCTGTTTGCCAGTATTTTATTGAGGATTTTTGGATCTATGTTCATTAGGGAGATTGGCCTGTAGTTCTCTTTTTTGGTTGGATCCTTCTCTGGTTTTGGTATCAGGATAATACTTGCTTCCAGGAATGAGTTAGGGAGTATTGCTTCCCTTTCAATTTCATTAGTTTTATTAGTAGTGGCATTAGATCTTCTCTAAATTTCTCATAGAATTCAGCAGGGAATTCATCAGAACCTGGGCTTTTTTGTTGTTGGTGGTGCTAAGTTTTTATTTACATTTTTAATTGCATTGACTGATATAGGGTTATTCAGAATTTTTATATCTTGATTTAGCTTTGGGAATTCGTATATATCTAGGAATCTGTCCCTTTCTTCTGTTTTTCATTTTATTAGAATAAATGTTCTCAAAGTAAGTATTGATGATCTTCTGGATTTCTTCAGGATCTGTTGTGATTTCACCCTTTCATTCTTAATTGTATGAATTTGAGTCTTTTTTTCTGATAAGGTTATGTAAGGATTTTCCCATTTTATTTAATCTTTCAAAGAACCAACTCTTCAATTTATTGATTCTTTGTATTGTTTTCTTAGTCCCTATTGCATTAATTTCTGCTCTGATCTTTATAATTTCCTCCCTCATGTGAGCTTTGGTCTTGATTTCTTCTTCTTTCTTTAGAAGTTTGAGGTTTAAGATTAGGTTGTTTATGGGCTGGTGAGATGGCTCAGCAGCTTAAGCGCCTGCCCGGCAAGCGCGAGGGCCCGAGTTCAACTCCCGGAACCCACATACGGAAAAGGGGCCGGTGATATCGCTCAGCGGCACGGGCGCCTGCTGGCGCGCAAGGTCCTGAGGTTGACCCCCCAGTACCCACAAAAAAAAAAATTAGGTTGTTTAAACAGTGAGAGATTCCATCTCACTCCAGAAGGAATGGCTATTATGAAGAAATCAACCAATAACAAATGCTGGTGGGGCTGTGAGGAAAAAGGAACCCTTCTCCACTGTTGGTGGGAGTGTAGACTGGTACAACCACTGTGGAAATCAGTGTGGAGATTCCTCAAAAAACTAGGATTAGAGGTCCCCTTTCACCCAGCTATTCCCCTTCTGGGTATCTTCCCAGAAGAATTAAAAACATCAAACCACAGTGATAAATGTGCACCTATGTTTATAGCAACGCACTTTGTAATACCTAACTCTTGGAAATAACCCAAATACCCATCAGCCATGGAATGGTTAAAAAAGATGTGGTATTTTTACATAATGGAGTACTACTCAGCTATAAAGGATAAACTCGAAGCTTTTATAGGAAAATAGATGCAACTAGAGACCATACTCATACGTGAAATAAGTCAAATTCACATGTGTAAACATCGTATTGTCTCCCTCGTGTAAGAAATTGAAAGAGTAAATAAGATCCAACATGTACAATAGATATTGTCAAAAAGAAAGAAACTGCTCAAAAGGAATAAAACAATTGGGATGGGGAAAAGGAGACAAGAAGGAAGGGAAAAGAAAAAAAAATATATATATACACACACACATGACAGCTAAAATAATTATGCTACTAATTTCTCTTAGCTCATTGAAAAGAATGGTTTGTGCTTATATTGTTTGATCAATTTTGAATGCCTATATCTTGTAATCTGAGCAACTACTTTGAACATAACAATATGCAATATATCAACTATTGTTAATTTCCTCTTACCTTGTTTTGAAATTCTGTATCATTGTTTTTATTTTTTCTCTTTAAAATAAAAGATTAGGTTATTTGAGTTTGTTCAGTTTTCCTGATGTAAGAATTCATTGCTATAAATTTCCCTCTTTGACTGCTTTCTTTGCTTCTCATAAGTTCCAGTATGTTGTGTATTATCATTGAATTGTAGGTACTGTTTAATTTCTTCTTAATTTCATCTGTGACCATTGGTTGTTTAGGAGGGTGTTATTTAATTTCCATGGAGTTTTATGGAGTTCATGGAGTTTCTGTGGTTTCTTTTGCCATTGATTTCCATTTTCATTTAACTATGGTCAGATAATATCCATGGAATAATTTCAATTCCTTTGCATTTACTTAAGTATGTCCTATAGGCTAGTATGTGGTATAGCTGGGTGCATCATTATTTGCTGCATATATATTTGATTGTTATCTCTTCCTCTTGGAGTTTTCCCTTAACAATTATGTAGTGACCTTCTTTTGATGAATGTTGGCTTGAAGTTGACTTTGTCTGCAAACAGAATAGCTACCCCTGCTTTTTTCCGGGTTCCTGTCACATGCAGTATTGTTTTCCATCCTTTGACTTTCAGTCTATGAATTTCTTTTTGAGTTAAATGTGTTTCTTTTATGCATCAAATTATTGGATACTGCTTCTTCATCCATTCTGCTGATCTGTTTCTTTTGATTGGTAAATTGAGGCCATTTACATTGATGGTTATAGCTGATACATATTGGCTTATCCTTGCCATATTATTTTTCTGTTGATGGTTCCCTTTCTTCCCCCTCTGTTCAATTCCTTGCCTGGTTTTTTGAGACAGGGTCTGACCATGTAGTTCAGATTTTTCTTGAACTCACTATGTAGTCCAGACTGGCCTCAAACTCATGGCAATCCTCCTGCCTCAGCCTCCCAAGTGCTGGGATTACAGGCACATGCCACCATGCCTGGTCTGGGGGTGATTTCTTTAAGTACCTTGACTGCCTCAGTAGCCTTTTCTGAATGGGTGGGAAAGGCTTCAAATCAGCCTGTATCTGGGGATATAGCTCAGTGGCACAGCCCCTGCCTGGCAAGCACAAGGTGATGAGTTTGATTCCCGGTACCAAAAACAAAAACAAAAACAAATCAGCCTGTAAAGGTGTCAGTTAGGGCCATCGTCTGTTAAAACCCTCCACATGGTTGGATAAAGTCCAGTTGCCAGGCCTGCCCAGGCTATGTCCCTCTCCTTGGCACAGGTTTTAATAAAGGTGGCAGTTTTGGCTTGCCCAGATTGTTGTAGACACAGAGTGGGCAAGATTTGCAGACTTGTCAGGTGGTTGGTGCTAGTCTTAGTCCTCTGAAAATTCAAGTGACCATTTCCAATGTAGCATCTCTTTCCATATGGAAGGAATCATGAAGTTTTTAGAGCTTCCCACTGTGTCCCTTGAGGAAGAACCAATTGGTTTCCTAAATATCACCAGTGTCCCTTTTAAATCCCCCCATCCTAAGGCCCATTTATCTTCTTGAGGGGCATGGACGGGTTTTAATTGTTCCTCAGGAACTGGGAACAAGGCTAGAGTCTTAAGGGGATGTAGGACTGCTCTTCTGCCTCCCTGTCAGCCTTTTGACAGGGAAGGAGACTTCAGACTTGTCTCTCTAGTGCCCTTTACAGTGCATGACTGTGACCTGTTCAGGAAGATGGACTGCCTCTAGGAGTTGTAGAATTTCCTGTCTGTGTTTTAAAGATGATTGTTTGTTAGTAAGACCTTTTTTTAGATTGTTCTTGGGGCAGAGTTTTAGCTTTAATGACCTGTTGTGAGATAACTGCATAACCTGTCTTTCAATGTCTTTTTCGAACAAAGCTACTTCCATCAGTGAACCACACCTCTTCAGGATCTTCGAGAGGCAGATCACTGATGTCTTGTGTGCTAGCACAGGTCTCAGAGATGACTTATTTACAAGAGTGGCTAACTTCTGGGCAGAGAAGAAATAAAGAATCTCTGCTTAGGGGTCTCCTGGACCCAACTATGTCTATATGTCCAGAGGAGGGTTTTCTAAAGAAGTCAGTCAAAACAGAATGAGGTAGTTCAATTGGCTTACCCATGATATCTAAGATTACCTAGAGTTCCTCAGAAAAGATGGTGATGTCCATGGACAGGGGCATTGCAGGTTCCTCTGGGCCTTTTCATTTGTCAGAGCAGGAAATGAGGCTTTGGCTGGCCTAGCCCCTCTCTGGGAGTGGAGACGATCAGACCGCCAGTGGAACAAGTCAGGTGCACTAGCTGCCTCATATACAGAGCAGGACCCAGGCAGGAGCTTGGTGCAATCCCATGCCCAGTGTCCAGTTCCTTTGCACTTGAAACAAGAACCTTTTCCTTGGTCAACCCTGGGCTTTTCCTTAGATGACCTCAGTGGGTTTAAAGCATTACCAGTTGTAGCAGCTGTGATCTTAGCCTTTCTCTTTTGTCCCTCCTCTGGGTCCTGATTGTTGAACACAGAAAAGGTCATGTCCAGCAATTGGGCCATAGGCGTCTCTGGCCCCATCTGAAGATTTTGTAGCTTACACAGCATATCTGGGGCCAACTGACAGATGAAATGTTGTCCCATTCATTTTTTTTCCTCCTTGGAAAATGGATCTATATTAGTATATTTGCAAAAGGCTACTTTCAATTGGTTATAAAAGACAGCTGGGTTTTCCTCTGCACCCTCTATGATGCCACTCATATTATCATAATTAACAGACTTTTTAATGTACCTTTTTGTTCCCATGGTAAAAGCAGATAGCAGAGGGGACGGACTTGATTTATTGGCCTGGGGGTTGTAAGGAGGAGGTGGAAGAGATCTCCCAGTATCATTAGGCGGGTCAGAGAGACCCACATCCCCTGAGAGACAAGTGGGGTTCTCAGAACAGGTCATCCAGGATATGTTTTTCCTCCTTAGGGATTGCACTAAGTGCCACAGTTCTTGAACATTTCCCTGGATAAAGAGTCATGAAAGCCTGAACATAAGGCATTTTACTCCACCTTTTATGTTCCAAGCAGACTCCTGCCAGGCACCAGCACCAGGTCCTGATCTTCTGGGTTGGCCCTCAAATGACTGACATGTCCCACCCTGGAGGTGTCAGAAGCCCCCTGGACCATCTCAACTGCTGAACTCCTGGTAAACCTCACAGTGGAAGGTAAGAGCATCTCATGCCTCATGAGTATGGGGGTGACCTATTCCACCCTCCCCTCATTTTCAGGACAACTTACTTTAGCTCCAGTTACTGTTGTGGGAACTGACAGAACCATCTCCAGGCTATTCAAGACTCCTCTACTTTCATGCCAATTAGGACACCCGGTTTTTCCACATTTGTTCTTAGTCATCCCCATTTGCCCCACTCCTCTTCTCAGATGAGATATCCTAGCGAAGCTGTCTGCTAGCATCATCGTTCTGGGCTCCAATCCACATCCTGCCACAACTCTATTAGCCCTTGCCACTACAACCCCTTCTTATCCCATCTCCTCCCCACACCTCAACCCTCATGTCTGGGACGTCTCAACCCCCTGAATCACTCATCACCGCCACTCTTCTTATCCCACTAAAACAAAATCACCTGCCATGCACCCATTACCCTTTACTCCAGGACCTCCTGACTCCTCCCACCTTTCATGCTGACTCTCAGCCCCAAGGCTTTTATAGCTCTACACCTTTTTTTGGTACCAAGAATTGAACTCAGGACCTTGCTCTTGCCAGGCAGGTGCTTGTGCCACTGAGCTATATCCCCAGCCCTATGCCCTTTTGTAAAAGCATCCACCATTACTGTTGCTCCAGGCAAAAGCTTCAGTCTGGCTTCCTTCCTCATCCTGCCACTGCCCACACCAGAAGCTCCCACAGCATAGGGTCATGACCGCCTTCCCCAATACACCTACACTATAATCCCTTTCCTCACATTTCAAATCAACCCTTACAGGACCCCAAACATGCGTGGCTTATGACGGTAGCTCTTCTAAGGCCTCTACCTTGTCTCCAGAATGAGCAGGCTGTGCAATCATCACCACAGGTTCAATAATAGAGGCACAAGCCCTACCAGCACACACAACCTCTCAACAGGCAGAACTCATTGCCCTAACCCAAGTGCTGACCTTAATGAAGGGACACAGAGTCAACAGTTACCTGGACTCGAAGTATGCCTTCCACATCCTACACAACCGTGCCTCCATCTTGTCAGAGAGAGACTTCCTCACAGCAAGGGGTCCTCTATTATCAATTCACCTCTTATAAAGGCTCTTTTAAAGGCTGCACTCTTATCCTTTCAGGTGGGAGTCATCCATTGCAGAGGCCACCAAAAATCCTCAGACCCCACAGCACAGGGAAACTGTAACATACGTAATATATTGGGGGAAGGAGGAACAAGCAGAGACCACCAGGCTCATGTAAAGGCAACATGGCATGGAATTTATTGTGCCTGGGTACAGGCAGAGAATGCGATAAGACCATCTGCCCCAAACAAAGAGAAGTTGTCGCAGAAAAAGTGGGACCAAGCCAGATGGAAGACATTTAGCACTGAGGAACTTAGAAGGCAAACAAGCTTTATTTACACTGGTGGGCTGGGGGACACTGAGGTCCAAATCACCAGCCTCGTGTTGGGGTTAAGCAGTCACTTACATAGGTTGTTAGCAGTAAATACAAAAGGCTGATAACAGGATACTCTATAGTTAGCTATATAATGTCTCGTCATACATTGCTAGGCAGGTTTGGTTCAGGCAAACCTGAACCTGAATTTGGGGCTTTCTATCCTATAACAGGGAGGTCACAGCTAGGGTGAGCAGGAGGAATCACTCACTGTCTTAGACTGAGCCGAGCTGTCTCGGAGTCATAACTCCCTGAAACCTTGGAACTGGTTAACACAACAAGATGCACTTTGTCCGAGGTACACTTATTTATATGTTGCAGCTGGCATTGGAATGCCAAGGCTAGCTGAGTTTTGCCACTCTCTCTAATTATGGAAATGGGCTGCTATCACCTTTTCTCATCTTTGAATATAGCGGCAGACTCACAAATTTTTAAAGTTTTGACAGCACTCAGGAGGCTGAGGCAGGAGGATCACCAAGAGTTCAAGGCCAGCCTGGGCTGCAAAGTGAGTTCTAGGCCAGCCTGAACTGCATAGTGAAACCCTTTCTCCAAAAGACAAAAAAAAAGTTTTGAAATTCCCTTCACATTTACAATCTCCTTTATAAACTGTGTCTCTTTTACAGGGATGAAGAGGATGCAGGGGACATTAGGTGGGAAGATCCCAATGAACATCTGTAGTTGAAGTTTTCTGGCAATCTTGCATCTCAGTGGGCAGAGTCCTTTGAAGTGTCCAGTGTAAAATTTTGGGTGTTTCCAGATGTCTGCAGGACCTGCAAAATTCCTTGTCCTATCTGATCTCCTTTCCTGTGTTTGTCATGACAGCCTTGAGTGCTGAACTGATTTCTCTGCTGAGAACTGAGTTCCCTGCATACAGTAGTTCTGCTGCCAGGCAGGTTGGGGGCTGCGAGAGTTATGTCTAGTTGAAGACTTACAAACTCTCTTGCAGATGGGACTGTTAACAAATAGCAGTTTCCACACAGACCACCCACACACACATGGAGGGCCGATACCTTACCCTAGCAGGCATCACCCCCACATACACATCTGAAAGATCTCTAAATACAAAACACACCCAAAATTGACAAATGGTTTACAAACCAAGGCAAATTTCTCCTCCCTGAGTCACAAACCCATCATATTCTCTCCACCCTCCATGGCAACTTCCACACAGGTACAAACCTCTTAGCTGACTACTTCAGACTCTCATATCAGCCCCCTCATAAAAAAAAAAAAGTTAAGGGACTTCACAGCACACTGTGCTATCTGCCACTCCACATCCCCTCAGGACTTCCTCTGCCCCTCCCTTTCCAACCCACCAAGCCTGAGGATTCTCCCCCATCCAGGACTGGCAGATAGACTTGACACACATGCCCCAAGTCAAAAAGCTTAAATATCTCTTGGTATGGGTACACACATTTACAGGATGGCTTGAGGCTTTCCCTGCCACCATTGAAAAGGCAGATTGGGTCCCTCATTGTCTCCTGGATGATGTAATACCCCACTTCACCTCTCCCACCTCCACCCGGTCAGATAATGGGCCTGCCTTCATTACACAAATCAGCCAAACAGTGTCAGCACCCTGGAAACTCCACACCGCATACCTGCCCCAGTCTTCAGGCTCAATACAAGTTAAAAAGGACTGGGTCTCCCTCCTCCCTATTGCCCTCCTCCACCTTAGGGCAACTCCCTGGAAACCCAGAGGTAGCCCTTTGAGCTATAGTACAGCCACTCTTACATGCTGGGACCTAACACAGCCCCAGAAGTTGTCCCCCTAGGGGACTACCTCCCAGCTCTCCACCAGGTCAAACAGGAGATCCATAGGGCCGCTAACCTCACCTTGCCTTACCCCAGTGCTCACCCCTTCAAGAATGACCTCGCCAGTAGATCAGTCTTAATAAAGGACTTACAACCTTCACCCTTTACAGCCCAAGTGGACAGGCACTCACACAGTCATCTACAGAACTCCAATGGCCTGCCTGTCTCCAAGACCCCCCTCCCGGGGCCCATGGCTCATGGCTAAAGCTTTGCCTGGCAGACTCTGACCTCACAATCCAACCCCAGACTGCTCCCACCCACGCAGACCACTGAAAATCACAAGCAGGCTCTCCAACCAGTCTCCAACTTATCTGACTCCCTAAGAGTAAATACCTAACTTCTGTCTCACCTGTCACTTCACTCACTGTTTAAGGGAGGTTTACCATGACCTCACCTGGTTCCACCCCTGGTCTAACTCTGTAGAATCTCTCCTCCTCTGGATTGAGGAGCCCTTCTTCCAAGCGACACTCTGTGACCTCTCCCCAGATGAGATACACCTATTTACATTTCTTCTCGTTCTCTGCCTGACCACCCCTTCAGCCTAAGTTCCCCACATGTGCTGCCATCTCCCTTTCCTGCTTACCTACATTCCCCTAGCCCTCATACTTGACACAGCCCTAGTGCCAGTTGCTCCCCCTAACGGTACCACCCTACAAAATGTCCTCATTGCCCTAACCTACTGTTATGGTTTGCATCTAGATGTCCCCCAAAAGCCTCATGCAGTCATGGGGGTGGGCTTCTAGAGTTTGTGATTGATTCATGGGCCAATGCTGGGGTCATCAGTGCTACATCCACCTGGGGTGGGGAGCCTGCATACAATATAAGGGACAGAAAGAGTCTTCTCTCATGCTCTTCCTTTTTTGCTCTTGTTGCTTTTGTATCTTTCACTGTCTTGAACTGTTGCTCCTCATCCATGCCACCCTGCCTTGGAGCCAGCTGATTATGGACTTAAACCTCCATGAAGTGTGAGCTTAATAAGCCTCTCCTTCCTTAATTTTGGGCATTGGGTATTTTGTCTCAGCGAGAGAAAAGTAACTAAGACAGAATTTGGTACCAGAGAAGTGGGGCATTGCTGTGACTATATCTGACCATGTGGTTCAAGAGCTTTTGGGACTGGCTTGTGCGAAGAGTTTGGAAATGTTTGGAGTTGTTGCCTAAAAGAGTAGCATTGGAACGCCTTAGGCTGTTCTGGATGGGAGATTCTGGTCAGAACTCAGAAGACCAGAAGGCTGATAGAAATCCTGCTGGTAAAGACCAGGCTCAGGAGGTTTCTGCTGGGAAGGATGGCATTGGCTGTGTTGAACTCCAGATGATGTGTGCTATGGCTTGGCAAAAAGTTTGTCTGCATTTTGCTCGTGTCCAGAGACTGCCTGCGACTAAGATTAAAGATGGTGGACTAATTAAACTGGCAGAAAGAATTTCAAGGCAGTCGAATGTTGAGGCAGTGGCATGGCTACTGTTGGGGGCTTTTAGCCAGATTTATGTTGAGAATCAAGAGCAAAGAGCCCAGCAGGATGATTTAAAATGTTGTGAGTTTGGCCAGAAAGGACGCTCCAGTTAAGCTGTGGATTACCAAGATAGTGCTGAGGAGATCTCAATTCTGAGAAGGAACAGGAGAATATGAAAGATGACCTGAAGGCACCACAAGAAGCAGCAAGTCTCCACCCTTTGCAGCCTCAAAACTGCAAAAGTGAAAGACTTTACTTTGAGGAGAAAGCCACAGAGCACCATGTTCCAGAATGGCAGCAGCCACACTATGTTCCAGAATGGCAGCAGCGACCTCACCAGGTTCCAAAATAGTGGTGGCTGCACCATGTTCCAGAATTGTGGTGGCCGCACCAGGTTCCAAAATGGTGGCAGCATAGAGAATTTGTTCCTCAGAATTGGATTCAGAGTGGTCAGCGATCCAGGCACTCGAACCCTGCAGCCAAGAGAAAGAAGCCTGGCTACTGCTCCAGCTGGCAGCAGACATTGGCATCATCCATGTGGCACCAGTTTTAGATGCATGCAGAATGCAAGAGTTCTGAAGTTAAAAAGGCTTCCACCCAGATTTCAAAAGGAAGTCTGGGAAGCCAGGCCCCTGAGAGAACAGTGTGTGAAGCTGTGAAGGAGAAGCCAAAGGTGCAGTGGAGACCCCAGAAGTTTAGAGAAGCCAGAAACAGGGATCATCTGAGGAAACCTGCATGGAGGGAACAAAGCCAGCCCAAGAGAGAAGACACGGGAGCTACTACCACTGGAAGTGGTAGTGGCAGAGCCACCCTTTGGAGTTCACATCTTGCCACAAGTTGTGTTGGATGCTGCACATGGAACTACAGGACTTAATGTTTGCCCTGCTGGATGTTGGACTTGCTTTGGTCCCATTCCTTTTATTCCCCTGCTTGTAACTTTTGGAATGGAAATGTCTATTTTGTGCCATTGAATGTTGCAAGTGTTTAACTTTCTTTTCATGTGTACAGGGGCTCACAGCTAAGAGTTTGCCTTAGATCTTGGAGGAATCTTGGGACTTGGACTTTTCAGCAATGCTGAAACTTTTAGGACTTTGGCAACTCTTAGAGATGGACTAAAATACCTTTTGTATAAAGGGATGTACATGAGTCTTTGGGGGGCCAGGGGCAGAAAGTTATGGTGTCTAGATGTCCCCACAAAGCCTCATGGGGGCACATAGGACAGGCTTCTAGAGTTTGTGATTGATTCATGGTCCAATGGTGGGAATATGGGCATCAGTGCTACACCTGCCCTGCAGTGGGGAGTCTGCATACAATATAAGGGACAGAAAGAGTCTCCCCTCATGTTCCTCCTTTTTTGCTCTTGTTGCTTTTGTATCTTCCACCACCTTGAACGGTTGCCCCTCTTCCATGCCACCCTGCCTTGGAGCCAGCTGATTATGGACTGAAACCTCCACAAACTGTGAGCTAAATAAACCTTTCCCTCTTTAATTTGGGTGTCAGGTATTTTGTCTCAGCAATGAGAGAAAAGTAACTAAGACGCCTACCTCATTCTGGTGAGACTCATCCTTATCCCACTGTGCACCCTCAAATATAACCCCCCGACTGCCACCATGCCCATCACTCAAATCCTAATACTACTTTCCCTACTCCCCTACAGAGTAAACCAGCTACAGTTAGGTCCCCTTCCCCTTTAGCTCACTAGAACCCTAACCCTAACCCAGTCCCTACTACAGGAAACAAATCATAACCTGGCCAGGGACTGCTAACTGTCTTTCTCCCTTTATCTCAGGCACCCGAGGCACCAAAGCTCTTCTTAGGTTTTGTGCTCTGGCCAACTCCAGCTATCACCATAACATACAGTATGATAAAACCTCACAAAAGGTCTCAGTAGTTAAATCATGGAGGGAGGCCTTTTACTGGACAGCAAAGCCCAGTGTCTGTCCCGCCCTTGGTTAAAGTGGAGACCCACAGCAGAGGACATTACCCTAATTCCCAAGAGGCACTATGCATACAACACAATTCTGCCCCTAGAAACCCTTTAAAACTACAGCCCGCCTTATCAGTGTAATTTCTAGCCATTTTCCTTGAGCAGCATGGCTTATGCCAATCTTAGCCCCCATAGGCACAATTATTATAATCCTCCTCTTTGGGCCCTGCCTCACAAAATTTTTAAACAACTTTATCCAAAACCAGGTTCAAGCAATGACAGCAAGACAATTCTCAGTGACCTCTCAATACACAGCACTCCCGCAAGACTACAACATCAACCTCTCTCTTTTGATATTTTTCCAAACAGGTTCTCCATTCTGCCCCCTGCCATGCCAGAAGTAGCCATGAAAAACTTTGCCCCACTCCCCCACCTTTTTTTTAAATAATTACAAGGCAGGAATGTCTTCCTGGACAGAGAAGAAAAAACTGCCCAAGAAGAGTTGCTGACCCCAGCTGCAGAGACACAGATGTAACAGGGAGCCAGAGCTTCCAAAAGGAGATGAACAAGCAACTGCCCTATGCAGCCACACCCGCAAGATATGGATTTCACCAAGACTCCCAACTCCCCCAGGCCCAGCCAAAAAATTTCCCACTCTTCCCTGTCATACCCCTCCCCTCTCCAAACCTTCCCCTCATCCCTCGGGGCCAATGGTCTTATCACCCTTGGCCCACCGGCACCCAGGCTGGAATAAACTTTGCTTATTGTTTCAACTTCACCTGACATGGTGATCCAGTTATGCCTCAGTTTACTCTAACAGTTGGTGGCACATGCCCATGTAAAAGTTACACATAGTCATGCAACAAGACAAGATGGTGGCTGGCCATATGGCAAGGTATCCTGATGGTACTCCAACCAAAACACAAACTGAGAAAAAGCCACTTACAAACTGGACTAAGCAGAGACCAGGCTAATTTCCAAAAAAGGTAGCAAAATACACAACAAACAAATGAGGGGACAAGGCATACCCATAGAGTAAATACAAGTGGCTAGAAAGACAAAAGCCTACATTCCTTTCCCCGAGTCCCCACAGTTAGAAAAGCAGCAAACAATTCCCTACATACCATGAGAACAGCCCCTGCATCCCTGGTGTAAGAGATAGAATAAGGGAGAGAAGGAGAAAAGAAACCTCATAGCATTTTATAAAGAAACAAAAAGTGTACCCACATGGGCGTTACCTTGGCCTACTGGTACCTGAACTTTACTCTTGTGGCTGACTATGCCAAAAATGTCATTGAGTGGTTCCTTTAGAAATGGCTTGCCAATTAAAAGCATTCGAGATCCTTCTTGCCTCAAAGAATTGGACAAAACAAGCCAAAAGCAATGCCAAAAGTTTATTTGAAAAGTGACAGTGCCAGGCTTGGTGGTGCACACCTGTAATCCCAGCACTCGAGATGAGGCAGGAGGATTGCTGTGACTTCAAGGCCAGCCTGGGCTACATAGTGAGACCCTGTCTCAAAAAAAAAAAAAAAAGAAAATGTGAGGGATAGATGATTGAGGGGTAGATGACTAAGGGAAAAAGTGGCTTGGCAGAGCAAATTTGAGCTGAACAAGAGAAAAAAGGATAAAAAGAACAAAAATACCCTGTGTGTAGGAGACACAGACTGGGCTAAAATGAAGAGTCACAGTAGTGGGCTCCTTGTGGCATATGTGTCCTTATACATTGTCCACATCTCACAGGAGCCCATGAGAAGTCCCACATACAGGGTTGTGGGAATTATGTTGTGCTGTCCTGGAATCTTATAATTGACAGGTCCCACTTATTTTCCCAGCCAACTTAGCCATGCCCTGCCTTCTATATCAGTAGTGCACACCTGTAATCCCAGCTACTCAGGAGGCTGAAGCAGGAGGATCACAGTTGTGAAGTCAGCCTGGGCAATTTAGTGAGACCTAGTCTCATAATTTTAAAAAAGTTGTGGGGCTGTAGCTCAGCGCTCCCTGAGTTAAATCTCCAGTACTGGGGGGGGGAATCCATTTTGTCAGCAGTGTATGTAAAATATAACCTGAGTTGTATGTGTGTTTTAAGAGAAAAAAGTAAAATTGACACAAAAAGTTTGAATTCCTTTGCTAGGAAGTATCTCTTTCCCTTGGCTCCATAGCTTGTGCAAATTAAAATCATTTCAACAAAGGATCCTTGAGTCCAGCTTCCTTTTCTTTAACCCCGTGTTGGGGAAAAAAAGTGAAAACAATCCAAAATGATGGTACACCATACAATGGAAAAATAGCCTTAAAAGGGAAAGTCTGGCAAGTAATACATCCTGGGTGAAACTTGAAGACATTATACTACTGAAGAAGTCAAATAATGACTTCATTTTATGAGGTACCTATAATAGTGAGATTAGCACTCAAGATATATGGGTGTTTGATAGGGGCTGGGGCTGAGAGTATTGGACAGTTAGTGTTTGATGGTATACAGTTTCAGTTTGGGAACATCAAAGCTCTGGAGATTGATAAGGTAAAACTTGCACAAGAGTATGGGTCTAATTAATACCTATAAGTATTTAAAATTGGTGCTGGGCATAGTGGTGCATGGCTACAATCCCAGCACTCAGGAAGCTGAGGCAGGAGAATCACCATGAGGGTGAGGCCACTCTGGGCTACACAGTGACCTTAAGAGCAGCCTGAACTACATAGTGAGACCCTCAAAAATAATTAAAAATGCAAAATAAAGTTATTAAAATGGTAAATTTTGTGTGATGTATAGTTTACCATCTTTTTAGACAGGGTCTCCCTAAGTGAGGCTGAGATCACAAGTGGGATACTCCTGCCTCAGCCTCCCACAATGCTGGCATTTTAGGTGGGCACCACAGCACCAGGCCTTACACAATGTTTAATAAGCAAAGGGGGTTATGAGGTGTGACTCATTGGTAGAGTACTAACGTGTGAGACCAAAAAAGAGGGGTCTATTATTTTTATTTAATGAGCCAAAGACAGAGATGGGGTTCAAAACCAGTTTGACTGGCAGTACTAAAAAAAAAAAAATAGAAACACCTTGAAGTGTCTGAAAGTTTTATTACTAATATTAGATTTATAAATCAGAAATGAAAGTTTAAAACATTTTCAATCAAATGGTAAATAAAATATTAGATTTTTCAGTTAGTACTAAATTAGATGCTGCATCAAGGAATTCATCATAGTAAAAAAATAAAATTTATTCACCACTCCTCCACAGATTTAAACAATGAGTTAAACACCTAATACTAAACAACTTTTCTGGGGGTTGCCAGGCAGGTCTAGGGGCTTGAACCCAGGGCCTTACATAAGATAAGTACATGTCCTACCAAAACAAATAACAAACAAGAATATCTGCCTTTTACTAGGCAGATATTAGCAGGCAGGCCAAACAGGAGGCTGAGCACTCAGACATCACTGTGCACCAGTGGCTTGCAAGGAAAGATGGCTCTCTGACCAGAGCAGCCAAGAAGCTCAGGCTGGTCTCAAACTAGTGATCCTCCCAGCCTGAGCCTCCCAGAGTGCTGGGATTAAGTGTGCCACCATGCCTGGCTCCCAGAGTATTTGCAGTAAGTTCAGAAGTGTAAAATAAGCCTTGTGAACCAGGTACACACCTGTAATCCTAGCACTTGAGAGGCTGAAATGAGAGGATTGCTTGAGCCCAGGAGTTTGAGACCAGCCTGGGCTTATGAAAATCCCATCAAAAAAAAAAAAAAGAATAGAAAATAAAGGTCTACTCTACACTGTGAGTTCTATACTTTATATATAAAGTCACATTCCTTACTTTCTTAAAAAACGGTTTCTTTTCTTTAAGTTATTTTCATACAGGGTCTGTTTCCAGAGGAGTTATAAGTGAATTCTAAGATATGATAAAAACAGAAAAACTTTTCACATAACTTCCACTCACAGAGTGCTTTTTGTATTGATTTCCTTCCTTTTTCCAATCAACAGAAACTAAATGAAGGCTTTCCCACATTGCCTGCAACCTTAAGGATTCTCTGCACAATGGGTTCATATACAAATATCATGGCTCATAGGATATCTAAAGCCTTTCCCACATTCCTTACCATAGTAGTTCCCCAGGGTTGTCATAATAAAATGGCACAGACTGAATGGCTTAAAAAAGAGTTTTATTGGATTTCACTTCTAGAGTTTGAAAGTCTAATACCAAGTTGTGGGCAGGGGTGGGTTCTGTTCCAGACATCTCTCCTTGGTTTGCAAATAGTCACATTTTGGCATTTTCACATGGGTCTTCTCTGGGTGTGCCCTTACATTTTCTCTTTTTTCACACAAGGAGTGGGGATTTAACACAGGGCTTTATAAAGCTACATCCTCAAGCCTTTTATATTTTTTATTTTGAGACATGGTCTTACTAAATTGCCCAGGCTAGACTCCAACTTGTGATCCTCCTGCCTCAGCCTCCCAAGATGCTAAGATTATAGGCATGTGCTACCATACTTGAATTCACATTTTCTCCTCACTGAGAATGTTATATTAAGGACTGACTCTCTCAGCCTCATTTTTTTCAACCTCATTTTAATGACATGTTTGAAGTCCAAGTACTCTTACACTGTGAGGAAGTACAGGTTGGCCTTCAAAATATGAACTGAAGGGGAAACCACACTATTTAAATCATAAACTTTCTCTTCAGTGTGAGTTCATATATGCATATTAAGGTTTGTGGAATATTCCCAGATTTTTTACATTCATACGGTTTCTCTTCAGCAAGATTTCTGATGTGAGTCTTCAGAATATAGCAAAATATTTTGACATCCTATACATGGAATCTCCACTATGAAATCTTGCATGTTTGTTAAGACCTGAGATAGGAGTGAAGATGTTCCTAAATGCCTTACATTTGTAGGTTCCTCCCCAGAGCTCATTTGTGTCTTCAAAGTGAATAGGCCACATTTAAGCTTCCCCACATCTCTTACACTGATAATTTCTCTTCAGTATGCTTTCGCTCATGACTCTGAATGGAACTTAGAGAACTGAGGGCTTTTCCACACTCCTTACATTCATAGGGCTTCTCTCCAGTGTGAGTTCTTTCATGTAACTGAAATGAATTGGAATACCTGAAGGATTTCCCACACTGTTTACATTCATAGGGTTTTTCTCCAGTGTGGATTCGCATGTGAAGGGTAACACATGTGGGAAACTTAAAGGCTTTCCCACATTCCAGACATGTGTATGATTTCTTAGCACTGTGAGTCCGCATGTGATTATTCAGACTGGAGGAATGTGTAAATGCTTTCCCACATTCTTTGCATTCAAAGGGTTTCTCTCCAGTGTGAATCCTCAGATGTCCACTAAGATTTGAAGAAATAGCAAATGCTTTTCCACATTTGACACATTCAAAAGGCTTCTCCCCGGTGTGAGTTCTCATGTGTTCATTAAGGCGAGAGGATCTGGCAAAGGCTTTCCCACACTCTTTACATTCATAGGGCCTCTCTCCACTGTGGATGCGGACATGCTTGGTGAGGTCTGAGTTCTGAATGAAGGCTTTCCCACAATTCTTACATTTGAAGGGTTTTATCCCAGTGTGAATTCGAAAGTGATCATGAAGGCATGAGGACTTTCTGAAGGATTTCCCACACACCTTACACTCAGAAGGCTTCTCCACAGTGTGAATTTTCACATGTTCAGTCAATTGAGAAGATGTTGTAAAGACAGTCCTGCATTCCTTACATTCATAGGGTTTTTCTCCAACATGAACTCTCAAGTGTTGATTTAAGCATGAAGAAACTGTGTAGGCTTTCCCACATACTGTACACTTATAGGGCTTCTCACCAGTGTGAGTTTTTTTATGCTGAGTGAGCTGACAAGACCTAGTGAAGGCTTTCCCACATTCCTTACATTCATAGGGGTTGCCTCCACTGTGGGCTCCCACGTGAATATTAAGATATGCAGAATACCTGAAGCCTTTTCCACATTCCTTACATTTGTAGGGTTTTTCTGCATTGTGAGTTTGCATCAGCACAGCAAGGCTGTTGGAGTGAAGAACATCCATCCCACATTCCTTCAGTTCATGGAATTTGTTTGCACTGTGTATTCTGCTGTCACTCTGAAGGTCTGACTGATCAACGAATGCTTCTCCACAGTCATTACCTTCAAAAGGTTCATCCTGAGTGCACCTTTTTGGGTAAAGGACAGTTGGAGGTTGCCTGAAGGTGGCTTCCCACTGATTTGACATAGAAAGTTTCTCTCTAGTAAATATTTCCTTGTGCAGAGGAAGGAGGTCTATTCCATATTGATCACACTTAGAAGTGCTCCCTGTATTTTGAGTTCCTATATTTGACATGTGAAGGCACATGTATCTACTGATGAAGTCTCTACAAGGCTTACAATCACAGAGTTCTGCTCCCTTGTGGCTTCTTGCCTGTTGATAAAAAAAAAGATGAATACTGATTAAAAGACTTTTCAGAGTCATTAAAAGCCTCCATGCATCCAAAGACAGAAACATTATTATGATTATCTCAATGTGACCATTTGCATTACATATATACAGTTCCTGTCCTGTTGATTGTTTGTTTAGAGATAGAGTTTTGCTATGTTGACCAGGCTAGCCTCAAACTCCTGGACTCAGGCAACCCTCCCTTCTCAGCCTCCCTAGTAAGTAGGACTACAGACATTCATATGGCTTGTATAGAGATGTCCCCCCAAAAGCCTCATGTGGTCATAGGTGGGGCTTTATGGAAGTAGCCGGATCTAGGGTAAATGATACTGGGATTAAGGGTGTGTGATTACTACATTACTACATTAGCCCACTGATTGCTTTTGCATAATTCTGGATGTGGATAATGGGAAGGCCCAATCTGGGTGTGGGTGGTACCATCCCAAAGGCAGGTAGCCTGGAAGGAATAAAAGAGAGATGCAGGCTGCTTTGCTGCCTTCTACCTGCCATAAATAGTTTCTCCATGTCACCCTGCCTTGGAGCTAATCGACTATGAACTAATACCTCTACAAACTGTGAGCTAAATAAATCTTTCCTCCCTTAACTTCTGGGCTTCAGGTATTTTGTCCTGGCAACAAAGAAAATTAAATAAAACAGGCACAAGTCACATCTGGTTTGTTGATTTCTTCAAAGTACAATGGTGGAAGGCTTTGCAAGGAGCTCTGACAACTACTTTGATTTTAAAAAGACTTCTACAGGGTTTCAAAGAAAATCTTTTTAAAACTGCCCTGTTACATATCTGGGAATATGTATTTGTGGGAACTCACAAGCAACAAGCTTAAAGCTTTGGGGCTCTTCCAAATTCATTATATTCCAGGTTTCCCTCCAAAGCTGTTACTCTCTCTTAGGTCAAGGCAACTTCTCTCAAATGTCTCTCACTTCTGATTTTCTTTAACAGAATTCCTAATTGTCTCTGAATGTGGAAAATAAATATCCTTGTGGCTGGGCATGGTGGCACACACTTTTAATCACAGCACTCAGGAGGCTGAGGAAGGAGTCCCACGACAGCCTTGACTACATAGGGAGTTCAAGGCCAGCCGGAATTACAGAGTGAGACCCTGTCTCAAAAAAAACCCAAAAATAAATAAACAAACAAGAAAAGAAGGAAAGGAAGAAAGAAAAATATCCTTGTGAGCCTTACCATGAATATCTCCCTGGAGGTCTGTCCCCTTAGAAAATCCTGCTGAAGTAATGACCTTTTGGTTTTAAGTCCCATTTCCCATTCTGCAGTCAAAGAAAAAAAGAAATGTAAGGGTTTAGAGACAGACATGGCAGTAGAAGGAGAAGGTGAAAATGATACAGCATTTGTTCTCAAATTAAACCTGGCTTTAAAAAAAAGAACCGGGCCAGTGAGATGGCTCAGCGGCATAAGCGCCTGTCTGGCAAGCGTGAGGGCCCGAGTTCGACTCCTGGAACCCACATACGAAAAAAAGGGCCGGTGATATCGCTCAGCGGCACGGCACCTGCTGGCATGCGAGGTCCTGAGGTCGACCCCTGGTACACACACACAAAAAAAAAAAAAAGAACCACTGGGGGCTGGTGAGATGGCTCAGCGGCGTAAGCGCCTGCCTAGCAAGTGCGAGGGCCTGAGTTTGACTCCCGGAACCCACATACGAAAAAAGGGCCAGTGATATCACTCAGTGGCACGGGTGCCTGCCGGCGCATGAGGTCCTGAGGTCGACCCCCGGTACCCACAAAAAAAAAAAAGAACCACCAAATTGAATGCTGATAACTTGTACCCTGAGTAACTAATTTAAAGATAACAATATGGAATGTGTTAACCATTGTTACCCTCCTATTATGTCGTTTTGAAATTTTGTTCTATTTTTTTTTCTCTTTAAAATAAAATTAAGGGGCCAGTGAGATGGCTCAGTGGCTTAAGCGCCTGCCCAGCAAGCGCGAGGGTCCGAGTTCGACTCCCGGAACCCACATACGAAAAAAAGGGGCCGGTGATATCACTCAGCGGCACGGGTGCCTGCTGGCGCGCGAGGTCCTGAGGTCAACCCCCCAGTACCCACAAAAAAAATAAAAATTAAATTAAATTAAATTAAAAAAAAAAAGAACCACCAGGCCGGGGATATAGCTCAGCAGAACAAGTGCCTGCCTGCCAAACACAAGGTCCTGAGTTTGATCCCTAGTAGGAAAAAAAAAAGGAAGAAATACCAACATAGTCATGGTGGCAAACGCCTCTATTCCTAGCACTTGGGAGGCTGAGGCAAGAGGATCACCATGAATTTAAGGCTCGCCTGGGCTGCATAGTGAGTTGGAGGCCAGCCTGAACTTCACAGAAAGACTCTGTTTCAAAAAACAAAAAAGCAGCAAAGGACACAGGGTCAAAATTTTAGATGATGCATGAAAAATAGATTCTATGAAAATTAAAACTGGTGGTAAGGACAAAGGACATTACCATAGAAGGAAATGGAAATACAGGACAAGAGACATACTGCAATAGCAAGCAGAAACACCAAAAATGTCACTCAGGATTTGGAGGCAGATTTATTTTACATTAATGGGCATTGGTTGGGATCATTCCCAAAATATCAGGCCCTGATCCTTGGTAGTTTGGGGCTTATATGGGATAAGCAAGCAGGAAGTGCAGAAGGAGAGTATTTGGCAGTTATTGATTGGTTCTTATGATATGCATCATAGTGACCAGCTATGCATCACAGTGAACAGCCGTTTCTAGGAGACAGTAGTAACAGGAACTGTAATGGGAACTGTTACCTGGGCAACTAACAAAAACTGAAGTATACTAGCTGGCGGACTTTTTCTGCTATATTTCCCCCCTTTTTTAGTTTCCCAGCAAATCTTTGCTGGGCACATTACATGTGATCTTTTGAGACAAGGCCCAACTAGGAGCAGTAACATTATGGCTGTCAGTGGTCCTAGGATTGGCCCTAGCCAAGGTTCCCAAGACTGAAAGTTTTCCCACCAGGAGTTTATGGTTTGTTTTCCTTATTATAGGGTTTCTCCCTAAATTGACTCTGACAAGGGAATGAAGGAGTTAATCTGATCTAGGAGAGTGTCCAATGTGCCTTGGATGCTCGTCAAATCTTTGTCATTTGTAAGGGCCTTACTGGTTATTTTCTATTGTCTTATGGCAATCATCCATAGAGTTAAGGCAAAAATACAATACAATATCAAATACATATGTAAGCTGAAGTAAGGGCTGGGGTGAGCAGCCAGAAAAGGCACAAAAATCAAGAAGAATAATCCATTGAGGTATGCAGCGATCCTGTGAATGGTGTCAAGCTTCAGCCATGCGTGGACTGGTCAGCATCCAGAGTGACCAGAGCAGGGCTTTGAGTGCATCATCTCTTCACAGCAAGCTTCAGAGGACCTGTCTGGTCCAGGTAAACTCTCCAGCAATCATCTGGATGGGCTCTTCTAACTTTGGAATAGTGTATGAAGCTGGTTACCAGCTGTTTCCTTAACTTTTCTAGAGCTTTGTGGCCTATATGTTGTATAGCTCTGCCAGTTTTGAGTTATCTCTGCTACAAATGCAGGCCCATTATCATCACCAATAATCAAGAGTAGGCTATATCTAAAGATGATTTCTTACAGCAGGACCTTACAAACTTCTGTTATCTTCTCAGTGCTGATAGGGAATATCTTGAGCCAGCCTGAGTAGGTGCATATAAGCACAAATAGATATCAGTAGCCCTTATAAGGCTTTATTTCAGTGTTTTTAAGGGGTGATATTTCAGTCAATCAGGTTCCTGGAAGGGGCTTAGGACTTTGGACTGGATTGTTTTGAGCACAAGTTTGGCATCATTGGCAGACAGTGGAGAAGGTCATCCCTGTGGGAGAGCCTTGGCTAAAGTAACTTTGTTCAAGGTGACCACAGCATATCGAGCCTGTCAGACTCCATTCCTAACAGAGCTTTTTTCCATCTGTAAGCAGGGTGTGCTCAGCATCTGTTGGGGGTTCATTCTTAAGTCTGGTTGGCTCAAGAACAGTTCATCAGTCAGTGCCAGGCAGTCATGGTCTGGTGGACCCAGCTTTGTGGGCATTATGTGGCAGGATAGAGTGGTTTATTGCCACAAGAGTCAGCAAGGCCTTGATACTGGGCGACCCGGCTGTTGGAGAGTTAGCAATGTAGATCCAGTACAGCATGTGGCACGTGGATAGTCAAGTCTTGGAATAAGGTGAGCTTGTCAGTGTTTTGATCAGAAGGACAATGGCTATTAGAGCATGGAGGCAAAATGGGGGGAGGCAGCACTTAGTGACTGGATACAAGTATTTGCACAGGTAGGCCACTGGGCACTCCTAGAGGCTGACAGTCTGAGTAAGCACCTTTGAAGCCACATGTCATCATTTATCAACAAACAAGTTGAATTCCAGTTACATCTGGAATTCCCAAGGTTGGGGCTGTAGAGAGGGCCTTTTCCCAAAATACCTTGTAGCCAATTTCTGCCAGATATTGCAGCAGAGATTTAGTGTCTTTCCAGCAGGCAGCTTGGGTATCACTAATCGGAAGTGCGGTGCTATTTTGTGTTGGGAAACTAGGAAGGTTGGTTGTGAGGGCTTCTTCAAAGAGGGTAAACAAGTTTCTGAACCTCTGGGAAGTTGAGTCTAGGTCAATTGACTTTTGAGTTCAGAACTGGGGTCTTTCCATTTAAAGGCAAAGAGGGGCTGACCGACAGGAGCCAATTGAAGGCAGAAGAAGGTTTAAATCCAGGCAGGTGTATTAGCAGGGTGTCCATCAACCCTGCATCAACTTGTTAGTTGTGGCAGAAGACTGAGGCAATATTGGGACCACGGGATGGAGGGCAACTGCAGTGGCATTGACAGTTTGGAGACCTTGAACTGGGTGACATTCCCCACTGGGTTTCTTTACAGGCAGAAGAGGTGTATTTTAGCAGTTTGACAGTCTATAAACATTTCACAGTTCTGAAGCCTCTGGATGTGGGGTTGAATTCCTAGTGAAGTCTCTCATGGCATGGGGTACTGTTTGCTTGGTGGACCATGATGGAGCTGGAAGGGACAGAGAAACAGGCTGTCTCAGAGAAAAGGGGCTGGTAGCTTGGGCAAATCTGTTTTCAGAGCTTCCCCAAAAATAGTGGGAGAGTTCCCAAACCCTTGTGGCAATTGAGTCCAAGTGAGCTGGCCTTTTTATTCTGTTTCAGGATCTTCGCAGTTGAAGGCGCAAGTGGCAAGCAGAAAAAGGCATCTTTTAAATCTAGACATGTAAACCAGGTGGCATCTGGAGGTAGCAGTCCAGGAAGTGTGTACGAGTTGGGAACTGCAGAGTGCAAGGCAATGGCTGCATTGTTGATGGCACAGAGACCTTGCACTGCCCAGTAATCCCCACTGAACATTTTTACAGCATTTTACAGGAGAGGAGTGTTTTAAAGTGATTAACAGTCCATCAGGATCCTGAACTGCTTAGGTGGCTGATGTGTGGCTGGATACCTGTTTGTGTTTCCCATGACATAGGCTATGTGAGCACAATTGATGGCCAGGACTGGAGGCAAGTCAGTGGCCCATACCTCTGGGAGGAGAGTTTTCAGAATTCAGGATTGTGGTTATCTAAAGTTGATGCAGGGTTAAACAAGAGGGAGGCTGACTGGCTTCGTGCCTTTAACTTGAAGAGGAGGTCTCTCCAGAAGTGGTATGGGGCATTTAGGCATATACAGGAATTCATGCACAGTGCCTCCCACACTGCAAGTTCATGCCTAGCAAGAAGGGCAAGAGGCAAGAGTCCCAGTTACCCCAGTGATAGTCTACCAGGAAAGTCATAGATTGGCCCCCAATACAGATGTGGAAGCTTTTGAGAATCCTTATCTTTTAATCTGAAGGGGCATTTTTTTTTAGGGTCCATAGCCCTTATAACTTGCATATTGGTAAGGGCTTTATCAGGCTTCTGGGTAACAGTGGTAACTTTTGACATATTGATGGGCTTTTTGTCCCCCCTTTTCGATGTCTTTGAGAAGCACTTGACTGGGTTGCTTTTTTTTTTTTTTTTTTTTTTTTTTTGCTGGATTTTGTAATTCTAGGCAGGTGGCCTTTAGGAAAGGCCATGGCAACCCATTTGTCAGGGCTGACAGTCCAATTTTTCCCCAGTCAAAATGTGGCAATGCTTCTGTGTGGAACAGTCAGAAGGAACTGCTGACAGTCATCTCAGGTAGGCATTAGATGACACTAATGCCTGGTAGACCAGGATAGGTGTGTAAGCAGAAGGCTCTGGGGGCCCTCTGTGGCCCAATGCAGGCAATAACTAATTGGGTGGAGAGGCAGGCTGGCATGAATTGGTGGTGGGAACCAGTCTGATTGGCTGGAAGTAGATGTTAGCAGCAACTGCAGCAGCTGACAAGGGTGATTTATCTGCCAAGGTGGAATTCTCAAGAAAAACAGATCTCTTTTTTCTTCAGATGCATGGAACAGCAGTTTGATTTCATTTTAACTCTGCAATCATCAGAAAAGTCCTTTTTTCTGCAGTCAGGGACTGTGTATTTTGACTAATTAATTCCATTTCTGGCTCCCTACATGTGTGTTGTGTACCCTTCAATGATGGCACAATAGACAAAGGCTGGGTACACCTCAGACAGAGACCATTCGATGCCCACCTGCCCACTTGCCTCTCAGCAACATTGGGACTGTCCAGACTAAGAAGCATCAGTAGGTTCTCCATTTGGTCCTTATTATATGCGTCCATGGAACCACAGGTTAGGCCCAAATCGAGCTCTGTAGTTTGGAAAGGAAATCCACCTCCTCACTGTGGAGCACAGATGGAATGGCCTACTGCTTTTGCTGTCCACTTTAAACATTCACACAATCATTCAGCAGACATTCAGAGGCTAAAACATTCCCTCCAAAACCACGGGGAGGCCTAACTAATGAGAGGTGATCAATCTCTTCTTCTGTTCAAGCTGAGCAAGACTGACAGACTAACTGGGGTGCCCCCAAGGGCCTTACCAGAATCAGGCAGGCAAGTAGGCAGACAGACTGCATCCTCCTCATTTTTGGGTCTGATGTGACTGACTCAGCAGGGAGCTAGGAATCCTCCTCCAGACCTCCAAGGGGACTCGAGAAATCTCGAGGGTGCACCTTCCCTTTGGGACCTGGAGAGGTCCTTGTTCCATCCATGAGGGCCACAACTGGTGACCAAAGAGGTCAGCATGGTCAGTCTTCCTGGCCAGTGCACCAAATGCAACGGCAAGCAGAAACACTGAAAATGTCACCCAGGATTTGGGGGCAGATTTATTTTATGTCAACAGGCACTGATCAGGATCATTACCAAAATATAAGGCCTTGATCCTTGGTACTTTGAGGTTTATATGGGATAAGCAATCAGGAAGTACAGAAGCAGATTATTTGGTGCTAATTGATTAGTTCTTATAATATGCATCATAGTGAACAGCTATGCATCACAGTGACCAGCAGTTTCTAAGAGACACTAGTAACAGGAATTATAATGGGAACTGTTACCTGGGCAACTAACAGAAACTGATGTGGGATGGGCATTTTGTGCTAAAATACATCAAAAGGTTGAGCATAAAGGAGAAACACAACAACCTATACTGTGAGATCACAGGAAAGCTTGAGGAGAAAGTAAAAGCATACGCAAGGTTGAAGACTTCCTCACTTCTGACGAAAGTGACCTGCAGCTTCTGAGATTAAGTTTCCTCATTATAAAAGTGAACGTGCTGCACAGCATTTTCTCCAGGAGCACTCACCTTGAAGAGCTCTTCCCTCCCCTGCCCTTAACTCTTCTCCTTCCAACCAACAGATGAGACTGGGTTTAAGGAGCTCACACACTGTAGGTAGAGAAAGAGACATTCACAGAGTGGAAGAGATGATGGGCCTTCCCCAGATTCAAGAAATAATACTGCTGATAAAAGTAATGAAATAGGGCTGGTGAGATAGCTCAGCGGCATAAGTGCCTGCCTGGCAAGCACGAGGTCCTGAGTTCGACTCCCGGAACCCACATACGAAAAAAGGACCGGTGATATCGCTCAGCAGCACGGGCATCTGCTGGTGCATGAGGTCCTGAGTTCGGCCCCCGGTACCCACAAAAAAAAAAAAGTAATGAAATAATTTTAGGAAACATGCAAATGTCCCCTCTGCCTTGCCCCAAAAATATTGGTGTCTCTGACCACTGAAACCTAAACCCAGGTTTATGTTCACTTTTACATAACACTAAGATATTTATCTGAATAAAAATGAAAGTACATGAAACAGAAACCTTCATTTCCATGGGGGAAATGACTATACATGTGAATTCCTTTGTGTGTGTGTGTGTGTGTGTATGGTACTAGGAATAGAACCCAAGGCCTTGCCTTGCTAGGATAGTGATCTACCTGAGCTATACGCCCAGTCTGTACAACTCTGACTCTGAAACATGACAGTGCCTCAGATCCACCTGGAGAGCTTGCATAACACAGATGGCAGGGCCCCATCAGTATGCCAAAGATGGAGACGGAATGTACACATCAAACAGTGACAGTGATGCGATGTTCTTGAATTCAGACCACATTTTGAGAACTATGAGTGTAGATTAAAGCCAAGCATAGCAGAGGCTATATCTCTGTTATTTCTCACCACATCCACAGATGATCTCAATGATCCTGCAACACAGTAAGCACTCAGCAAAATCTGTTCCCAAGAGGCTACAAGGCCTGATGGCGGTCTTACCCACAGAGGCCAGGTTCTGGAAGTTCTCCAGCATCACGTCACTGTACAGCTTTCTCTGAGTGGGGTCCAGTGAAGTCCACTCCTCCAGGGTGAAGTCCACAGCCACATCCTCAAAGATCACTGACTCCTGTATCATCACACACAGCAAAGTAACACATCCACCCATGTTCACAGGAGAATGAGGAAGTGACATCAATGGCTGTAGAGGGTTCTGAGGTCCCCCAATATCTATGCCAGGTTCAGTGGTCTGAGGGACTCTTCCCCCTATCCACACTCATTCATTGTGGATTCTCCTCTGCTCACATGCCTTTAATGGCCCTTCTTACACATGATCTTATCACAGTGCAACTGGACTAGATGTGCATCTTATTTCCCCATATGACAGCACACACTTGACACACAGCAGATGCCTGATAAGTGTGAGGAATGAATACATTCTTGAGCTGAAAGACACTGTCATATTCCCCCACCACATGCCAGAATGCTCAGCAACATCAGAAACATGCAGTCGGTACCACAAGGAAAGATTGGTTAGTAAATGTGAAATACTGCAGAGGCATTCAAAGTCATCCCTCACCAGTGTAAGCGGCTCCTCTCACTGGGGAAATTGAACTAGGGACTCAGTCCTTGAGTGAAGCTTTAAGGTCAGGGCCAGTGAGAGCTCAGTGGCATAAGCGCCTGCCTGGCAAGCACAAGGTCCTGAGTTCAACTCCCAGTACCCACATACGAAAAAAGGGCTGGTGATATCACTCAGCGGCACAGGCGCCTGCTGGCGCGCGAGGTCCTGAGTTTGGCCCCGGGTACCCACCAAAAAAAAAGAAGGTCAAAGGTCTGGGAAGCTGTGTGTGGTGGGGCACACAGTCCTAGCTACTTGGGTGGCAAAGGTAGGAGGAAAGCTTGAGGCCAGGAGTTCAAAACCACCCTGGGCAAAACAGCAAGACCTTGTGGCTTTAAAATATAAGCAGATAGGTACATGGAGAGAGTGAGAAAGAGAGAGATATGCTGGGTGTGGTGGTCCATGTCTGTAATCACTGTATTTGGAGGCTGAGGCAGGAAGATCGCCATGAGTTCAAGGCCACCCTGGTTCCACAGTGTCTTCAATGTCACTGTGAACTACATACCAAAACCCTGCCTCAAGAAAATAATAATAGATAGATGATAGTAATACCCCATCTCTTTAATAAACACATACATAGACAGATAAACAGAGGATAGATGCTGTGGAAATGATTCTGAATAGAAGGAAGTATGTCCCCTGAGTGGATGCAAGTTTACGATTCTGTAGATCTATGTCAGCATACCTGGTACCAATTTGAAAGACAGTCAGTCATCTTCTTTTTGGACTCTGCCTTTTCTTCATGAAGGTAGACTGGATCTGTCTAAAAGAGACTTCATGGAAGAGAAAGAAGACATGAGAACCCAGACTTGACCATACGTCCCACATTCACACGCCTGGAAGTTATTCCATCCCAGTTCAAAATTCCCATATATGTATATTAGGCTGAGGACAGAGCCTAGTAGTACAGTGCTTGCCCAGCATACAGGAGGTCCTGGTTTCAATCTCCAGTACCACAAAACAAACAACAAAAACAAAAACAAAAAAAATCCCCACACATCCCTGCACGCTCAAGAAAACTCCCACAAATACATGTTATTCTCATGAGATGCCAGGGCAGCTGCCTCACATAGAGCCAGGAAAGGAGACTGTGTGCCATGCTGGCCACCAGGAAAAAGGTCACAGTCTCATGACACGTAAGGAAAGATAAGCCCTGGGTAAATATGCCTTTATGTCCATGGAGATAAAAGCTCACGAAACCAAGTTAGCTGCCACCCAAAACACCCACGCGAGTGCTCACTCCTGCGCATCCTAACTGAACCAGCAGCCCGGCTGCCTGCGCCCAGGCCTCTAGGCTCCATACTGTGCTTTAGGGAGAACCTAAGGCAGAGTCTCGGGAAGATCACGATGGACTCGCCGTGGGAGGAAACAATGGCTACCACCCTCCCCGTGAGGCCGATGGCGCTGTGCGCTTGAACATGCCTTTCCCTGACCCGAGGTCACTTCAGGACAGCCTCGGAAGCTCCGTGGAAGTGGCAGTCCCCATTCCTCTTCATTCAAGGTTGAGTCTTGTTCACAGCAGCATCAATCAACATGATCAATTATTAATAACCCAACATCAATACACAGATGATGTATTTGACGATCACAAAAACTATCTGACAGTCATACTAGAAACATCAATCGCCATTTACAGAGAACTAGACGGGGTTGAAAGTTGCACTAGGAGCTATATGGACACAAGTTCACTTAACACGTGCCCATGGCTTCAACCACTGGTGGACCATGCATGACTAGCCCATCAGGCAGCCTGTACCACCCAATGGGATGGTTCCACGTCACCCGATGTGACAGTCACACATGTAACACCAGTGGTTCTGAGCCACCTGGCCGAAAGACACATGAATGATGGCCCCTTAATCACTGTAATGACCCTTTATCAGAGATGTTATTATGCCTAATGGGTACTGGAAAAGCCTAGATTGAGATCACTAGTAATCAGCCCAATTTTACCCAGTTAGGAGGTAATGAATGAGGATTTCAACACAAGTATATTTGTTGCTAACACCTCATCTACTGTGTTACAGGACAAATATTCCTTATCCAGTGCCTGGTCTATGGTTGATTTACAAGTAGAGGATTCTTTGTCTGAAATGCTTTGTGATTAAAAAAAAAAAAAAGTGTTTCAGTTTTCAGAGATTTTCAGATTCTGGAATATTTGCATAAACTTTACCTGGTTCAGCCATGCATTCAAAAACTTCAGACAGGGGGGCCGGTGAGATGGCTCAGTGGCATAAGGGCCTGCCTGGCAAGCATGAGATCCTGAGGTGGACTCCCGGTACCCACATTAAAAAAAAAAAATTTGGACAGCCAGGTGTGGTGGCGCATGCTTGTAATCCCAGCACTTGAGAGGCTGAGGCAGGAGGATTGCCAACAGTTTGAGGCCAGCCTGGGCTATATAGTGAACTCAAGAACAGCCTGAATTACATAGCAAGACCCTGTCTCAAAAAACAAAAACAAAAAATAAAAAATAAAAACAAAACAGTTTTGGACTTCAGAGCATTTTAGATTTCAGATTTTCAGATTACTTCTCACTGTGACCAGAGGTCAGTTTAGACATGAATTATACAACATAATGTTCACTAGGCACATGCATTACCAAAGCTAGGACAGAGTAATAGTGAGACCTCTTCTAAAGAAAAATAGACTAACAACAGCCCATGGGACATCAAGTACCAGGTGGCCTGAGCCTCCCGCCATGAACTGGGTGGTGTCAGACCCACCAAGCTGTAAGTTCAGAAATGTGCAACAGCAATCTGTCATCAAATAGAGATGGCATAAAAGGTGCTGAGGTGAGCCAGGTCCAGGGTAGGTAAGTACACAGCGCATACCACTAAGCCAAAGGCAAATGCCAGGGGAGGTGTTAATCAACTGGTTTGATTAATGCCAAATTGCCAAAGGAAAATTAATCCTGGCGTACAAATAGGACAAGGATGAAGTACATGAACACTAAGTGCTTCTATGACACACAGAAGGGGTTAATGGAAGCCAGATGCAAGGGCGGACACCTGTAATTCCAGCTATTCTGGAGGCTGAAACAAAGGGATTGGAAGCTTGAGCCCAGCTTTACCAACTTAGTGAGACCCTGCCTCAAAATAAAAAATAAAAAGCGCCAGTGACACAGCTCTGTGCAAAGGCCCTGGTTAAATCTCCAGTACAACCAGCAAAAAAAAAAAAAAAAAAAAGGTAGTAAAGAATGGTTATCAACTACAACCTAAATACCCTTTACAGAAACAAGAAATGTACCAGTTCTGTCTCTTTTCGCTTCGCTTGGTAAATGCATGGGTTTGATCACAGGCATGTTTTTATTCACATTAACTAACCATGCGGTCCTAACTCCTTTCCACTCGGTTTTACATGTCATTAGCAGCTAAATTTGTAATTCTGTCTTCGGGTGACAATATTTGTTAAAAATGTGATTAACTTGAGGAGTAATTAATAGTCTTTGATGGTTACCGGGTGATTATCAGGAGGATGCATCATGTCCCTATATGGAAAGCCAAGAACCTCTTCTTATATCTTAAAATACAGACTTACTCTGTATTTGATTCCATTGTTATTCCATTATTATGAGGAAATTCAAACAGGTGCACAGCCAGAGCGGACTGCACCAGGCACCAACTTACTCACCGTGCTCCAATTTCACTTTCAGTACCCGCTGTGGAATAACAGGCCACATTCTTTCTTCGTATTACATGTATATTAACAGCACACTCGGCTTTGTACACAGAGGTGTGTCGTGATGGTTTTTAATGTAACTGCTGCCTCCACACCAATTTTCAGACCCGACATGAAGTGATTGAAACTTTGGTATCCGATCGCCCCAACCTAGTTCAAGCTTCCCCTCCTCGTGTGGCCGTTTGCTACCCACCCTGCTTGTTCCTCATCCACTGCCAAAAAACCCCACATCCACAGAAGCTGACCACAAGTCAACCTAATGCTCCATACCAAAGTCATATAAGTAAGTCCCCTTCCTCCCCACTGTTTTCATTTCTCGTTTTGAGACAGGGTGTCATTGTGCTGCCCGGGTTGCTCTTGTACTCTCCAACTCAAGGCACCCTCCTGCCTCAGCCTCCTGAGTATCTGAGACTACAGGCACAGGCCACTGTGCCCGGCTTCCCTGGTGTTGTCTTGCCACTAGGGAATGGCAGAAGCCCAGTGGGAAAGCCTAAAGGACGAGGCCCAGGGGCCTCCCTGAAGGCACCACGCTAAACACCCCTGTCTCCCTCACTCCCAACCTGAGGCTGAAGACCTTGCTCTGTCCAGGCCTCCCTCTCCTCTGGGGACGTGTGCATGCTGTGCTTTACACCTGCCTGTCCCCCCAGTGCCTCATGCACTCGAAGGTGGGGCTCTGGAAGGTAACTGGATTTTGGGGGGCTACAGCTGACTGCTATTCGGAGGGGGGCCTGTTGGAAAGGCGGGTCACTGTCAGGGTGGCCCACAAAGGTTTCTCTCCCTCCCTGGCTGCTCCCTTGATCTCTCTCTGCTTCCTGGTCGCCTAGCCTTGAGCAGCTCTCCCCCGCCCAAGCCTTCCAGCCCACCGGGGACTGAGAACGTGAGCCAAAATAAACCTCCCCCTCTTCATTTACGGGAGTTCGTCCCAGCAATGAGGGACATGGTTAAGATAGTAACTACAAAAACTGTGTCTGCTCTTTCATGTGTTTGTGGTGCTGTCTCCCCTGGGTCTCCCCTGGCCAACATGCCAGAAGGGAACTCTCCTCCCTGACCAGGCTGGAATTCACAGGCGCTCTCCGGCGAGAGACCTCCAGACCAAAATGGAATGAAATATAACTGGTGTTCGGGAGCAGGCAGGGTGAGTGATCACAGCCATGAGCGACATGACAAAATGCACAACTGCTCTTGGCGTCCCCCAGGCCCTCCACGCGGCCAGCACCATGAGGGACGCTCCCTGCTGGCTGGGCTGTCTGTGGCCCTTGCAGGTACTGCTGAAACTCCCTGTCCCTAATCTGGTGGCTCCTGGACAGCGTCCGGGCTCCTGAACCCATGCATGGTCAGCCTTCCTGAGACAGCAGCCAAGGCAGCTGTCGCTCCCCAAAGGGAACACGGTCAGTGTAAGACGGCTGTGTCCTCGAGGCCAGACCGGCCTGTTGGTGACAGGCAGATGCTGTGGTGCTGAGAGGGAGACTGGCATTGTGACAGCCCATGAGCTGGGCATGCAGTTTCTGGGGAGGTCGCCAGACTCCCCCAGCCTGACGAGAGGGTGCCCCTTCACAGGGCGTGGCTGCGGTCTGCTATCCCTGTGTCACATCCCCCACAGCTTTACACTCTGACCCCAATGAAGCTGACACCCTGGACCGAGGCACAGCAGCCAGGGCAGTGGAAACCACAGTCAGGGACAAACGCTCAACATGGGGGCCATTTGGGACCAGCAGCAGCTTCTCATGAACATCTAAAGACCCAGGGGGAGGATCTCACCATGCAGATGTACAAACCACTGTAAAGATTTTATTTAAAAAACTAGGGGGGGCCGGTGAGACGGCTCAGCGGCTTAAGCGCCTGCCTTGCAAGCGCGAAGGCCCGAGTTCGACTCCCGGAACCCACATACGAAAAAGGGGCCGGTGATATCGCTCAGTGGCACGGGCGCCTGCTGGCGCGCGAGGTCCTGAGGTCGTCCCCCCGGTACCCACAAAAAAAAAAAAAAAAAAAAAAAACTAGGGGGCCGGTGAGATGGCTCAGCGGCATAAGCGCCTGCCTGGCAAGCGCGAAGGCCCGAGTTCAACTCCCGGATCCCACATATGAAAAAGGGGCCGGTGATATCGCTCAGCAGCACGGGCGCCTGCTGGCGCGCGAGGTCCTGAGGTCAACCCCCGGTACCCACAAAAAAAAAAAAAAAAGGAGGTGGGGCAAAGGGACAGATTATCCTAAAGTCTGGGCATCCCAGAGACAGGGTCCCAGCCCCTCCCGCTTCTCCTCTTATCAGCCAGAGACAGAAAGGAAGAACTGCTGTCAGGAAGCCCAAAGACACAAAGAGGGTGGGGAGGGAGACTGGGTTTAGGCAGCCACAAACCCAAGCCAGAGAGAAAAAGAGGACCTTTCAGTCTGAAGTACTGAGAAAATGCCAGGTCTAGTGCGCATACCCTGCTAGCCCTAGATTACTTCCAGGCTGAAGACAGACACAGCAAGGGGGAAAAACTGAAGGGTAAAAGAGATTTTAAATTAACATTTAAAATGCACCAATTGCCGGGCGTGGTGGCGCATGCTTGCAATCCCAGCACTCAGGAGGCTGAGGCAGGAGGATCACTGTGAGTTTGAGGCCAGCCTGGGCTACATAGCAAGACCCTGTCTCAAAAACCAAAAAATTGAAAGTAAAATTAAAATTAAAAATTAAAAATAAATAAAATTCACCAATTAACAAAACTGTGGCCTTGGTCAATCTGGGCCTCAAATTATAGTCTGTTACAGATTCCACTAAATTTAAACACTGTGCCCTAAACAAACAAAAAAATGTTTTGTGGTGCTGTGAATGGAACCCAGGGCCTTATGCATGCTGGGCAAATTCTCTACCACTGAGTCACACCACCAGCCCCATGGCCCCTACTTTTTTTTTTTAGCTGTACTGAGGATTGAACCAGGGCTGTTGCACTGAGCTACATCCCAAGCAGCACCACCCCCCTTTTTTTAAATTTTGAGACAAGGTCTCACTAGGTCACTAAACTGCCTAGACTGGGTTTACACTTATAATGCTCCTGTCTCAGCCTCCCAGAGTGCTGAGATTACAGGTGTGCATCACCATGCCTGGCTTCCCCTAAAATCTTAGGAAAGCAACTACGTTTGGAACGGAAGAGAATGGGTATACTTTAACAGTGGCCTTGCTTAAATTTCCCATAGTCATAATACCCATTGCCTTAAAGTATTCCACATTAGGCATAAATATTTTAACAAATAAATAATAAATTTAAACTAAAACTTTGAAGCCAGGTGTGGTAGTGCTCAACTGTAATCCCAGCTACTCAGTAGGCTGAGGCAGGAGGATCACCGTTTTGAAGGCAGCCTGGGCAATTTAGTGAGACCTTGTCTCGTATTTTTAAAAAAGGTGTGGGGCTATAGCTCAGGACTCCCTGAGTTAAACCTCCAGTAATGGGGGGAAAATCCATTTTGTCAGCAGTGTATGCAAAATATAACCTGAGTTGTATGTGTGTTTTAAGAGAAAAAAGTAAAATTGACAGAAAAAGTTTGAATTCCTTTGCTAGGAAGTATCTTTCCCTTGGCTACATAGCTTGTGCAAATTAAAATGATTTCAACAGAGGATCCTAGAGTCCAGCTTCCTTTTCTTTAACCTCCTGTGTTGGCAAAAAAAAAAAAAAAAAAAAAGTGGAAACAACCCAAAATGGTACAACCATATAATGGAGTAATAGCCTTAAAGGGAAGGGAAAGTCTGGCATGTAAGCACGTAATACATCCTGGCTGAACTTTGGAGACATTACACTTACTGAAGAAGTCAAATAATGACTTTATTTTATGAGGTACCCATAGTAGTGAGATTAGCACACAAGACATACAGATGTTTGCCAGGGGCTGGTGCTGAGAGGATTGGGCAGTTAGTGTTTGACGGTACAGAGTTTCAGTTTGGGAACATCAAAGTTCCAGAGACAAGTTGTCTTAGGTATTCTAATTCCTGAGGAAAAATACCCAACACCCAATATTAAAGAAGGAAAGGTTTATTTAGTTCACAGTTTGTAGAGGTTTCCGTCCATAGTTGGCTGGCTCCAAGGCAGGGTGACATGGCAGATGGGCATTGCAGAGGAGAAACAGTTCACGGTGGGCAGAAGGCCACAAAACAGCAAAGTAGTGAAGCAGCAAGCAACAAGCAGCTCTCCTTTTGTCCTTCATATTCTACCCAGGCTACCCGCCCTTAGGTCTGACAGCACTCACAGTCAGGGTAGGCTTAACCCTAGCATCACACCTTGAGTCAATCCAGCCTCACACACTCCAGATCCAGCCACCTCTGAAAACCCCTACCAATGACTGCATGAGGCTTTGGGAAGACAGCTAGACACAAGCCAGAACACGGGTAATGGTAAAACTTGCACAACAGTGTGAGTATAATTAATACCTATAAGCAGGCATTTAAAATTTGTGCTGGGCATAGTAGTGGTGCACGCCTATAATCCCAGTACTCAGGAGGCTGAGGCAGGAGGATCACCACAAGTTTGAGGTAGCCTGGGCTATGTAGTAAATTCAAAGCCAGCCTGGAATACACAGTAAGAACCTGTCTCAAAAAACAAAAAAATTAGGGCCGGTGAGACGGCTCAGCGGCTTAAGCGCCTGCCTTGCAAGCGCGAAGGCCCGAGTTCGACTCCCGGATCCCACATACGAAAAAGGGGCCGGTGATATCGCTCAGGGGCACGGGCGCCTGTTGGCGCGCGAGGTCCTGAGGTCGTCCCCCCGGTACCCACAAAAAAAAAAAAAAAAAAAAAAAAAAAAAATTAAATAAACAAACAAATAAACTAAGACTTGAAACAAGTTCTCCTGAAAAAATGGGACTCCATGGGCACCATGAAAAAGCAGTTCCTATAGCCCAATCCAAATTAAAGCAAGGCCTTAAGAATTAAAACTTCTGGGGCTGGTGAGATGGCTCAGCGGCGTAAGCGCCTGCCTGGCAAGCGCGAGGGCCCGAGTTTGACTCCCGGATCCCATATACGAAAAAAGGGGCCGGTGATATCGCTCAGCGGCACGGGCGCCTGCTGGCACGCGAGGTCCTGAGGTCAACCCCGGCACCCACAAAACAAAAAAAAAAGAATTAAAACTTCTATGAAACGCAGTTCAGGAAGGGGTGATTATCTTCACTGCTTCACATCTGTCAGCCTAATTTTCCTGTTTTTAAATCTGAAAATAAAAGTACCTTCTGATGGATTCCTACAATGTTAATATGGTGGATCCCAACCATCAAGGCCTTTATAACCCATCACTGAAATGACCAATTCTACCCATTCTTTTTTTTTTTTTTTTTTTTTTTTTTTTGTGGGTACCGGGGGGGACGACCTCAGGACCTCACGCGCCAACAGGCACCCGTGCCGCTGAGCGATATCACCGGCCCCTTTTTCGTATGTGGGTTCCGGGAGTCGAACTCGGGCCTTCGCGCTTGCAAGGCAGGCGCTTAAGCCGCTGAGCCGTCTCACCGGCCCTAATTCTACCCATTCTACAGCCAGGCAATACTGGGCTTTTTTTATAAATCTGGTTAACACGTCCTGTTCAGGGCCAATTTCAACACCTCTCAGTGCAGTCTGTTTCCACACAACATACGCTTTCCTGACCCCAACAGATCTGTCACCCTGCCCTGTCCCTTGCTGACAGCACCTTCAGCAGGGGCACAGGGTGACACTGCACCGAGGGGGACTTGGCTGACATGCTCACGAAGGACGTAGAACTGCTGCACATCTGTCAGGAGCGGTTGAGCTGGAGATCATTCACACATGTGGAGCCAAGGGTATGGAACACCCGAGGAGCACCCCAAAGGCACGGAGTACCTGAGACGACAGGTGTTCCAGCCCCAAGAACACAGGGAATGAGAGGTGAGGTAGTCGTTAGGCAAAGCGATTTCACCTGACATCAACCTGCTGAGGGTGCAAATGAACATGCTGCAGTTGTTGAGTGGTTCTTTTCTCCACCGAGAGAGAGAGAGAGCTCCACCTGATCCCAGCTTTCTGTATCTTGTCTTCATTTCTTCACCTTCTCGCTGCCCTTCACAGTCCTCACCCCGGGAAGTTCAAGAGCCGAGTTTGCCATGGCAGTTTGGCACCTGAACAGGGACCCGGGGCATGAGGAAATTTGTCATTTAGCAGGTGAGGATACCTCTAGTGTGCACACAAAAGGGAGAGAGATGTATCGAGATCATCAGTATTGAGCCCATCGATATCATCAATATTGAGCCCAGAGGTGTATTGATCTCCTCAGTACTAAGCCCATTAATATCTTCAATACTGCGCCCGTATCAGGTGTAAAAATGGGGCAAACAGTTCTCAAAGAACATGTATATAGAAACAATGTACATAGATTGTATATAGAAATGCTTATTCTATTATTGATTTCTGTATTGACCTTTTTTTGTGGGCTCAGATTAGGGAGCGTCTTCAGGGTTGTTGGCTTGTTGAGATGACCGTGGAGGATTTGGCTCAGAGCACTATTTTAAAATCAAGTCCCAAGTGGAAAAAAGATGGCAGAACAGCCGCCACCCTGACAGAGCCTAAACCCTCTAGCCTTGCTCAATCAGATGACGGAGGAGCTATGGGGGACAAAGAAGACCTTTCCACTAAAGGAGTGTTCTGCTGTGGCTTCAGTTTCACAGTCACCCAAGGTAAAATCGATAACATTAACTGCACCACAAGCGGCAACATCAGCCTTTTCAGTTCAGAGAAATTTTGCTGTGTCATGGCCTAACACTTCCACCCTTCAGAGAATACGTCATCCTTTAAGTCAAATGTTCAAAAATCGGTGTTTAAAAATGCAAATAAATGCTATAAAGAGGATTTACAACCCCACAAACAATGGGCTATGCTGTCTGAGATGATTCAAATTTATACAGACATTGGCCCCTCATTTGTACAAGGGAGCTACCTTGGCAGCAACTATCCCTCAGGTTATTCATCCACAGTCTAGAGAAAAGGGAAAAAACAAAGTTACTTGTTTTAGCTGCAGAGGCAAGGGACATTTTCCCTGAAATTTCTCTGCTGCACCTCTAAGGGCAGCACAGCTATTATCTGTCCCTTCAACAAAAACTTCTAGTGTCTGTACAAAGTGTAGACAAGGGTATCATTGGGCAAATGAATGTAAATCCAAAATTGGTGTGGAAGGCTGACCTATTCCAGGAAACTTCCAGTGGGGCCTACCCCAGCCCTGCCAAATAGTGTGGGGGCTAAGGCACAGAGAGCTTCCCTGAGGTGGCCCAGCCCGGCCCTACCCGGCCCAGCCCAGTTCAGTGCAGCAGATCAGGCTTGGTGCCACTGGAGGCTCGTGGCGGCCCATGCCCTGGAGTTGGTTTCTGTGCCGCAATGGGCAGGTGGAGGGACAAAAGCCGGGCCAGCCCCACCTCCCACGTGCTGAGACACAAAACCTGCCAGGCCCACCAAGCCTTTAAACTGCTGGCCCACCTGCGCCATGGCATTCATGCCACGCTCGGCATCTGGAAGCTCTCAGGACAGGAGGTAAAGCAGCAGGTGGGCAGGCGAGTGGGAAATGGTAGGACAGTGATGCAGGTACTTAAGACTGATAATGGCCCGGCTTATATGACTGCTGCTTTCCAAACATTTTGTAAAACTTTTCACATTTCCCTTATAACAGGAATTCCTTACAACCCTCAAGGTCAAGGAATTATTGAACATGCTCACCATATGCTCAAAATTCAACCACAAAAACAAAAAGGGGAATCCTTCCCTAATAGATAAAAGATTTTGTTCCTTCCAAATTCTTAAGAGATCTCTGCTAACTGACCCACAAAATTCCAACTAATCTACTTATAATTACAAACTCCTAAAATTGTAAAAGTGTTATTATAATTCAGTTCGGCCAAGAATATATTTGAGTGCACTCTCTGATTTTTAGATTGTCTGTGTATCTCTTTGTCTGTCAGACTGCCTGTGTATCTGTTTGTCTGTCCATTCTGTAAACAGCTGTTTTTTTATCTGAGCTTAACAATATTTTGTTTTTTCCCTATTTCTTTTGCATATTTGGATCATTTGTTCAAAATTTAATTTGGGTTATACATTTAAAAAGCATGCTTCCACCTGGGTTGCCCCCTGGTCAATATGGTATCAAAATTGGTTTTCTCATAAGTCATCTGAAATTTGTTAAGGTAACTAAATACAAACCCTTCAGGCATGAGAAATTATTGGACAGGACTCCAATTGGTGAGTAAAGGAGCAGCTGCCTGGGAAAAATTATCCCAGCCTTTGTGCATTAATGAGAAGCCCCAATAATCTCCATAGCCTTATGGGAGACACCCAAAAAAAGTTGCTCAAAAAACATTACTGCGATATGTTTACATTGGTCATCATCAAAAGATTAAGCTTTCTAGACAGTAAGGTTTTCTGATTTAAATATGCTCTGGTAAAAACTAAATTAAGGGGCCGGTGAGATGGCTCAGCGGCGTACGCGCCTGCCTGGCAAGCGCGAGGGCTCGAGTTCGACTCCCGGAACACACATATAAAAAAACGGCCAGTGATATTGCTCAGTGACACAGGCGCCTGCTGGTGCGCGAGGTCCTGAGGTCGACCCCCGGTACCCACAAAAAAAAAAAAAAAAAAAACTATATTAAGAAAAGTTTTTAGGGCCGGTGAGATGGCTCAGCGGCTTAAGCGCCTGCCCGGCAAGCGCGAGGGCCCGAGTTCGACTCCCGGAACCCACATACAAAAAAAAGGGGCCGGTGATATCGTTCAGCAGCACGGGCGCCTGCTGGCGTGCGAGGTCCTGAGGTCGACCCCCTGGTACCCACAAAAAAAAAAAAGAAAAGTTTTTATATGGCTATCACAATTGATTGTTATTAATCTCATGGAGTATTAAATGCATTCATGCCTTCAGAAGTACAGATCTTCCAAAGTGTAAAACAGGATTGTTTATGGTGACAGAACTTTTCTCTCATATTCAGATATTTGCCTTTCTTTTGTGCCCCAATTGCTTGTGATAGGAGGTTCATGTCAAGCCAACATGAGATCCCCAGTCAGTAACAATAATGAAAACTTATGTATGTGATATGTATATGCCATTGTACTTAAGAGATACCTAGACATTAAGCAGTCCAAACAATGTCACACACTTCAATGACATCCCATTAAAGGACAACAAATTAGGTACAAGCTTCTACTTATGTACTAGAGATGATTGATTAAAAAGGTTATGCTGTCAATATGGAAATTTAAGTGTGTTACAAAAATGTCATGATTGTCATGCTACAATATTATGTATGGATTTCACTTCAAATTTGCTGTGTGAAATTATATAACTGTTATCTGTTAACATTCTATGGGGATTCAACTACGAGAACATCCATGGTAAAGTGGAAATAACAGTTCTACTTTGAATCTCGAAGTGCTTCATATTCAGAAAAAATCATTACGTTAACCTCACTGCTTGATTGCAATGTAATGCTGTAAACCTTCTCTTCTGGATGTTCAACAACTGAGGTTTAGAGACCAAAACTTAGAAAAATACATGGGCTAGGAGGACAGCCAATATTTAGATCCTGGCCCTCCGAGGTCAATGAAGACCCAGGGTTTGAGGGAACCTTTTCAGTGACATCCTACTACTCTGGTGAGTTATACAAACTCCTGACCAAGGAGATGGTGGGGACCAGAGAGGAATGAAATCAATCACTGGGGCATAACCTGCAAGGGTGAGTCTCCCTCCCCAGCTCCTCCCTTCACTCTCTGCTTCCTGGCCACCAAGACATGAACAGTCTCCCTCCCTCCAGACCCTCCCTCCATGCCATTTCAACATTTGATCCAGCCATGGACTGAAACTCCTGAAGCCAAGGAGTCGCTGGGGAAGAATAAACCTCTTCCTCTTTAAGTTGCAGTTGTGGGGTATTTTGTCCCAGCAACAAGAAAGTGACTAAGACACCAGTAACAGCTAGCATCCTCTCCTGGACACTAAGGTGCTCGCAGACCCTGAGATTGTCAACCTCTATGCCTGGCTGGCTGCCCATTTCTGGTATGAGGACCAGAAATATTTCTAATTTTGAAATATTTCCACAGACTTTACTAAAAGATCATCTCTAATCTGAAATAATGCACAAAAGTTTTGGATTCAGTCCATTCTGGATTTCAGATTTTCAGATTGGGATGCTCATCCTGTAATAACAGAGACACATATTTTACTTCTTAAAATATACAATGACAGGTTCTTGGAAAAGGTATATAAGTTGGCCATGCTTGTGAGCACCTGTAAGCCAGGTACTCAAGAGACTGGGCAGAAAGGATCGCTGGAGTGCAGGAGTTCAAAAGCAGGCTGCTCAGCACAGTGAGACTCCATCTCAAAAAAACAGGTACAGTGCAGCAGACGTGATGGTACATACCTGTAATACAAACACTCAAGAGGCTGAGGCAGGAGAATCACCCTGAGTTCTAGGTTATGTAGTGAGCTCAAGTTCAGCCTGAACTACATAGTGAGACCCTGTCTCAAAAAAAATACTGGTCCTGTGGGTAGGGAGTAACTTCAAAAATGGACAGTAGCCATGCATGGTGGCAGATGCCTGTAATCCCAGCACTCAGGAGGCTGAGGCAGGAGCATTGCCATGAGTTTGAGGCCAGCCTGGGCCACATAGTAAAACCAAAACAAAAACAAAACACACTTGGTTCCTTGGTTAAATGATGCTATTCCTTTGCAGACAGTATCTCTACCATTCACAGTACAGTTCAAACATGATGCAGGCAGGGAATGTCAGATACGTTTCATACAGTTTCTGCCTTGGTGACGTTTTTAGGTCTAACATGAGGTATTTGGAATTCAGTCATACACTGTTACCTTTGGCCTGATTAAAACTTCCCCTCCCTGTGGGTTTTTCCTGCGTAGCCCACTTGTTTCCCATCCCACTGCTGCAAAACCAAACACAACCACAGCTGCAGAGCACGAGTCAGGTGAGGAAGTTCTTCCCTTCAGGAGTGCTTCTTTAACCTGGCCTATCCAAGGTCCCCTCCACAAAGCCCAAGGAGTAGCCATAGGTCCTCATGAATTGTGTGGCAGGCTAGCCTTGAACTCATGGCAATCCTCCTGCCTCACCCTCCTGCATGCGGGGATGACACGTGTGCACCACCACGCCCAGGTCCAGGGCTTCCCTTTTCTCTCACAGATCTGTACTAAAAATCTTTTGTTACTTCATATGTTTTGTTGTGGTGTCTGCTCTGTGTCTAGCCTGAACCTAAGTGTCCTTGTCAGAGTAGGACTGGAATTTACAGCCACTCTCACAGACCCCCAAGACCAAGGACAAGAAGATCAAGAGGCTGCCAGGTGGCAGTGCAAGAGGAGGGGACCTTTACCCGCTGGACAAAAGAGTGGCCATGGTGGGGAGCAGTGTGAGTGTGGGGCCCCTGATCAGCTTGCTTAGTTAGCCGTTATCCTCCTCCACCAGTTTATAAGCTCCCTACTAACAGAAAGACTTAGGTTTAATTTCCTTTCACAGTCAAGCACTCCTCAGTTTGTATGAAATGCAAGAAATGGAGAAAATATTTAAATATACTGGAAGACTATAGATCCCAAATATTTAAAGAGTGTGACTTTCTGAATGAACATATACTTCTTCAAAAAGAAAAAAGGAGAGCCAGGTGTGGCGGTGCAAGCCTGGTATCCTAGTACTCAGGAAGTAGAGGCAGGAGGGTCCCTGCGAGTTTGAGGCGGACCTGAGCGACACAATGAGACCCTGCCTAAAAAAAAAAAAAAAAAAAAAAAAAAAAACAAGAGAAACAATGATGAGTGGAACGGGTTCAAAGAGACTGAAAAACATAAACAATGGCAATAGACAAAACATGAACATACAAACTGGGCAAGATGGTGCACACTTGTAATCCCAGCACATGGGAGGCTGAGGCAGGAGGATTGGCACACGTTTGAGACCAGCCTGTGCTACATAATCAGTTCAAGGGAAGCCTGAGCTACATAGTGAGACTCTGTCTCAAAAATAAAACAATAAAAACATTATCGCAGTGTCAGATTAAAAACAACCAGAACCGTATTTTGGGAAAATGTGTAGAATGTTACTTTTTCACATAGGCTACACGATAATAATTTTTAATTTTCTTGATTCAAATAATACTATTGTGGCTTTAACAGGGCTATGTCTTTATAGAAGATGCATTACCAACCATCTAAAGCTCAAGTGTCATGCAGAAAATATCCAAATTCCTTTTCTTTCTTCTTCTTCCTTTTTTTTTTTTTTTTTTTATTATGAGTACCGGGAGTCAACCTCAGGATCTCACGCTTGCCAGGCAGGCACTTATGCCGCTGAGCGATATCACGGGCCCCTTTTTTCCTTTATGTGGGTTCTGGAGTTGAACTCAAGACCTCGCGCTTGCCAGGCAGGTGCTTATGCCGCTGAGCTATCTCACCAGCCCAAAATTCCTTTTCTTTTGTTTTGTTTTATTTTGTTTTTTAGGCAGGGGTCTCCCTATGTAGTTCATCCTGGCTTTGAACTCACTACATAGCCCAGGCTGGCCTCAAACTCCTGGTGATCCTCCTGCTTCGGCCTGCAGAGTGCTGGGATTACAGGCCTGCATCACCACACCGGGCTTTTTCTTTTCTTAAGGCAGTCTTGCTGTGTGGTCCAGGCTGGCCTTGAATGCCTTCCTTAGCCCAAGTTGCCTCAAAAATCACAATGCTCCTGCCTCAGCCTCCCCTGTGCTGGGATCACAGGCGTGCACCACCACACCAGGCTCTCCAACTTCCTTTCTATCAAATAATTCACCAACTAAAGTGTTTTCCTGGGAGTCAGTAAATGATAAATTCAAATGTTAAAGCATTACTGCAATAGAATCCCTTCCTTCCTAGAAGTCCGTTTGGAATCTGTGGGTTGGCACAAGGTCAAATGAAGAGAATGGCTGGGTATTCTTGTTTTGTTTAGTAGGATGAGTGGGAGTTTACACACCTCTTGTTGCTTGCCTTGTTTTCTGGTGCTGGGGATGGAACCTGGGGCTCATGCATGCTAGGCAAGGGCTCACCATTGAGCTGCTCCCCCAACCCCCGTCTACACACGTTTACACTCACAAGCAAAACATGCACACACCCCCCACAAGTATCTGTATCTTTCCACATGATTGAAAAACAAATGCCTGACGCGCAAAGAGAAAACCAATTTCTGTAATGAAACGTTTGTTTGCAAAAACAGGAGGAAGACCGGGCCTGGTGGCATACGCCGGTCATCTCAGCACTCGAGAGGCTGACGCAGGAGAATCGCTGCAAGTCTGAGGCCAGCCCGGGCTACGGAGCGAGACCCCGTCTCAAACAAACAGGAGAAAGAAGAGCTCTCAAGCCAGCTTTCTCCCAGTGCTCACCAGGACGCACCGGAATGGCCAGGTCCCGGAAGCCCGTGGTCACAGCGCTGGAGTCCAGGGAACGTGACTCGGGCGGAATTCCTCTCCTTAGGGAAAAAGTTCACAGACTGTACCGGAGCCTTTTGAAGACGCGAGGGCCGTTTCCCAACAGAGCCCGAGGAAGCGCGCTCTGGACACGACGGGAATTGGCTCCTCGCAGGACCCGTAGGGATGATGGCCGGCCTCTCGGATGACGCCGAAGGGCGCAAACCTAGACAGAAGCCTGTGCCGTATCTCCCCCCACCACCCCTTTTACCACCAATTCCTCCACCTTGCCCGAGCTCACCAAAACTGGCTTAAAAGCCAACACGACTAAGGAAAAACGAACTTGGCCACGCAAAGTCAGCGGCAGTAAAGACTTAGGAGGCTGTGATGTCACTTACGGTCTCGAGCCTTTCCGGAAGAGCAGGGACGCCGGGCTCTGACTCTGGCGCCTTGGACCGCTTTCAGGCGCAGAAATTCCAGTTTTCTCCGCTTGGATGCAGATGGGCCCGGGGATGGAGTCACAGCCCGGTCAGCGCGCAGACACAGGGCCAGAGGCCAAGGTTGATTTGGAGCCAGGCATGGGGTGGTGGCTTGAAGTGGGACCACGCCCACACGTGATTTCCTGGGTCGCGGAAGCCAATGGGCAAGGCTGAGCAAAGGGGAGGCCGGAGACTAATGACAGGCTTTAGTGAAAGCAACTCAGCGGATGTTTAATTACCTGTGTGTAGGTAGGAGAGCGACAAAGCTGTCTGCCGCGAACACGGACAAGTGTGCCCCTTTTACAAGGATGCAAAGAGGGTGGGGGAAGGTTTAACAAACATCTGTGGTTAAAGTTTTCTGGCAGCCTTGCGTCCCAGTGGGCAAAGTCTCTGCAGTGTCCCTGGTAAATTTTTTGGGTGTCTTCAGGGCCTGCAAAATTCCTTATTCTTTCTTATCTCCTTTCCCGTGTTTGCAGATGCCTGCCTCCAATGCTGAGCTGAATTCCCTGCAGAGAGCAGTGCTTCTGCTGGCAGGCAGGCCAGGGGCCAGGAGAGTCAGGCCAGGTTGGAGACTTACATCAGTTGGTCATAGAAGACAGCTGGGTTTTCCTCTACACCCTCTATGATGTCATTCGCTTTATCACTATTAACAGACTTTTCAGTGCACCTTTTTGTTTCCATGGTAAAAGCAGCTAGCAGAGGGGATGGATCTGACTTACTGGGCTGGGGGTTGTAAGGAGGTGGTGGAAGAGATCTCCCGGTATCATCAGGCAGGTGGAGAGACCCTCATCCCCCCCGAGAGACAAGTGGGGAGTCTCAGAACAAGGTCCTCCAGGATATGTTTTTCCTCCTCAGGGCTCCCACTAAGTACCACAGTTCTTGAACATTTCCTTGGGTAAAGAGTCATGAAAGCCTGCACATAAGGCATCTTACTCCACCCTTTGTGTTCCAAGCAGAAACACAGTAAATGGAAAATAGTCCCATAAAGTACCATCCCATGCTCATCTTTTGCCACCTCCCAGTTCATATTGAACCCAGACCATATTTCAATAGTAGATAAACTCTTCTTGTTTTCAACTGTCAGGATCAAACCTGTCCCAATCCTCAAGGATATGGCCCAGTGGTGAGGTTGGTGAAATCTGTGTGCTGACGACATCCATTAGATTTCTCACCTGCTTTCTTGAGACCTCTAGAGATAAGGAGACAGCTAGGCCTGCCTTTCTTAAGGTGGCATTCCACAAAGGAGGAGGGGACCTCGAGAGAGGCCTCTCGTGAGACTTTTGCACAGCTTGGACAACATCTCCATCCAGACCTGAGGGCTGGGACACCAGTAGCAAGGACACAAGGACAGAAGAAAGCGCCCTGTGGGCTTTTGTCTCCATATTGGGGCCCATTAACTCCTTAGGAACAAGGGGGCTGAGCCGGGTATTGGTCATTCCTAGTCATTTAATCCCATGAGGTGATGGTGGAACTTTCCCAAGCAAAGTTCCTTTACTTACTTCATTGACCCACTCTTAGACCACGTGGGAAAAACATGTCTTGCATTTGCTTGGATGGAAAAAGGACTAAGAATGGGGACAGCTCTGTTTTTATACACTCACCATCACTTCAATTAGCTTTTAAATGTTAAAACATTGTTCTGCTCAGGCTTAACACAAAAGCCTGGTGCCCATAGCCTTGGGCAGGCTCCTGCACTGGGAGAGAGCAGTGCTGGTGAGCTATGGGCAGGCTTAGTGGCTGCAGCCCGCTCAGCTCCAGTGCCTTGTGTAGCAGCAGCACCAGCTTGCACTCTTCATGCTCCCCAGGGGAGCGCGGCGCCAGCTACCCAAGCATGCACTCCTCAGGGCCGCGGTTGTGCCTGTCGCTCGTGGCTCAGTGTGGGCCTCACTAGGCCCACTGTACCTTGGTGCCTTTGGCCTTAAAGTAGGCTAAGCCCTTGGCCTAGCTGTGCATGGGTGGCTTTGGCCCATCCAGTGTCCTCTGGCATATCCAGCACCCAAACCGGTTATCTGGGCCATGGGGAGGTGGGCAGGGAAAGACAGTCACCTGCTCATGTGCCGTGGGCCAAGCACTCTCCTGTGCTCCCCTGCACCAGCTTTGCAGGCCCCTCTTTTTTTGCCCAGAGCTACAGTAAAGGCCACAACCTGCTGGGAGAGGCCTCCAGTACTGCCCGTGGGGATTGTGCAGGTGCCATTGGGCAGCACTTTGTGCACCTGTACTTGCCAGGGACTGAGGCCAAGGACCTCCGGTTGTAGCTCCACAGCCCCAAAGGTTTTCCACTGGAAAAGGCCACATGATGCTTAAAGTGATAATACAGAGTTTTTCTTTTGTGCTAGAAGAAAGAAAAAGGTTCCTTTCTCCTGTTCTCACAAACCCACATGCTCTTTAAAATCAGAGGCTTAGCTCATAAGGCCAGTTATTTAAAAAAGGAAAAAAGAGATAGAAAAAAAGATGCCAGCGGCTGGTGTCAGACCCATGCCCAGATGGATAAGAAAAACTCCCCAAGTAGAGCCACGGACTGCGGCCGCAGAGACACAGAGGTAACGGAGCCAGAGCTTGCAAAAGGAGCTGAACAAGCAACCACCCGCCAGCCGCACCTGTAAGATACGGATGTCACCAAGACTCCCAGTTCCCCAGACGCAGACTAAAAATTTCCCTCTCCTCCCTGCCATTCCCTCCCCTACCCAAGCACCCCTATAAAACCTTCCCTGGCCTGTCCCCTCCCTCAGGGCCAATGGTCTTCTCTCCCTTGGCCCGCCTGCACCCAGGCTGGAATATACTTGCTTATTGCTTCAAGTTTGCCTGACTCGGTGGTCCTAGTCCCACCTCAATTACTCTAATATCTGGTGCCAAGACCCAGGAAGTGATCCCCTCTCCCAGGAGATTCCTGTCTCCCCGAGCTCCGCAGCTGAGGCCCCCACCAACATCCAGCCCTCGGACCTTCCCTTGCCAAGACTCTGCTGTTAGTCCACTTCTCCCCGGGGTAAGTCTCCTGCTTTTCCTTTGCTATTCATCCTTCTCTTCCTTCCCCTCTGTCCCTCACCTTCTTCCTTTTGGGATAACCTGAGATCAAATTCTGAGTGGTGCCATTTAAATTCAGTCATGCTCACCTCTGGGACTCTGAGTCCCTGGTGGCTACCCAATTTTGGAGATGTCCAACTTGGTCATTTGCCCAGCCCATCTGGCATCAGGAAAAAGATTGGAGACGTCCTCTCTCTTTCTTGATTTGCCCCCATCTGGTTGGTCTCTATTTTTCTTCATGGGCAACTTCCTTCCTCCACACACACCCCTAAAAAATCTCAAGCCACTCTATTTCCCCCCCGACCTGAAACAACAACTCATATTCTTCTGTCATTCAGCCTGGCCACTCCAAAAACTGGACAGTATATCCAAATGGCCACCTAATGACACGTTTATCCCCTCCATTCGCTGAGATTTAGACAGTTATTGTTGATGCATGGGTAAATGGTCAAAAGTCCCATATGTCCAGGTGCTTTTTGCTGTTTACCAGTTCCCCTCTCTCTGCTCCTCCTGTGACCCTGCCAAACTTCTCCTCCCTCATGTCCCCCGCTGGTCAGTTCCTTCACTGACGCCCTCCCCCACTGACCCCTCCACCCTAACTCAGCACTTCCCCACCAACCTCGCCCTCCTCCCATTCCACCCCAGCCCCAACAGCCATGCCCTTCTACCCCTCCCACTTCAGTTTCCTCTTCCACTCTTGCTCCCCCCACTCACTTCCACACCTGCTTGCATCTGCACTTCCACAGCCCCTCGGCCTCCCTGCCACCCAATTTTATGGGATATATTTTTTGACACACAGTCTCCCTAAGTTGCCCAGGCTGGGCTCAAACTTGGGATACTTCTCCCTCAGCCTCCCAGAATGCTGGCATTGAAAGTATGCACCACAGCACCTGATCTTACCACAATGTCCAAGAAGTAAAGGGGGTTTATGGGGTATAGCTCATTGGCAGGGTACTTACATGTGTGAGACCACAAAAATAAGGGTCTATTATTTAATGAACCAGAGACATGATAAGGTTTAAATGAGTTTCACTGGCAGTACTAAAAAACCCACCAAAAAATACAAACACTTTAGAGTGCCTGAAGTTTTTTGTTTTATGTGGGTACCAGGAGTTGAACTCAGGACCTCACACTTGCCAGCAGGCACTTGTGGCACTGAGCAATATCACTGGCCCTTTTTTTCCTTTATGTGGGTACTGGGAGTCGAACTCAGGACCTCACGCTTGCCAGGAAGGCGCTTATGCTGCTGAGCCATATCACTGGCCCAACTGCCTGAAGTTTTATTACTAATAATAGATTTAAATGAAAGCTTAAAATCTTTTCAATCACCTGCTAAATAAAATGTTAGATTTTTCAGTTAGTACTAAATTAGATGCTGCATCAAGGAATTCATCATAGTTAAAAAAATAAAATTTATTCACCACTCCTCCACAGATTTAAACATTGAGTTGAACACCTAATACTAAAAATCTTTTCTGGGTGTTGCCAGCCAGGTCTAGGGGCTTGAACCCAGGGCCTTAGGTATGGTATGCATATGTCCTACCACAGCCAATAACAAACAAGAATGAATGGCCTGATACTAGGCAGATATTAGCAGGCAGGCCAAACGGGGCTCTGTACTCACACATCACTGTGCACCAGTGGCTCCCAAGGAAAGATGGCCCGCTCAACAGAGTTGCCAGTAAGAAGCTCAGGCCTCTTATTGCCCAGGCTGGCCTCAAACTTGTGATCCTCCTGCCTGAGCCTGTCAAAGTACTAGAATTAAAAGTGTGTGTCACCATGCCTGGCTCCCAGGGCATTTGCAGTAACTTTAGAAGTGTAAAATAAGCCTTGTGAACCAGGTACACACCTGTAATCCTAGCACTTGAGAGGCTAAAATGAGAGGATTGCTTGAGCCCAGGAGTTTGAGACCTGCCAGGGCTTATGAAAACTCCATTTAAAATAAAAACTGAGAGGGGGTCTACTCCGCCCTGTGAGTTCTACACTTTATATATAAAGTCACATTGCTTACTTTTGTAGAAAAGACAATTTTCCTTTCTTTACATTCCTTATTTTCACAAAGGGTCTTTTCAGAGGAGTTATAAGTGCATTCTAAGATATAATAAAAACAGAAAAATTTCTCACATACTTTCCATTCACAGGGCTGCTCTTTTATGTAGATTTCCTACCCCTTTCCATTCAACTGAAACTAATTGAAGGCTTTCCCACATTCCCTGTAACCTTAAGGCTTCTCTGCACACTGGGCTCCTATAAAAATATCATGTTTCATGGGATATTTAAAGCCTTTCCCACATTCCTTACCGTATTAGTTCCCCAGGGTTGTCATAATAAAATGGCATAGACTGAATGGCTTAAAAAAAAGAGAATTTTATTGGCTTTCATTTCTAGAGTTTGAAAGTCCACTATCAAGTGGTGGGCAGGGCGGGATTCTGTTCCAGACCTCTGTCCTTGGTTTGCAAATAGTCACCTTTTGGCATTTTCACATGGATCTTCTCTGGGTGTGCCCTTCCTTGCATTTTCTTTTTTCCCCCAGGTGTGGGGATTTAACACAGGGCCTTTTTACCAAGCTACATCCTCAACCCTTTATTTTTTTGAGACATGGTCTTACTAAATTGCCCAGGCTAGACTCCACCTTGTGATTCTCCCCCCACAGCCTCCCAAGATGCTAAGATTATAGGCATGTGCCACCATACTTGAATTCACATTCTCTTCTCACAGGGACTCTGAGGATGTTGTATTAAGGACTGACTCTCTATCAGCCTCATTTTTTTCAACCTCATTTTAATGACATGCTTGAAGTCCAAGTACTCTTACACTGTGAGGTAGTAGGGGTTCGGACTTCCACATATAAACTGAAGGGGAAACCACACTATTTAAATCATAAACTTCCTCTTCAGTGTGAGTTTATATATGCATATTAGGGTTTATGAAATTTCCCAGATTCTCTACATTCACACAGCTTCCCTCCAGCAAGATTTCTGATGTAAGTCTTTAGAATACAGCAAAATCTTTTTCACATCCCTGACCAAGAGAATCATCTCCACTATGAATTCTTACATGTTTGTTAAGACCTGAGATAGGAGTGAAGATGTTCCTAAATGCTTTACATTTGTAGTTTTCTCCCCAGAGTTCACTTGTGTCTTCAAAGTCAACAGGGCACCTTTAAGCTTTCCCACATCTCTTACACTAATAGTTTCTCTTTGGTATCCTTCATGATTCTGAATGGAACTTAGAGAACTGAGGGCTTTCCCACACTCCTTACATTCATAGGGCCTCTCTCCAGTGTGAGTTCTTTCATGTAACTGGAATTGGAATAACTGAAGGATTTCCAACACTGTTTACATTCATAGGGTTTTTCTCCAGTGTGGATTCACATGTGAAGGGTAACATCTGTTGGAAACTTAAAGGGTTTCCCACATTCCAGACATGTAAGGTTTTTTGGCACTGTGAGTCTGCATGTGATGATTGAGACTGGAGGGATGCGTAAATGCTTTCCCACATTCCTTGCACTTAAAAGGCTTCTCTCCAGTGTGAATCCTCAGATGTTTCCTAAGATTTGAGGAAATAGCAAATGCTTTCCCACATTTGACACATTCAAAAGGCTTCTCCCCAGTGTGAGTTCTCATGTGTTCATTAAGGCGGGAGGATCTGGCAAAGGCTTTCCCACACACTTTACACTCATAGGGCCTCTCTCCAGTATGGATGCGGACATGCTTGGTGAGTTCTGAGTTGTGAATGAAGGCTTTCCCACAATCCTTACATTTGAAGGGTTTTATCCCAGTGTGAATTTCAACGTGATCATGAAGGCACGAGTGTCTAAAGGATTTCCCATACACCTTACACTCAGAGGGCTTCTCCACAGTGTGATTTTTCACATGTTCAGTGAACTGAGAAGATGTTGTAAAGACAGTCCCGCATTCCTTACATTCATAGGGGTTGCCTCCACTGTGGGCTCCCATGTGAATATTAAGGTAGGCAGAATACCTGAAGCCATTTTCACATTCCTTACTCTTATAGGGTTTTTCTGCATTGTGAGTTTGCATCAGCACAGCAAGGCTGTTGGAGTGAAGAAAATATATCCCACATTCCTTCAGTTCATGGAGTTTGTTTGCACCGTGTACTCTGCTGTCAGTCTGAAGATCTGACTGATCAACAAATGCTTCCCCATAGTCACTGCCTTCAAAGGCTTTGTCCTGAGCGCACCTTCTTGGGTAAAGGACAGTTGGAGGTTGCCTGAAGGTTGGCTCACACTGATTTGACATAGAAAGTTTCTCTCCGGGAGAGATTTCCTTGTGCAGGGGAAGGTCTATTCCATATTGATCACACTCAGAAGTGCTCCCTGTATTTTGAGTTCCCATATGTGACTTTAGGCATGCCTCTCCACTGATGAAGTCTCCACAAGGCTTATAATCACAGAGTTCTGCTCCATTGTGGCTGCCTGCCTGTTGATGAAAAAGGATGAATACTGATTAAAAGATTTTTCAGAGTCATTAAAAGATTCCATGCATCCAAAGATAGAAACATTATTATGATTATCTCAGTGTGACCATTTGGATTACATATATACAGCTCCTGTTCTGTTGATTTATCATTTAGAGATAGAGTCTTGCTATGTTGCCCAGGCTAGCCTCAAATTCCTGGACTCAGGCAACCCTCCCTTGTCAGCCTTCCTAGTAGGTAGGACTACAGACATTCATATGGCTTGTATAGAGATGTCCCCCCAAAAGCCTCATGTGGTCATAGGTGCGGAGTTACGGAAGTGTCTGGATCTAGGGTGTATGATGCTGGGATTAAGGGTGTGATACTGGAATTAAGGGTGTATATTTAACTACATTAGCCCACTGATTGCTTTTGCATAATTCTGGGGGTGGATAATGGGGAGGCCCACCCTGGGTGTGGGTGGCACCCCAAAGGCATGTAGCCTGGAAGGAATAAAAGGTAGAGGCAGGCTGGTGCTGCTGCTTCACTACATTGCTGCTTTGCTACCTTCTGCCTGCCTTGAACAGTTTCTCCTTCGTGATTCCCCTCTGCTATGTCACTGTGCCTTGGAGCCAGCCAACTATGAACTCAAAACTTCTGCAAATTGTGAGCTACAGGGGCCGGTGAGATGGCTCAGCGGCTTAAGCGCCTGCCCAGCAAGCGCGAGGGCCCGAGTTCGACTCCCGGATCCCACATACGAAAAAGGGGCCGGTGATATCCCTCAGCGGCACGGGTGCCTGCTGGCGCGCGAGGTCCTGAGGTCGACCCCCCGGTACCCACAAAAAAAAAAAAAAAAAAAAAAAAATTGTGAGCTACATAAACCTTTCCTCCCTTGACTTGTGGGTATCAGGTATTTTGTCCTGGCAACAAAGAAAAGAAAAGTGAGAGGACCTCAAGATGGCGGATGAGTAAGAAGCAGGCAGCGAAACTCTCTCTAAAAGTTACCATTGGAACACGGGAATATAGCGACCCGGAAAGCGCAGGAGGGGGGGAGATGCCTCCCCGAAACCCAGAGAAGTTCTCAAGCGCAATCTGGGACCCCCGGCACCAGTGACGGGTGACTTCCAACAAAGAAGAAGGAAAGAAGGAGCAGGCCGCGCGCGTGCACCTTCTACTATCCCGGGAGTTGCAGCGCCGCGGAAGCTCAATTCTACGGACACACGGTGGCAGCTGGTGCCCAGGGAGCCCCCACGGAGGATCCTGAGACAGCGGCGGGGCAGGGGAGCGGCGGAGAACAGCGCTGACCAGCGGTGAGTGTCTCTCAGCCACAGCTGCCCCGCGCCAGAGAGCGACCGGACGGGCGCCATTGTGGGGGGTGTGGCGAAACTCAGAGCGGCTCGAAAACTGCTCTGGGAACTTGTGCTCCAGACAGGGCAGCACGGGGCCTCTCAGGCCCACGAAAGTGTGCTGAGGTCAGCAGGCGAACGAGACTAGACTCTCAGCCACACCTGTCCCGCGCCAGAGAGCGACTGGCCCAGCGCCATTGTGGGGGGCGTGGCGAAAAACCAGAGCGGCGGGAAACCAGTGCAGGGAACCCGCGCTCCGGACAGCGCGCTGAGCCTCTCAGGCCCAGGGATCGTGAAAGGGCGCTGAGAGCGGAGGCGAGCTAGACTGGTCTCTGCCTGAAAGTACGCGCCTCTGCTCACCGCCCACCAGAGGGCGCTCCTGGCTTACTGGGACGGACCTGCACAGAACAGGACTCTGTCACCACAGGGTAACTGCCTACAGCAGAGTCAACACCTGGAACTGATTCTTTTTATTTTTTTATTTTTATTTTTATTTTTATTTTTTATTATTTTTTTTTCTCACTGATTTGTTTTTTGTTCTGGCGAAGGGTTTTTTTTTTTTCTTTTTGTTTTGTTTTGTTTTGTTTTTTGGTGGGGTTATATTTTTGATCTGTCTGTTTTATTGTTTTTATCTTCGTTTTTGTTTCTGTATGTGTATTTGCTCTTTCCTTCATTATTCTCTCTGGTTTTTTATATGAGTGTAATTAGCGCCTCTAACTTCTTTGTGATTGTGGTTGTGATCTGTTCTTCCTTTTATCCCTTCCTTCTCTTTCTACCACCTGTCCTCTGCACTAGTGTCCCAATTTTAGTGGGATCCCTCTTGGTCCTCTAACCTTACATCTAATTCCTTCCTCTTCTCCCAATACTCTATTTCCTCCTTAACTCATTTTAAATTTAAACTCCTCAGGGGAAAAATTGCCATACACAGGACTTGTATACTGCATATAATTTTTCTGGTGTGTTTTAGATTTTGTTATATAACCGCAACTCTATACAGCTAAAAGTGGTAAATAACTGGTTAGCTCAGTCTGTCATTTTCTAGGCTGTGTTTGATGCTTTAGTTAACATTATAGCCAAATGTGAAATAATTGTTCTAAACATCTTTCCTTCCTGATATTTCATGATTGAGATTGACTAAGGGACACAGAAAATACAGTGGCACAGTACCAAAGAATCAAGGACTGGGCCAAACAGGTAGCAACTTCGCATACCCAACGAATTGAAGAGGTAGGATCTGGCAGAAAGCTCAAAACCTAAAAGCAAGCTCCACTTGGAAGATACTGCAGAGAAGTAGTCATCTTCTAAAGATCTTAAACACTAGCAATAAAGTAACCTACTATAGGTAATTTGCAAACATCACCCCAGGAATTAAAGAAAGAAAAAATGAGACGACACTTAAACAAGATGCAACCCCACACATCCAATTCACCAAAGGCAAACCTAGGGAGCAACGAGGTGGGACAATCCGAAAGCCACCCACCTGGCCTATCTGAAGTGGTAACAACAAAGCAACTGAATGAGGTTCTGGAAAAAATTAAAACAGAAATAATCTCACAGATAACTGCAGAGATAATGTCTACAATGAAGACCATGCTTAAGGACACTATAGTTGATACAGACAAAAAAATAGATGAACTTAAGAAAACTATAGAAACCATGAATGCTCAGCATAGGAAAGAAATGGAATCCATAAGGCAGATTCAAGCAGATACCCAAGAGATAAAAAATTCCATTGAAAGTATTTGTAGCAGAATAAGCCAATGCGAGGACAGGATCTCAGATATAGAAGACAGGCTTGCAATTAGTGATCATGAAATGGAAAAATTCTTAAAAATAGCAAGGGACCATGAAAAATCAATTCAGCAGCTGCTAGATGACTCAAAGATAAACAACTTAAGAATAATTGGAATAAATGAAAAAGCAGGAGATAGCATCAACGACATTAAAACCTTGTTCAAAGACATAATCAGGGAGAACTTTCCTGGAAGAGAAAAGGAATTTGACACCCCTATAAGTGAAGCTTTTAGAACACCAACTAGACATGATCAAAAAAAAACTTCAGCCAGACATATTATAGTCAAGATCCCAGAAATTCAACAGAAGGGCAGAATCTTAAAAGCTGTTAGGGAGAAGAGACAAATCACCTATGAAGGAAAACCCATCAGAATCACAGCTGACTTTTCAGCACAAACCCTCAATTCAAGAAGAGCTTGGAATGATGTATTGCAAGCTCTAAAGGAAAATAATTTTCAGCCCAGATTGATGTACCCCGCAAAACTATCTTTCAAAATTGATGGAGAAATAAAATACTTTCATGACAAAGAACATCTGAGAAAATTTATGACCACCAAACCAGCACTCCAAAACGTTCTGAAGGACATTCTAGAAAGAGATAGGAACCCCAACAGAAGGAATCCACCAGGCAGGGCAAATAATTAAATAGCCGGAAAGCGGAAAAACAAAGAGTGGGAACCAACAACAGGAAAATATCATGACAAGTCAATACATATCAGTTTTAACCATCAATGTTAACGGTCTCAATTCACCAATCAAAAGGCACAGACTGGCGAAATGGATCAAGAAGCAAGATCCAACAATATGCTGTATACAAGAAACACATTTAATTCAGAAAGAAATTCATAGACTGAAAGTCAAAGGATGGAAAACAATACTCCATGCCACAGGAACCCAGAAAAAAGCAGGGGTAGCTATTCTTTTTGCAGACAAAGTGAACTTCAAGCCAAGAAGGATTCAGAGAGATAAAGACGGTCATTACATCCTTGTAAAGGGAACGATCCAAGAGGAAGAGATAACGATCATAAATATATATGCGTCAAATACCAATGCACCCAGCTATATAAAACAAGTACTAAAGGACATGAAAAATCAAATAAGCACTAATACAATTATATTGGGAGATCTCAATACTCCACTGTCACAAAAAGATAGATCAACTGGACAGAAAATCAATAATGAAATAGTAGAACTGAACCAAACTTTTGAACAAATGGACTTAGTAGATGTCTACAGAGTGTTCCATCCCACAACATCAGAATACACATTTTTCTCAGCTGCACATGGGACGTTCTCCAAAATAGACCACATACTAGCTCATAAAACCTGCTTAAGTAAATGCAAAGGAATTGAAATTATCCCATGCATATTCTCAGACCATAGTGCAATGAAATTGGAAATCAATGGCAAAAGATCCCACAAAAACTCCCTAAACACATGGAAATTAAACAGCATCCTCCTGAACAACCAATGGGTCACAGATGAAATTAAAGAAGAAATTAGTCACTTTCTACAACTGAATGACAATGACAGTACAACATACCGGAACTTATGGGATACAATGAAAGCAGTCCTAAGAGGGAAATTTATAGCATTAAATACTTATATCAGGAAAATAGAGCAAGCGCAAATAAACAACTTAAGGGTGAACCTCGAGCTTCTAGAAAAAGAAGAGCAGGTTAAGCCAAAAGCCCGTACAAGGGAGGAAATTATAAAGATCAGAGCAGAAATTAACGTATTGGAGAATAAAAAAACAATACAAAGAATCAATGAAGCAAAAAGTTGGTTCTTTGAAAGAATAAATAAGATTGACAAACCCTTATCCAACCTTATTAAAAAAAGAAAAGAAAAGACTCAAATCCATGCAATTGAAAATGAAAAGGGTGATATCACGACGGACCCTGCAGAAATCCAGAAGATCATCTATACCTATTTTGAAAATTTATATTCTACTAAGATGGAAAATGCAGAAGAAATGGACAGATTCCTAGATTCGTATGAATTACCAAAGCTAAATCAAGAAGATTTAAAAATCCTAAATAAACCAATATCAACCAATGAAATTGAAGATGTAATTAAAAACCTCCCAACAAAGAAAAGTCCAGGCCCTGATGGATTCACTGCCAAATTCTACAAGAAATTTAGAGAAGACCTAACGCCCCTACTTCTCAAACTTTTCAATGAAATTGAAAGGGAAGCAATACTCCCAAATTCATTCCTGGAAGCAAGCATTACCCTGATACCAAAACCAGAGAAGGACCCAACTAAGAAAGAGAACTACAGGCCAATCTCCCTAATGAACATAGATGCAAAAATCCTTAATAAGATACTGGCAAACAGAATCCAACAAATCATCAAGAAGATTATACACCATGACCAAGTTGGATTCATCCCAGGGATGCAGGGATGGTTCAACATACGTAAATCAATAAATGTAATACAGCATATTAACAGAACCAAAGACAAAAATCACATGATCATCTCAATAGATGCAGAAAAAGCTTTTGACAAAGTCCAGCACCTTTTCATGATAAAAACCCTACAAAAAATTGGAATAGAGGGTCTTTATCTCAATCTGGTAAAAGCTATCTATGACAAACCAACAGCCAATATTATACTAAATGGCCAAAAACTGAAAGCCTTCCCTCTAAAATCAGGAACAAGACAAGGATGTCCACTGTCCCCACTCTTATTCAACATAGTTCTGGAAACTTTAGCCAGAGCGATTAGACAAGAGAAAGAAATAAAAGGAATAATGATTGGAAAGGAAGAAGTTAAATTATCATTATTTGCAGATGACATGATACTCTACACAGAAGATCCCAAAAACTCCACTAAAAAACTGCTAGATTTAATAAGCAAATTCAGTAGTGTAGCTGGATACAAAGTCAATACTCAAAAGTCAATAGCCTTCCTGTACACAAATAACAAACTTACTGAAAGAGAAATTAGGGAAACAATACCTTTCACAATAACATCCAAAAAAATGAAATACCTAGGAATCAACCTCACGAAGGATGTAAAAGACCTCTATACTGAAAACTACAGTACTCTGAAAAAGGAGATTGAAGAGGATATCAGAAAATGGAAAGATATCCCTTGCTCCTGGATAGGAAGAACCAATATAGTGAAAATGGCCATACTTCCAAAATTGTTATACAGATTTAATGCAATTCCAATCAAAATTCCAACAGCATATCTCACAGAATTAGAGAAAACAACCCTAAAATTCATTTGGAATCAGAAGAGACCTAGAATAGCAAAGGCAATTCTGGGCAACAAAGGCAAGGCAGGGGGCATCACTATCCCCGACTTGAAATTATACTATAAAGCTACTGTGATAAAAACAGTGTGGTACTGGCAAAAAAACAGACCTGAAGATCAATGGAACAGATTAGAAGATGCTGAAACAACCCCAGACATACTAAGCCACCTTATCTTTGACAAAGGTGCCAAACACATTCGCTGGAAGAAAGATAGCCTCTTTAATAAATGGTGCTGGAAAAACTGGCTCTACACATGCCAAAGATTAAAACTAGATCCATATCTTTCACCATGCACTAAACTAAATTCAAAATGGATCAGAGATCTAAATATTAAAACAGAAACATTAAATCTGCTGGAAAGTAGGATAGGTAAAACCCTTGGAGACATTGGTGTAGGCAAAGACTTTATGAATAAAAACTCAACCGCACGGGAACTATCCCAAAGAATCAATAACTGGGATCTCATCTTATTAAAAAGCTTTTGCACAGCAAGAGAAACCACCAACAGAGTGAAGAGACAACCCACAATGTGGGAAAAAATGTTTGCCAGCTGTTCCTCAGACAAAGGACTACTATCGAGAACATATAAAGAACTCAAAAAAATCAGACCTCCCAAATTTAAAGACCCACTCCAAAAATGGGCATCTGAGATGAATACACATTTCTCAGATGAAGAAATACTAATGGCAAACAAATATACAAAAAAATGTGCAACATCACTAGTCATTCGAGAGATGCAAATTAAAACAACACTGAGATACCATCTCACCCCAGAAAGAATGGCTACTATTAAGAAATCAACTAATAACAAATGCTGGAGGGGCTGTGGGAATAAAGGAACCCTTCTTCACTGTTGGTGGGAGTGTCGACTGGTACAGCCACTGTGGAAGTCAGTGTGGAGATTCCTCAGAAAACTAGGGTTGGAGGTCCCATTTGACCCAGCTATTCCCCTTCTGGGCATCTTCCCAGAAGAATTAAAAACATCGTACCACAATGATATATGTGCACCCATGTTTATAGCAGCACAATTTGTAATAGCCAGATCTTGGAAACAACCCAAATGCCCATCAACTGAGGAATGGATAAGAAAGATCTGGTATTTTTATACAATGGAGTACTATTCAGCCATAAAGAAGGATAAACTGGAGACTTTTATAGGTAAATGGATGCAACTCGAGAAAATACTCATAAGTGAAATAAACCAGAAGCACATGTGTAAGCATCGTATTATCTCTCTAGTATGAGAAACTGAAAGAGTAAATAAGATCCAAAATATACAATAGACATGGTGAATCAAAAAGAAACTGGTCAAAAGGAAAGAGAGACTGGAATAGGGAAAAGAAAGAAGGGAAAGGGAAAAAAATTGTATATATATATATATATAAGATGGTTAAGATAGATACACTACCATTTTTACTTAGTTCATTGAAGAGTAAGGTTTGTGCCAATAATGTTTGGACAATTGAATGCTAATGTCTGGTGTCCTGAATAACTAACTTAAAGATAGTAATACGTAATGTATTAACCATTGTTACCCTCCTATTATGTTTGTTTGAAAATTTGTTCTTCTTTTGATTTGTTTTGTTTTTTCTTCCCTTTAAAATAAAAAAAGAAAAAAAAAAATATTCTCAAGCAAACAGATCAAATATACACTGCTGGAATGAATATAAATTGCTACCCTTACGCAAACAATTTGACATTATCTAGCTAGTTGATAATGAACATACCCTATGACCCTGAAATTCTACTCTTCTATCTCTCAGTTGATGACCACTCACCTTGTCACCTTTACTAGAAACTAACAGGCATTCTTTTTTTTCTCTTCCTTCCTCTTCCTCAATTCCTTTTAACAAATCGTTATTGAGGGATTCCTACTATGTGCCAGAGGACAAAACAGTGAACAAAGCAGTGTCCCTGCCCTACTAGAAACAACTTATTAAAGGCAAAAGAAACTTAAATACATAATTAAAATATATTTATGTCAAAATGGAAATTTAGGTGTGTTACAAAAATGTCATCATGATTGTCATTGCTACAATATTATGTCTGGCTTTTAATTTCAATAAAAAATAATTAAAACAAAAAAAAAAATAAATAAATAAAATAAAATAAAATAAAAAAAAAAAAAAAAGTAAGGCAGGCACAAGTCACCACATCTGCTTTGTTCATTTCTTCGCAGTACAATGATGAAAGGCTTTGCTAGGAGCTCTACCTACTTTGATTATTAAAAGATCTCTATAGGGTTTCCAAAAAATCTTTTAAGAACTACCTGGTTACATATCTGGGAATATGTATTTGTGGAAACTCACAACAACCTTAAAGCTTTGGGGCTTTTCCAAATCACCATATTCCAGGCTTCCCTCCAAAACTGCTTCTCTCTCTCTCCTAGGTCGAGGCAACTTCTCTCAAATGTCTCTCAGGCTTCTGATTTTCTTTAACAGAATTCCGAATCTTTTCTGAATGTGGAAAATAAAAATCCTTGTGTCTGGGCATCGTGACACCCACGTTTAAGCACAGCACTCAGGAGACTGAGGCAGGAGGAGCCCCATGAGTTCCAAGCCAGCCTTGGCTACAAAGTTCAAGACCAGCCTGTATTACAGAGTGAGACCCTGTCTCCAAAAATTAAAATAAATAAATAAATAAACAAACAAACAAAAAGGAAAGTAAAGGAAGAAAGTGAGCCTTACCATGAATAGCTCCCTGGAGGTTTGTCCCCTCAGAAAATGCTGCTGAAATGCTGATCCTTTTGTTTTAAGTCCCACTTTCCATTCTGCAGTCAAAGAGAAAAAGAAATGTAAGGGTTTTTGAGACAAAGAGATGAGACGGTAGAAGGAGGAGGTGCAAATGATAGGGACCATTTCTGTTGTCAAATTAAACATGCCTTTAAAAAAAGAAGCATCAAGATAGGAGTGGTGGTAAACGCCTCTACTCCCAGCACTTGGGAGGCTGAGGCAAGCGGATCACCATGAGTTCAAGGCCAGCCTGAACTTCATAGTAAGTCCCTGTTTTGAAAAGCAAAAAAACAAAAACCAAAAAAAGCAGCAGCAAAGATAAGGACAGAGTCAAAATTGTAGATGATTTATAGAAAAACAGATTTTATGAAAATTAAACCTGGTGGTAAAGACAAAGTGTCAGGGAAATTAGAAATCTAAAGAAAATTTTAAAACCTTTTAAGTCTCCCACTATAATCAAAGACAAAGGCAGGCGCAGACGGCTCCCATAATTAAAAAGTGGCAAAGCTCAGCTGGCCTTGACATTCCAACACCAGGTGCAGCATAAAAGATAATATACACCTCAAACAAAGTACATCTTGTTGTGTTAACCTGCTCCAGGGTTTCAAGGAGTTATCACTCCAAGACAGCTCTACTCAGTCTAAGACAGTGATTAATTCCTCCTTCTCACCCTAGCCTTGACCTCACTGTAATAAGATAGAAAGCCCCCAATTAACTTGCCTGAGCCAAACCTGCCTAGCAACATATGACAAGACAATATGTAGCCAACTGTAGAATATCATGTTATCTGCCTTTAGTAGTTCCTTCTAAAAATCTATATAAGTGACTGTTTAACCCCAAGACAGGGCTGATGATTTGGAACTGAAATTCCCATCAGCCAGCTAGTGTAATAAACCTGTTTGCCTTCCAGAGTTCCTCTGGTGCAGTGTCTTCCGTCTGGTCTGTTCCTCAATTCCATAGCATTTTACTGGGGGCTCACCCGGGAGACACCATGCTATTTGGTGGGGGCCTGCTGGCTACCGGGGACTTGCTCTCCAAACTGCAGATGAGAACGCACCCTCTGGTTTTTTCTCAGTCTCATCAGCAGTCAAGGAGTGAAAGCCCATGTGGCAGCAGTGACCTTATCAGACCCTAAGAGGATGCAGAATGCAACGAAGCCGGCCGGCTGACCGATAAGGTAGGATTGCCCCCCCAGGGGTGTCCGTTACCTGGCCTGTCAGCCTGTTTGTTTATGTCTCCCATGTGAGATGCCATTGGCACTGATCACGGATCAGTTTCAGATTTAGTCAGACGTCGCCCCAGGGAGTGGGGACAGGAATGTACTTAACCTCTGTGTGCCTGTGAGTAGACTGAGTGGACAGCGTAAGCGATAGGCTGCTCCATCTGTGCACCAAGACTGGGAAGTACTGGTCGCAGTGCTTGACTGGGCCCTCACCTGTGTTTCCATGGTGACTAACACATGTCATAACGGAGCCTCGCACCCTCCTTAGCTAAGTCACACCTAAGTTCCCACGAGGGGAACGGCCAGGCAGGCATCTGAATGGTCTCTCTCTGAGGGACTCCCATCCTTTGTCTGTGGCAGCTTCATTCAAGGACACTACACACACTATAGGGAGCCAGACAGTATGGCCACCAGTCAGAGTAAGCCGACTCCCCTGAAGTGCATGGTAAAAAACTTAAAGAAAGGCTTTGCGGAAGGCTATGGGGACAAACTAAAACCAAAGCACCTCCACACGTTTCACAAAACTGGCCACACCTACATCCTGCTTGGCCGACAGAGGGCACGCTGAACGTAGAAACTGTTCACCTAGTTTGGAACCAGATAGCCAAAAATAGTCCAGACCAGTTCCCCTATATTGATAGCTGGCTAAACTTGTGTCAAAATCTACCACCTTGGCTTCAAGCTTGCGCTTGCCAGGACAGGGAATGCCAATCCCCTAGACCAATAAAGAACAAAAAGGCTAAAAAGATTTATTCCATCCTGCCTAAAAGTACTGACAATTTTCCTCCACCATATATGGGCAACAACCTGAATCTGCCAGAATCCCCACCACCCCTAGAAGCAGTTCCCAGCCTGCCACCAAGTGCACCACCCCGGATGCCACCACCCAGTTTGCCGCCAGCCATTCTTACAGACTGTTATAGCTCCATCTCCACCATCGGCACTTCCTGCTCCTCAGCCAGTTCAGTCCCCACCACTGACACTTCCCGTGCCTCAGCCAGCTCTATCTTTGCCATCTGCACCACCCCTGGCTCAGCCTAGTTCCCAAGGGTCCCCTGAACCAAGTCTGGTCAGCCACCGGCTCCACTCAGCATATCTCCAGATGCATCTCCAAGGATATCCCGGTGGCCAGAGGGGACCAAATCAGCAACCCGCTTTGTACTATCAGCCTTTCAGCTCCACCAGTCTCCTCAACTGGAAACATCACACCCCCTCCTACTCAGAAAAGCCCCAAGCCACGATTGATCTCCTGACTGATCTTCCAGACACGTCAGCCCACCTGGGAAGATTGCCAGCAAATTCTTTTGACCCTTTTCAGCACTGAAGAGCACACTTACACTTATGAAGGGGACAAACCTGAATAAAGACTAGAATCCCAGACTCTGTTGCTGACCCTGCCACTTGGGTAAGCACAGCCTTCCCCTCCACCTGTCCAGACTGGGACCTCAATACAGCAGGGGCCTTGATGCTGTGAAACTATATCACAAGGCTCTTCCGGTAGGGATAAGAGAGGGAGGGAAAAAGCCTATTAACATGTCCAAGATTGCTGAAGTTACCCAAGAACCTAATGAAAGTCCAGCTAGGTTCTATCAAAGACTGTGTGAAGCTTACTAAGCCTATTCCCTGTTTGACCCTGGGGCTCCAGAAAATCAGCAGATGGTAAGTTCAGTCTTTGTGACCCAACGTTCCTCTGACATCCACAGAAAAATTCAGAAAATTGATGGGTTTCCTGGTATGAATACCTCCCAGCTACTTCAGATAATCCAAAAGGTTTTTGTAAACTGAGAGAAGAGGGAACGTAAACATCATGAGACTGCTCTTCTGGCTGCGATCTCAGGAAAGCTGCTCCCAGAGAAACCCCAGGCAACTCAACCTTGCCATCAGGGAAAAGAAAACAAAGCCCCCCAGTGTCCCCAACTCAAGACAGGCAGTCGACCCTATGCTTTGGCTCCGAACCAATGTGCTCAATGTAAACAATGGGGACACTGAAAAGACAAATGTCCCCTCCACCTGAGGGGTCAAAAAGCCTTCAGGGAGCCAAACATGCACTCTCTGCCTGAATCCTTGTTCCCGCTTTGTGACAATGATGCACAGGGATGACCAGGCTCTGCCAGATTGATTCTGGGCCCCAGGAGCCTATGGTCTCTGCTAAAGTTGGGAGCAAACCACTAACTTTCATGGTGGACAATGGAGCAGAATATTCTGTGGTAACTCTGCCCATTGCTCCTTTAACCTCCCAGAAGATTCAAGTAGTTGGTGCCACGGGAACCCCCACTGAGAAGAAGTTCTGCCAGAGCAGAACCTGTGAGATTAGTGGACATTTTGTTAAACACAAATTCCTGTACATGCCTGAATGTCCCATCCCTCTTCTGGGACAGGACCTTCTCTCAAAGCTGAGGGCAACTATTTCCTCTGCTCCAAACCAGCCAGCATCTCTCACACTTAAGCCCGCAGCTCCAGACTTGATACTGGCATTGACTGTGCCCCAAGAAGAGGAATGGTGAGTATATCCATCAAAAAGACACAGACTGTAATCCTGAGGTTTTAAACATGTTTCCCAGTGTATGGGCAGAAGACTCCCTGCCGGTGCTGGCCATTAACCATGCCCCCTGATAACTGAACTCAAGCCCAGTGCCTCTCCTGTTGCTGTAAAATAATACCCAATGTCACGAGAAGCTCGCCTTGGGATCCTGCCCCACATCTCCAGATTAAAGCAGGCAGGGATTTTAATAGACTGTCAGTCGCCATGGAACACTCCCTTGCTCCCAGTAAAGAAACCAAATGCTGACTTTCACCCAGTGCAGGATCTTCAAGTCGTCAATGCAGCCACTGTGACTTTACTCCCAATGGTCCTGAACCTATACACTTCTGGGTCTGCTTCCTCCTGATTTTGCCTGGGTCACCTGTTTGGACTTAAAAGATGCTTTCTTCTGCCTGCAAGTGGCCCCTGCCAGCCAACCTTTATTTGCTTTTGAATGGGAGGACCTCATACAGGGTGAAAGAGTCAACTTACATGGATCCGGTTACCACAAGGTTTTAAGAATTCTTCCACCCTGTTTGGGAAAGCTCTAGCTGCAGACCTGGCCAAGTTCCCCCATGGGAATCATAACTGTACAGTCCTGCAGTAGGTAGAGGACATTCCAATAGGGGGCCCTACAAAAGAAGTTTGTTGGGAAGAAACTAAAGCCCTCCTCTGCCCCCTGCTGGCCACTGGCTATAAAGTCTCTTGGAATAAGGCTCAAATCTGTAAACAAAAAGTCAGTTATTTAGGATTTGATTTGAAACAAGGACTCCAGAGCCTACGTCCAGAGAGAAAAGAAGTCATCTGCTCCATTCCCTGGCCTGATTGCAAAAAGGAACTTAGAGAATTCCCGGAAGCAGCTGGATTTTATAGAATATGGATAGCTGGGTTTGCTGAAAATGCAAGGCCATTCTATGATATACTAAAAAAACACGAGAGAGAGATGTGATGAATTGGACTTTAAAAGAAACTGAAGACTTCAAGCAGATCAAAAGGGCTTTAGCCTCAGCTCTGGCCTTAGAAATCCCAGATGTGACCTGCCCTTTTAACCTGTTCATTGATGAAAGACAACATATTGCTTCAGGAGTCCTAATTCAAACAGTGTCACACCCTGGGAAAGGCCAGTTGCTTACCTGGACTCACTATCAAAAGGATGGCCTCCTTGTTTGCGGGTGCTTGCTGCTACTGTCCTCCTAGTCAAGGAAGCAGACAAATTGACTTTGGGACAGAACCTGACAATTCAGGTGCCTCACACTGTTCTTGAGCTCCTCAACAGTCAGAGACACTGGTGGCTTTCAAATAGCCGCATCACCCAGTATCAGAAACTGCTTGTTGGAAATCCCCGACTCACTTTCCAGCCAGTTAAAGCTCTAAACACAGCCACCTATTTGCCTACAGAGCTTGGACAGCCAGATAATGACTGTCTTATGTTGGCAGAGGAGCTCTATGCTAGTAGGCCTGACCTTAAGATGGAGCCTTTAACAGATGCTGAGTACACCCTATTCATGGATGGAAGTAGCTCTGTTAAAAATTGACAACATAGGGCTGGCTATGCTGTTACCACCGAAGAAGTGCTTCTAGTGGGGCCTCTTCCCCAAAATTGGTCCGCTCAGTGAGCCAAGCTCTGGGTGCTTATACAAGCCCTCAACTGGGCAAAAGATAAAAAGGTAAATATATACATAGATTCCAGATATGCATTTGCTACAATTCATGTTCATGGGGTACTGTACAAGGAGCATGGCCTTTTGACAGCTGAAGGAAAACAAATTAAAAACAAGGATGAAATCCTGCAGCTTCTGGCTACTATATGGAAACCCAAAAAGGGAGCTGTCATACACTGCAAGGGATATCAAAAGGTAGAAGACACCATCACCCTTGGAAACCAAAAAACAGACAAGGCTGCCAAACTGGCCACAGAAGGCTCAACACGGGGAGACAATGATTTGGTTCAGAACTTAGAAGCACTGCATGAGATCCCACCAAAAACTCTTACGATTCTGCAAAAGGGACCTCTCCGCTATACTGAAGAAATAAAATGGGCACAACAGGAAGGAGCAACTATAGATCCAAATGGTGTCTGGGCCCTGCCAGATGATCGAATAATCATACCAAAACAGTTAGCTTACTCCTGGGTAAAGCGTCATCATGACATCACCCATGAGTAAGACTGCTATGGCCCAGCTTCTGAGCCCCTACTATTACATCCCAAAATTAACATCAGTTTGTGCAACTGTTAGCCAAAGATGCCGAAACTGTGCAAAGATTGAGGCCTCAACGGGCCCACCGCCACCACCTGGAATTCAGCATATAGGACTCTCTCCTTTTGAGGACCTTCAAGTAGACTTTACTGAAATTAAGCCATGTTGTGGATACAAGTATTTATTGGTCCTTGTTTGTACTTATTCTGGATGGCCAGAGGCATTCCCCCACAAAGACTGAAAAGGCCTCTGAAGTATGCAGGGTGTTGTTAAGAGAAATTATTCTAAGATATGGGCTGGCCCTGTCTATACATAGTAACAATGGGCCATCATTTGTGGCAGAGAGGACCCAGAAACTGGCTAAAGAACTGAAAATTAAATGGAATCTTCACACTGCCTGTAGGCCTCACAGTTCTGGTAAGCTGAAGCAGATGAACCAAACCATAAAAACAACATTGACTAAATATTATCAAGAGACTCAGGCACCATGGATAGATTTGCTACTCATGGCCCTCTTAAAGGTCAGGACATCACCTGGATCCACTGGATACACCCCTCCTGAAGTTCTGTTTGGGAGGCCCCCACCTTTAATAAGGGGTCTCCAGGGAGACCTACATCAGGTGGGAAATATCACCCTACAGAAACAGCTTATTCAGTTGGGGGAAACTTTCTCCCAGATCATAAAAATATAGCAGAAAAGGCACACTTTCCCACTGACACACCTGCTCACTCTCATAACCTACAGGACATGGTCTGGGTTAGAGATTGGAAAAAGGACCCACTATCTCCTGGGTGGAGGGGGCCATATCTTATTATTTTGACTACTCCTATTGCAGTAAGATTAGCAGAGATTCATCCCTGGATTCATCACTCCAGAATCAAGAGGGCTCATCCCGATGACTGCTGGAAGGCCTACCCCGACAAGTCAGCTCCCCTGAAGACTACCCTGAAGAGACAGCGCACTCAAAGCCCTGCTCTTGTCACCCCTGGAAGCTGACAAGTCAACGCACAGTTGACATCGTATACTGGAATATCTATAGCCTCGATGTACTGTTATTCCGTTGAATTCTTAGTCTTTTTCCTCCCATTAATCTTGATATTTGCTGTTGTATTTTGGACTGTCTCCCCAGAGGATTGGGGAGTTCTGGAAAAGGTTGCTTTTGTTCTTTCCTAGCTTGTTGTAATTATTGGGCTAAGCACCCTTAACTGTTTAAAATGATTTTCCTGTGGATAATATGCTTAAACATCCTAGGAACATATGGTAATTCAGGGCAGTGGGAATTCCAAACTCAAATTTGCAGTTTAAGTCCCATCACAACTCTTAATCAGACCAGATGAGACCCCTCCCAGCCTAAAGTGTACCTTTATTTTGATGCATGCCCAGTTCAGCCTGACACCCCAAATTGGAAAAATGGTCACTACTCCTCAGGATGTGGAGGGTTAAATGGGGAACGAGAATACTGCTCTAATAATAAATATGTCTGTCCAGAATGGCAACAAACCAAAAAGTACTGCAAACCTCCTTTTTCATCTACATTCTGCCCAAGATGGGACTGTCATAGAATAGGGTGAAACTAAAAACAGTCTTCTAACTCAGCTCCCCACTAATCCAACCTGTCTACCGGGAACTTGTAACCCCTTACAGTACACTATTCCAGATCCCCCCCATCGAGACTGGTCATCAGGTCACTGGATAAAAGTCCAGATAGATGGATGGGGACAAGATCTATGGCTTGTTTTAAAAATCATAAAGGTCTGGGCTCCCCCATCACCCCCATCCCACATTAAAATTCCTTCCCCAAGACCTCCACTGTTCCCATTGGCCCCTGCACCCATTACAAATCACATAGGACCTCTGAATCCTGACCTCCTATACCTGGTTAGTGACACCCTTCAGGTCCTCCAAACTGTAAACCCAGAGCTGGGTAATGACTGTTGGCTCTGTGCTCCCCTTTCAGTTCTTTCCTATTGAGCCTTAGGCCTAACCTGGAATGACTCTAAATTCAATTCTGTAAGTGCCCCTGATCACTTGCTTCAGCCTTATCCCACTATGGCGTGGGGAAATACCTCTTGCTTCCTGGGCTCCTCCAAAGGCTGAAATGTCTGTGCCGACTGTATGGGTGTTTTGACTGTTACTTCAGGTTCCCTAGCAGCTCCCCATGGAAGTTTCCTTGTTCTGATCAGATCCACCAAGTATTTAATAGCACTACAATGAGCCTCTGCACACTTGCTTTTCTGGTACCTGACCTTTCTGGTTACTCAGGCCACTGAGGCCCTGCACATACTCACCAGTCATGTCAAAAGCATGACCCTGTTGTATTGCCCATTCTAGTGGGGATAGTAATAACAGGGAGCTTAACCCTCAGTGTCACAGCATGGGAATAGGCCAACAATATTCACAGTTAAGTACTCAGATAATAGGAGATTTTGCCAACATATGAACCTCTACAGACATGCTGCAAGACCAAATAGATTCTTTGGCTGCAGTCGTCCTCCAAAACAGAAGGGCTTTAGATCTCCTGAGAGCCCAGCATGGAGGCACTTGTCTTTTCCTGGAAGAAGAATGCTGTTACTATGCCAACAAGTCATGAATAGGAAGAGAAAACTCCCGTCAGCTCTGAAAGCATCTTGAGCAGAGAGTTGCAAAGAGAATAGGAGTTCCTTCCTGGTGGGGATCCCTGGATTTTCTTCCTTCTTGGACAGGAGCTTTGTTTGGGCTGATAATGGCCCTCTTGTCAGTTTTTCTTTTAGGCCCCTGTGTAATTCAATTTCTGACCCACTTTCTGTCTAAACAGTTTGAAGCCATACATCACCAACTTCTCTTAAAGACCACATCCTCCAATAAGTTTCTTAAAACCGGGGAAGAGGAGACTTTCTTGTAATAAAAAAGGAGGGGAAATGTCAGGGAAATTAAAAACATAAAGAAAATTTTAAAACCTTTTAAGTCTCCCACTATAATCAAAGACAAAGAAAGGCAGGCGCAGACTGCTCCCATAATTAAGACATGGCAAAGCTCAGCTGGCCTTGACATTCCAACACCAGCTGCAGCATAAAAGATAATATACACCTCAAACAAAGTACATCTTGTTGTGTTAACCCATACCGAGGTTTCAGGGCGTTATCACTCCAAGACAGCTCAAGTCAGTCTAAGACAGTGATTGATTCCTCCTGCTCACCCTAGCCTCGACCTCCCTGCAATAGGATAGAAAGCACCCAGTTAACCTGCCTGAACCAAATCAGCCTGGCAACGTATGACAAGATAATATGTAGCCAACTGTAGAATATCATGTTATCCGCCTTTAGTAGTTCTTTCTGAAAACCTATATAAGTGCCTGTTTAACCCCAAGAGAAGCCTGATGATTTGGAACTGAGATTCCCATCAGCCAGCTAGCATAATAAACTAGTGTAATAAACCTGTTTGCCTTCCAGAGTTCCTCTGGGGCCGAGTCTTCTGTCTGGTCTGTTCCCGAATTCCTGAGCAAAAAGACATTAACATAAAAGGAAATGGAAAAACAGGACAAGAGACATAGAACAATGAGCCTAAAGAAGGAACACAACGACCTATATTGTGAGATCACAGGGAAGAGCAGACAGAAAGTAAAAGGATACGCAAGGTTGAAGTCTTCTTAACTTCTGAGGAAAATGACCTGGAGCCTCTGAGATTAAAGGTTTCCTCACTATAAACAGTGAACGTGCTGCACAGCGTTTTCTCCAGGAGCACTCACCTTGAAGAGCTCTTCCCTCCCCTGCCCTTAACTCTTCTTGTTCCAACCAAAGGATGAGGCTGGGTTTCAGGAGCTCACATCCTGTGGGGGGAGAAAGAGACATTCACAGAGTGGAAGAGATGATGGGCCTTCCCCAGCTTCAGGAAATAATACTTCTGATAAAAGTAATGAAATAATTGTAAGACACATGCAAATATCCCCTCTGCCTTCCCCAAAAATATTGGTGTCTCTGACCACTGAAACGTAAACCCAGGTTTATGTTCACTTTTACAAAACAGTAAAACTTTTATCTGAATAGAAAATAAAGTACATGAAATAGAAACCTTCATTTTCATGGGGGAAATGACTATACCTGTGAATTTCTCTGTGTGTGTGTGTGTGTGTGTGTGTGTGTGTGTGTGTGTGTGGTGCTAGGAATGGACCCAAGGCCTTGCCCTGCTAGGACAGTGATCTACCTCTGAGCTATATGCCCAGTCTGTACAGCTGTGACTCTGAAACATGACAGTGCCTCAGATCCACCTGGAGAGCTTGCATAACACAGATGGCAGGGCCCCATCAGTATGCCAAAGATGGAGACGGAATGTACACATCAAACAGTGATAGCGATGCGATGTTCTTGATTTCAGACCACATTTTGAGAACTGTGAGTGTAGATTAAAGCCAAGCATAGCAGAGGCTATATCTCTGTTATTTCTCACCACATCCACAGTTGATCTCAATGATCCTGCAACACAGCATAACCTGTTCCCAAGAGGCTACAAGGCCTGACGGCGGTCTTACCCACAGAGGCCAGGTTCTGGAAGTTCTCCAGCATCACGTCACTGTACAGCTTTCTCTGCGTGGGGTCCAGTGAAGTCCACTCCTCCAGGGTGAAGTCCACAGCCACATCCTCAAAGATCACTGACTCCTGTATCATCACACACAGGCTGCTTTGAGCCAAGTAACACGTCCACCCACGTTCACAGGAGAATGAGGAAGTGACACCAATGGCTGTAGAGGGTTCTGAGGTCCCCCACTGTCTACCACAGGGTTCCATGATCTGAGAGACTCTTCCCCCTGTCCACACTCATTCACTGTGACCTCCTCTGGTCACACGGCTTTAATGGCCCTTCTTACACATGATCTTATCACAGTGCAACCAGACTAGATGTGCATCTTATTTCCCCCATGACAGCACACACTTGACACATGGCAGATGCCTGATAAATGTGAGGAATGAATAAATTCTTGAGTCAAGATACACTGTCACATCCGTTACCACATGCCAGAAGGCCCAGCAACATCAGAAACATGCAGTCAGCACCATGAGGGAAGATTGGTTAGTAAACGTGAAATACTGCGGAGGTGTTAAAAGTAATCCCTCACCAGTGTAAGTGGCTCCTCCCCCTGGGGAAACTGAACTAGGGACTCAGTCCTTGAGTGAAGCTTTAAGAAGGTCAAAAGTCTGGGAAGCCGGGTGTGGTGGGGCACACCTGTAGTCCTAGCTACTCCCGCGGTAAAGGTAGAAGGAAAGATTTGAGTCCAGGAGTTCAAGACCAGCCTGGAAAAAACAGCAAGACCCTGTTTCTTTAAAATATAGGCAGGGGCTGGTGAGATAGCTCAGCGGCATAAGCGCCTGCCTGGCAAGCGCAAGGTCCTGAGTTCGACTCCTGGTACCCACATACGAAAAAAAAAGGGCCAGTGATATCGCTCAACGGCACAAGCGCCTGCTGGCACGCAAGGTCCTGAGGTCGACCCCCGGTCCCCACAAAAAAAAAATAAAATAAAATATAGGCAGATAGGTAGATGGGGGCACAGAGAGAGAGAGAGAGAGATGCTGAGTGTGGTAGCACAGGTGTATAATCACAGCACTTGGAGGCTGATGCAGGAAGATAGCCATGAGTTCAAGGACACTCTGGGCTAAACAGTCACTTCAGTGTCAGTGTGAGCTACATACCAAAACCATGTCCCAAAGAAAATAATAATAGATGATAGCAATACCCCATTATTTAATGAACAGATAGATACACAGATAGATAGATACATAGATAGAAAGACAGATGCACACATGCATGCAAGCTCTGGAAATGATTCTTAATAGAAGGAAGTATGCCCCCTGAGGGGATGCAAGTTTATGATTCTGTAGCTCTATGTCAGCATACCTGGTACCAATTTGAAAGACAGTCAGTCATCTTCTTTTTGGACTCTGCCTTTTCTTCATGAAGGTGGACTGGATCTGTCTAAAAAAGACTTCATGGAAGAGAAAGAAGACATGAGAACCCAGAGTTCACCATACATTCTACATTCACACGCCTGGAAGTTATTCCATCCTAGTTCAAAATTCCCATATATGTATATTAGGCTGAGGACAGAGCCTAGTAGTACATCGCCTGCCCAGCATACAAGAGCCCCTAGTTTCAATCTTCAGCACCACAAAACAAAGAACAAAAACAAAAATCTAAGTCCCCACACATCATTGCACATTCAAGAAAAGTCTCACAAATACACTTTACTCTCATGAGATGCCAGAGTAGTTGCCTCACGTAAAGCCAGGAAAGGAGACTGTGTGCCATGCTGGCCACCAGGAAAAAGGTCACAGTCTCATGATACATTAGGAAAGTTAAGCCCTGGGTAAATATGCCTCTATGTCCATGGAGATAAAAGCTCATGAAACCAAGTTAGCTGCCACCCAAAACACCCACGCGAGCGCTCACTCCTGCGCATCCTAACTGAACCAGCAGCCCGGCTGCCTGCACCCAGGCCTCTAGGCTCCATACTGTGCTTTAGGCAGAACCTAAGGCAGAGTCTCGGGAAGATCACGATGGACTCGCCATGGGAGGAAACAATGGCTACCACCTTCCCCGTGAGGCCGATGGCGCTGTGCGCTTGAACATGCCTTTCCCTGACCCGAGGTCACTTCAGGACAGCCTCGGAAGCTCCGTGGAAGTGGCAGTCCCCATTCCTCTTCATTCAAGGTCGAGTCCTGTTCACAGCAGCATCAATTAACACCATCAGTTACTAATAAACCAACATCAATATACAGATGATGTAAGTGACAATCACTAAAACTGACAGTCATACTAGAAACATCAGTCACCATTTACAGCGAACTAGAGGGGGTCGAAAGTTGCACTAGGAGCTATATGGACACAAGTTCACTTAACACGTGCCCAAGGCTTCAACCACCAGTGGACCATGAATGACTGGCCCATCAGGCAGCCTGTACCACCCAATGGGACGGTTCCACATCACCCGATGTGACAGTCACGCACGTGCCACCAGTGGTTCTGAGCCGTCTGGCTGCAAGACATATGAATGACGGCCCCTTAATCACTGTAATGACCCTTTATAAGAGATGTTATTATGCCTAATGGGTACTGGAAAAGCCTAGATTGAGATCACTAGTAATCAGCCCAATTTTACCCAGTTAGGAGGTAATGAATGAGGATTTCAACACAAGTATATTTGTTGCTAACACCTCATCTACTGTGGTGGCTGTTACAGGACAAATATTCCTTATCCAGTGCCTGGTCTATGATTGATTTACAAGTAGAAGATTCTTTGTTTGAAATGCCTTGTGATTTAAAAAAAAAAAAAAAACAAAGTTTCACTTTTCAGAGATTTTCAGGTTCTGGAATATTTGCATAAACTTTACCTGGTTCAGCCATGTATTCAAAAACTTTGGACAGCCAGGCGTGGTGGCACATGTGTGCAATCCCAGCACTCTACAGGATGAGGCAGGAAGATTGCCACGAGTTTGAGGCCAGCTGGACTACTTAGTGAACTCAAGACCAACCTGAACTACACAGTGAAACCCTGTGATTAAAAAAAAAAAAAAATACACAAAAGGTTCTAGACTTCAGAGCATTTTAGATGTCAGATTTTCAGATTACAAATGCTCGACCTATACTTCTCAATGTGACCAGAGGTCAGTTTAGAGTTGAATTATACAACACAATGGTCACTAGGGCCTGAGTTCGACTCCCGGAACCCACATACGAATAAAGGGCCGGTGATATCGCTCAGCAGCATGGGCACCTGCTGGCACGCGAGGTCCTGAGGTCGACCCCTGGTACCCACAAAAAAAAAAATGGAGTAATGACAGACTATGGGACATCAAATACCAGGTGGCCTGAGCCTCCCGCATTGAACTGGATGATGTCTGACCTACAAAGTCATAACTTTGGGCATGTGCAACAGCAATCTGTCATCAGAGATGGCACAAAACATGCTGAGCTGAGATAGGTCCAGGGAAGGTAAGTACACAGTACATACAACTAAGCCAAAGGCAAATGCCAGGGGAGGGGTTAAACAACTGGTTTGATTAATTCCAAATTGCCAAAGGAAAATTAATCCCGGCATACAAATGAGACAAGGATCAAGTGTACGAACACTAAGTGCTTCTATGATGCACAGAAGGGGTTAACGGAAGACAGATGCACGGGCGGACACCTGGAATTCCAGCTATTCTGGAGGCTGAAGCAAAGGGATCGGAAGTTTGAGCCCAGCTGGACCAACTTAGCAAAAACCTCTCTCAAAATAAAAAAGCGCCAGTGATGCAGCTCAGTGCAAAGGCCCTGGTTTCAATCTCCAGTACAACAACGACAAAAATAAAAAATAAATAAATGGTAGTAAAGCATGGATATCAACTACAACCTAAATACCCTTTACAGAAACAAGAAATATAGCAGTTTTGTCTCTTTTCTCTTTGCTTGGTAAATGTATGGGTTTCATCATAGGCATGCGTTTATTTACATAAACTAACCATGCAGTCCTAACTCCTTTCTACTTGGTTTTACATGTCATCAGCAGCTAAATTTATAATTTTGTCTTTGGGGGACAGTATTAAGAATGTGACTAAAAAGGCACCAAGATGGCGGAGCGGTAAGCAGCAGAGAAAGAGCCTCCCTGAGTGCTGCTGTCCAGACACTGGAATACAGCAACAAGAGGAAGACGGGAGGGAGGGAGGTGGGGCCCCCGCACCCAGGAAGGATCTGAGGTGCGAACTGAAGCCCACAGAGAGTGAAGAGAGAAATTTCAACGAAGAGGAAGGAGGCAGCTGGCAGCGCCTTCTCCCTGAGGTCGGCCTCACTGCTTGAGAGGAGCGATTTAAACCTGCGGACCGGGCTGGTGAGATGGCTCAGTGGCGTAAGCGCCTGCCTTGCAAGCGTGAGGGCCCAAGTTCGACTCCTGGAACCCACATATGAAAAAGGGGCTGGTGATATCGCTCAGCAGCACGGGTGCCTGTTGGCGCGTGAGGTCCTGAGGTCGACCCCCCGGTACCCACAAAAAAAAAAAAAAAAAGTTTAAACCTGCGGACCATGGTGACTGCTGGAGACCCCAGAGGCCACCATGGAGAGATGGAGAGACAGAGAGACGCAGCAGTGGAGGGAAGCAGCAGATGTGAAGGACTGCACTCACTGGCAGCCGAGTGCTGAGGGATCACTTGTCCCGCCCAAGAGAGCGAATGACTGGGAGTCATCACGGAGAGGGCCAGCCAGGCTCGGAACTCAGAGCCAATGTGGGCTCCATCTAGCGGCTCCCAGCTGGGCTCAGGCCCGAGGAAGGTACCTGAGGGCTGCAGGCCAAATGAATCTGCTCTCAGCCAGAAGGTGCAGGCTCGCTGAGGTTATCCACTACCCCGCCAAAAAGCTACTGCTGGCTTCCTGGGATAGATCTGCACAGATCGGGGCTCTGTCCCCACACACTGTCTACGAGTGAAAGCAGAGACAAACCTCGAAGTGGACTTTTTTCTCTCTCATTTGTTTTTTGTTGTGGGGCTGGTGACTTTGCTTCGTTTTTTGCTTTTGTTTCTTTCTCCTCCATTGTTTGATACTGCTTTTATGAGTGTGAATGTGGTTTCTACCTCTTTGTGGTTGTGATTCTGTTCTGTTCTTTTATCTCTTCCTTCTCTCTTTACCTCCAGTCTTCTGCACCAGTTTCCCAAAGTTAGCGTGATCCCCCTTTGTCCTCCTGCCTTCTAATCTCTTCCTCTTCTTCTCCCTATTCTTTTCCTAATCCCTTTTAAATTTTAACCCAGGAGGGTAAAATTGACATATTAAGGACTTACATACTACATATAATTTTCTGGTCTGTTTTAGATTTTGGTATATAACTAAAAATCTAGTTCATACAGTTAAAGTTGGCAAATTAATGGTTACCTCAGTTTGTCATTTTCTAGGCTGTCATTGTACTGTACTGCTAATGGTACCACTTTAGCCAAAAGTGACATAATTGTTCGAACAGCTATTCTTCCTGGCATTCCAAGACTGAAATTGACTAAGGGTCACAGAATATACTGTGCCATAGTGCCAAAGAACCAGAGGCTGGGCCAAACAGGCAGCAACTTCTCATCCCCAACAAACTGAAGAGGTATGATCTTGCAACAGACTCAAAACCCAAAAACCAGTTACACCTGGAGGATACCACAGAGTAGTAGTCATTTCCCATGGGTTCTAAATACTAACAATAAAGCAACCCACCAAAAGTAATTTACAAGCATCACCCCAGGAATTAAACCTAAAAAAGAAAAGAAAATGAGAAGACACTTAAACAAGATGCAACCCCAGACACCCAGTTCAACAAAGGCACACCCAGAGGGCAATGAGGCAGGACAATCTGAAAGCCATCTATCTGGCCTCTCTGAAGTGATAACAACAAAGCAACTGAATGAGGCTCTAGGAAAAATCAAATCAGAAATAATTTCTCAGATAACTGCAGAGACGGTGTCCACAATAAAGACCATGCTTAGGGACTCTAGAGCAGATACACACAGAAAAAATAGAGGAGCTTAAGATAAATATGGAAGCCATGAATGCTCAGCATACAAAAGAAATGGAATCCATAAGGCAGATTCAGACAGATATCCAGGAGACTAAACATTCCATTGAAAGTATTTACAGCAGATTAAGCCAATGTGAGGACAGGATCTCAGATACAGAAGACAGGCTTGTGGTTAGCGATCATGAAAAGAAAGATTTCTTGAAAATAGCAAGGGACCATGAGCAATAAATCTAACAGCTGATAGATGAGGCAAAGAAGAATAACTTAAGATTGATTGGAGTCAATGAAAAATCAGGAGATAGCACAAAAGATATAGAAAACACTATTCAAAGATGTCATGGCAGAAAACTGCCCTGGTAGGGAAAAAGAATTTGACATAGAGATAAATGAGGTATATAGAACTCCAATTAGCCATGATGAAAAAAAAAAAAATCTACAGCCAGGCATATCATAATCAAGATTCCAGAAATTAAACACAAGAATAGAATCCTAAAAGCTGTTAGGGAAAAGAAACAAATCATGTATAAAGGAAAGCCCATCAGAATTACAGCTGACTTCTCAGCACAAACACTCAAGTCAAGGAGAGCTTGGACTGAATTATTTCAAGTTCTAAAGGAAAACAACCTTCAACCCCGATTGATGCACCCTGCAAAACTATCTTTCAAAACTAATGGAGAAATAAGATACTTCCATGACAAAGATCACCTGAGGAAATTTATGACAACAAAGCAGCTCTCCAAACTCTTTTGAAGGATATTCCAGAAAGAGATAACAAGGACTACAACTCCATGAACCCCAACAAAAGGAATCCACCAGGCAAGGCAGACACATGGAGGGAAAAAAGGGAAGGAGCCAACAACATGAAAATAACATGACAAGGATAAGTCAATATATATCAGTTTTAACCATTAATGTTAATGGTCTCAATTCACCAATCAAAAGGCACAGACCGGCAAATTGGATCAGGAAGCAAGATCCAACAATATGCTGCATGCAAGAAACACATTTAATTCAAAAAGAAATTCACAGACTGAAAGTCAAAGGATGGAAAACAATACTCCATGCGACAGGAACCCAGAAAAAAGCAGTGGTAACTATTCTATTTGCAGACAAAGTGAATTTCAAGCCAAGACTGATTAAGAGAGATAAAGAAGATCACTACATCCTTGTAAAGGGAACAATCCAAGAGGAAGAGATAACAACCATAAATACATATGCAACAAACACCAGCACACCCAACTATATAAAACAAATATTAATGGGCATGCAAAATCAAATGAGCACTAATGAATTGTATCGAGGGATCTCAATAACCCACTGTCATAAAAAGACAGATCAACTAGACAAAAAGTCAACAATGAAATATTAGAGCTGAACCAAACTTTTCAACAAATGGAGTTAGTAGATGTCTACAGAGTGTTCCACCCCATGACATCACAATACGCATTCTTGTCAGCTGCACACAAGATGTTCTCCAAAACAGACCACACACTAGCTCATAGAACATGCTTAAGTAAATGCAAAGGAATTGAAATTATCCCATGCATATAATCAGACTATAGTGCAAGGAAATTGGAAATCAATGGCAAAAGAAACCACAAGAACTTCCTAAACACATGGAAATTAAATAGCGCCTTCCTGAACAACCAATGAATCACAGATGAAATTAACGAAGAGATTACACAGTTTCTACAATTAAATGATAGTGACAATACAACATACTGGAATTTACGGGACACAGTGAAATCAGTCCTAAGAGGGAAATTTATAGTAGTGAATACCCATATCAGGAAAACAGAGCAAGTACAAATAAACAACTTACTGGTGAACCTCAAACTTCTAGAAAAAGAAGAGCAAGCTAAACTGAAAGCTCGTAAGAGGGAGGAAATTATAAAGATCAGAGCAGAAATTAATGCATTGGAGACTAAGAAAACAATACAAAGAATCAATGAATCAGAGTTGGTTCTTTGAAAAATTAAATACAATCGACAAACCCTTATCTAACCTTATCAACAAAAGGAAAGAAAGAAAACAATGAAATCCATGCAATTAGGAATGAAAAGGGGGAAATCACAACAGACCCTGCAGAAATTCAGAAGATCATCGACACCTACTTGGAAAACTTGTATTCTAATAAGATGGAAAATGCAGAAGAAATGGACAGATTCCTAGATACATATGAAATACCAAAGCTGAATCAAGAAGATAGAAAAATCCTAAATAAACCAATATCAATCAATGAAATCAAAGATGTAATTAAAAACCTACTAAGGAAGAAAAGCCCAAACCCTGATAGATTCACTGCTGAATTCTACAAGACATTTAGAAAAGACCTAACACCACTACTTCTCAAACTCTTTAATGAAATTGAAAGGGAAGCAATACTCCCAAATTCATTCCTGGAAGCAAGCATTACCCTGATACCAAAACCAGAAAAGGACACAACTAAGAAAGCAAACTACAGGCCAATCTCCCTAATGAACATAGATGCAAACGTCCTCAATAAAATACTGGCAAACAGAATTCAGCATATCATCAAGATCATACACCATGACTAAATGGGATTCATCCCAGGGATGCAGGGATGGTTCAACATATGTAAATCAATAAATGTAATATGCCATATTAATAGAGCCAAGGACAAAAATCATATGAACATCTCAAAAAGCTTTTGACAAAGTCCAGCACCCATTCATGATAAAAAACCCTACAGAAAATTGGAATAGATGGTCTTTATCTTAATCTGATAAAAGCTATCTATGACATACCAACAACCATCATATTAATGGTGAAAACTGATTGTTTTCACTCTAAATCAGGAACAAGACAAGGATGTCCACTCTCACCACTCTTATCAATATAGTTCTAGAAAATTTAGCCAGAGCAATTAGACAAGAGAAATAAGCCCAAATAAGCAATCTAATGTTGAACCTCAAACTTCTAGAAAAAGAAGAACAAATCAAACTCAAAGCTCATACAAGGGAGGAAATTATAAAGATAGGAGCAGAAATTAATGCAATAGAGAATAAGAAAACAATACAAAGAATCAGTAAATTGAAAAGTTGGTTCTTTGAAAGAATAAATAAAATTGATAAACTGTTAGCCAACCTCATCAAAAAGAGGAAAGAAAAAACACAAATTCAAGCAATTAGAAACAAAAAGGGGGAAATCACAATGGATCCCAGAGAAATCCAGGAGATCATCAATACCTACTATGAGAACCTACATTCTAACAATACGGAAATCACAGAAGAAATGGACAGATACCTAGACACAATTGAATTGCCAAAACTAAATCAAGAAGATATAAAATTTCTAAATAACCCAATATCAGCCAATGAAATTGAAATGTAATAAAAAGTTTACCAACAAAGAAAAGCCTAGGCCCTGATGGATTCACCGTTGAATTCTACAAGAAATTTAGAGAAGAATTAATGCCACTGATGCTGAAACTCTTTAGAGAAATTAAAAGGGAAGCAGTAATTCCAAAGTCATTCCTGGAAGCAAGTATTACCCAGATTCCAAAACCAGAGAAGAACCCAACCAAGAACGAAAACTACAAGCCAATCTCCCTAGTGAACACTGATGCAAAAATCCTTAATAAGATATTGGCAAATAGAATGCAACAAATCATTAATAAGATTATACACCATGAGCAAGTAGGATTCATCCCAGGGATGCAGGGATGGTTCAACATACCCAAATCAATAAATGTAATACACCATATCAACAGAGCCAAAGACAAAATTCACGTGATCATCTCATTGGTGCAGAAAAACCATTTGACAAAGTTCAGCACCCATTCATGATAAAAACTCTACAGACAATTGGAATAGATGGTCTTTATCGTAATCCGATGAAAGCCATCTATGACAAAGCAACAGCCAGTATCATCTAAATGGACAAAAAATGAAAGCTTTCACTCTAAAATCAGGACAAAGACAAGGAGCCCAATATCACCACTCCTATTCAATGTAGTTCTGGAAACATTAACCAGAGCAATTAGACAAGAGAAAGAAATAAAAGGAATAAGAATAGGAAAGGTAAATTATCATTATTTGCAAATGACATGATACTCTACATAGAAGACCCCAAAAACTCCACTAAAAAACTGCTAGATTTAATAAGCAAATTCAGTAGCATAGCTGGATACAAAGTCAACACTCAAAAATCAATAGCCTTCCTGTACATGAATAACAAACTCACTGAGAAGAGAAATTAGGGAAATAACACCTTTCACAATAGCATCCAAAAAAATGAAATACCTAGGAATCAATCTAACGAGGGATGTAAAAGACCTCTACATTGAAAACTATAGTACTCTGAAAAAGGAGATTGAAAAGGAGATCAGAAAATGGAAAGATATCCCCTGCTCTTGGCTAGGAAGAACCAGTATACTGAAAATGGCCATACTTCCAAAACTGTTATACAGATTTAAAGCAAGTCCAATCAAAATTCCAACACCATATCTCACAGAATTAGAGAAAACAATACTAAAATTCATTTCGAACCAGAAAAGACTTAGAATAGCAAAGGCAATTCTGGGCAACAAAGAAAGGCAAGGCAATGGCATCACAATCCCTGATTTGAAATTATACTACAAAGATACTGTGATAAAAACAGCATGGTACTGACATAAAAACAGAACCAAAGATCATTGGAACAGATAAGAAAATCCAGAAAAAACTCCAGATATACTCAGCTACCTGACCTTTGACAAAGGTGCCAAACACATTCACTCTAAAAAAGATAGCCTCTTTAATAAATGGTGCTGGGAAAACTGGCTCTGCAAATGTCAAAGATTAAAATTGGACCCATATCTTTCACCATGCACTAAACTAAATTCGAAATGGGTCAAAGATTGAAATATTAAAATAGAAACATTAAATCTGCTGGAAGATAGAATAGGTAAAACTCTTGAAGACATAGATTTTATGAATAAAACCCTGATTACACACGAACAATCACGAAGAATCAACAACTGGGATCTCATCTTATTAAAAAGCTTTTGCACAGCAAGGGAAACCACCAACAGAGTGAAGAGACAACCCACAATCTGGGAAAAAATGTTTGTCAGTTGTTTCTCAAAGGATTACTATCAAGAACATACAAAGAACTCAAAAATATCAGACCTCCCAAATTTAAAGACCCAATCCAAAAATGGGCATCTGATATGAACACACACTTCTCAGATGCAGAAAAACAAAGAGCAATATATGAAAAAAATGTTCAACATCATTGGTCATTCGAGAGATGCAAATTAAAACAACACTGAGATTCCATCTCATCCCAGAAAGAATGACTGTTATCAAGAAATCAACCAATAACAAATGCTGGCAGGGCTGTGGGGGAAAAGGAACACTTCTCCACTGTTGGTGGGAGTGTCGACTGGTGCAACCACTGTGGAAATCAGTGTGGAGATTCCTCAAAAAACTAGAACTGGAGGTAGCATTTGACCCCCACTAATCCCCTGCCGGGTATCTTCCCAGAAGAATTTAAAACATCATACCCCAGTGATATATGTGCACCCATGTTTATAGCAGCACAAAATCTAATAGCTAGATCTTGGAAACAACCAAAATATAAACACACACACAAACACACACACAAGATAGTTAAGATAGTTATACTACCAATTTCTCTTAGTTCATTGAAAAGAAAGGTTTGTGCTAATATTGTTTGGACATTTAAATGCCCATATCTTGTAATCGGAGAAACTAAATTAAAGATAACAATATGTAATATATTAACCATTGTCACCCTATTATCTTGTTTTGAAATTTTTGTTTTTTTTCTCTTTAAAATAAAAAATAAATTTAAAAAAAGGGTGCGACTAAACTTGAGGAGTAATTAATAGTCTTTGATGGTGACAGGGTGATTATCGGGAGGGTGCATCTTGTCCCTATATGGAAAGCTAAGAACCTCTTCTTAAATCTTAAAATACAGACTTACTCTGTATTCAATTACATTATTATTCATTATGAGGAAATTCAAACAGGTGCACAGCCAGAGCGGACTGCACCAGGCACCAACTTATTCACCATGCTCCAATTTCACTTTCAGTACCCGCTGTGGAATAACAGGCCACATTCTTTCTTCATATTACATGTATATTAACAGTACACTCGGCTTTGTACACAGAGGTGTGTCGTGATGGTTTTTAATGTAACTGCTGCCTCCACACCCATTTTCAGGCCCTACATGAAGTGATTGAAACTGTGGTACCCGATCGCCCCAACCTAATTCAAGCTTCCCCTCCTCGTGTGGCCGTTTGCTACCCACCCTGCTTGTTCCTCATCCACTGCCAAAAAACCCCACGTCCGCAGAAGCTGACCACAAGTCAACCTAATGCTCCACACCAAAGTCATATAAGTAAGTCCCCTTCTTCCCCACTGTTTTCATTTCTCGTTTTGAGACAGGGTGTCACTGTGCTGCCCAGATTGCTCTTGTACTCTCCAACTCAAGGCACCCTCCTGCCTCAGTCTCCTGATTATCTGAGACTACAGGCACAGGCCACTGTGCCCGGCTTCCCTGGTGTTGTCTTGCCACTAGGGAATGGCAGAAGCCCAGTGGGAAAGCCTAAAGGACGAGGCCCAGGGGCCTCCCTGAAGGCACCACACTAAACACCCCTGTCTCCCTCACTCCCAACCTGAGGCTGAAGACCTTGCTCTGTCCAGGCCTCCCTCTCCTCTGGGGACGTGTGCATGCTGTGCTTTACACCTGCCTGTCCCCCCAGTGCCTCATGCACTCGAAGGTGGGGCTCTGGAAGGTAACTGGATTTTGGGGGGCTACAGCTGACTGCTATTAGGAGGGGGGTGGGTTGGAAAGGCAGGTCACTGTCAGGGTGGCCCACAAAGGTTTCTCTCCCTCCCTGGCTGCTCCCTTGATCTCGCTCTGCTTCCTGGTCGCCAAGCCTTGAGCAGCTCTCCCCTGCCCAAGCATTCCAGCCCACCGGGGACTGAGAACGTGAGCCAAAATAAACCTCTCCTCCTCTTCATTTACGGGAGTTCGTCCCAGCAATGAGGGACATGGTTAAGACAGTAACTACAAAAACTGTGGCTGCTCTTTCATGTGTTTGTGGTGCTGTCTCCCCTGGGTCTCCCCTGGCCAACATGCCAGAAGGGAACTCTCCTCCCTGACCAGGCTGGAATTCACAGGCGCTCTCCGGCGAGAGACCTCCAGACCAAAATGGAATGAAATATTACTGGTGTTCGGGAGCAGGCAGGGTGAGTGGTCACACCATGAGCGACATGACAAAATGCACCTCAACTGCTCTTGGCGTCCCCCAGGCCCTCCACGCGGCCAGCACCATGGGGGACGCTCCCTGCTGGCTGGGCTGTCTGTGGCCCTTGCAGGTACTGCTGAAACTCCCTGTCCCTAATCTGGTAGCTCCTGGACAGTGTCCGGGCTCCTGAACCCATGCATGGTCAGCCTTCCTGAGACAGCAGCCAAGGCAGCTGTCGCTCCCCAAAGGGAACGTGGTCAGTGTGAGACAGCTGTGTCCTCGAGGCCAGACCGGTCTGTTGGTGACAGGCAGATGCTGTGGTGCTGAGAGGGAGACTGGCATTGTGACAGCCCATGATTTGGGTGACACACATTAGCGACATAACAAAACGCATTTCAACTGCTCTTGGTTTCCCCAGGCCCTCCACACAGCAGGCACCATCGGGGACGCTCCCTGCAAGCTCCGGATTAGTAAGTGGTTGAAGATAGAGCAAGGGGGAAAAACTGAAGGGTAAATAAGATTTGAAGTTAACATTTAAAATGCACCAAATGCCAGACATGGTGGTGCACAACTGTAATCCCAGCACTCAGGAGGCTGAGACAAGAGGATCACTGAGAATTCCAGGCCAGGCTGAACCCAGTGAGTTTAAGGCCAGCCTGAACTACACGTGAAACCCTGTTTCATAAAACAAATAAACAAAACAAAAAAAAAAATCAAGCAGCCTTGAAAATGTACTGTGAGGTTTTAGGGGATAATGGGTGTTTTCATATGTTTAACCTGCAAGAGGCAGGTTACTAACTGGGTCTGTGCTCAGAGATCCATTCAAAATGTCGGTCGGGCATGTGTCCAAGTTCTGGTTTGCCAAGGCGTTCCAGCCCCATTTTAAGTGCACCGAACCAATGCTACTCCATGCCAATTTTCTTCCTTGCCAAAGGTTAAACAGGAAAAAAAAAATTACTCATGTACAACGGCACATGCCTGTAATCCCAGCCACTCAGGAGGCTGAGGCAGGAGGATCACAAGTTAAAGGACACCCTGGGCAAGTTAGCAAGACCCTGGATCAAAATAATAAGGTTCTGGGGCTGCGGTGTAGCTCAGGGGTAGAGCTCTTGCATAGCATGTGCAAGGCCCTGGGTTCCACCCTCAGCATCGCAAAAAAAAAACAGAAAAATCCTCTGGCAAGCTCCTTTCTGACAAATACCCAAAACGTTAAAGCAACTCTCAGATCTTCACAAATACGTCAGGGCCATAACACAAAGACAGAACACTGCTTATTCCTGTAGCAGTCATGGGTATCGTTACTATAGCTCAACATCCCTTATGCTTACAGTTCCACCAGGGTTTCGAATGCAAGAAATGACGCTCCTGGCCACTTCCTACTCACTCATTATTGTGGTCTGGATCTAGAATATCCCCCAAGTTTCAAGTGTTCAGAAGCAGCTTTTGGAGGGTGGCTGGGTCACGAGGGCTCCGTGCTCATGGGTAGATTCGTCCACTGCCGAACGAGTAACTTAAGGTGTGGGTGGGACATAGGGTCTGCTAGAGGCGGCTCACTGGGGGTGACCTGCAAGGGCGAGTCTCCCTGCCCAGCTCCTCCCTTCACTCTCTGCTTCCTGGCCACCAGGACGTGAGCAGTCTCCCTCCCTCCAGACCCCCTCCATGCCATTTCAGCATTTCACCCGCCATGGACTGAAACTCCTGAAGCCACGGAGTGGCTGGGGAAGAATAAACCTCTTACCCTTTAAGTTGTAGTTGTGGGGTGTTTTGTCCCAGCAACAAGAAAGTGACCAAGACACCAATAACACCTACATGCTCTCCTGGACACTGAGGTGCTCGCAGACCCTGAGCCTGTCAACGTCCACATCTGGCTGGCTGCCCGTTACGCACTGGCACCAGAAATATTTCTAATTTTGAAATATTTGCATAGACTTTACCAGAAGGTCATCTCTCATCCAAAATAATGCATAGAAGTTTTGGATTTCGGTCCATTTTGGATTTCACATTCTCAGATTAGGGACGCTCATCCTGTAATAACCAAGACACATGTTTTACTTCTTAAAACACACAATGACAGGCTCTCAGAAAAGGTATTGGAGATGGCCATGCTGGTGAGCACCTGTACTCCAGCACTCAGGAGGCAGTGGGAGGGGTCACCAAGCCCAGGGCTTCACAAGCAGGCTGGGCAACACGGTGAGACTCCATCTCAAAAAGCAGGCACTGTGCAGCAGACGTGATGGTGCACACCCGTAACATAAACACTCAGGAGGCTGAGGCAGAGGATCACCCTGAGTTCTAGGCTATGCAGTGATTTCAAGGTCAGCCTGAACTACATAGTGAGACCCTGTCTCAAAAAAACACTGGTCCTTGTGGGTAGGGAGCAATTTTGAAAATGGAGGGTAGCCATGCCTGGTGGCAGATGCCTGTAATCCCAGCACTCAGGAGGCTGAGGCAGGAGCATTGCTATGAGTTTGAGGCCAGCATGGGCCACAAAGCAAAACCAAAAAAAAAAAACAAAACATCCTTGGTTAAATGATGCTATTCCTTTGCAGACAGTATCCCCACCATTCACAGTACAGTTCAAACATGATGCAGGCAGGGAATGTCAGATACGTTTCATACAGTTTCTGCCTTGGTGACGTTTTTCGGTCCAACATGAGGTATGAGGAATTCAGTCATACACCGTTACCTTTTGTCTGATTAAAACTTCCCCTCCTTGGGCTGGTGAGATGGCTCAGTGGTGTACGCGCCTGCCTGGCAAGTGCAAGGGCCCGAGTTCGACTCCCAGAACCCACATACGAAAAAAGAGCCAGTGATATCGCTCAGTGACACGGGTGCCTGCTGGCAGACGAGGTCCTGAGGTCGACGCCCGGTACCCACAAAAAAAAAAAAAAAACTTCCCCTCCTTGTGAGTTTTTGCTGCGTAGCCCTCTTGTTCTGCATCCCATTGCTGCAAAACCAAACACATCCACAGCTACGGAGGTGAGGAAGTTCTTCCCTTCAGGAGTGCTTCTTTAACCTGGCCTATCCAAGGTCCCCTCCACAAAGCCCAAGGAGTAGCCATAGGTCCTCATGAATTGTGTCACAGGCTGGCCTCAAACTCATGGCAATCCTCCTGCCTCAGCTTCCCACGTGCGGGGATGACAGGCGTGCACCACCACGCCCAGCTCCAGGGCTCCCCTTTTTGCTCACAGATCTCTACTAAAAACCTTTTGTCACTTCATGCGTTTCGTGGTGGTGTCTGCTCTGTGTCTAGCCTGAACCTAAGTGTCTTTGTCAGAGTAGGACTGGAATTTACCGCCACTCTCACGGAGACCCCCAAGACCAAGGACAAGAAGGTCAAGAGGCTGCCAGGTGGCAGTGCAAGAGGAGGGGACCTTTACCTGCTGGACAAAACAGTGGCCACAGAGGGACACAGTGTGGGTGTGGGGCCCCTGATCCCCTCTGCTGATGCCTATGCCTCACAGGAGGAGAAGGCCTGGCTCAGTCACGACCGTGTGGCCACTCTGACACGGACCACACAAGCTCAAGGGACTCCCGATCGCAGAGGCCATTCTATGCATGTGCCGAAGGATGGGCGGCTTAGTTCCTTTCCAGGACACCGGGTGCAAGTCAACCCAACTGCCCTGTGCTCCCATCTGTGCCCCAAGGCTTGTCCCCTAGCACCTTCTGATGGGGACATTGAAGTCCAGAGCCTTGAAACCCAACTGGCCCCTAACTTGCCTCTACAGACTTCCCAGCACCCTCGCTTTGAGCGCACCCTGGAGGAGTGTGTGTGTGTCAGGCTCTCTTGAGAACCTGTTCTCACTCTCTTTCTGCTTCGCCTACTCCCCATCAAAGACCGAAAAATAATACTGCCCTGTATTTCTAGACCCCCATCACTTTTAATCATCATTTATCAGCTTGGTTAGCCGTTATCCTCCTCCACCAGTTTATAAGCTCCCTATGAGCAGAAAGACTTAAGCTTAATTTCCTTTCCTATGCCTTAACCAACACTCAAGCACTCCTCAGTTTGTATGAAATGCAAGAAATGGAGAAAACATTTAAATATGCTAGAAGACTACAGATCCCAAATATTTAAAAGTGTGACTTTCTGAATGAACGTATACTTCCTCAAAAAGAAAACAGGAGAGCCAGGTGTGGCTGTGCAAGCCTGGCATTCTAGCAGTCGGGAAGCAGGGGCAGGAGGATCCCTGCAAGTTTGAGACTGACCTGGGGTACACAATGAGACCCTCCCCCAAAAATATAAAGAAAGAAGAGAAACGATAATGAGCGGAATGGGTTCAAAGAGACTGAAAGACATAAACAATGGCAACAGACAAAACATGAACACACAAACTGGGCAAGGTGGCGCACGCTTGTTTTCCCAGCACTCAGGAGGCTGAGGCAGGAGGATCAGCACAAGTTCCAGGCCAGTCTGGGTTACATAATGAGACTCTGTCTGAAAAAGAAAAAAATAAAACAAAAACAAAAGAAATATGCACATACAGTGTCAGATTCAAAAACAACCAGAACTATATTTTGGGAAAATGTGTAGAATATTACTTTTTCACATAGGCTACATGTTAATAATTTTTAATTTTCTTGATTCAAATAATACTAATGTGGTTTTAACGGGGCAATGTCTTTATAGGAGATGCATTACCAACCATTTAAAGCTCAAGTGTCAAGCAGAAAATTTCCAAATTCCTTTTTTTTCTTTTTTTAATTTTGTTTTATTTTGTTTTTTGAGACGGGGTCTCACTATGTAGTTCATCCTAGCTTTGAACTCACTATGTAGCCCAGGCTGGCCTCAAACTCCTGGTGATCCTCCTGCCTCAGTCTCCAGAGTGCTGGGATTACAGGCCTGCATCACCACACCGGGCTTTTTCTTTTCTTAAGGCAGTCTTGCTGTGCAGTCCAGGCTGGCCTTGAACTCCTGCCTTAGCCCAAGTTGCCTCAGAAATCACAATGCCCCTGCCTCAGCCTCCCCTGTGCTGGGATCACAGGTGTGCACCACCACACCAGGCTCTCCAACTTACTTTCTATCAAATAATTCACCAACTAAAGTGTTTTCCTGGGAGTCAGTAAATGATACATTCAAATGTTAAAGCATTACTGCAATAAAATCCCTTCCTTCCTAGAAGTCCGTTTGGAATCTGTGGGTTGGCACAAGGTCAAATGAAAAGAATGGCTGGGAATTCTTGTTTTGTTTAGTAGGATGAGTGGGAGTTTACAAGCAACCTCTTGTTTCTTGCTTTGTTTTCTGGTGCTGGGGATAGAACCCGGGGCTCAAGCATGCTAGGCAAGGGCTCACCATTGAGCTGCTCCCCCAACCCCCGTCTACACGTTTATACTCACAAGCAAAACATGCACACCCCCAACAAGTATCTGTATCTTTCCACATGATTGAAAAACAAATGCCCGACACGCAAAAAGAAAACCAATTTCTGTAATGAAACGTTTGTTTGCAAAAACAGGAAAAAGACCGGGCCTTGTGGCAAATGCAGGTCATCTCAGCACTCGAGAGGCTGATGCAGGAGAATCGCTGCAAGTTTGAGGCCAGCCCGGGCTACATAGCGAGACCCCGTCTCAAACAGGAGAAAGAAGAGCTCTCAAGCCAGCTTTCTCCCAGTGCTCACCAGGACGCACCGGAATCGCCAGGTCCGAGAAGCCCGTGGTCACAGCGCTGGAGTCCAGGGAACGTGATTCGGGCGGAATTCCTCTCCTTAGGGAAAAAGTTCACAGACTGTACCGGAGCCTTTTGAAGACGCGAGGGCCGTTTCCCAACAGAGCCCGAGGAAGCGCGCTCTGCACACGACGGGAATTGGCTCCTTGCAGGACCCGTAGTGTGACGGCGGAGCGGCCTCGCGGGTCGCGCCGGAGAGCGCACGTCTGGTGGGAAGCTGTGCTGTATCTGCCCGACCACCTCTTTCAGCGCGAATTCCTCCACCTCGCCGGGGCTCCCCAAAACTGGCTTAAAAGCCAACAGGGAGCTGTGAGATTGCTCAGCGGCGTAGGCGCCTGCCTGGCAAGCGCGAGGGCCCGAGTTCGGCTCCGGGAACCCACATACGAAAAAAGGGCCGGTGATATCGCTCAGCGGCACGGGCGCCTGCTGGCGCGCGAGGTCCTGAGGTCGACCCCCGGTACACACACACACACACAAAAAAAAAAAAAAAAAAAAAAAAAGCTAACACGACTAAGGAAAAACGAACTTGGCCACACACAGCCAACGCCAGAAAAGACTGAGGGAGCTGTGACGTCACTTCCGGTCTCGAGCCTTTCCAGAAGACCAGGGACGCTGGGCTCTGACTCTGGCGCCTTGGACCGCTTTCAGGCGCAGAAATTCCAGTTTTCTCCGCTTGGATGCAGATGGGCCCGGGGATGGAGTCACAGCCCGATCAGCGCGCAGATACAGGGCCTGAGGCCAAGGTTGATTTGGAGCCAGGCATGGGGTGGTGGTTTGAAGTGGGACCACGCCCACACGTGATTTCCTGGGTCGCGGAAGCCAATGGGTAAGGCTGAGCAAAGGGGAGGCGGGAGACCGAATGACAGGCTTTAGTGAAAGCAACTCGCGGATGTTTAATTACCTGTGTGTAGGTAGGAGGAGAGCGACAAAGCTGTCTGCCGCGAAAACAGACAAGTGTGCCCCTTTTATAAGGATGCAAAGAGGGCGGGGGAAGGTTTAACAAACATCTGTGGTTAAAGTTTTCTGGCAGCCTTGCGTCCCAGTGGGCAAAGTCCTTGAAGTGCTCCTGGTAAATTTTTTGGGTGTCTTCAGGGCCTGCAAAATTCCTCATTCTTTCTTATCTCCTTTCCCGTGTTTGCGGATGCCTGCCTCCAATGCTGAGCTGAATTCCCTGCAGAGAGCAGTGCTTCCGCTGGCAGGCAGGCCAGGGGCCAGGAGAGTCAGGCCAGGTTGGAGACTTACATCAGTTGGTCATAGAAGACAGCTGGGTTTTCCTCTACACCCTCTATGATGCCATTCGCTTTATCACTATTAACAGACTTTTCAGTGCACCTTTTTGCTTCCATGGTAAAAGCAGCTAGCAGAGGGGATGGATCTGACTTACTGGGCTGGGGGTTGTAAGGAGGTGGTGGAAGAGATCTCCCGGTATCATCAGGCAGGTGGAGAGACCCTCATCCCCCCGAGAGACAAGTGGGGAGTCTCAGAACAAGGTCCTCCAGGATATGTTTTTCCTCCTCAGGGCTCCCACTAAGTACCACAGTTCTTGAACATTTCCTTGGGTAAAGAGTCATGAAAGCCTGCACATAAGGCATCTTACTCCACCCTTTGTGTTCCAAGCAGAAACACAGTAAATGGAAAATAGTCCCATAAAGTACCATCCCATGCTCATCTTTTGCCACCTCCCAGTTCATATTGAACCCAGACCATATTACAATAGTAGATAAACTCTTCTTGTTTTCAACTGTCAGGATCAAACCTGTCCCAATCCTCAAGGATATGGCCCAGGGGTGAGGTTGGTGAAATCTGTGTGCTGACGACATCCATTAGATTTCTCATCTGCTTTCTTGGGACTTATAGAGACAAGGAGACAGCTAGGCCTGCCTTTCTTAAGGTGGCATCCCACAAAGGAGGAGGGGACCTCGTGAGATGCCTCTCCTGAGACTTTTGCACAGCTTGGACAACATCTCCATCCAGACCTTAGGGCTGGGACACCAGTAGCAAGGACACAGAAACACAGAAGAAAGCATCCTGCGGGCTTTTGTCTCCATATTGGGGCCCATTAACTCCTTAGGAACAAGGGGGCTGAGCCGGGTATTGGTCATTCCTAGTCATTTAATCCCATGAGGTGATGGTGGAACTTTCCCAAGCAAAGTTCCTTTACTTACTTCATTGACCCACTCTTAGACCACGTGGGAAAAACATGTCTTGCATTTGCTTGGATGGAAAAAGGACTAAGAATGGGGACAGCTCTGTTTTTATACACTCAAAGTCACTTCAATTACCTTTTTTTTTTGTGGGTACCAGGGGTCGAACTCAGGACCTTGCGCTTGCCAGGCAGGCACTTATGCCGCTGAGCTATCTCACCGGCCCTCAATTAGCTTTTAAATGTTATTAAACATTGTTCTGCTCAGACTTAACACAAAAGATTGGTGCTGATAGCCTCGGGCAGGCTCCTGCACTGGGAGAGAGCAGTGCTGGTGAGCTGTGGGCAGGCTTAGTGGCTGCGGCCCACTCAGCTCCAGTGCCTTGTGTAGCAGCAGCACTGGCTTGCACTCTTCATGCTCCCCGGGGGAGCGCGGCACCAGCTACCCAAGCATGCACTCCTCAGGGCCGCGGTTGTGCCTTTCGCTCCTGGCTCAGTGTGGGCCTCACAAGGCCCACTGTACCTAGGTGCCTTTGGCCTTAAAGTAGGCTAAGCCCTTGGCCTAGCTGTGCATGGGTAGCTTTGGCCCATCCAGTGTCCTCTGGCATATCCAGTACCCAAACCAGTTATCTGGGCCATGGGGAGGTGGGCAGGGAAAGACGGTCACCTGCTCGTGTGCACTGGGCCAGGCGCTCTCCTGTGCTCCCCTGCGCCAGCTTTGCAGGCCCCTCTTTTTTTGCCCAGAGCTGCAGTAAGGGCCACAACCTGCTGGGAGACCCTCCAGTACTGCCTGTGGGGATTGTGCAGGTGCCATTGGGCAGCACTTTGTGCATCTGCCACTTGCTAGGGACTGAGGCCAAGGACCTCTGGCAGTAGCTGCACAGCCCCAGGTTTCCTACTGGTAAAGGCTGCATGATTCTTAAAGTGATAATGCACAGTCTTTCTTTTGTGCAGGAAAAAAGAATTCCTTTTTCTTGTTCTCACAAACTCACTTGCTCTTTAAAATCAGAGGCTTAGCTCATAAGGCCAGTTATTTAAGAAAGGAAGAAAAAAACGATGCCAGCGGCTGGTGTCAGACCCACGGCCAGACAGAGAAGAAAAACTCCCCAAGTAGAGCCACGGACTGCGGCCGCAGAGACGCAGAGATAACAGAGCCAGAGCTTGCAAAAGGAGCTGAACAAGCAACTGCCCGCCAGCCGCACCTGTAAGATACAGATGTCACCAAGACTCCCGACTCCCCAGACGCAGACTAAAAATTTCCCACTCCTCCCTGCCATTCCCTCCCCTACCCAAGCACCCCTATAAAACCTTCCCTGGCCTGTCCCCTCCCTCAGGGCCAATGGTCTTCTCTCCCTTGGCCCGCCTGCACCCAGGCTGGAATATACTTGCTTATTGCTTCAAGTTTGCCTGACTCGGTGGTCCTAGTCCCACCTCAATTACTCTAATATCTGGTGCCAAGACCCAGGAAGTGATCCCCTCTCCCAGGAGATTCCTGTCTCCCCGATACCCGTGGCTGAGGCCCCCACCAACATCCAGCCCTCGGACCTTCCCTTGCCAAGACTCTGCTGTTAGTCCACTTCTCCCTTTCAGTTTGGGGTAAGTCTCCTGCTTTTCCTTTGCTGTTCATCCTTCTCTTCCTTCCCCTCTGTTCTCCACCTTCTTCCTTTCGGGATAACCTGAGATGAAATTCTGAATGGTGCCATTTAAATCCAGTACTAGTCATACTCACCTCTGGGACTGAGTCCCTAGTGGCTACCCAATTTTGGAGATGTCCAACTTGGTCATTTGCCCAGCCCATCTGGCATCAGGAAAAAGATTGGAGATATCTTCTCTCTTTCTTGATTTGCCCCCATCTGGTTGGTCTCTATTTTTCCTCATGGGCAACTTCCTTCCTCCACACACACCCCTAAAAAATCTCAAGCCACTCTATTTCCACCCCGACCTGAAACAACTCATATTCTTCTGTCATTCAGCCTGGCCACTCCAAAAACTGGACAGTATATCCAAATGGCCACCTAATGACACGTTTATCCCCTCCATTCGCTGAGATTTAGAGTTATTGTTGATGCATGGCTAAATGGTCAGAAGTCCCGTATGTCCAGGCACTTTATGCTGTTCACCAGTTCCCCTCTCTGCTCCTCCTGTGACCCTGCCAAACTTCTCCTTCCTCATGTCCCCCGCTGGTCAGTTCCTTCACTAACGCCCTCCCCCACTGAGTCCTCCTCCTCCACTGACCCCTCCACCCTAACTCAGCACTTCTCCACCAACCTCGCCCTCCTCCCGTTCCACCCCAGCCCCAACAGCCATGCCCTTCTACCCCTCCCGCTTCAGTATCCTCTTCTGCTCTTGCTCTCCCCACTCACTCCCGTGTACCTGCTGGGGTCTGCATTTCTGCACCCCCTTGGCCTCCCTGCCACCCAGTTTCCTCTTCCTGAGGTGGCAGGTGCTGAGGGCATCATTCAAATCCTTGTGTCCTTTTCTCTCACTGACCTTTCCCAGATCAGTCACTGCCTTGGCTCCTTTCTCTCTCATCCTACCACTTATATCCAGGAGTTCCAATACCCTGCCCAGTCCTGTAAATTCACATGAGATGACATTAATATCATCCTTACCTCCACCCTCTTCTCTAGAGACCAGAAACAAACTAACTCCTAGCTCAGGCATATGGCGATGAGTAACGAGTTCAACCCAGTTTAAGAGAAGGGACTTTAGCCATCCCAAGAGTTAAAACACAATGAGACTTTCACCTGACTGATAATCACAGCAATTCCCCAGCCAGACAAAACCAAAATTATGTGATAACCTGCCTGAGGAGCCTATGAAAAGCAGCTCATAAGTCAGTCAATTACGATAAATTTAAAAAAATAACTCAAACTAAAGATAAAAATCTGGCACAATTTATGTCACAACTGGCCTCCACCCTCAATAAATACACAGCTCTAAATCCTGAGAGTCCAGAGGGACAATTAATCTTAAAATTACATTTTATTACCCAATCAGCCTCTGATATTTGTAAAAATCTCCAGAAAAGTAAAACGGACCCTCAGACCCCCCCCAGCAGGAACTAATTAATCATGAATTTAAGGTTATTTATAACTGGGAAGAGGCTGCCCACCAACAATACCTCTCTCACTTAGAAATACTTTCCTCCACTGTGAGAAACCTACCCCAAAACTCAAAGGCCAGTCAGGGTACTAATAATACCTCTGGAGAAAAATGAAAAGGGCCTACTCCTCCAGGACCCTGTTGTCAGTGTCATAAGACCGGCCATTGGGCAAAAGGGTGCACCACCTGGGACCCCGTCATAAGCCATGCCCATATGGGTGCCCTCAGTGGAAGTAGGACTGTCCTGCAGCAGCTGTGCCACCTCAGGGGTCCCCTACCAGGGCCTCCAGTCAGGCAACAACACCAGGTCCTGATCTTCTGGGTCGGGCCTCCCATGACTGACATGCCCTGCCCCAGAGGTATCAGAAGCCCCCTGGACCATCTCAACTGCTGAACTCCTGGTAAACCTCACAGTGGAAGGTAAGAGCATCTCATGCCTCATCAGTTCGGGGGTGACATGTCCCACCCTCCCCTCATTCTCAGGACAACTTACTTATCTCCAGTTACTGTTGGGGGAACTAACAGAAGTCTCCAGGCCATTCAAGTTTCCTCTACTTTCATGCCAATTGGAACACCAGGTTTTTCCATGTTCGTTCTTGGTCATCCCCACTTGCCCCACTCCTCAGATGAGATATCCTAACGGGCTGGGGCTGAGAGGATTGGACAGTTAGTGTTTGATGGAACAGTTTCAGTTTGGGAACATCAAAGTTCCGGAGACTGGTAAATGGTAAAACTTGCACAATAGTATGGGTCTAATTAATACCAATAAGTGAGTATTTAAAATTGGTGCTAAGGGGCCGGTGAGATAGCTCAGCGGCATAAGCGCCTGCCTGGCAAGTGCAAGGTCCTGAGTTCAACTCCCGGAACCCACATAAAGGAAAAAAAGGGCCAGTGGTATCACTCAGCAGCACAAGCACTTGCTGGTAAGCGCGAGGTCCTGAGGTCGACTCCTGGTACCCACGTAAAAAAATAAAATAAAATTGGTGCTAAGCATAGTGGTGCATGCCTACAATCCCAGCACTCAGGAGGCTGAAGCAGGAGAATCACCACGAGTGTGAGGCCACTCGGTTACACAGTGAGTTTAAGGCCAGCCTGAACTACATAGTGAGAACCTCAAAAAATAATTTAAAGTACAAAATAAAATAGTAAATTTTATGTGATATATATTTTACCATATTTTTTGAGACAGGGTCTCTCTAATTTGCCCAGGCTGGGCTCAAACTTGGGATACTCCTGCCTCGGCATCCCAGAATGCTGACATTATAGATGTGCACCACAACACCTGATCTTACCACAATGTCTAAGATGTAAAGTGTGTTTATGAGTTATGGCTTATTGGTAGGGTACTTACATGTGTGAAACCACAAAAAAGAGGGTCTATTATTACTTTTATTTAATGAGCCAAAGATGGGTGTGGGGTTCAAAACCAGTTTGACTGGCAGTATGAAACCAAAATCCACCAAAAAATAGAAACACCTTAAAGTGCCTGATATTTTATTAATTAGATTTATAAATCAGAAATGAAAGTTTAAAACATTTTCAGTCAACTGGTAAAAAAAGTTAGATTTTTCAGTTAGTACTAAGTTAGATACTGCATCAAGGAATTCATCATAGTAAAAAAATAAAATTTATTCACCACTCCTCCACAGATTTAAACAATGAGTTAAACACCTAATACAAAAACTTTTCTGGGGGTTGCCAGGCAGGTCTAGGGGCTTGAACCCAGGGCCTTATATATGGTAAGCACATGTCCTAACATAGCATAACAAGAATGAATGGCCTGATACTAGGCAGATATTAGCAGGCAGGCCAAACGGGGCTCTATACTCACACATCACTGTGCACCCATGGCTCCCAAAGAAAGATGGCCCGCTCAACAGAGTAGCCAGTAAGAAGCTCAGGCTGGCCTCAAACTTGTCATCCTCCTGCCTGAGCCTCCCAGAGTGCTGGGATTAAAAGTGTGTGTCACCATGCCTGGCTCCCAGGGCATTTGCAGTAACTTTGGAAGTGTAAAATAAGCCTTGTGAACCAGGTACACACCTGTAATCCTAGCACTTGAGAGCCTGAGAGGACTGCTTGAGCCCAGGCATTTAAGACCAGCCAGGGCTTATGAAGACCCCATCGAAAAAAAATGGGGGGGGTCTACTCTATACTGTGAGTGCTATACTTTATGAAGTCATATTCCTTACTTTCATGGAAAAGGAAGTTTTTCTTTCTTTACATTTATTTTCTCACAGGGTCTGTTTCTAATGGACTTATAAGTGAATTCTAAGATATGATAAAACAGAAAAACTTTCCACATACCTTCCATGCACAGAGCTGCTCTTTTGTGTTGATTTCCTACCTCTTTCCATTCAAATGAAACTAAATGAAGGCTTTCCCACATTCCCTATAACCTTAAGGCTTCTCTGCACACTAGGTTCATATACAAATATCATGGCTCGTGGAATATCTAAAGCCTTTCCCACGTATTAGTATTAATTAGCAATATTTCCTTACCATATTAGTTCTCCAGGGTTGTCATAATAAAATGGCATAGACTGAATGGTTTAAAAAAGAATTTTATTGGCTTTCAATTCTAGAGTTTGAAAGTCCACTATCAAATGGTGGGCAGGGCTGAGTTCTGTTCCAGACTTCTCTCCTTGGTTTGCAAATAGTCATCTTTTTGGCATCTTCACATAGGTCTTCTCTGGGTGTGCCCTTCCTTGCATTTTCTCTTTTTTCCCCAAGGAGTGCAGATTTAACACAGGGCCCTTTTACCAAGCTACATCCTCAACCCTTTTTTTTTTTTAATTTTGAGACATAGTCTTACTAAAATGCCCAGGCTAGGCTCCAATTTGTGATCCTCCTGCCTCAGCCTGCCAAGTTGCTGAGATTATAGGCATGTGCCACCATACTTGAATTCCCTTTCTCTTTTTTTTTTTTTTTTTTTTTTTTTTTGTGGGTACCGGGGGGTCGACCTCAGGACCTCGCGCGCCAGCAGGCACCCGTGCCACTGAGCGATATCACCGGCCCCTTTTTCGTATGTGGGTTCCGGGAGTCGAACTCGGGCCCTCGCACTTGCAAGGCAGGCGCTTAAGCCGCTGAGCCATCTCACCGGCCCCCTGAATTCCCTTTCTCATCTCACAGGGACTCTGAGGATGTTGTATTAAGAATTGACTATCAGCTTCATTTTCTTCAGCTTCATTTTAATGACATGTTTGAAGTCCAAATACTCTTACACTGTGAGGTAGTAGGGGTTCAGACTTCCAAATATAAACTGAAGGGGGAACCACACTATTTAAATCATGAACATTCACTTCAGTGTGAGATTATATATGCATACTAAGGTTTGTGTAATTTCCCAGGTTCTCTACATTCATACTGCTTCCCTCCAGCAAGATTTCTGATGTCTTTAGAATATAGCAAAATCTTTTCACACCCCTGACATAGAATCACCTCCTCTATGAGCTCTTACGTGTTTAAGACCTGAGATAGGAGCGAAGATGTTCCTAAATGCCTTACATTTGTAGGTTTCTCCCCAGAGTTCATTTGTGTCTTCAAAGTGAATAGGACACATTCCCACATTCCCTGATAATTTCTCTTCAGTATGCCTTCAGTATATTTCTGAAAGGAACTTAAGAGAACTGAGGGCTTTCCCACATGCCTTACATTCATAGGGCTTCTCTCCAGTGTGAGTTCTTTCATGTAACTGGAATTGGAGTACGTGAAGGATTTCCCAAATGAAACATAGGGTTTATGAATGTTTACATTCATAGGGTTTTTCTCCAGTGTGGATTCACATGTGAAGGGTAACACATGTGGGAAACTTAAAGGTTTTCCAACATTACAGGTGTGTATGGTTTTTTGGCACTGTGAGCCCGAATGTGATAATTCAGACTGGAGGAATGCGTAAATGCTTTCCCACATTCCTTGCACTCAAATGGCTTCTCTCCAGTGTGAATCCTCAGATGTTTACTAAGATTTGAGGAAATAGCAAATGCTTTCCCACATTTGACACATTCAAAAGGCTTCTCCCCAGTGTGAGTTCTCATGTGTTCATTAAGGCGGGAGGATCTGACAAAGGCTTTCCCACACTCTTTACACTCATAGGGCCTCTCTCCAGTGTGGATGCGGATATGCTTGGTGAGGTTTGAGTTCTGAATGAAGGCTTTCCCACAATCCTTACATTTGAAGGGTTTTATCCCAGTGTGAATTCTAACGTGATCACGAAGGCACAAGGAGGTTCTAAAGGATTTCCCACACACCTTACATTCAAAGGGCTTCTCCACAGTGTGATTTTTCACATGTTCAGTCAATTGAGAAGATGTTGTAAAGAGAGTCCCACATTCCTTACATTCATAGGGGTTGCCTCCACTGTGGGCTCCCATGTGAATATTAAGGTAGGCAGAATATCTGAAGCCATTTCCACATTCCTTACTCTTATAGGGTTTTTCTGCATTGTGAGTTTGCATCAGCTCAGAAAGGCTGTTGGAGTGAAAAAAATCCATCCCACATTCCTTCAGTTCATGCACATGGTTTGCACCGTGTACTCTGCTGTCAGTCTGAAGATCTGACTGATCAACAAATGCTTCCCCATAGTCACTGCCTTCAAAGGCTTTGTCCTGAGTGCACCTTCTTGGGTAAAGGACAGTTGGATGTTGGCTGAAGTTTGGCTCACACTGATTTGACATCGAAAGTTTTTCTCCGGTAGAGATTTCCTTGTGTACAGAAAGGATGTCTATTCCATATTGATCACACTCAGAAGTGCTCCCTGTATTTTGAGTTCCCATATGTGACTTTAGGCATGCCTCTCCACTGATGAAGTCTCCACAAGGCTTATAATCACAGAGTTCTACTCCACTGTGGCTGCCTGCCTGTTGATGAAAAAGGATAAATACTGATTAAAAGATTTTTGAGTGTCATTAAAAGACTCCATGCATCCAAAGACAGAAACATTATGATTATCTCAGTGTGACCATTTGCATTGCATATATACAGCTCCTGTTCAGTTGATTTATTGTTTGAGTCTTGCTATATTGCCCAGGCTGGCTTCAAACTCCTGGACTCAGGCAATTCTCCCTTCTCAGACTCCCAAGAACTAGGACTATAGGCATTGTTATAAAGATGTCCCCCCAAAAGCCTCATGTGGTCATAGGTGCAGAGTTACGGAAGTGTCTGGATCTAGGGTGTATGATGCTGGGATTAAGGGTGTGATACTGGAATTAAGGGTGTGTATTTAACTACATTAGCCCACTGATTGCTTTTGCATAATTCTGGGGGTGGATAATGGGGAGGCCCACCCTGGGTGTGGGTGGCACCCCAAAGGCATGTAGCCTGGAAGGAATAAAAGGTAGAGGCAGGCTGGTGCTGCTGCTTCACTACATTGCTGCTTTGCTACCTTCTGCCTGCCTTGAACAGTTTCTCCTTCATGATTCCCCTCTGCTATGTCACTGTGCCTTGGAGCCAGCCAACTATGAACTCAAAACTTCTGCAAATTGTGAGCTACATAAACCTTTCCTCCCTTGACTTGTGGGTATCAGGTATTTTGTCCTGGCAACAAAGAAAAGAAAAGTAAGGCAGGCACAAGTCACCACATCTGCTTTGTTCATTTCTTCGCAGTACAATGATGAAAGGCTTTGCTAGGAGCTCTACCTACTTTGATTATTAAAAAATCTCTATAGGGTTTCCAAAAAATCTTTTAAGAACTACCTGGTTACATATCTGGGAATATGTATTTGTGGAAACTCACAACAACCTTAAAGCTTTGGGGCTTTTCCAAATCACCATATTCCAGGCTTCCCTCCAAAACTGCTTCTCTCTCTCTCCTAGGTCGAGGCAACTTCTCTCAAATGTCTCTCAGGCTTCTGATTTTCTTTAACAGAATTCTGAATCTTTTCTGAATGTGGAAAATAAAAATCCCTGTGTCTTGGCATCGTGACACTGACTTTTAAGCACAGCACTCAGGAGACTGAGGCAGGAGGAGCCCCATGAGTTCCAAGCCAGCCTTGGCTACATAGTGAGTTCAAGAGCAGCCCGTATTACACTGAGACTCTGTCTCCAAAAATTAATTAATTAATTAATTAAAAAGGAGGGGAGAGGAGGGGAAGGGAAGAAGAGGGGGAAAGTGAACTTACCATGAATATCTCCCTAGAAGTTTGTCCCCTCAGAAAATCTTGCTGAAATGCTGACCCTTTGCTTTTAAGTCCCACTTTCCATTCTGTAGTCAAAGAGAAAAAGAAATGTAAGGTTTTGAATGCAGAGAGATGGCAGTACAAGGAGGAGGTGAAAATGATAGCGAGCATTTCTGTATTCAAATTAAACACGGCTTTAAAAAGGGAAGCACCAAGATAGGCATAGTGGCAAAAGCCTCTACTCCCAGCACTTGGGAGGCTGAGGCAAGAGGATCACCATGAGTTCAAGGCCAGCCTGGGCTACATAGTGAGTTCAAGTCCAGCCTGAACTTCATACACCCTGTTTCGAAAAGCAAAAAACAAACACACAAAAAAAGCAGCAGCAGCAAAGATAACGACACAGGGTCAAAATTGTAGATGCTTTATAAAAAAAATAGATTCTATGAAAACTGAAACTGATAGGAAAGATGAAGAACATTACCATGGAAGGAAATGGAAAAACAGGACAAGAGACATACATCAAAACAATAAGCCTAAAGAAGGAACACAACGACCTATATTGTGAGATCACAGGGAAGAGCAGACAGAAAGTAAAAGGATACGCAAGGTTGAAGTCTTCTTAACTTCTGAGGAAAATGACCTGGAGCCTCTGAGATTAAAGGTTTCCTCACTATAAACAGTGAACGTGCTGCACAGCGTTTTCTCCAGGAGCACTCACCTTGAAGAGCTCTTCCCTCCCCTGCCCTTAACTCTTCTTGTTCCAACCAAAGGATGAGGCTGGGTTTCAGGAGCTCACATCCTGTGGGGGGAGAAAGAGACATTCACAGAGTGGAAGAGATGATGGGCCTTCCCCAACTTCGGGAAATAATACTTCTGATAAAAGTAATGAAATAATTTTAAGATACATGCAAATATCCCCTCTGCCTTCCCCAAAAATACTGGTGTCTCTGACCACTGAAACGTAAACCCAGGTTTATGTTCACTTTTACAAAACAGTAAAACTTTTATCTGAATAGAAAATAAAGTACATAAAACAGAAAACTTCATTTTCATGGGGGAAATGACTATACCTGTGAATTTCTTTGTGTGTGTGTGTGTGTGTGTGTGTGTGTGTGTGTGTGTGTGGTGCTAGGAATGGACCCAAGGCCTTGACCTGCTAGGACAGTGATCTACCTCTGAGCTATATGCCCAGTCTGTACAGCTGTGACTCTGAAACATGACAGTGCCTCAGATCCACCTGGAGAGCTTGCATAACACAGACGGCAGGGCCCCATCACTATGCCAAAGATGGAGACGGAATGTACACATCAAACGGTGATAGCGATGCGATGTTCTTGATTTCAGACCACAGTTTTTTGGGGTTTTTTTTGGTTTTTTTTTTTTTTGTGTGGGTACCGGGGGTCGACCTCAGGACCTCGCGCACCAGCAGGCGCCCATGCCACTGAGCGATATCACCAGCCCTTTTTTCATATGTGGGTTCCGGGAGTTGAACTCGGGCCCTCGTGTTTGCCAGGCAGGCACTTACGCCGCTGAGCCATCTCACTGGCCCTCAGACCACATTTTGAAAACCACGAATGTAGACTAAAGCCTATCATGGCAGAGGCTATATCTCTGTTATTTCTCACCACATCCACAGTTGATCTCAATGATCCTGCAACACGGCATAACCTGTTCCCAAGAGGCTACAAGGCCTGACGGCAGTCTTACCCACAGAGGCCAGGTTCTGGAAGTTCTCCAGCATCACGTCACTGTACAGCTTTCTCTGCGTGGGGTCCAGTGAAGTCCACTCCTCCAGGGTGAAGTCCACAGCCACATCCTCAAAGATCACTGACTCCTGTATCATCACACACAGGCTGCTTTGAGCCAAGTAACACGTCCACCCACGTTCACAGGAGAATGAGGAAGTGACACCAATGGCTGTAGAGAGTTCTGAGGTCCCCCACTGTCTACCCCAGGGTTCCATGATGTGAGAGACTCTTCCCCCTGTCCACACTCATTCACTGTGACCTCCTCTGGTGACACGCCTTTAACCGCCCTTCTTACACATGATCTTATCACAGTGCAACCGGGCTAGATGTGCATCTTATTTTCCCCCTATGACACCACACACTTGACACATGGCAGATGCCTGATAAGTGTGAGGAATTAATAAATTCTTGAGTCGAAATACACTGTCACATCCGTCACCACATGCCAGAAGGCCCAGCAACATCAGAAACATGCAGTCAGCAGCATGAGGGAAGATTGGTTAGTAAAGGTGAAATACTGCGGAGGTGTTAAAAGTAATCCCTCACCAGTGTAAGTGGCTCCTCCCCCTGCGGAAACTGAACTAGGGACTCAGTCCTTGAGTGAAGCTTTAAGAAGGTCAAAGGTCTGGGAAGCCGGGTGTGGTGGGGCACACCTGTAGTCCTTGCTACTCCCGTGGCAAAGGTAGGAGGAAAGATTTGAGTCCAGGAGTTCAAGACCAGCCTGGGAAAAACAGCAAGACCCTGTTTCTTTAAAATATAGGCAGATAGGTAGATGGGGGCACAGAGAGAGAGAGAGAGAGAGAGATGCTGAGTGTGGTGGCACAGGTCCATAAACACAGCACTTGGAGGCTGAGGCAGGAAGATCATCATGAGTTCAAGGCCACCCTGGGCTACACAGTGTCTTCAATGTCAGTGTGAACTATATACCAAAACCGTGTCTCAGATAAAATAATAATAGATGATACAATACCCTATTATTTCATAAACAGACACACAGATGGATGGATGAATAGATAGATGATAGAGAGAGAGAGAGATAGATGCATGCATGCTCTGGAAATGATTCAGAATAGAAGGAAGTATGTCCCCTAAGTGGATGCAAGTTTATGATTCTGCAGATCTATGTCAGCATACCTGGTACCAATTTGAAAGACAGTCAGTCATCATCTTTTCAGACTTTGCCTTTTCTTCATGAAGGTAGACTGGATCTGTCTAAAAGAGACTTCATGGAAGAGAAAGAAGACATGAGAACCCAGAGTGGACCATACGTCCCACATTCACACGCCTGGAAGTTATTCCATCCTACTTCAAAATTCCCATATTAGGCTGAGGACAGAGCCTAGTAGTACATCACCTGCCCAGCATACAGGAGGCCCTGGTTTCAATCTCCAGAACCATAAAACAAACAAAAACAAAAAAATCCCCCACAAATACATGTTACTCTCGTGAGATGCCAGGGCAGCTGCCTCGCATAGTGCCAGGAAAGGAGACTGTGTGTCATGCTGGCCACCAGGAAAAAGGTCACAGTCTCATGATACATTAGGAAAGTTAAGCCCCGGGTAAATATGCCTCTATGTCCATGGAGATAAAAGCTCATGAAACCAAGTTAGCTGCCACCCAAAACACCCACGAGAGCGCTCACTCCTGCGCATCCTAACTGAACCAGCAGCCCGGCTGCCTGCGCCCAGGCCTCTAGGATCCATACTGTGCTTTAGGCAGAACCTAAGGCAGAGTCTCGGGAAGATCACGATGGACTCGCCATGGGAGGAAACAATGGCTACCACCTTCCCCGTGAGGCCGATGGCGCTGTGCGCTTGAACATGCCTTTCCCTGACCCGAGGTCACTTCAGGACAGCCTCGGAAGCTCCGTGGAAGTGGCAGTCCCCATTCCTCTTCATTCAAGGTCGAGTCCTGTTCACAGCAGCATCAATTAACACCATCAGTTACTAATAAACCAACATCAATATACAGATGATGTAAGTGACAATCACTAAAACTGACAGTCATACTAGAAACATCAGTCACCATTTACAGCGAACTAGAGGGGGTCGAAAGTTGCACTAGGAGCTGTATGGACACAAGTTCACTTAACACGTGCCCAAGGCTTCAACCACCGGTGGACCATGGATGACTGGCCCATCAGGCAGCCTGTACCACCCAATGGGATGGTTCCACGTCACCCAATGTGATAGTCATGCACGTGCCACCAGTGGTTCTGAGCCACCTGGCCACAAGACATATGAATGACAGCCCCTTAATCACTATAATGACCCTTTATCAGAGATGTTATTATGCCTAATGGGTACTGGAAAAGCCTAGATTGAGATCACTAGTAATCAGCCCAATTTTACCCAGTTAGGAGGTAATGAATGAGGATTTCAACACAAGTATATTTGTTGCTAACACCTCATCTACTGTGGTGGCTGTTACAGGACAAATATTCCTTATCCAGTGCCTGGTCTACAGTTTATTTGTAAGTAGAGGATTCTATCTTTGAAATGGTTTGTGATTTAAAAAAAAAAAAAAAGTGCTTCAGTTTTCAGAGATTTTCATGTTCTAGAATATCTGCATAAACTTTACCTGGCTCACCCATGCGTACAAAAAGCTTTGGACAGCCGGGCGTGGTGGCACATGTCTGTAATCCCACAACTCTAGAGGATGAGGCAGGAAGATTGCCATGAGTTCAAGGGCAGCCGGGCTACAGAGTGAACTCAAGACCAGCCTCAACTACACGGTGAAACCTTATCTTAAAAAAAAAAAAAAAAACAATAAGTTTTGCACTTTGGAACATTTCAGATTTCAGATTTGCAGATTACGTATGCTCAACCTATACTTCTCACTTCGACCAGATGTCAGTTTAGACCTGAATTATATAACAGTGTGGTCGCTAGGCACATGTATTACCGAAGCGAGGTGATAGCTGAGACCTTTTCTAAAAACAAAAGAAAGAAAAACAAGAGTAAGGACAGACCATGGGACATCAAGTAGCAGGTGGCCTGAGCCTCCCGCCATGAACTGGGTGGTATCAGACCCACCAAGCTGTAAATTAGGAAACCAGCAACAGCAATCCATCATCAAATAGAGATGGCATAAAAGTTGCTGAGCTTAGCCAGGTCCAGGAAAGGTAAGTACACAGCGTATACAACTAAGCCAAAGGCAAACACCAGGGGAGGTGTTGATCAGCTGGTTTGATTAATGCCAAATTGCCAAACAAAAATTAATCCCAGCATACAAATGAAACGAGGATGAAGTACACGAACACTAAGTGTTTCTATGAGGCACAGAAGGGGTTAGCAAAGGATCAGAAGTTTCAGCCCAGCTTGACCAACTTAGTGAGACCCTGTCTCACAATAAAAAATAAAAAGCACCAGTGATGCAGCTCAGTGCAAAGGCACTGGTTTCAATCACAAGTACAACACCACCACCAAAAAAAAAAAAAAAGGAAGAAAAAAAAAAGGTAGTAAAGCATGGATATCAACTACAACCTAAATACCCTTTACAGAAAGAAGAAATGTAGCAGTTTTGTCTCTTTTCTCTTTGCTTGGTAAATGTATGGGTTTCATCATACGCATGCGTTTATTTACATAAACTAACCATGCAGTCCTAACTCCTTCCCACTCTGTTTTACATGTCATTAGCAGCTAAATTTATAATTCTGTCTTTGGGTGACAATATTTGTTAGGAATGTGACTAAGAGGGGAGGCACCAAGATGGTGCAGCAGTGAGCAGCAGAGAAAGAGCCTCCCTGAGTGCTGCTGTCCAGACGCTGGAATACAGCAACAAGAGGAAGACAGGAGGGAGGGAGGTGAGGCCCTGCACCCAGGAAGGAGCTGAGGCATGACTTAAAGCCCAGAGAGTGAAGAAACTTCAATGAAGAGGACAAGGTAGCCAGTGGCGCCTTCACCCTGAGGTGGGACTCACTGTTTGAGAGGAACGATTCAAACCTGAGGACCACAGTGACTGCCAGACACTCCAGAAGCCACCACGAAGAGATGGAGAGACGAAGAGACGCAGCAGTGGAGGGAGGCAGTGAACATGAAGGACTGCACTAGCTGGCAGCCGAGTGCTGAAGGATCAGTTGTCCCGCCCGAGAGTGCAACTGGCCAGGAGTCATTGTGGAGAGGACCAGCTGGGCTCAGAACTCAGCTGGGCTCAGGCCCGAGGAAGGTGCGCTGAGGGCTGCAGGCCGAATGAATCTGCTCTCGGCCAGAAGGTGCAGGCTCGCTGAGGTTATCCACTACCCCGCCAAAAAGCTACTGCTGGCTTCCTGGGATAGATCTGCACAGATCGGGGCTCTGTCCCCACACACTGTCTACGAGTGAAAGCAGAGACAAACCTCGAAGTGGACTTTTTTTTTCCTCATTTGTTTTTTGTTGTGGGGGTGGTGATTTTGCTTTTGTTTTTATTTTTGTTTTCTCCTTCATTGTCTGATATTTTTATGAGTGTCAACATGGTTTCTAGCCTCTTTGTGGTTGTGGTTCTGTTCTGTTCTTTTTTTATCTCTTCCTTCTCTCTTTACCTCCAGTCTTCTGCACCACTTTCCCAAAGTTAGCATGATCCCCCTTTGTCCTCCTGCCTTCTAATCTCTTCCTCTTCTTCTCCCTCTCTATTTTCTCCCTAACCCCATTTAAATTTTAACCCAGGAGGGTAAAATTGACATATTAAGGACTTACATACTACATATAATTTTCTGGTCTGTTTTAGATTTTGGTATATAACTAAAAATCTAGTTCATACAGTTAAAGTTGGCAAATTAATGGTTACCACAGTTTGTCATTTTCTAGGCTGTCATTGTACTGTACTGCTAATGGTACCACTTTAGCCAAAAGTGACATAATTGTTCGAACAGCTATTCTTCCTGGCATTCCAAGACTGAAATTGACTAAGGGTCACAGAATATACTGTGCCATAGTGCCAAGAAAGCAGGGGCTGGGCCAAACAGGCAGCAACTTCTCATCCCCAACAAACTGAAGAGGTATGATCTTGCAACAGACTCAAAACCCAAAAACCAGTTACACCTGGAGGATACCACAGAGTAGTAGTCATTTCCCATGGGTTCTAAATACTAACAATAAAGCAACCCACCAAAGGCAATTTACAAGCATCACCCCAGGAATTAAACCTAAAAAAGAAAAGAAAATGAGAAGACACTTAAACAAGATGCAACCCCAGACACCCAGTTCAACAAAGGCACACCCAGAGGGCAATGAGGTGGGACAATCCAAAAGCCATCCATCTGGCCTCTCTGAAGTGATAACAACAAAGCAACTGAATGAGGCTCTAGGAAAAATCAAATCAGAAATAATTTCTCAGATAACCGCAGAGACAGTGTTCACAATAAAGACCATGCTTAGGGACTCTAGAGCAGATACACACAGAAAAAATAGAGGAGCTTAAGATAAATATGGAAGCCATGAATGCTCAGCATACAAAAGAAATGGAATCCATAAGGCAGATTCAGACAGATATCCAGGAGACTAAACATTCCATTGAAAGTATTTACAGCAGATTAAGCCAATGTGAGGACAGGATCTCAGATATAGAAGACAGGCTGTGGTTAGCGATCATGAAAAGAAAGATTTCTTGAAAATAGCAAGGGACCATGAGCAATAAATCTAACAGCTGATAGATGAGGCAAAGAAGAATAACTTTAAGATTGATTAGAGTCAATGAAAAAGCAGGAGATAGCACAAATGATATAGAAAACACTATTCAAAGATGTCATGGCAGAAAATTTCCCCGGTAGGGAAAAAGAATTTGACATGGAGATAACTGAGGCATATAGAACTCCAATTAGCCATGGTGAAAAAAATATATATATACAGCTAGTCATATCATTATCAAGATTGCAGAAATTCAACACAATAGAATCCTTTTTTTTTTTTTTTTTTTTTTTGTGGGTACCGTGGGTCAACCTCAGGACCTCGTGTGCCAGCAGGCGCCCGTGCCGCTGAGCGATATCACCAGCCCTTTTTATCATATGTGGGTTCCGGGAGTCGAACTCGGGCCCTCGCACTTGCCAGGCAGGTGCTTATGCCACTGAGCCACCTCACCGGCCCTCCCTAACAGCTTTTAAGATTCTATTCTTGGGCCGGTGAGATGGCTCAGTGGCATAAGCACCTGCCTGGCAAGCGCGAGGGCCCGAGTTCGACTCCCGGAACCCACATATGAAAAAAAGGGCTGGTGATATCGCTCAGCGGCACGGGTGCCTGCTGGCGCACGAGGTCCTGAGGTCGACCCCCGGTACCCACAGAAAAAAAAAAAAGCTGTTAGGGAAAAGAAACAAATCACATATAAAGGAAAGACCATTAGAATTACAGCTGACTTCTCAACACAAACCCTCAAGTCAAGGAGAGCTTGGACTGAAGTATTTCAATACTTCAGGAAATACAGGAAAACAACCTTCAACCCAGAATGATGTACCCTACAAAACTATCTTTCAAAACTGGTGGAGAAATAAGATACTTCCATGACAAAGATCACCTGAGGAAATTTATGACCACCAAACCAGCACTCCAAAATCTCTTGAGGGACAATCTAGAAAGAGATAACAAGGTCTACAACTCTGTGAACCCCAACAGAAGGAATCCACCAGGCAAGGCAAACAATTAAACAGAGGGAGGGAAAAAAAAGGGGGGAGCCAACAGGAAAATAAAATGACAAGGATAAGTCAATACATATCAGTTATAACCATCAATGTTAATGGTCTCATTTCACCAAAAAAAGACACAGACTGGCAGAATGGATCAAGAAGCAAGATCCAACAATATGCTGCATACAAGAAACACATTTAATTTGAAAAGAAATTCATAGACTGAAAGTCAAAGGATGGAAAACAATACTCCATGCAACAGGAACCCAGAAAAAAGCAGGGGTAACTATTCTATTTGCAGACAAAGTGAATTTCAAGCCAAGACTGGTTAAGAGAGATAAAGAAGGTCACTATATCCTTGTAAAGGGAACAATCCAAGAGGAAAAGATAACAATCATAAATATATATGCACCAAATACCAGTACACCCAACTATATAAAACAAATATTAATGGGCATGCAAAATCAAATCAGCACTTATACAATTTTATTGAGGGATCTCAATACCCCACTGTCACAAAAAGACAGACCAAATTCAACAATGAAATATTAGAACTGAACCAAACTTTTGAACAAATGGACTTAGTAGATGTCTACAGAGTGTTCCACCCCACAACATCACAATACACATTTTTCTCAGTTGCACATGAGATGTTCCCCGAAACAGACCACATACTAGCTCATAGAACATGACTAAGTAAATGCAAAGGAACTGCATTTGTCCCATGCATATTATCAGACCATAGTGCAAGGAAATTGGAAATCAGTGGCAAAAGAAACCACAAGAACTTCATAAACACATGGAAATTAAATAGCACCCTCCTGAAAAACCAATGTGTCAAAGAAAATTAAAGAAGAGATTGCACACTTTCTACAATTAAATGGTAGTGACAATATAACATACTGGAATTTACGGGACACAATGAAATCAGTCCTAAGAGGGAAATTTATAGCAGTGAATACCCATATCAGGAAAACAGAGCAAGTCCAAATAAACAACTTAATGGTGAACCTCAAACTTCTAGAAAAAGAAGAGCAAGCTAAGCCAAAAGCTTGTATGACGGAGGAAATTATAAAGATCAGAGCAGAAATTAACACATTGGAGACTAAGAAAACAACACAAAGAATCATCGAATAAAAGAGTTGGTTCTTTGAAAGATTAAATACAATCGACAAACCCTTATCTAACCTTATCAACAAAAGGAAAGAAAGAAAACAATGAAATCCATGCAATTAGGAATGAAAAGGGTGAAATCACAACGGACCCTGCAGAAATCCAGAAGATCATTGACACCTACTTGGAAAACTTGTATTCTAATAAGATGGAAAATGCAGAAGAAATGGACAGATTCCTAGATACATATGAATTACCAAAGCTGAATCGAGAAGATAGAAAAATCCTAAATAAACCAATATCAATCAATGAAATCAAAGATGTAATTAAAAACCTACTAAGGAAGAAAAGCCCAAACCCTGATAGATTCACTGCTGAATTCTACAAGACATTTAGAAAAGACCTAACACCACTACTTCTCAAACTCTTTAATGAAATTGAAAGGGAAGCAATACTCCCAAATTCATTCCTGGAAGCAAGCATTACCCTGATACCAAAACCAGAAAAGGACACAACTAAGAAAGCAAACTACAGGCCAATCTCCCTAATGAACATAGATGCAAAAATCCTCAATAAGATCCTGGGAAACAGAATTCAGCAAATCATCAAGATTATACACCATGACCAAACGGGATTCATCCCAGGGATGCAGGGATGGTTCAACGTATGTAAATCAAAAAATGTAATACACCATATTAACAGAGCCAAGAACAAAAATCATATGAGCATATCAATAGATGCACAAAAAGCTTTTGACAAAGTCCAGCACCCATTCATGATAAAAACCCTACAGAAAATAGGAATAGATGGTCTTTATCTCTATCTGATAAAAGCCATCTATGACAAACCAACAGCGAACATCATACTACATGGACAAAAACTGAAAGCTTTCACTCTAAAATCAGGAACAAGACAAGGATGAACACTATCTCCACTCATATTCGATACAGTCCTAGAAACTTCAGCCAGAGCAATTAGGCAACAGAAAGAAATAAAACAAATAAGGATAGGAAAGGAAGAAGTTAAATTATCATTATTTGCAGATGACATGATACTCTACATACAAGACTCCAAAAACTCCACTAAAAAACTACTAGATTTAATAAGCAAATTCAGTAGCATAGCTGGATACAAACTCAACACTCAAAAATCAATAGCCTTCCTGTACACAAATAACAAACTCACTGAAAGAGAAATTAGGGTAGCAACACCTTTCACAATAGCATCCAAAAAAATGAAATACCTAGAAACCAATCTAACAAAGGATGTAAAAGACCTCTACATTGAAAACTACAGTACTCTGAAAAAGGAGATTGAAGAGGAGATCAGAAAATGGAAAGATTTCCCTTGTTCTTGGGTAGGAAGAACCAATATAGTGAAAATGCCCATAGTTCCAAAATTGTTATACAGATTTAATGCAATTCTGATCAAAATTATAACTGGATTTTGGGGGGCTACAGCTGACCTGCTATTTGGAGGGGGGTCTGTTGGAAAGGCGGGTCACGTCACTGTGGCTCACAAAGGTTTCTCTCCCTCCCTGGCTGCTCCCTTGATCTCGCTCTGCTTCCTGGTCGCCAAGCCTTGAGCAGCTCTCCCCTGCCCAAGCCTTCCAGCGCACTGGGGACTGAGAACGTGAGCCAAAATAAACCTCTCCTCCTCTTCATTTGCGGGATTTTGTCCCAGCAATGAGGGACATGGTTAAGACAGTAAGTACAAAAACTGTGTCTGCTCTTTCATGTGTTTGTGGTGCTGTCTCCCCTGGGTCTCCCCTGGCCAACACGCCAGAAGGGAACTCTCCTCCCTGACCAGGCTGGAATTCACAGGCGCTTTCTGGTGAGAGACCTCCAGACCAAAATGGAATGAAATACAACTGGTGTTCGGGAGCAGGCAGGGTGAGTGGTCACACCCATGAGCAACATGACAAAATGCACCTCAACTGCTCTTGGCGTCCCCCAGGCCCTCCATGCAGCAGGCACCATTGGGGATGCTCCCTGCTAGCTCCAGATTACTTCATGGCTGAAGACAGACAGAGCAAGGCAGAAAAACTGAAGGGTTAATGAGATTTTAAGTTAACATTTAAAATGCACCAATTGCCAGGCATGGCAGTGCACGCCTGTAATCCCAGCACTCGGGAGACTGAGGCAGGAGGATCACCACAAGTTTGAGGTAGCCTGGGCTACGCAGTAAATTCAAGGCCAGCCTGGAATACATAGTAAGAACCTGTCTCAAAAAACAAAAAAATTAAATAAATTAATAAATAAATAAACAAATAAACTAAGACTTGAAACAAGTTGTCCTGAGAAAATGGGACCCCATGGGCACCATGAAAAAGCAGTTCCTATAGCCTAATCCAAATTAAAACAGGGCCTCAAGAATTAAAACTTCTATGAAACTCAGTTCAGGAAGGGGTGATTATCTCCACTGCTTCACATCTGTCAGCCTAATTTTTCTGTTTTTAAGTCTGAAAATAAAAGTACCCTCTGATGGATTCCTACAGTGTTAATATGGTGGATCCCAACCATCAAGACCTTTATAACCCATCACTGAAATGACCAATTCTATCCATTCAACACCCAGGCAATACTGGGCTTTTTTTATAAATCTGGTTAACACGTCCTGTTCAGGGCCGATTTCAACACCTCTCAGTGCAGTGTGTTTCCACACAACAAACGCTTTCCCGGCCCCAACAGATCTCTTACCCTGCCCTGTCCCTTTCTGACAGCATCTTCAACAGGGGCACAGGGTGACACTGCACCGAGGGGGACTCGACCAACACTCACGAGGGATGTAGAACTGCTGCGCATCCCAGTATGTCTCAGGTTCCAGTGACCACACATTCCTCATTGAGAATTTTACATCCAAACTAAAACCAACCAGCCCTCCGGTCAGTGCCTGCCAAGAGAAACCTCCGTGACAGAGGCTCTGGTGGTGCCTTCTAAAGGCTCTGGGAATTAGAGGCCCTCATAGACCTGAGCCTGTGACCATCCGTATCAGGCCAGCCTGGAATACACAGAAAGCACCTGTCTCAAAAGACAAAAATTAAATAAATAAATAAATAAATAAGCAAATAAACTAATACTTGGACAAGTTGTCCTGAGAAAATGAGACCCCCATGGGCCCCATAAAAAAGCATTTCCTATAGCCCAGCTCTACATGATGCTTGGTCACAGAAACGACTCCCCATGAGTTTGGCAATGCTACAGAGGCCTCCTTAACACAACATTGGAGCCAGGCATGCTGGTGCATGCCTATAATCCAGGCACTAGGGAGGCTGAGGCAGGAGGATCACTTTGAATTCAAGGCCAGCCTGAACTACATGTGAAATCCTGTTTCATAAAACCAAAAACAAAAAAAAGAAAAAAAAAAAAAAAATCAAGCAGCCTTGAAAACGTACCATGAGGTTTTAGGGGATGGTGGGTGTTCTCATAAGTTTAAGCTGCAAGAGGCAGGTTACTAACTGGGTCGGTGCTCAGAGATCCATTCAAAAGGTTGGCCGTAAATGTGTCCAAGTTCGGGTTTGCCAAGGCGTTCCAGCCCCATTTTAAGTGCCCTGAACCAATGCTACTCCATGCCAATTTTCTTCCTTGCCAAAGGTTAAACAGGAAAAAAAAAATTACTCATGTACAACGGCACATGCCTGTAATCCCAGCCACTCAGGAGGCTGAGGCAGGAGGATCACAAGTTAAAGGACACCCTGGGCAAGTTAGCAAGACCCTGGATCAAAATAATAAGGTTCTGGGGCTGCGGTGTAGCTCAGGGGTAGAGCTCTTGCATAGCATGTGCAAGGCCCTGGGTTCCACCCTCAGCATCGCAAAAAAAAAACAGAAAAATCCTCTGGCAAGCTCCTTTCTGACAAATACCCAAAACGTTAAAGCAACTCTCAGATCTTCACAAATACGTCAGGGCCATAACACAAAGACAGAACACCGCTTATTCCTGTAGCAGTCATGGGTATCGTTACTATAGCTCAACATCCCTTATGCTTACAGTTCCACCAGGGTTTCGAATGCAAGAAATGACGCTCCTGGCCACTTCCTACTCACTCATTATTGTGGTCTGGATCTAGAATATCCCCCAAGTTTCAAGTGTTCAGAAGCAGCTTTTGGAGGGTGGCTGGGTCACGAGGGCTCCGTGCTCATGGGTAGATTCGTCCACTGCCGAACGAGTAACTTAAGGTGCGGGTGGGACATAGGGTCTGCTAGAGGCGGCTCACTGGGGGTGACCTGCAAGGGCGAGTCTCCCTGCCCAGCTCCTCCCTTCACCCTCTGCTTCCTGGCCACCAGGACGTGAGCAGTCTCCCTCCCTCCAGACCCCCTCCATGCCATTTCAGCATTTCACCCGCCATGGACTGAAACTCCTGAAGCCACGGAGTGGCTGGGGAAGAATAAACCTCTTACCCTTTAAGTTGTAGTTGTGGGGTGTTTTGTCCCAGCAACAAGAAAGTGACCAAGACACCAATAACACCTACATCCTCTCCTGGACACTGAGGTGCTCGCAGACCCTGAGCCTGTCAACGTCCACATCTGGCTGGCTGCCCGTTACGCACTGGCACCAGAAATATTTCTAATTTTGAAATATTTGCATAGACTTTACCAGAAGGTCATCTCTCATCCAAAATAATGCATAGAAGTTTTGGATTTCGGTCCATTTTGGATTTCACATTCTCAGATTAGGGACGCTCATCCTGTAATAACCAAGACACATGTTTTACTTCTTAAAACACACAATGACAGGCTCTCAGAAAAGGTATTGGAGATGGCCATGCTGGTGAGCACCTGTACTCCAGCACTCAGGAGGCAGTGGGAGGGGTCACCAAGCCCAGGGCTTCACAAGCAGGCTGGGCAACACGGTGAGACTCCATCTCAAAAAGCAGGCACTGTGCAGCAGACGTGATGGTGCACACCCGTAACATAAACACTCAGGAGGCTGAGGCAGAGGATCACCCTGAGTTCTAGGCTATGCAGTGATTTCAAGGTCAGCCTGAACTACATAGTGAGACCCTGTCTCAAAAAAACACTGGTCCTTGTGGGTAGGGAGCAATTTTGAAAATGGAGGGTAGCCATGCCTGGTGGCAGATGCCTGTAATCCCAGCACTCAGGAGGCTGAGGCAGGAGCATTGCTATGAGTTTGAGGCCAGCATGGGCCACAAAGCAAAACCAAAAAAAAAAAACAAAACATCCTTGGTTAAATGATGCTATTCCTTTGCAGACAGTATCCCCACCATTCACAGTACAGTTCAAACATGATGCAGGCAGGGAATGTCAGATACGTTTCATACAGTTTCTGCCTTGGTGACGTTTTTCGGTCCAACATGAGGTATTTGGAATTCAGTCATACACCGTTACCTTTGGCCTGATTAAAACTTCCCCTCCCTGTGGGTTTTTCCTGCGTAGCCCTCTTGTTCCCCATCCCACTGCTGAAAAACCAAACACAACCACAGCTGCAGAGCACGAGTCAGGTGAGGAAGTTCTTCCCTTCAGGAGTGCTTCTTTAACCTGGCCTATCCAAGGTCCCCTCCACAAAGCCCAAGGAGTAGCCACAGGTCCTCATGAATTGTGTCACAGGCTGGCCTCAAACTCATGGCAATCATCCTGCCTCAGCCTCCCACGTGCAGGGATGACAGGTGTGTACCACCATGTCCAGCTCCAGGGCTCCCCTTTTCTCTCACAGATCTCTACTAAAAACCTTTTGTCGCTTCATGTGTTTTGTGGTGGTGTCTGCACTGTGTCTAGCCTGAACCTAAGTGTCCTTGTCAGAGTAGGACTGGAATTTACCGCCACTCTCACGGAGACCCCCAAGACCAAGGACAAGAAGGTCAAGAGGCTGCCAGGCGGCAGTGCAAGAGGAGGGGACCTTTACCTGCTGGACAAAACAGTGGCCACAGAGGGGCACAGTGTGGGTGTGGGGCCCCTGATCCCCTCTGCTGATGCCCATGCCTCACAGGAGGAGAAGGCCTGGCTCAGTCATGACCGTGTGGCCACTCTGACATGGACCACACAAACTCAAGGGACTCCCAATCGCAGAGGCCATTCTATGCATGTGCCAAAGGATGGGCGGCTTAGTTCCTTTCCAGGATGCCGGGTGCAAGTTAACTTAACTGCCCTGTGCTCCCATCGGTGCCCCAAGGCTTGTCCCCTAGGGGCTTCGGGTGGGGACACCAAGGTCCCCAGTCTTGCAACCTAAGTGGCCCCTTACTTGCCTCTGCAGATTTCCCAGCACCCTCGCTTTGAGCGCACCCTGGAGGAGTGTGTGTGTGTCAGGCTCTCTTGAGAACTTGTTCTCACTCTCCTTCTGCTTCGCCTACTCCCCATCAAAGACCGAAAAATAATACTGCCCTGTATTTCTAGACCCCCATCACTTTTAATCATTTATCAGCTTGGTTAGCCATTATCCTCCTCCACCAGTTTATAAGTTCCCTACGAGCAGAAAGACTTAAGTTTAATTTCCTTTCCTATGCCTTAACCAACACTCAAGCACTCCTCAGTTTGTATGAAATGCAAGAAATGGAGAAAATATTTAAATATACTAGAAGACTATAGATCTCAAATATTTAAAAAGTGTGACTTTCTGAATGAACATATACTTCCTCAAAAAGAAAACAGGAGAGCCAGGTGTGGCGGTGCAAGCCTGGCATTCTAGCAGTCGGGAGGCAGGGGCAGGAGGATCCCTGCAAGTTTGAGACTGACCTGGGGTACACAATGAGACCCTCCCCCAAAACAATAAAGAAAGAAGAGAAACGATAATGAGCGGAATGGGTTCAAAGAGACTGAAAGACATAAACAATGGCAATAGACAAAACATGAACACACTAACTGGGAATGGTGGTACACACTTGTAACCCCAGCACTCAGGAGACTGAGGCAGGAGGATCAGCACAAGCTCAAGGCCAGTATGGGCTACATAGTGAGTTCAAGAGCAGCCTGAGCTACATAATGAGACTCTGTCTCAAAAAGAAAACAACAAAACAAAAACAAAAACAAAAAACAGGAAGATACAGAATCAAACTCAAAAACAATCAGAACCATACTTTGGGAAAATGTGTAGAATATTACCTTTTCACATAGGCTACATGTTAATAATTTTTGATTTTCTTGATTCAAATAATACTATTGTGGTTTTAACAGCGCAATGTCTTTATAGGAGATGCATTACCAACCATTTAAAGCTCAAGTGTCATGCGGAAAATTTCCAAATTCCTTTTTTTTTTTTTTCTTTAATTTTTTTTTTTTGAGACGGGGTCTCACTATGTAGTTCATCCTAGACTTGAACTCACTGTGCAGCCCAGGCTGGCCTCAAACTCCTGGTGATCCTCCTGCTTCAGCCTGCAGAGTGCTGGGATTACAGGCCTGCATCACCGCACCGGGCTTTTTCTTTTCTTAAGGCAGTCTTGCTGTGCAGTCCAGGCTGGCCTTGAACTCCTGCCTTAGCCCAAGTTGCCTCAGAAATCACAATGCCCCTGCCTCAGCCTCCCCTGTGCTGGGATCACAGGCGTGCACCACCACACCAGGCTCTCCAAATTACTTTCTATCCAATAATTCGCCAAATAAAGTGTTTTTCTGGGAGTCAGTAAATGATACATTCAAATGTTAAAAAGTATTACTGCAATAAAATCCCTTCCTTCCTAGAAGTCCCTTTGGAATCTGTGGATTGGCACAAGGTCAAATGAAAAGAATGGCTGGGTACTCTTGTTTTATTTAGTAGGATGACTGGAAGTTTACACACCTCTTGTTGCTTGCCTTGTTTTCTGGTGCTGAGGATGGAACCTGGGGCTCATGCCTGCTAGGCAAGGGTTCACCATTGAGCTGCTCCCCCAACCCCCGTCTACACGTTTATACTCACAAGCAAAACATGCATACCCCCCACAAGTATCTGTATCGTTACACCTGAATGAAAAACAAACACCCGACCCGCAATGAGAAAAACAATTTCTGTAATGAAACGTTTGTTTGCAAAAACAGGAGGAAGACCGGGCCTGCTGGCATACGCCGGTCATCTCAGCACTCAAGAGGCTGATGCAGGAGAATCGCTGCAAGTCTGAGGCCAGCCTGGGCTACATAGCGAGACCCCGTCTCAAACAAACAGGAGAAAGAAGAGCTCTCAAGCCAGCTTTCTCCCAGTGCTCACCAGGACGCACCGGAATCGCCAGGTCCGAGAAGCCCGTGGTCACAGCGCTGGAGTCCAGGGAACGTGACTCGGGCGGAATTCCTCTCCTTAGGGAAAAAGTTCACAGACTGTACCGGAGCCTTTTGAAGACGCGAGGGCCGTTTCCCAACAGAGCCCGAGGAAGCGCGCTCTGGACACGACGGGAATTGGCTCCTCGCAGGACCCGTAGGGATGATGGCCGGCCTCTCGGATGACGCCGGAGGGCGCAAACCTAGCCAGAAGCCTGTGCCATATCTCCCCTCACCACCCCTTTTAGCACTAATTCCTCCACCTCGCCCGGGCTTACCAAAACTGGCTTAAAAACAGCAAGCAGAAACACCAAAAGGACACCCCGAATTTGGAGGCAGATTTATTTAACGTCAGACGGGCCCTCACAGGGAATCAACTGTCCCTCAAAATGTCAGCCACCCAAGGCTCAGGGAGGGAGGTTTTTATGGGGTTGGTTGCAAAGGGGAAGTACAGAGGCGGAGTACTTGGCTGTCTTTGATTGGTTTTTACAATACGCATCATAGTGATCAGCTATGCATCATTGGGACCAGCTGTTTCTAAGAAACAGAAGCAGCCAGAACTGGAACAGGAACTAATACCTGGGCAACTTAAAGTGTACAGGCTGGCGGGGGGGGGGGCGGCATTTTCTGCTACAAAACCAACCACAACTAAGGAAAAACGAACTTGACCGCCCAGAGCCAGCGCCTGAAAAGTGCGGTGAGCGGTAACGTCACTTCCGCTCTCGAGCCTTTCCGGAAGAACAGGGACGCCAGGCTCTGACTCTGACGCCTTGGACCGCTTTCAGGCACAGAAAGTCCAGTCTTCTCTGCTTGGGTGCAGATGGGCCCGGGAATGGAGTCACAGCCGGGGCTGGACGCAGATACAGGGCCAGAAGCCAAGCTTGAGACTGGAGCCAGGCATGGGGTGGTGGCTTGAAGTGGGATCACTCCCACGCGTGATTTCCTGGGTCGTGGAAGCCAATAGACGAGGCTGGAGGTGGTGACTCAGGCACTCGGTATTCACTGTTTTTTGTTGTGTTTTTTTTTGTTTGTTTGTTTTTTGTTTTTTTGCGGTGCTGGGGATTGCGATTGTACCCAAGGCTTATACTGAGCTACATACCCTGTCTTTTTCCTTTTTTTTATTTTTATTTTTTAGGGTCTCCAAAGTTGCTGGACTCAAGATTGCATCCTCCTGTTTGAGGCTTCCAGAGTATCTCAAAAACTTTCCTACTAATTTGCCATCCCTCTCCGTTCCTGAAGCCCTTAGAGTGATTCTCCCGTGTTGATAAACATGACAATACATGACATAGTCTCATTTTTATCTGTTGAATATGTCCAGTCTTTAGATCTTTATTTCCTTTTTCTCTAATACTGTAGTTCATTCCGTAGATTTTCAACGTGTCCTGTCCCTCCCCTCCTCCTGGTGCTGGCGATGGAACCAGAGCCTTATGCATGCTGGGCAAGCGCTCCACCGCTCAGCTACATCCCCAGCCCTGGATACTTTTGCATCCATACTTTTTTCCTCAAAAATGCATTTGTTTTCATTTCTCAGATCTCACCATAAATTCCAGGGCCTCCCATTGTTGTAAAATACCAGTGATATGTGGGAATGATTCTAAAAAGTTTCATCGTTTTGTTTTGTAGAATGGGGGATCCAACACAGAGCCTCACACATGCAAGGCAAATGCTCTACCACTGACCTCCGTACAAATATTTAACTTTTTATAGGGCCAAAGGAATTTATTTTAAAAAGTAATTTCTAGGCCGGTGAGATGGCTCAGCGGCGTAAGCGCCTGCCTTGCAAGCGCGAGGGCCCGAGTTTGACTCCCGGAACCCACATACGAAAAAGGGGCCGGTGATATCGCTCAGTGGCAGGGGTGCCTGTTGGCGCGCGAGGTCCTGAGGTCGTCCCCCTGGTACCCACAAAAAAAAAAAAAAAAGTAATTTCTACATGTCCTGCCTTACGTTAAAAGGTTCCCATAAACTATAGATTACATACAAATTTCCTAGTTTTCCCCTACTGTATATTAACACTTTTTAAGACATTTAAAACTTCCATCTACCTGGAATGTGTTTTGGCATGTGGTTCAGGGTAGTGCCATTCCTCTACAAAATGGTCAGTTGGGGCTGGGGGTGTCCTTCAGTGGTACTGCATTTGCCTTGCAGATGTGAAACATTGTCTTTCATTACCAGCACTGCAAAATTAAAAAACAAAATAATTCATATTTTTTAAAAATGGCCAATTATTGTAGTACCATATCTTGACAACATGTCCCTAACTTCCTGACTTAAATTTTCTCCTTTATTGAACAATAAACTCCAATATATCTGATTCAGTGTCTAGACTCTCTGTACCAATAATGCTTAGGTCAATATCATATTTTTTTATTCCAGTGGTTTTATGTCAACTTTAATATTTAGCATTACTTGGTTGCTCTACATGACTATACTATATGCTTGGTAGACATTGAACTTTCATGTTCCCTATCATGTAAGTACTACCATGATTTTCACTACCGTTTCATGTTGGTCCAGCTTTATTGAGATATAGTCCACATAAAACACAGTTCATCCACTTTTAGTGCATTCAGTGTCATGCAACCATCATAATTTTATAAGCTTTTCTTAACCCCAAAAGAACACTGTGGATGTCAAAACCCTCCATACCTCCTCCCTTGATCTCAAGGCAACCATAAATCTACTTTATATCTCTACAGATTTACCTTTTGTAGACATGTCACATGAGTAAAATCAAAGTGTTTTTTTCACTTAGCATGTTTTTCAGAGTTCATTTGTATTGTAACATGTCTTTCCCTTTTTATGGCTAAATGATGTTATTATTATATACCATGTCTTATTATACCATGTTTCATTTATTCATCAGTACATGGACATCTGGGCTGTCTTAATTTTTGAGATACAATGAGTAATTACAAAAACTGCAGAAACTGGTAGAAATTTGACTTCCTGGTCTGGTCCTGGTTGCATCCACCTTTGGCTAGCCACATCTCTACTCAAGAAACCTTCCCAGTAGAGAGCAACAGGATGAGATTGTGACATCACTTTCAGTGTCCCCCACTAGGTATTGACTGTAAAGTATTATGCGTAAAACTTTTGATTGACAATTTAGTATAATTGTGGATGGTTTCTGATTTTGTTTTTAGTTCTGTGGATTGTGTTTAAATAATTCAAAAGTATATTTCTGATGATGAGAGACTAAGTGGTGTCGCATAGGTTTCACTTTATTGAACGTGTACAACAGTCCCATGAAGTTTATAACACCAACCTTGTATAGCTTCAGGTGCTAGAATTAAAATTCATCTGTTATCACACACAAAAAAAGAAAAACATGGAAATGGAGCTTTTGTAAATGGGTAGGGGAATGATTGGAGGGAAAGGAGGGAAAAGCAACAAAAAAATAATTAAAATGTGTGTGTACATGTACAAATCCCCCATGATGAATGTGATCATTATGTACTGCAAATGCACTAATAAAAATTCACATATCTTTTGGTGCATACAAGTTTTTATTTATCTTGAGTATGTACCTAGAAGTCTGCAATTCCTGGGTCAGAAAGTAACTATGGAGCCGGGCATGTTAGTACACACCTGTCATCCCAGCACTCCAGAGGCTGAAGCAGGAGGACCACCATGAGACGGAAGCTTATCTACTATACCTTCTTCTAGTTTTTGGTCTTAGATTTAGGTCTTGACTGATTTTGAATTTTTGTGTGTAGTGTAAGGTAAGGTCCAACTTCATAATTTTGCTTATAGATATCCAGTTGTACAAGTACCATTTATTGAAAACATTTTTTTCTTTTTTAAACTTTTTATTAGTACATGTTTCCTATACATAATGATTTACATTCATCACGGGCAGCTGGTACATGGACATAACACATTCTAATTCCTTTTACATTCCCTTCTCCTCCCCTCCCTTCATCTCTTGGTCCCCTTCTGATTTGCAAAAAAATCTAAACACAAATCATTTCTGAATCATCAGTCTATGCTGTGGTTGACCAAACAAAATTTCTGTTAAATATTACTCACCCTTTGTTATTTCATAGAAATGGAGCATAGGCAATATGATTTCTATTCATTGGGTGCTTCCTTGTCTGCACTTTCTTTCAGAGATCTCTATATACTTAGAGAAGTGAATGAGATGCTATCATTTCCCTCCATTCACTATTTTTGAGCTGACAGGAAACAGAAAGTCCTAGTGGAGTCAGTTGGTAAAAATGCTTCCTAAATGCCTTGTGAATTGAAGTTCATTACTCAGAAAACTACATATGAAAAATAAGGATGTCTGTGTCTTGATTTTCATGAGTTTTCTATGGGACTTACTATTTTCCATTTAATAGGATTTTAAATATTATAAATATTATATTATCAAACAAAACTAGAGACACCAGATAGCCTTTTGGAGCATTTGTGTATCTTGAGTGAATGTGTGACACATCCCTGGAGGAGGATGTCATCAAGTTAATGTCATACATGTGCTCCTAGAGGAAGGTGGGTACAGCTAAGAGCTGTGCCAAGAAATTATAGAGACTTTTGATTAGGTCGGTTAGACCTATAAAAAATGAGCTCAAGGACTCATTAAACACAGCATAGCACAGCCCAAGGCACAAGCTTGCCAGCAGCCAGCAGTTTAAAGTGCAGGGCAGCCTTCATTCAACAAACCAGGGCAAGAGGAGACAGGTTCCTGGTGGGGGTGGTTGTTGTCTCGGTGCCCACTGTCTGCATCAAGGGCATAGGTACTGCAGAAACAGGGTGGACCCTGCGTTGGTGAGATTTCTATTGCTGGGACAAATACCTGACATACACGAAGTAAAGGTGGATAGAATTATTTTTTATTAAATTTACTGGTACAATTTAGAAATACATAATGATCATATTCATCATAGGAAATTTGTACCTGTATATGATATATCTTGATTCCTCTTTTTTTCCCCAATCCTCTCCTCTCCCTTCAAGCCTCTTCCCCGCATTTACAGAGCTTTGTTTCCATTTTATCTTTTATCTTTTTTTTTCTTTTCCCTTACTTCCTTTCTTCCTGCCCTTCCCTAGTTCCCCTTCCTTTTGAACAATTTCTTCATATTTGACAATACCTATTATACACTTTGACCCATATTTACACTTTTGGGTTCTCACAACAGAGAAACAATATGATATTTACATATGTAGGTCCAATTTATTTCACTTAAGAGTATTGTCTTAAGGTGGATATATTTACCTACATATATCTCAAGTTTATCCTTCTTTGTGGCTGAGTAGTACTCCATTGTATAAAACACATCTTTTTTTATCCATTCTTCATTTGATGAGCATTTGGGTTGTTTCCAAGATTTAGCTATTACAAACTATGCTTCTGTAAACATGGATGTACATATATCACTGTGGTATGATGTTTTTAATTCTTCCGGGAAGATACCCAAAAGGGGAATAGCTGGTTCAAATGGGACCTCTAGTACTAGTTTTTTTAAGAATCTCCACGTGATTTCCACAGTGGTTGCACCAGTCTATACTCCTACCCACAGTGGAGAACTGTTCCTTTTTCATCACAGCCCCTCCAGCATTTGTTACTGGTTGATTTCTTGATAATAGCCATTTGACCTGTGATACTGGACATTTTTTCATATACTTATTTGCCATTTGTATTTCTTCCTCTGAATATTCATTTCAGATGTCCATTTTTGGATTGGGTCTTTAAATTTGGGGGTCTGATTTCTTTCAATTCTTTATATGTTGTAGATATTAGCCCTTTGACTGAGGGACAACTGGCTAAAAATTTTCCAACCCTGTGGGTTGTCTTTTCACTCTATTGGTAACTTCTTTTGCCGTGCAAAAGATTTTTAATAGGATGATATCTCTGTTGCCGATTCTTTGTAGTATTTCCCATGTGATCAGGGTTTTGTTCATGTAATCTCTGCCTACACCTATGTCTTCAAGAGTTCTATGTATTGTCTCTTCCAGCAGATTTAGTATTTGTTTTAATATTTAGATCTTTGATCCATTTCAATTTTAGTTTATTGCATGGTGAGAGATATGGGTCTAGTTTTAGTCTTTGGCATGTGGAAAGCCAGTTTTTCCAGCACCATTTATTAAAGAGGCTTTCTTTCTTCCAGTAAACATGTCAGGCTCCTTTGTCAAAGATAAGGCAGCTGAGTGTGTTTGGAGTTGTGTCTGCATCTTCTAATATGTTCCATTGATCCTCAGCTTTTTTTTTTTCCAGTACAGTGCTGTTTTTCTCAAAGTAGTTCTGTAGTATAATTTCAAGTCAGGGATTGTGATGCCCCCTGCTTTGCCTTTGTTGCTGAGAATTATTTTTGCTATTCTAGATCTCTTCGGGTTCCAAATGAATTTTAGGATTGTTTTCTGTAGTTCTGTGAGTTATACTAATGGATTTTGATTGGGATTGCATTAAATCTGTATAACAATTTTGGGAGTATGAACATACTATGTTGGCTCTTCCTACCCATGAACGAGGGATATTTTTCCATTTTCTGATACCCTCTTCAATCTCCTCTTTTGGAGTACTGTAATTTTCAATGTATAAATCTTTTATATCCTTTGTGAGGTTGATCCCTAAGTATTTTATTTTTTTCAATGCTATTATGAAATATATTGTTTACCTAATTTCTCTTTCAGTGCGTTTGTTAGTGTACAAGAATGTTATTGATTTTTGAGTATTGCTTTTGTATCCAGCTACACTACTGAATTATTAAATCCACAAGTCTTTTGGTGGAGGTTTTGGAGTCTTCTATGTAGAGTATCATGTCATCTGCAAATAATGATAACTTCTTCCTTTTCTATCCTTATTCCATTTATTTTTTTGTCTAATTGCTCTAGCTAATGTTTCCAAAAGTATATTAAATATGAGTAGTGACAGTGGACATCCTTGTCTTCTTCCTGACTTTAGAGTGAAAGCTTACAGTTTTTGACCATTGAGTATGATGTTGGCTGTTGGGTTGTCATAGATGGCTTTTATCAGATTGAGATAAAGACCATCTATTCCTATTTTTGGTAGGGTTTTTATCATGAATGGGTGTTGGACTTTGTCAAATGCTTTTTCTGTGTCTATTAAGTTGATCATGTGATTTTTGTCTTTGTCTCTTGATATGGTGTGTTACATTTATTGATTTGCATATGTTGAACCATCCCTGCATCTCTGGGATGAATCCCATTTGTTCATGGTGAATAATCTTGATGATTTGCTGCATTCTGTTTGCCAGTATCTTAATGAGGATTTTTGGATCTATGTTCATTTGTGAAATTGGCCTGTAGTTCTCTTTTTTGGTTGTCTCTTTCTCTGGTTTTGGTATCAGGGTAATACTTGCTTCCAGGAATGACTTTGGGAGTATTGCTTCCCTTTTAATATCATTAGTTTCATCCATAGTGGATTAGATCTTCTCTAAATTTCTCATAGAATTCAGCAGTGACTCCATCAGGACCTGGGCTTTTCTTTCTTGGTATGTTTTTGTTTTTTATGTGGGTACCAGGAGTCGACCTCAGGACCTCGCGCTTGCCAGCAAGCGCTTGTGCCACTGAGCGATATCACCGGCCCTTTTTTTCCTTTATGTGGGTACCGGGAGTCAAACTCAGGACCTCACGCTTGCCAGGCAGGTGCTTATGCCGCTGAGCTATCTCACCGGCCCTGTTGGTATGTTTTTAATTACATTTTCAATTTTATTGACTGGTGATGTGTTATTTAGAATTCTTATATCTTCTTGTTTCAGTTTTGGCAACTCATATGTATTTAGGAATCTGTCCATTTTTTCTGTGTTTTCTATCTTATTAGAATAAAGTTTCTCAAAGTAGGTATTGGTGATCTTCTGGATTTCCACGGGATCCTTTGTGATTCACCCTTTTCTTTCCTAATGGCATGAGTTTGAGTCTTTTCTCTCCTCTTTTTGATAAGTAAGGCTAAGGATTTCTCAAATTTTATTTAATCTTTCGAAGAACCAACTCTTAAATTCATTGATTCTTTGTACTATTTTCTTAATCTCTATTGCATTAATTTCTGCTCTTTATAATTTTCTCCCTCATAAGAGTTTTGGGTTTGATTTGTTCTTTTTTTCTAGAAGTTTGAGGTTCAACATTAGGTTATTTAAACTCATTCTGTTTTCCCAATGTGAGAATTCACTGCTATAAATTTCCCTCTCTTAGGACTGCTTTCATTGTGTCCAATAAGTTACAGTATGTTGTATCGTCAATATCATTTAATTGTAAATAAGAGTTTAGTTTCTTCTTTAATTTCATCTGTGACTCACTGGTTGTTCAGGAGGGTGTTGTTTAATTTCCATGTGTTTATGTAGTTTTTGTGGGTTTTTGCTGTTGATTTCCATTTTCATTGCACTATAGTCAGATAATATAAATAGGATAATTTACTTTGCATTTCCTCAAGCATGTTCTATGGTCTAGCATGTGATCTATTTTGGAGAATATCCCACATGCCACTGAGAAGAATGTGTATTCTGATGTTGTGGGGTGGAACACTTTGTAAACATCTAATAAGTCCATTCTTCACAGGTTTCATTCAATTCTGATATTTGATTTTTTGTCTAGTTGATTTGTCAATTTGTATTGATTTCTCTTTGTCTATTTGTAACAAATAGTATTAATGTATTAAGGTCTCCCATTATAATTGTGTTAGCGTTTGATTTTTCATGTCTGTTAATACTTGTTTTATGTAGTTGGGTGCACCTGTAGTTTTTGCTTATATATTTATGATATCTCTTCTTCTTGGAGTTTTCCCTTAACAAGTATGTAGTGACCTTCTTTATCTCCTTTGATCAGTCTTGCTTGAAGTTCATATTGTCTCCAAATAGAACAGCTACCCCTGCTTTTTTCTGGGTTCCTGTCACATGGAGTATTGGTTTCCATCCTTTGACTTTCAGTCTATGAATTTCTTTTTGAGTTAAATGTGTTTCTTGTATGCAGCATATTGTTGGATCTTGCTTCTTGATCCATTTTGCCAGGCTGTTTCTTTTGATTGGTGAATTGAGACCATTTTCATTGATGGATATAACAGATATGTATTCGCTTATCTTCTCATATTATTTTCCTGTTCTTGGTACCCTGTCTATCCCCTCTGTTTAATTGCTTACTCTGCCTGGTGGCTTCTTTCTATTGGTTTTCTTGGACATGTAATCTTCCTTATCTCTTTCTAGAATATCCTTCAGAGCATTTTGGAGAACTGGTTTGACAGTCATGAATTTCTTCAGTTGTTCTTTGTCATGGAAGTATCTTATTTCTCCATTGATTTTGAAAGATAGTTTTGCGGGGCACTTCAATCTGGGTTGGAGGTTGTTTTCTTTTAGGGCTTGACATACCTCACTTCAAGCTTTCCTTGACTTGAGGTTTTATGTTGAGAAGTCTGCTATGATTCTAATGAGTTTTCCTTTATAGGTGATATGTTTCGTTTCTCTGCTTTTAATATTCTCTTTTGTGCTGAATTTCCGGTATCTTGATTATAATATGCCTTGGTGTAGATTTATTTTAGTCATGGCTATTTGGAGTTCTATATGCCTCACTTATTTGTGTGTCAAATTCTTTATCCATGTTTGGGAAATTTTCTTCCAGTACTTCTGTGAGGAGGTTTTTATGACATTTGTGCTATCTCTGGCTTTCTCATTGACTCCGCTCAACCTGATGTTGTTCTTCGTTGCTTCATCTTGTGACTGTTAGATTGATATTTTCATTGTCCCTTGTTTTTTTTGTGTGTGTGGGTACCGGGGGGTCGATCTCAGGACCTCGCACGCCAGCAGGCGCCCGTGCCGCTGAGCGATATCACCGGCCCCTTTTTCATATGTGGGTTCCGGGAGTCGAACTCGGGCCCTCGCGCCTGCTGGGCAGGCACTTAAGCCGCTGAGCCATCTCACCGGCCCTGTCCCTTGTTATTTTTAAGGTATCTTTCTTTTCATGGTCCCTAACCTTAATCTTGTCTTCTAGATGTGATACTCTGTCTTCTCCTTTGTTTGACCTGTTGTGTATAGTTTCAATGGAATCCAGATATCTCCTGGATATCTGTCTGAATCTGTTCCATGGCATCCATTTCTTTCCTGTGGGGTATTCATGGTTTCCATCATTTTCCTAAGTGCCTCTACTTTTTAATCTGTGTCTACTCCAGATTTGTTGGGCATGTCTTTCATTTTGATCATCATTTTTTTACCTGGGAGATTATTTTTTCTATTGCCACATCTGTTTGTTTTTTCATGGTGGTCTTAGACCAGTGCAGAGTCTGTGACAGGACTACAGTATCCTGAGAAAGTGACAGGACTACTGTATCCTGAATAATTTTGGATTACATTCCAAACATTTTGAATATTATATTGTAGCACCCTGGGTACTTATACCCTACAGAGAGGGCTGGGGATATAGCTCTGTTAGAACACTGGCCTAGCATGTCTGAGGCCCACATGTTTAATGCCCCCCCACTACAACCAATCAATCCTACAGAGAATGTAGTTTATTTTTAAGTCAGCCAATTACTCATTTAAGTTCAACTTGCAAGCAGAATCAGCACTTCAGTGTGTGTAGGTTGTGTAGGTAGTGACTTCAATGTGAGTTGTGTTTTCAAAAACACTGCAGTACTTTTGGAGTCTCTACCTAAAGGTAAGTCAAGTGTGGCTGTCTGTCTCTTGCTCAGGTTCTCAATGTCTGTGGCAGGTCCCACCGCCACAGGATTGCTTAAGGGTAGCAACAAATGAAAGTGAAAACAAGAAGTTGGCATTCATCTCTCTTACTGAGCATGAGGAAGACTCCTCTCTGTGGGCTGTGCAAGAACTGGAGAGCTGTGCCAGGCATGGTGGCACATGCCTATAATCCCAGTACTGGGGAGGCTGAGGCAGGAGGATCACTGGGAATTTGAGGCCAGCCTGGGCTACAAAGTGAGTTCAAGGCCAGCCTGAACTACATAATGAAACCCTGTCTCAAAAAGACAAAAAAAAACAAAAACAAACAAACAAACAAAAAAAAAACGGAGAGCTTCTTTGTGAGCTTTCTCTGTGGTGCTTACATCCACTTCTGGGTATTTTAGCTGCACTGTTTAGATCAGATGATACTGAAGGGGGGTGTTGCACTGTTTGCTGGTAGTTTGAAATCTCATGGGTTTCTTTTTCCCATTTATTTCCTAATATTTACTTCTCAGATCATCAAAAGCTTCTCCATGCATTCTGCCAGGTTTTACACCTGCATTCACTGGGGCAGACAGAGTACCTGTGCTTACACTATCTGTGTTAGCTTCATCACTGTAACAAAATATCTGAGTTAAAAGACTTTAAGCAGGAAAGATTTTGGCTTATGGTTTTGGAGGTTTCAGTCCATGGTGGCTTGGTCCTGTTGCTTTCATGCCTGTTCAGGTGAGGCAGCACATCATGGCAGAAGCATGTGGTGGTGGAAACCTGTTAACCCATGGCCACTGGAAAGCAAGGAGACAGAAAGGGGCAGGGTCCCAGTATACCCTTCTAAGGCACACAGGAACCACATCATTAGATGTGTCAGCATCCTGAGGAGCATGCACCATGGACAACACTTGGGTCTCAATTTTATGGAATCTTGAACAGAAATCATGGCTAAGCCATGCCTACACTTCTAATCCATAGGAAGTGTTAAATAATATATCCATGTTGTTAATCCACTAGGAGGCTGAGGCAGGAGTATCACAAGTTCTCAAAATAAAAAATAAAAGTGGGTTGGTGTTATGGTTTGTGTCTAGAACTACCCCCAAAGCTTCATGCACTCATGGAGGCGGGCTTCTAGAGTTTATGACGGATTCATGGTCTAATGCTGGGATTATGGGCGTGAGTGCTACACCCATCCTGGGGTGGGTAGTCTGCATGTAATATAAGGGAGGAAAAGAGGCTTGCTCTCTCTCTTGCAGACACTCCTCCCTTTTGCTCTTGCTGTTTTTGCTGCCTTCCACCACCAAGAACTGTTGCCCTCTGCCATGTGCCACTCTGCCTTGGAGCCAACTGAGTATGGATTGAAACCTCCACAAACTGTGAGCCAAATAAACTTTCCTTCCTTAATTTTGGGTGTTGGGTATTTCATCTCAGCAATGAGAGAAAAGTAACCAAGGCAGAATTTGGTACCAGAGAAGTGGGGTCGTTGCTGTGACTATACCTGACCGTGTGGTTCAAAAGCCTTTGGAAATGGCTTATGGGAAGAGTTTAGAAAGGTTCAGAGATGTCACCTGAAAGAGCACAGCTGGAACGCCTTAGGTTGTTGTGTATGGGAGATCATGGTCAGAGCTTGGGAGACCAGAAGGCTGATAGAAAACTCTGCCAGTAAAAACCGGGCTCGGGAGGTTTCTGCTGGGAAGAAAGACTGCATTGGCTGCTGGACTCCAGAATATGTGTGTTATGGCTTGGCAAAAAGCTTGTCTGCATTTTGCTCGTGTCCAGAGACTTTGCCTGAGACTTCAAGACTAATGGCAGTGGACTAACTACACTAGCAGAAAAAATTTCAAGGCAGTCGAATGTTGAGGCGGTGGCATGGCTACTGTTGAGGGCTTTTAGCCAGATTTATGTTGAGAATCAAGAGCAAGGAGCCCAGAAGAATGATTTAAAATGTGAATTTGGCCAGAAAGGAAGCTCCAGTAAAGCTGTGGACTGCAAAGATAGAGCTGAGATCTCAAATGCTGAGAAGGAACAGGAGAGTATAAAAGATGGCCTGAGGACATCACAAGAAGCAGCAAGTCTCCACACTTTGCAGCCTCAAAACTGCGAAAGGAAAAGACTTTGCTTTGAGGAGAAAGCTTCAGAGCACCATGTTCCAGAATGGCGGCAGCCACACTATGTCCCAGAATGGCAGCAGCTGCACTAGGTTCCAAAATGGCGGTAGCGTAGAGAATTTGTTCCTCAGAATCAGGTTGAGCGTGCTCAGCGATATAGGCACTCCACCCCTACAGCCAGGAGAGAAAGCCTGGCTACTGCTCCAGCTGGCAGCAGACCTTGGTATTATCCACATGGCACTAGTTTTAGGCACATGCAGAATGCAAGAGATCTGAGGTTAAGAGGGCTTCCACCTAGATTTCAGAAGGCCTGGGAGGCCAGGCAGGGTGCCCCTGAGAGGGCAATGTGTGAAGCTGTGAGTGTGAAGCCAAAGATGCAGTGGAGACCCCAGAAGTTTAGAGAAGCCAGGAATGTGGATCATCTGAGGAAAACTGCAAGGAGGGAGCAGAGCAGGCCTAAGAGAGAAGCCACAGGCGCTACAACCACCGAAAGTGCCATGGGGCGGAGCCATGCAAACCCTTAGGAGCTCACAACTTGCCACAGATTGCTTCGGATGTTCCATATGGAACTACAGGACTTCATGTTTGCCCTACTGGATTTTGGACTTGCTTTGGTCCCATTCCTTTGTATTACCGTTTGTACATTTTGGAATCGTAATGTCTATCTTGTGCCATTGAATGTTGGAAGTGTTTTAAGTTTCTTTTCATTTGCAGAGTGGCTCACAGCTAAGAGTTTGCCTTAGATCTCGGAGGAGACTTGGGACTTGGACTTTTCAGCAGTGCTTAAACTGTTAGGATTTTGGGAACTCTTAGAGATGGACCAAAATGCCTTTTGCATAAAGGGATGTACATGAGTCTTTGGGGCGCCAAGGGCAGAATGTTATGGTTTGTGTCTAGATGTCCCCCCAAAGCCTCATGCAGTCATGGAGGCGGGCTTCTGGAGTTTATGACGGATTCATGGTCTAATGCTGGGATTATGGGCATGAGTGCTACACCCACCCTGGGGCAGGTAGCCTGCATGTAATATAAGGGAGGGAAAGAGCCTTGCTCTCTCTTGCGCACGCTCCTCCCTTTTGCTCTTGCTGTTTTTGCTGCCTTCCGCCGCCATGAACTGTTGCCCTCTGCCATGTGCCACTCTGCCTTGGAGCCAGCCGACTATGGATTGAAACCTCCACAAACTGTGAGCCAAATAAAACTTTCCTTCCTTAATTTTGGGTGTCGGGTATTTTGTCCCAGCAACAAGAGAAAAGTAACCAAGACAGTTGGGGATATAGTTTAGTGTGAAGGCCTGGGGTTCATTCCCTAGGACTGGAAAAACCAATCAAAAAACAAAGGGAGAGGAAACAGTGATTTATCATAATTGGGAGAGCTGGTAAAGAATTTGGAACTATTCTTCATAGATTACAGTATGTCTCTGGGTCATATTTCAATGTCTGGGTCTTAGGACTGGCCCTAGTCATCTTTGTTCCTCTGCATCAGCTGTGTGCTGGGTCTACTAATCTGTTAGCACTGTTTCACTCTAGAGCAGTCTTTTAGCTAACTTATCAGTCAACACCTGGTCACAAAAATCACTATGTTCAAAACTGTTTTTACACTTTATGAGAAAGGAAAGGTACTAAGACTTCTTTTTTTTGTGTGTGGGTACCGGGGGGTCGACCTCAGGACCTCGCGCGACAGCAGGCGCCCGTGCCGCTGAGTGATATCACCGGCCCCTTTTTTTGTATGTGGGTTCCGGGAGTCAAACTCAGGCCCTCGCGCTTGCCAGGCAGGCGCTTAAGCCGCTGAGCCATCTCACCGGCCCCTGTTTTGGGGCCTGCTGGCGCGCGAGGTCCTGAGGTCGACCCCCCGGTACCCACAAAAAAAAAAACAGAAAAATCTTTAGGTAATAGAGTATATACATTCAGACTTCTAAGAATGAAAATAATGACAAAATGATGCATTAAAAAATACCAACGAAAATAATGGAAATTATTAAAATGACTGGAGTAAATTCAAACTCATCAGTAATTACATTACATACAAATGGGTAATACGTAACCATTAAATAAGCATAATTATTGTGGATTTTGACAGTATCAAGAGTAATGCAATGTGAGATTATGAATCTTTACTCTGATGAAGGAAACAGTGATAAAATGTGAAATTTGCATAAAGTCTAACATATAATCGATCTTGGAGAATGTTTCCACACTTAAACAGAATGTACATTCTATTGCTTCTGGACAGGATGTTCTGAATAGGTCTGTCAAATTCATTTAGGATAGAGTATAGTTTAGATCCAATGTTTCCCTATTGATTTTCAGTCTACACAATCTATCCATTGTTGAAAGTGGGGTATTTAAAACCTTACTATTTTTGTATTACTACCTATTTCTTGACTCAGATCTTGATTGCTGACACTTTCCTTCTTAGCTGCTGTGTTGTCAAGTGCACAGAGAAAGAGAGGCCACCAAAAGCATGTATACAAACTTCAGTAGTTCATCTTACTAATAAATGTCTGGAAGCTAATGGCCACCACTTTGAGCACCTCTTGTAATTGTAGAGGCCAAAGGTAACTTGTATTAATCTTATGATGTCTCAATAAATTTAGTATTAAAATATTTATACAAGTAAATATAAAAATTATATATTACATATTAATATATAATCATATACATACAAGTATAGAGAGAGTATATACGAACTTTTTATTTTTTTTAAACAGCGTCTCACACTGTTGCCCAAGGTTCTATCTTGTGATGCTCCCATCTCAGCCTCTGACTAGCTGGAATTAGAGGTGTTCTATCCTCTTGATGAGGTGACTACTTCCTCATCCTCACTTTGTTTTCTCGCATTAAGGATTTTGACTTAACATCTGTTTTGTCTGATGCAAGTATAGTTACCCCCATTTTCTTTTGGTTTCTATTTGCAAGGCATATCTTTCCCCATCCCTACACTTCCCATTTACTTGTGTCCTTAAAGGTGAAGGGAGTCCCTTGTAGGCAACATGCATATGTGTTTTGTTTTTTATGCAATCGGCCCCTATGTCTTTTGATGGGCAAAGTTAGTCCATTCAGATTTGAAACAATTTTTTTTTTTTTTTTTTGGTCTTTTTGAGACAGGGTTTCACTATGCAGTTCAGGCTGGCCTCAAACTCAGAATGATCCTCCTGCCTCACCCTCCCAAGTGCTGGGATTATAGGCATGCGCCACTATTCCTGGCCTGAAACAATTATTAAAAGGATCATGCATCACAATCAATTGAAATTTACAACCATAATGCAAGGGTGACTCAATATATGCAAAAATCAATAAATGTCACACATCACAACAAAATGAAAGGAAAATCACTGCAAAAAATTGCAGAAAAAGTGTTTAACAAAAGTCAACATATTTCGTGACACCAACTCTCAACAAATTAGGTATAGAATGATCGTACCTTAACATAATCGTGACATTATATGACAAGGCAATGATTATCATCATACTCAGTGAAAAGCTCAAAGCTTTTTCCTTTAAGAACAACAACAACAAAAAAAAACAAGGGTGCCCAGGCTTCTACCTTCTATTAATCATAATAATGCAAGTTCCATTCATATTAACTAAGCAAGAGAAAAAAAAAGACATCCTATTTGAAAAGAATTAAAACTGTTTGCAGATGATATAATCTTGAATATAGAAAGTCCTAATGACCCATGAAAAAATGATCATAATAAATGAACTCAGGAAAGTAGCAGGACACAAAGTCAATATACAAAAATCAATAGTGTATGCAATTTCCCCAAATGAATGTGAACCCTTTGATGCCTTGTGTTCCATTTCTGGAACACCCATAAAACAATAGAACATAATATACTTTTTTTCTTCAAATTCTTGTTCTTCAAGGCCAGGCTGAACTGCAGAGCAAGACCCTGTCTCAAAACAAAAAAACAACAAAAATATCCCTTCAAATTCTTGTTACTTGAGTTTTTCTAGGTAACATATATGAATTTCATGCAAAAATTCAAAAAACTGCAATTTTCACCATAAATGGGTTATCTATCATGTAAATATACACTAATAAAAATAGTGCTACTATACACTAATAATGAACAGTTGTTCATTGAAAAAGAAATTAAGAAAATAACCTCATTGACAATAACAACAAAATAATAAAATCCTTAGGAATACATTTAATCAAGGAGAAAGATTGACAAACTAAAATGAATAAAACATTGATGAATTAAATAAGTTACAAATAAATGGAAAGTTATCCCATGTTCATGAATTGAAATAATATTTGAAAATGTCCAAGATACCCAAAATGCCAAATTAATACCATCCTTTTCAGGATTCCAATGACATCTGTCACAGAATTATTTTAAAAATCCTAAAGTTCATACAGAAACACAACAGACCCCAAAAAGCCAAAAAAAATCTTGAGCAAGAATAAAACTGGAGGGCCGGTGAGATGGCTCAGCGGCGTAAGTGCCTGCCTTGCAAGTGCGAAGCCCCGAGTTCGACTCCCGGATCCTACATACGAAAAAGGGGCCGGTGATATCGCTCAGCGGCACGGGTGCCTGTTGGCATGCAAGGTCCTGAGGTCGACCCCCCGGTACCCACAAAAAAAAAAAAAAGAATAAAACTGGAGGGGCTGGTGAGATGGCTCAGCAGCGTAAGCGCCTGCCTGGCAAGCACGAGGGCCCAAGTTCGACTCCCGGAACCCACATACGAAAAAGGGGCCAGTGATATCACTCAGCGGCACAGGCGCCTGCTGGTGCACAAGGTCCTGAGGTCGATTCCCAGTACCTACCAAAAAATAAATAAATAAAACCGGAAGTATCACACATTCTGATTTTAAATTATATCACAAAGCTATAGTATTCAAAACAGTATCGTACTGGCATAAAACCAGATGCACAGACCAATGGAAAGGAACAGAAATCAACAAATGCACAGACAACTAATTTTGACAAATTTCCCAAGAATACAACTCTGTTCATGTATGGTAATGATTGAAAACTAGATATCCTTATGCAAAAGGATGCAATTGGACCATTATTGTACACTATACATAAAAATCCATCCTAAATGGATTAGACTAAACCTGAGGCTGTGAAACCATAAAACTCCTAGAATAAAACATAGGAGGAAACCATAATGACACTGGTCTTAGAAACACCAAAAATAGAGTGAACAAAAGCAAAAAAAAAAAAAAAGTAGAACTATACTAAACTAAAAATTTTCTTCACAGCAAAGGAAACAAATTGAAAAGCTACCCATGGAATGAGAGAAAATATTTGTAAACCATATATCCAATTATAGACTAACATACTATATATAAAAAAATCACATAACAACAAAAAAAGAAAAACCAATTTAAAATAGGCAAAGGACCTATGTAATTTTCTAAAAGAATATGTAAGTGATTAACAGGTATATAAAGATTCTTAAAATCACTGGTCATCAGGGAAATGAAAATCAAAACCATGAATGTTATACATTACCTCATACATGTTAGGATGGTGCTTATTTTAAAATATGAGATAAAAGTGTTGGCAAGGATGTGAAGGAAACCATAACACTCATATATAGCTAAATGAAATCAAAACTGGTGGAGACATCTGAAAAACAGTATGGAGGTTTCTCATAAAATTAAAATTAGAACAAGCAAATGATCCCACAAATGTAAGCATTCATCCACAGAAATAAAATGACTCACTAAAGAAATATATGCACTCTTTTGTTCAAAACAGCAGTACTAATAGCCAAGGGATGGAAACAACGTAAGTGTTCTTTTATGTATGAATGGATAAAGAAATATGATGCAAATGTATAATGGAATATTTACACTTTAAAAAAAGGAAATTCTACCATTAGGACAAGGTTGAATCTAGAGGACATTATGCTATGTGAAACAAACATAAAAACACAAGCACTGCATGATCATTCTTAAAAATGGAATCTAAAAGTCAAACTCACAGAAGGAAAAAACATGATTGTGGTTACTAGAGGCTAGGGGTTGGGGGAAATGAGATATTTGTCAAAGGGCATGAACTTTCAGTTAAAAGGTGAATTAAGTTCTTGAGACATTATATATAGCATGCGAATATAGTTAGTAACAATGTACTATACACCTGAATTTGCTAAGAGAGCAGGAAGTGTTTTACAACACCAAAAATAAAGGTCACTATATCATGTAAGAGGTATTTTAATTAGCCTGACTGAAATAATTTCATTTTATGTACGTTTTAGTTGTCGGCCATATCTTAGTAAAGGTGGGAGAAAAAGTTGGACTACAGTAGAAATTAAATACTTAAAACTAAAAAATTCACAAATATTCAAAAATGTCTCAAATATTGGAACTGCAAATGTTCAAAATCCATAAAACCACCAAGAAAGCCATGTCTGTCAGCATACAAGATTTCAGAACACAGAGAAGCAATCTTCATATTCTATACATGAATAGTTTCTCAAGTACGTATCATTTTATTAAAAGTTGAGGAACAATGTAAACAATGATTTTTCCTAACATTTCTTACTTTCATGAAGTGTTTGTCCATTGCGATATCACAGGCAACCATCAAAGTGCTTAGCAGACTGTAACTTTTCCCCATGTTGCATCAATAGCTTCTCTCCATTGGAAGATCTCCTATATTTAGTGAGATCTCAAGACAGGGAAGTCTTTCCAGGTTTCTGACATTGTACAGCTTCAAAGTGAGTCCTTGCAAGCTGGATTGTAAGCTGATTCTGATGATTTATGTTCTTTACATTGACTTTACACTGTTCTTTACACCGTGAGTTCTTTCAGGTCTGAAGTAACCGGGACAAATGAACACTATGCGTGGCTTACATGGATACAGTTTCTTGCCACTGTGAATTTGAATGTAATACTAAGGCAAGTGGATTTCCTAAAGCAGTTTCTTCACTCCTTACATCCAAAGGGCTTTTCTCCAGTGTTTTTACATGTTCAGGAAGATGAGAAGAAGTACCGAAGGCTACCCCACAATGCTTATACTTATAGGATTTCTCTGTACTGTGAGTTTTTACATGTTTACTTAGGTGTGAATAAACAGTAAAGGCTTTGCCACATTCCTTACACTCATAGGGTTTCTCCCCAGTGTGAGTTCGCATGTGAATGTGAAGGTAGGAGGAACATGTAAATGCTTTCCCACACATATTACACTCAAAGGGCTTCTCTCCAGTATGAATTCTTAAATGTGCAATAAGGTATGAGGAGGAAGCGAAGGCTTTCCCACACTGGTCACATTCATATGGTTTCTCTCCCGTGTGACTCCTTATATGCTCGAGGAGGCCTGAGGATGTGGTGAAGGCTTTTCCACATTCCTTACAATCATAGGGCTTCTCCCCAGTGTGAGTGCGCACATGTTTAGTGAGGCCTGAGCGCACAGTGAAGGCTTTCCCACACTCCTCGCACTTATGGGGTTTCTCACCAGTGTGAATTCTTATGTGTTTACTTAAGTGTGAGGAAACAGTGAAGGCTTTCCCACATTCTTTACATATGTAAGGTTTCTCACCAGTGTGAGTTCGTATGTGATTGTGAAGGTAGGAGGAACAGGCAAATGCTTTCCCACATACATTACATTCAAAGGGGTTCTCTCCAGTGTGTGTTCGTAGGTGTTTAGTGAGGCTTGTGCGCTCAGTGAAGGCTCTGCCACATTCCTTACACTCATAGGGTTTCTCTCCAGTGTGAGTTCGCATGTGGATGCGAAGGTAAGAAGAACATGTAAACGCTTTTCCACATACCTTACACTCAAAAGGCTTCTCTCCAGTGTGGGTTCTCGAATGTGTAATAAGAGATGAAGAAGAAGCAAAAGCCTTCCCACAATGGTCACATTCAAAGGGTCTCTCTCCTGTGTGACTTTTCATGTGTTTAATAAGGCCAGAGGAGGAAGTGAAAGCCTTCCCGCACTCCTTACATTCATACGGCTTCTCTCCAGTGTGAGTTGGTAAATGTTTACTAAGGCCAGAGCGCCCTGTGAATGCTTTGCCACAGTCCTTACATTTGTAGGGTTTCAGTCCAGTGTGAACTCGAAAGTGATCATTAAGGCATGAGGAATTTCTAAAGCATTTTCCACAAACCTTACATTCAAAAGGCTTCTCTTCAGTGTGAGTTTTTAAGTGCTGAGTTAGTGGATAACACCTAGAAAAGGCTTTCCCACACTCCTTACACTGATAAGGTTTCTCCCCTGTATGGGTTCGCATATGAATATTCAGATTGGCAGAATATTTAAAACTTTTCCCACATTCCTTGCATTCGTAGGGTTTTTTCCCAGTGTATGTTTGAACATGTGCACCATGACTCATGGAGGAATTAAAAGCCTCACTACACTGTGTCCACTCGAAGAGTGTGTCTTCACTCTGAGATCTCCCATGTGCCTGAAGCTGTGGCTGACTGACGAAGGCTTGCCCAAAGTCACTGCATTCAAGAGATTTTGGTTGTGTACACAGTGTCTGGTAAGCCACATTCTGAGTCAGACTGAAGTCTTTGCCATACTGACTGAACACAGGAAGTTGGTCTGTAGAAGACACTTCCTTGTGCAGAGCAGGAAAGTCTTTTCTATACTGACCACAATCCCAAGTGTTCCCTCCATTTTGTATACCCACATGTGTCAGAAGGCATGAGTGTTCTTTGAAGATTTCTGCACATGGCTGAAGGCCATAGAACTTCTCTATGTGTCGATTCCTTGCCTGTTGACCAAAAACAAAGTGAATAAAAAATTTTCCCCCAAATAAATTATTCTTGCAGACTTAGTAGATTCCATATTCATGATGATGATTATGATTTCTGCCATTTTCATGACATGCGTATATGCTCCTACCCTCTGAATTTTATTCACTAAGAATGAAGGAATCCAACTGTAAGATCCTATGCCATCTTTAATTTCAAAAGGATTCCTGAAGATTTTCATGAGATTATTTTAAAAACTCAATGTCTAGTTACTATATAAGGGTAATGTGCCCTTGAAGGAGCTCTTAAATTTCACACCAGGTTTGGAGTATCTCCTCAGAGACACTGCTCCATGAGGGTGAAAGGTATTTCTCTCAAATGTCTCTTATTTATATCATCAAATGCCCAATTCCCTCTGAATGTGGAAAATTAGAAATACCTCTTGTCTTACCAGTTGTATCTCATTTGATGTTTTTAACCAAAAATTATCTTGTTGAAGTGCTGTCCCTTTGGTGTTATGCTGCAGTGCCCATTCTGAAGTAAAATAGAAAAACCAAATGTGTTTCCACAATGAAACAGTAGGCTAGAAAAGTTAAAAACAATACAGCTCATTTATATATTTTTCCATATTAAATATGCTAAAAAATAAAGCCATGATATACTTCAGCAGTTTCGCTATATCTAAAGTTTGAGAAGTTTGGGATGTGGCCCTGTGTTAAGGGCCTGTGCAAGGTCCTGGGTCTCCAGCACAGAAAAAGAAATAATTATAGTAATAAATGAAATTTGACAATTCTAAGGATAAGGGGTAAAAATTTAGAAATTAATAACTTATGGGCCGGTGAGATGGCTCAGCGGCGTAAGCGCCTGCCCGGCAAGTGTGAGGGCCCGAGTTCGACTCCCGAAACCCACATACGAAAAAGGGGCCGGTGATATCGCTCAGTGGCACGGGCGCCTGCTGGCGCGCGAGGTCCTGAGGTCGACCCCCCGGTACCCACAAAAAAAAAAAAAAAAAGAAATTAGTAACTTATTCTAAAACTTAAATGTTCTGGCAAACAAAAACAGTAGTATCATAGAAGAAAAGTAGGAAAGATCTGGAAAAAGAGCATACATGAAAACCATGAACTCAAAGAAGAAAAGAATAGGCGGTTGTTGTGATTGTAAGAAAGACTGGAGAGACAGAAAGTAGTGGAGTACTGGCGTATGAAGATATCCCAGAACTTCTGAACCCAGTGGCCTTGGCCTCCTGACTCAAAGGGTATTCCACAGTAAAGAATAAAGTTTGGGTATTTCCCAAACGTCCTACACTTCTCAGTGTCCAGAGATGTTTTTCACAACACCTACCTTGGAGAATACCTCTCTCCACTGTCCTTAACTCTTCTTCTGCCTCCAAACAAGAGATCAGGCTGGGTTTGATGAGCTGACATCCTACACAAGAGAAAAGATACATTAATGAAGTGGCTTACACAAGAAATAATAAACCTTCCCATGACTTAAGAACTACAGCTTTTTTGTTTAGTTTGGTTTGCTTTGGTTTTGGGGGGTTTTTTGAGATGGGGTCTCACTATGTAGTGCAGGCTGGCCTTGAACTCCTCTCAATCCTCCTGCCTCACCCTCCCAAGTGTTGGGATTACAGGTGGGCACCACCACGCCCAGCTAGGTACTACAGTTCTAATGACAGTGAAATGACTGCTAACAACCTCAACATGCAAATATCTTCTCAGTATGTGTCTCAAAGGCACTGATCTCTGACACCCAAAAACCTAAAGCGATGATTATATAGACACTTACAAAGCACTAAATATTAATCAAATAGAAAATAAAATGAAACAGGTTTGGTTTGGTTTTGTTGGTACTGGAGATTGAACCAAAGGCCTTTGCACTGAGCTATATCCCTAGTTCCTGATTTTTTAAAATCTTGAGACAGGGTCTTGTTAAGTCACTAAGCTGCCCAGGTCAAGAAATCCTCAGCATGGAAAAAAAGAAAGTAATAATTATAATAATAAACAAAATGACACTTGATAATCATGGGATAAGGGGTCAAAATTTAGAATAACATTCTAAAAATTAAATATTCTAGTGAACACAATACTATCACAGAATAAAAATAGGATTTAAACTTATGATCCTCCTGCCTCAGCCTCCCAGAGTGTTAGGATTACAGGAATATGCCACCGTCCCTGGTTGAGATCTTTGTTATCATGGGGGAAAAATCTACACCAGTGATTTTCTTTCCCCCCCTCTTTTTCTTTTTGTGGCAATGGGGTTGAACCCAAGGAGCACTGAGCCAAACATCCAGCCCTTTCATTTTTTATTTTGAGATAAGATGTTGCCAAGTTGCTGAGGTGGACCTCAAACTGGTGCTCCTCCTGGCTCAGCCTCTCAAGTACTGCAGATTACAAGTGCATACCATAGCACCTGGCACCTGGCTCAACAATAACTCTTGTTTTGTTTTGTTGAGACAGGGTCTCACTATGTAGGTTCAGGCTGGCCTTGAACTCATGGCAATCCTCCTGCCTCAGCCTCCCAAGTGGTGGGATTACAGATATGCACCACCACACCCAGCGTACCAATAATTCTTTTTTTTTTTTTTTTTTTTTTTTTTTTTTTTTTTTTTTTGTGGGTACCGGGGGGTCGACCTCAGGACCTCGTGCGCCAGCAGGCGCCCGTGCCGCTGAGCGATATCACCGGCCCCTTTTTTTTTTTTGTATGTGGGTTCCGGGAGTCGAACTCGGGCCCTCGCGCTTGCAAGGCAGGCGCTTAAACCGCTGAGCCATCTCACCGGCCCCAATAATTCTTAAATATTACAATGCATCAAATTCATGTGGCAGGAAGGTTAAACACAGACAACAGGGCCCCAACTGAAGAGTTTCTGACTCAATATGTCAAAGGTAGAGACTGAAAATGTACTTTGTTAAGAGCCTAACAGTGAGACTACTGACCCTAAGACCATATCTTAAGAACTGCTGCGATAGACTATAACATATTAGGGCAGGGAGTGTGCCTCTGTCATTGTCCACTGTGCTCAGAGTTCACAGCACCGATCTTAAAACACAGTAAATTCCTGTTCCAGGAGAGGCTACGAGGAATGATGGCAGTCTTACCTACTGAGACCAGGTTCTGGTAGTTCTCCAACATCACCTCTCTGTATAAGTTTCTCTCAATTGGGTCCAGTAAAGCCCACTCCTCTGGGGTGAAGTCCACAGCCACATCCTCAAAGGTCAGCGAGCCCTAAATCATCATACACACACTAGTTTAAGCGAAGTAACATTTCCTCCAATGTTCATGGAGAGTGAGGAGGACAGGGGACACCATGCCTATAAGGGACAGCCAAACATAGTGGCACACAACTGTAATCTCAGCACTCAGTGAAGCTGAAGCATGAGGATCACAAGTTTGAGCCCAGCCTGAGCAACTCAGCAAGCTACTGTCTCAAAATAAAAAAATAAAATAAAGAAAGGGTTGTGGATATAGCTCAGTGCTAAGCCACGGGTTCAGTTCCCAGTACCACTAAAAAATAAGAACAAGCTGGGAGTGCTTCCGTTGCTTACCCCTGTGAACACTGGTCCTAGAGCAGTGATGGCGAACCTTTTAGAGCTTTCAATGATACAAACAGTCCACTGTGGCACTTGTGCCATAGGTTCACCACCACTGTCCTAGAGACTCATCTCTGTATCTACACTCATTATCCATCTTCTCCACTCATGGTTATAATTGGAACATCTCAAACATGAACTTATCTCACCACCAGCAGACTGGGAACTCTTTCTTGTCTTAACTCCCTCTGTTAAAGTACATTCCTGAGCAAAATGCACACATGTGATAAATGGTGATGAACAAATAAATTCTGTGAGAAAAAGACACTTTCATTTTCCTTATTATCAGACCACTCAGCAAAATCAAGAACATGTAGTAAGTGCCATGAGGATCAAGGTTAACTAGTAATTACTGAAGTGCTGGAATGATTTTCAGGGTAATCTTTCACCAATTATAAGATGATTCACTCCTGGGGAAAATGTAATTGGGGACTCAGTTCTTTGATGGATGCTTGTGGGGGCACCAGCCAGAGGTCTGTATGAGATGGATATGCAGAGATAAGGAACTTTTAGGGCCATAAGTCCAAAACCTCCTGGAATGCATGGTTAAAGATTAAAAGATAACCTGCAGGGCCACAAGTCCATGTAGGATCAAAACACATTACCTTAAGGAATGACTCCCCTGGCCCTCATCCTCCCCATACTCTGATTTATTACTCATATTGACCCTAATATCAATCATGAAGCAGATCACTCAGTCATTACCCTCTCCTTCCTCGGTCCGGCCATAATTCCTGCACAGGTGTCCTTCATTTGACCTTTATCCTTGCTTCCTGGTCCTAGCAATAAAAAGCTACAGAAGCTTCAGATTGGGGCTATTTTTTTTCCTGAGACTCTCTCATGCTGAAGAGTCTTGGTTACAACAGCTCCTCTGGGCCTCTTAGAGATTAAACTGCACATGGACTCCAAGTAATCTCTCATCCTTTTGCGCCGTGCCATGGTTGTGAACTGGGACAGATGCTATTATTTTGAAGGATATACTCGTTATACCTTATAATTTGGCAGACAGTCAGCCACCATGCTTTCTGCCTTTGTCTGTTCTTCATGAAAGCAGATTGAGCCACTAGACAATAAACCTAGTGGGAAAAAAAAGCAGGTATGAGAATACAGAGCTGACCATATTTCCTATATTCACACGCCTAGAAGTCATTCCATTCTAGTTTAAAAGTCCCACATAAGCCAAGACACTTAGGAAAACTCACACAAATACCACTACTGCCATACAATGCCAGAGCAATCTATCTCACCTAGAGCCAGAAAGAGGGGCGGTGAGCCATGTTGCCCTCAGGAAAAGCACAGGTGAAGAACATGGCTTTCTAACCATTCGTGGTGACAGAACTTGTTTTTTTTGTTTTGTTTTGTTTTGTGATAGGATCTCACTATGTAGTTCAGGCTGGCCTAGACTCACCATGTAGTCCAGGTTGGCCTCAAACTCACAGAGATCCTCCTGCCTCAGCCTCCCAAGTGCTGGAATTATAAGCATTCACCACCACACCCAGCAATGGTGACAGAACTTGTGAATGAAACCATTAGCACCTACAACCAAAGCACTCTCTTGCCTACTTCAGCATTCCTGAAATAAGCTAGCAATGGGATTATTCAGGCCCAGACCACTGAAGGTATACTGTGCAGGGGAATCTAAAAAAGATCCCTGAAAAACAGCATCAGCAGAACTTACCATGGGACAAATCAACAGCTTCCATCTTGTAAGACTGATGGTGAAACATGACTGAACACTTTTTTTGTGACATGTCAGAACAGCTTAGGCATCCAAGTGGACAGTGGCAATCTCTGTTCCTTTTTATATAAGATTATTTGCATTCCTGTAGACATTGATCATTCACGAATAAGCATTACTTACTGGTCATCAAGCATTACATATTAGCTCTCTCTCTCTCTGCTGGTGATACATGTAAAAAACCACTAAAAAATCATATACTCCCTAACATGAGGAGTAACAACACAAACTGCCATTTACCAAGTACTCCTGCATGTTAGAAGTTTCACAGGGAGATATATTATCCTAACAAGTCTCAAAGGGCTGACATTATCACTATTTAAAGCCTAAAAGCCTAGATTCAAAAAAGACAAGTGACTGTTCCAGTATCATCTAGTTAGGAAGAGATGAACTACGATCTCATTATAACTTTTTCCCAAAAATCTGACCTTCTGTGCTAGTTGGTACTCCCCAACATGCCACCATGTAGAAGATTCTCGAAATCTGATATCTAGTTCAATTAAAATGTGATATTTTACTTTTAATGCAAAGCATTAGAACCAGAATATCATGCTTTACTAAGAAGTCATAATACACTTCAAGCACTGATAAGCCTCTACATGGTCCCTGTGTAGAAACACTGAAATGTCTGTTCTGAGCTCTGCCTTTTGCTCCTAGTAAATGTACAGAGGCAGCACCACTTCAGAACGTTTCCCTTTCACAGTCATTCTGAGTTTGGAGAAGAGCCAGAAGTTGCATGGCACCAGATCTGGTGAATAGGTGGATAAGGACACACCATCGTGTTTTTATTTGAATAAAATGTCATAGAAATTTTGAATCAATTCAGGACAGTGAGGCAGCCATAAGGACACTTCCACAGGACTTCCAGAAGTGCTTCAGAAGGTGGAAAGCATATGGGATACATGTATTTGAAATGAGAAGGAATATTTTTAGGGGGATTAATGGCAATTTGTCTTTTACTGTAATGAAATTTCAAAAATTTAACTTACCATATGATCTGATCACACCACTTATTTAAAGCACAACAACAAAAAAATTTCCACATCTTGTAAAAGACATAAATATCCGTACACAGGAAAGGCAAAGTTTTCAAATCAGATTCAATTAAAACAAGATGACATCTGAACATATCACATGGGCAAAAACCAAAGGCAGAGAAAATGAGAAAGCATCATGAGCAAAGAAGCAAATCACATATGAAGAAGAGTCAAGAAAGCGATGAGCTGGTTTCTCATGAGAGATCTCACAAGCCAGGAAAGAGTGGGATGATTTTTAAGGCTGAAGCAACAAAAAAAAAAAAAAAACAAGAATAACAAAGCCAGCAAAGTGGTCCTTAAGAAATGAAGGATAAACACTTTCCCAGAAAAACAAAAACGCAAAGATTTCATCACTACCTGAACTGCCTTACAAGAAATGCAAAAGGGGTTTCTTCAAACTGAAAGAAAAGGTTACTAATTAGTAACGCAAAATTATGTGAATGTATAAAATTTGATGTCACTATGTAAAACTCACGTGTAAAGCCGGGCGTGGTGGTGCACACCTGTAATCCTAGTGCTCGGGAGGCCGAGGCAGGAAAATCACTATGAGTTTGAGGCCAGCATGGGCTACATAGTGAGTTCAAGGCCAGTCTGAACTACCTAGCAAGACCCTGTCTCAAAAAAAGTCAAAAAAATAAAAACAAAAACAAAAAACCTCATGGGTAAAATAAATACACAATTAAATTCAAAATACTCTAACACTACAATGGTGATATATAAATCACTTATATCTTTTTTTTTAAGAGAAAAAAATAAAACAGTTTCAAAACAGGCTAACAGGAAAGTAACAACAATTAATACATTGCTACTATATTCATAGTAGTTACTCAGAGTACAAGATACAGGCATGAAATATTGTCCAAACAATATTAGCACAAACCTTTCTTTTCAATTAACTAAGAGAAACTAGCTGTATAACAGTCTTAACTATCTTGTGTATATATATATTCTTCCTTTTCCCTTCCTTCCTTTCCCCTTTCCCCATCACAGAAACTGTGATCACTTATATCTTTATATGCAGTTTAAAAGATAAAATCTAAAACTAACAATTGGTATCATAATTTATTAAGGGATACACATTATAAAGGTTATAGTGGTACATGGCTGTAATCCCAGCTACTCAAGAGACTGAGGCAGGAATATTTCAAGTTCCAGCCTGGGCAACACAGTAAAACCCTGCCTCAAAAAAAAGATTACTTTTTTTTGGGCAATGTAGTTCAGTAGTTGAGTGCTTGCCTAGGATGTGCAAGGCCCTGGCTTCAGTCCCCACTGCAGGGAAACAAAAAGAAAGAAAAGTAAGATCATCAAGTATCTTTATTGCCTACAATGCTACCAAACTAGCAAGCAATAGAAGGAAAACTGACAGCCAAGTGGAAAGTAAACAACACACTCCTGAACAACCAAGAGGTATAAAAAAACTTAGAGGAAAATTGGTAAATATCTTGAGACAAGTGAAAATACAAAAAAAAAAAAAAAAAGAAAGAAAGAAAATACAATGTAACAGAACAGATGGGATGCAGCAAAAGCAGTTTTAAGAAATGTAGGGGCTGAATGTGTAGCTCAGTAGTAGAGAGAATAGAAAGGGGAAGTACAATAGATGATTATATCAAAATAGATTATAAATAAATGACTCAATATTACACTCCAAAGAATAGAAAAGGAACAAACTAAAATCAAAGTTAGAAGAAGGAAATAATAAAAATCAAAGGATTTTTTCTTTCATCAGAGTTGAAATAAATGAAACAAATATTAGAAAAACAATAGAACAGAAAAAGTAAGCTGTTTTTTCCTATAGGACAAAATTAACCAGGCATGGTGTCACAAGCTTTTAATCCCAGCATTCTGGGAAGCTAAAGCAGGATTACAAATTGGTGCCCAGCCTGGGCAATTTAGCAAGACCTTGTTTCAAAATCAAAACAAGTATGGCAGTACATACTTGTGATCCCAGCACTCAGTAGGCTGAGGCAGGAGGATCACCATGAGTTTGAGGCCAGCCTGAACTACACAGCAAGACACTGTCTCTGAATGAATGAATGAATGAATGAATGAATGAATGAATGAATGGCTTGGGATATAACTCATTGTGAAGGCCTGTGTTCAATCCCAAGTACTGGAAAAAAAATCACCTGCAGGGCTAGGGAGCATAGTTCAATGGTAGAATGCTTGCCTAGTATACAGAAAATGGCACTCCAATCTCACTTTCCCAAGAAATACTTCAAAAATCCTAAATCCATATAAAACTAGAAGAGATCTGCGATAGCCAAAGAACTTCTGAGCAAGAACAAAGCTAAGGACATTACTCCATCTACTTTGAAAATCCACTACAAAGGTATAGTAAGCAAAAGTGCATGGTCCTGGTATAAAGTCATAAAGAGACCAATGGAACAGGACAGAGAACCAGAAATCAATCCACATATTTATAGTCAACTGACTTGCAAATCATACACCCAATAAGGAGTGAACATCCAAAATGTATAAGGAACTCAGCAGTAAGAAAACTAGTAAACTGGGTAACCCATTCGGGACCCCTCCTGTCTCTCAGGAGCTATTCCTAGTCCCCATTATTTTCTCCAATAAATTTTCCTACTCTTAAAAAAGAAAAGAAAACTAGTAAACTGATTTAAAAATGACCAAAAGACTCAAGTACACACTTGTAAAAAGAAAATGTGTGCTGGATATAGTAGCATAAGCCTATACATAATCCCAGCTACTCGGGAGGCTGAAGCAAGAAGATGTCAAATTCAAGCCCAGCCTGAGCAACTTAGCAAGACCCTGTCTCAAAATAAAAACCTAAAAACGGTCTGGGGATGTAGCCCAGTGGTAGAGTGCTTGCCTGGCATGTGCAAGGCCCTAGGTTCCATCCCCAATATTGAGGAAAAAAAAAAAAGATGCAAATGACTTCTATGTACTGTGTTACTCTATGTAAAATATTAAACATCATTAATCAACAGGGTTAATGGGTCCCAGAAAAATACATGCCGCTGATGTGGCTTCTTGCCTTTATGGAATGAGGTTAAGATTACTGTTTTAATAATGTAATAAATAAATTACCTTGCTGAGCATGGTGGTACATGCCTATAATCCAAGCATTCTGGGAGACTGAGGCAGGAAGACTGCAAATTCAAGCCTGGGCTAATTAGCAAAACCCTATCTCAAATTTAAAAAGGGCTGGAGATGTAGCTCAGTGTGAAGGCCCTAAGTTCAACCCCCCAGTACTGAGAAGAAAAAAAAAGGTGCCTATAATGCTACATCATACCTGGGGTCTTTGAGAGAGGAGGCCACAGCAAGGATGCTTTCTGCTGACTGTATGTGATAGCACAGCTGCTGAGATACTCCAAGGGTCTAGAAAGCGTGAAATCTGTTTATCTGGAGATGGAGGCACTCTGAGGCTGACAGGCTGCTGAAAAAGGTGATGAACAGAACATGTTAGCCAATATATAAGGACAAAATATTAACAGGTTTGATTGAGTATAGTCACTAAAGCTAATTATACTACTGAGTACTGACAATGGAGCCTTTAAGGGCAGAACCACAGCAGTAAGGTTGCGGCAATCCACTGTGAGGCGCCACTTATTTATTGTTATATTCAGCAACAGGCAATAACGGCCTGTCAAATGGAGAAGCAGCGGGGATAATCGTCCCTTTATTTATTAGGTTTTATATAAACAGGTTTAATCTTTAAAGATCTAAATTTAATTTATTTTGGGCCATATTAACTATCTTAATTAGGCCGATAGAGTTAAACATATCAAGCCAAATAGTAAATGACAAAAATTGAATTTACTTTTATTATTTATTGAATTGGAGCCTACATGTGGAGTACCTTAGGGAAACAGGTACTGTAATTCTACACAACTCAGGCAAGCTACAATAAGAGTGATGCCACTAATTTTCTCACCTTGTATCAGGTAACCTTCCCAGACCTGGGGGGTCGGGGGGTGGTAGTAACAATGTTTAAATTTAGTGAGATTCCAAGTTATATACAATTTGGGTCTTAGTATTAATGAAGTTCATGAAATTCTGTCAATTGGTCATATTAGCAAATGTTAAAATAAAATCTACATTGTGCATGCTGAAAACCCAAATAGTGCCCTTTTTATTTTTTTTCCCTTGAGAAAGGGTCTCATTATGCTGCCCAGGCTGGCCTCTAACTGCTACCTCAGTCTCCCAAGTAGCCTTTATATCTTTTGTTATATATATATAAATTTAGCATATAAATTTTAGATTTTTCAATAAGATCATATTATGGAACTTCTTTTAATTAATTTATTTTCATACATATAATTTGTCACACACTTCAGTTTATAATGAAATATTCTGATATATATATATATATATATACATATATACATATATATATATATATATATATATATATATATATATTCTATTCAATTGTCCTGCACTTTCTCCTCTGGTACTCAGGGGTTTGATATTAAAATTACTAATATATGGTTACCATTACGCTTGTTCAATCTGGCGTATGCACAGTACTTCAAGTTTAAAGTTTCTTTTTCATTCCTATTTAGCTGCAAGCCACCCAAGGTGCAGTCTCTTCCTCAACTTTTCCTTTTTGTTCTAGGCTTTTAGCCATCTGATACCTAAGTTTCAATTTTTATCTCTGGCTGATAAGGGGGAAAGAATGGCAGGGACCCTGTGACTCTGGGTGACCTCTCCCTGGGATGGTCCCTGCCACAGGAGATCAGCAACCCCCTTTCCCAGCTCCTTTTTATTCTCACGTACAAAATCTTCTGAAATGGATTGTTATAGGGGTGCATTTGAATTTCCAATGTTCTATAGCATAGTAGGATAACTGGTTGACAAGAATTAGTTGAATATTTCAAAATAGCCAATAGAGAGGATTTTTGAATATTCCCAACACAAAGAAATGATATGTGTCTAAGGTGACAAGATATGCCAATTTTCCTGATCTGAACAAACACACTCTATGCAAATACTGAAGTATCACACTGTACCCCATAAATAGAAATAGAAACAGAAATTTTTTTTTTAGTGCTGAGGATTGAACCTAAGGCCTCAACTGATGCTAGGCAAGCACTCTACCATTAAGCAATATCCCCAGCCCTAACGGCATCCCATAAATTTATACAATTCCTATGTATCAATAAAATATTAGTAAATAAAATCTGTGTATATACATTTAACATAAATCAATTAAAAATAGGACTGGGGGTGCAGCTCAGTGGTAGAGTGCTTGCCTACCATGCATGAGGTCCTGGTTTCATCCCCAGCACCACAAAGAAAATAAAAAATAAATAAACCAAATGACATGTATCTCTAGGTAACTGAAATTCTCTCCTCTCTTTGGATGTTTAATTGACAAGCTTCTGGGGGTCCGGAGTGGCTCACAGTGGCTCTCGGAGGGGCTGAAGTCAACACTAAGGAGAGCAAGTGTGTCCTCAATTTTGCCTTTTGAATTCTTTATTTGGTAATAATTTAAAGCAAGAAATACTTAGCATGACAACAGGCAGCAGCACATAAAAAGGGCCCAAGCACATCAACCAGATCTGTTACTACAAATGAGCTCAAAAACATGTTCAAGTGTCTTAGGGGGACAGGAATCAAAATGCTCCTCCTTCCTCCTTCCTTTTCTTTCTTTTTTTCCTCACACTGAGTCACCATCAAGTCCACCATGAATGGGATCTGCCATAACCCATAGGGTTGGGAGAAGAAAGCAATAGTAGCAAGGAATATAGCAGAAAAGTGGCCACTGGCACAGCAGCACAGACCACAAGAAGCAGCATGGAGGACTCTCAGGAAGGGGTGATCTCTGACACCTAGGAGGAAAATGAGTTACTGATTTGTCCCAAGTGCAATTCAAGGTCACACTCAACAACGCAGATGGGGTCGCCCGTTCAGCCTGCGCTTTCCAGGCTACTGAGCAGCAAGTTGTACTTGATTTGCCCCAGAAGTAAGGGAACCCCACTCAGAAGAGAAATGAAAAAAATATTTTGGTTACCTGGAAATATAAAACATTATTAAGATTTTACGGAAAAGGAAAAAGGTGGTCTGAATATCCCAAAGAGAAAATACTATCTAGAGGCATTGGGCCATCCTTCCCTCCACTTCTTATCGCTTATCAACTGGACAAAAGCTAAAAACACTACCACCTCAAGCAGCTAAAAGTCTAAGCCAAAAAAGGAAGGAAGGGAGGGAAGCTTTCAGCTTTAGGGAGCTACCAGTTCAAGGAAGAAAAAAAATTTAAGAAAGAACTTTAAAGCTTTAAGTCCTGAGCAAACACCATTGTGTAATACAATGGTGCTCGCCTCAGATTACTTAGTGGTTTGAAAATAAAACATCAGACACAGAAAAACGGTAACTAGACTTTAACTTAACTTTTGCTAAAATGTACTAGAATAGCATCAGCTTGATCAATTTTGGGCTCAAATCGTATATATTTAAGCTCAAAATATATTTATACCTGGGAATCCCACTGTTATGGTTTGTGTCTAGATGTACCCCCAAAGCCTCATGCAGTCATGGAGGTGGGCTTCTGGAGTTTATGACTGATTCATGGTCTAATGCTGGGATTATGGGCGTGAGTGCTACACCCACCCCGGGGCGGGTAGCCTGCATGTAATATAAGGGAGGGAAAGAGGTTGCTCTCTCTCTCGCACACCTCCTCCCTTTTGCTCTTGCTGTTTTTGCTGCCTTCCGCCGCCATGAACTGTTGCCCTCTGCCATGTGTCACTCTGCCTTGGAGCCAGCCAAGTATGAATTGAGACCTCCACAAACTGTGAGCCAAATAAACCTTTCCTTCCTTAATTTTGGATGTCGGGTATTTTGTCCCAGCAACAAGAGAAAAGTAACTGAGACAGAATTTGGTACCAGAGAAGTGGGGTCGTTGCTGTGACTAGACCAGACCATGTGGTTCAAAAGCCTCTGGAAATGGCTTATGGGAAGAGTCTGGAAAGGTTCAGAGATGTCACCTGAAAGAGCACAGCTGGAACACCTTAGGTTGTTCTGTATGGGAGATCCTGGTCAGAGCTCGGGACACCAGAAGGCTGATAGAAACCTTGCCAGTAAAAACCGGGCTCAGGAGGCTTCTGCTGGGAAGAAGGACTGCATTGGCTGCTGGACTCCAGAACATGTGTGTTATGGCTTGGCAAAAAGTTTGTCTGCATTTTGCTCGTGTCCAGAGACTTTGCCTGAGACTTCAAGACTAATGGCAGCGGACTAACTACACTAGCAGAAAAAATTTCAAGGCAGTCAAATGTTGAGGCGGTGGCATGGCTACTGTTGGGGGCTTTTAGCCAGATTTATGTTGAGAATCAAGAGCAAGGAGCCCAGAAGAATGATTTAAAATGTGAATTTGGCCAGAAAGGAAGCTCCAGTAAAGCTGTGGACTGCAAAGATAGAGCTGAGAATATCTCAATTGCTGAGAAGGGACAGGAGAATATAAAAGATGGCCTGAGGATATCACAAGAAGCAGCAAGTCTCCACACTTTGCAGCCTCAAAACTGCAAAAGGAAAAGACTTTGCTTTGAGGAGAAAGCTTCAGGGCACCACGTTCCAGAATGGCGGCAGCCACACTATGTCCCAGAATGGCGGCGGCTGCACCAGGTTCCAAAATGGTGGCAGCGTAGAGAATTTGTTCCTCAGAATCAGGTTGAGCGTGCTCAGCAATCCAGGCACTCCACCCCTACAGCCAGGAGAGAAAGCCTGGCTACTGCTCCAGCTGGCAGCAGACCTTGGTATCATCCACGTGGCACTAGTTTTAGGCACATGCAGAATGCAAGAGTTCTGAAGTTAAGAAGGCTGCCACCCAGATTTCAGAAGAAGGCCTGGGAGGCCAGGCAGGGTACCCCTGAGAGGGCAGTTTGTGAAGCTGTGAGTGTGAAGCCAAAGATGCAGTGGAAATCCCAGAAGTTTGGAGAAGCCAAGAATGTGGATTGTCTGAGGAAACCTGCAAAGAGGGAGCAGAGCAGGCCTAAGAGAGAAGCTATGGGTGCTACAACCACCAGAAGTGCCATAGGGGCAGAGCTACGCAAGCCCTTTGGAGCTCACAACTTACCACAGATTGCTTCGGATGTTCCACGTGGAACTACAGGACTTAATATTTGCCCTGCTGGATATTGGACTTGTTTTGGTCCCAATCCTTTGTATTCCCCAGTTTTTACCTTTTGGAATGGTAATGTCTATCTTGTGCCATTGAATGTTGGAAGTGTTTAAGTTTCCTTTCATTTGTAGAGTGGCTCACAGCTAAGAGTTTGCCTTAGATCTCAGAGGAGACTGGGACTTGGACTTTTGAGCAATGCTTAAACTGTTAGGACTTTGGGAACTCTTAGAGATGGACTAAATGCTTTTTGCATACAGCAATGTGCATGAGTCTTTGGGATGCCAGGGGCGGAATGTTATGGTTTGTGTCTAGATGTCCCCCCAAAGCCTCATGCAGTCATGGAGGTGGGCTTCTGGAGTTTATGACTGATTCATGGTCTAATGCTGGGATTATGGGCGTGAGTGCTACACCCACCCTGGGGCGGGTAGCCTGCATGTAATATAAGGGAGGGAAAGAGGTTGCTCTCTCTCTCTCTCACACCTCCTCCCTTTTGCTCTTGCTGTTTTTGCTGCCTTCCGCCGCCATGAACTGTTGCCCTCTGCCATGTGCCACTCTGCCTTGGAGCCAGCCAAGTATGGATTGAGACCTCCACAAACTGTGAGCCAAATAAACCTTTCCTTCCTTAATTTTGGGTGTCAGGTATTTTGTCTCAGCAACGAGAGAAAAATAACGAAGACACCCACTAAATTTAAATATTGTCCCTCCTAAAATCTTAAATAACTAAATACAAAAGAAAATAATAGGTACATGCCTCGCTTTCACTGTGCCCTTGTTTAAAGTTCCCACAGTCATAGCTTCCATTTTACTAGAAATCCCACATTGGGCTTTAACACTCTAACATAGAAATAATAAAATAAGTCAGGCCTAGTGGCACATGCTTGTAATCCCAGCACTCAGGGAGACTGAGGCAGAAGAATACTAGCTCAAGTTCAGACAGGGCGACTTAGTGACACAGCAAGACCCTGTCTCAAAACAAACAAAAAAACCAAGGGCTGGAGATATAGATAAGTGAGAATACCCTGGGTTCAATCCCCAGTACCAAAACACACAGACACACAACACCACACACACAGACACACACACACAGACACACACACACAAATAATGAATATTAAGTAAGACTTTAACACACACTGGCTTGACGATAGGGGACCCATGGATCCCCAACTAAAATAGTTAAGAAGACTCAATATATGTTAAAATAGGGCTTCAAGGACTGAAACACATAAAATCCAGTTCACCAAGGGGTAACTATATTATTTCACATTTGTCAGCTTAATTTTGTCTGTTTTTAAATCTGAAAATAAAAGTACCTTGTTATGGATTCCTACAACCTTAATATGGTGATCCAATCCATCAAGGGCCCATAACCAATATTACTGAAATTACAGATTTTATCCATCCAACACCAAGTAAATACTGGGCTTTTATAAACATGGTTAACATGTTGTGTTCAGTGCCTATTTCTTTTCTGTTGTTTTTGTTTTTTTGAGACAGGATCTCGCTATGTAGTTCAGGCTGGCCTTGAACTCACTACACAGCCCAGGCTGGTTTTGACTCATGGTGACCCTCTTGCCTTAGCCTCTAGAGTGCTGGGATTACAGCTGTGCACCACCATGCCCAGACAGTGCCTATTTCAACAGCTTCTCAGCTACAGTCTGCTTTACCTCCAAAGAAACACAATACTTTTTCCAGCTACCCAACAGATCTGTCATCATACATTTTTAAAAGATCTTAATGACAGCCACTTCCTACAGGAACACAGATGTGATACTACATTGGTAACATGCTTCTCCAAGAAGATTCAGTTGACAACACTAATGAAGGACATCTAACTCCAGTATCATTCAGTACTTTCAGGTTCTGGTGACAACATATTCCTCATTTACAAATTCTACATCCAAACTAAAACCAACAGGTTCTCCTATTAATACCTTCAAAAAAGAAAGAAAAAGTAACAAAAACTCTTCTTTTACAGCAGAGGCTCTGGGAATCATTCTTAATATCTTCTGGAGTCTCTGAGCCATTCATGTGCCCATTAGTTGCAGAGCTCTCACGGACCCGCAGTCTGTGAGCTCCCACATACTCTGGGCCATGAAAAGACCAACCACATGCTTTGCATGGACACTAAGGCCCACAGCACTGAGCCAAATAGGAATCCCTGGGTACATTCCACCTGCAGGAGACAACGGCTCCCCTGTCCTTAGTCTCTTACCAGATACCACAGTGACAGAGGAACATGTGCCTCCTCTAGGCACCTTGACTACCTGGAAAGCCCCCAAGATTAATTCACTGAATAATCATGGGAATTCCTAGACTTTGTACGTGATGGAGCTTAGTGAAAAGCAGCTGCTTTTCAGCCATGAGGATGTCGCTAGTAAAAGACAAGAGGATCCATGAAACCACACATGTGGCCAAACATCAGGCAGGCATCTTAGCACTATAAGCCCTGGTCAACAAATGCCCTCATCTCTGCATTTATTAAAAGTTACCAAATCATTACCTAAAATCTATCTCATTCAAGATTTAAAAAAAAAAAGAAAAAACTAAATAAAACAAAAAACCTCTGGGAATCTCTCACCTGACAAATACACAAAATATACTTAGGTCACAAAGCAAGGATTTACCAGATCGATCCTCAGTCCCTCCAGAGTTACAGATACTACTAAAAGAACCTAAGCTTTCTCCCAAAAAATCAAAATAATACCACAAACAAAAAATTCTCTCAAGTATGGCTAAACATCATTCTATTAACTGTTAGTGTTACTACTACAAGTGGCTCAGGTGCTGTACTGGGTTAGTTTACAACTCAGAAAGCCCGCCTCTGCTTCCTTTTGGTTATACATAATACCAGTAGTCTTTACATAAACTTTACTGAATTATCACTTTATAGCCCCCAAAATAAAATTTCAAGGTTTTTTTGTTTGTTTTCAGTTTTGTTTGAGACAGGGTCTTGCTATGTATACAACTCAGAAAGGTATAGTGGGTACCTACCTAAAAAGGATACCGCAATCTCACGCACCAGGTGACTCCATCCTGGCTCAAAATATCACCATTGAGGATGCCGTCCTCAGACAACAGAGCCTCAACTCAGAAACATGCTGTTCGAAATTCTTGCATCACACTTAGACCTCCCACACAGCAATGTCTCTCTGACACACAACAGACACAGAATTGTTTTGCTTTTCCTCCTGAACTCACTGTCTGCTTAGACCACAAGCCTGGTATACTATTTACTCTCTGCGCAAATGCACACCTCCACATATCCACACCTGAAGGAAAATCTGGTATAGGTCACTAAAATTAATGGAGATTACTGTTTTCCACAGGATGCACCTCCCCTATATAAATAAACATGTTTGCATCCTCAGAAGAGGAACATCTACTCACAAAAAGCCTCCTACCCTCTTCTTCCTACCTTCCCCACTAGTCCACCTCTGCTTCCTTTTAGTTATACACAATACCAGTAGTCTTTACATATGCTTTACTGAATTATCACTTTATAGCCCCCAAAATAAAATTTCAAGTTTGTTTTTTGTTTGTTTGTTTTCTGTTTTGTTTGAGACAGGGTCTTGCTATGTATTCTAGGCTGGCCTTGAGCACACTATGTATTCCAGGCTGCCCTTGAACTCACTATGTAGCCCAGACTGGCCTTGAATTCACGGCAATCTTCCTGCCTCGGCCTCCTGAGTGCTGAGATTACAGGCATAAACTACCATCCCCACTTCTAAAACTGCAAATTTTGACTCAGGTTCTGACACTCCTCTAGCTAGCAAAATGAAGAGGCAATGTGGCAAGAACTGCCTCTAGCAGACTGTGAGCAACAAAGTCTGTGGCTGCAAGGAAATGAATTTTGCCCATGATCTGAGTGCATGTAGAAACAGATTTCTCCCTTCGTAAGTTTTCCCAGTTAAGCTACATGAGACTACTGCCTAATCAATGTGTCTTGATTGCAACCAAGTAAAATCCTGAGCAGGCACCCTACTACCCAAACCATTTCTGGATTCCTAATTCAAAGAAACTATGAGACAAATGTGTGCAATTTTAAACCATGAAACTTGTTGGGCATCAATAGATAAATACAACTGTATTATCGGACCACTAAATCCCTGCCTTGGGGAGAGGCAGGCATTCTTTTGGGCCTAACTTCTTTCACCCAAAATTATGCTTATAAAGTTAATTTCCTACTTGTGAAAAGTAAAACACGTTCATACTTTATTCTGTTTTATGTCAACTTACATCTTTTGAACAGGAAATGTAGCGGGATTCTCACACAGAGAGACAGGACACTAAGGCTTTTCTTTCCAGGAAGCAACTTTATTTGTGCTGGCATGGGGCTCAGTGGCCTCACCCTGATCATGGGGGATTTCTGACTTTTACACAATTTTTGTGCCTTTGTCTCCCTTAAATGGTAACACACTAACATATTACAGCCTGATTGGGTACAATCTATGTTACAGAACCCTGCTAGAACTACACATGCATATCTAGGAACTAATTGTGCCATGTTGCCTTTCTTTGTTCTGAAAAGTCCCTCACTGGATTCCTTTGGGTGGGGTCCTGACACAATATCACACTTTTCCTGTCCTATACTGAAGAATAAATTCATTCTTCAGTTTTTTTTCCCCAAAATATAAAAAATGACTCTAGTATCAAACCTTGGAATAATCCGTAACACACTTCCCTTTGTCTCCTCCACAAAGTTAACCTGCCAGTCCATAGAAAGTGTTCACCATCTCCTATTCCCCTTTTTCCTTTCCTTTCAGCTTGGCTGACTCCTGCACCCTTTTTTGTTGTTGTTGTTGTTTGTTTATTTTTGTTTTTTGGTCTTGGGTTAATTATCATTCTTAGCTTCACATACTTCTCCAAAGATAAACTAACACTGTCTTCTATCTTCCAAGCTTTTATCAATTTATGACATATTTACTTCCTCGATTACATATTAGCTTTCTCCACAAGCTCCCTAAGAACATCATTAGGTGGAACTCAGGCACGCATCAATTTTCAGAAAACATAAGAAATGGAGAAAACATTTAAACATTCTGGAAAAATACAATCAGAACGTGTGAGTTCCTCATAGAATAAGAGAATTTTCCAAACGACAACATAACCGAAAAATAGGAGCCGCTGCTCTAGAGTCAGACTTAAAGACCTAAAACAACCTACAATACATAAGCCTCGAACAGTAGAACGTAACAACCCCAAAATATATGTCAGAACAATGTGGAGAGGTTTACTTTCTTACACAGGCTCTATATTCAGAACATTATTTTTTATTTCAAGAGATCATTACCAAGCATGCTCAATAAGCAGGTCAGCGATTTTCAAAAATTACATTGTTTCAAATAGCTCACCAAGAAAAGGGGGGTTTTGGAGAGAAATGACAAATTAAAGTACTATAATGCAACAAAGTCCCATTTTTTCTTCCCACAAATCCCTGTTTGGAAACTTTGTGGGAAGGCATAGGCCTAGGCACTTCACTTGAAGAGAACAGGAAAGTACAGTACTGTCTTAGCAGAATGACTTGCAGTCTACAGGCGATTACACTTACAGATGGAAAGAGGTACACCCTAGACATCTATGAAAAATAGCTTTCTGCCTGAACGCAATGTGTCTGAAATACAGGTCGTGAAAAGACAAAACCGGGCCAGACACGCGCCCGCCCGCCCTCACAGTTCACTGGTCGCCAGAAGCCCGCAGCGCGGACTCCGCGAGGACGGGGAAGCAGAAGCAGTCAGAAATTCTTTGCCTTCTGGAAAAAAATATCCACAGATACTGCCCCGGAGACTTCTGAAAAGGCAGCTGCCGGCTGCAAAACCCCCTGAAGCGCCTCGCGACGAACCCCGAGACAGCCGGCGGGACCTCGGCAGCGACGGCCCAGCGGCCCGGGACGGCGGCGCAGGAGGACGCGGGCGGAGCGACCCCGCCTCACGCGCGAGGCTGCGCGGCGGCCCCGGACACACTCGGACGCCCACCGCCCCCTCCCGTCGCCGGCCGGGCCCCTACCTGGCCTCACCAGAGCCGCAAGGAGCGCGAGGACCACTGAGGAGTAAGTAATTTGACAACCAGGCGCCAGACCGGAAGAGACGGCGCCTGTGTGACGTCACTTCCGCTTGCCCTCCGCTTCTGGGGACCCGGACTCCGCGGCTAGGGCCTGAGGCAGTTTGGACCCCTTCAGGCAGGACAATTATAATTTCTTCCTACCAGGGTGCATTTAGGCCCCGGTGTGGACTCGACCCGGGGCCTGACGCAGAAACAGAGCCCGAAAGGCCCAGTTGAGGTTAGAGACAGGCCTGTGGGCGGGGCCCATTTCCGAGGGCGGAGCTGAAGCTGGGGCCACGCCCACGCGGACGTGGACCAAAAAAGCTGTTCTGCCTGACCCCCACCTCTTTCCTGGAGCCCTTACAGTGATTCTACCCTATTGATAAGGCTTCCAGGGCATGGCGTGGTCTCTTCCAATCAGTCCATCAAGCAATCCATTCTTTAGGTCTTTATTTCCCCTATTTCTTTTTATTTACCTGAACACTCCGCTAAACCCTAATACAGTGGACTCTTGACTTTTGCAATTTCCCTAGGGCTGGTTGTAACTCAAGTTGTCAATTGAAAGCTCAGGCTCCTCTCCTCAACCTTCAAAGTCTCTCTCCTGTATACAGGTAAATCTCAGTGTCCTTAGACATTGGCCCAGGATTTCACAAATAACCCCATACAAGAAAGGATGTTGTTCCTTACAGAAGTCTTTAAGGGTTAAATCTGTATCTGAGACAATCAGGAAGCACAAGTGGCTGGCATTCGGGTCATGACTCAAGACCCTGGAGCCAGAGAGATAGCTCAGCGGCATAAGCGCCTGCCTGGCTAGCGCGAGGGCCGAGTTCAACTCCCGGAACCCACATACGAAAAAAGGGCCGGTGATATCGCTCAGCCACACAGATGCCTGCTGGCGCGCGAGGTCCTGAGGTCTACCCAGGTACCCACAAAAAAAAAAAAAAAAAAAAAAAAAAACAACTCAAGACTTTGGTCATAAGTTAAAACTAAAATTCCATTCATAACTGAAGTTGTTCGTATGTCAGGCCGGTTGTAACTTGAGGGTCCACTGTAGTTGATTCTTTGTGGGTTTGTTTTTGTTTTTGTTTTTGTTTTTTTTATATGCCAGTACCGGGAGTCGAACTCAGGACCTCGCGCTTGCCAGGCAGGCCTTTATGCTGCTGAACTATATCACCATCCCAATTCTTTGTGTTTTCATTGTACTGATACTTTCTGTAAATTTGAATAGTTTTTCTTCCTCAAAATGTATTTCTGTGGCTCAGTGGTAGAGTGCTTGCCTACCATGCACAAAGTCCGTGGGTTACAAAAAAAGAATTGGTTTTATTTCTTGGATTTTACCATAAATTCAGAGCCCCCCATTCTACTCCCCACCCCCATTCTGTTACTGGGGATTGAATTCCCTGGGGAATTCACACTGGGCTGTATCCTTAACCTTTTATTTATTTATTTATTTATTTATTCTTTTTTGAGACAGGGTCTTGCTAAGTTGCCCATGCTTGTCTGGAACATGAGTTCCTCCTAGCTCAGCCTCCCAAAGTGCTGGAATTTCAGTCCTGCACCACCAGCCTGACCCCATTCTCCATTGTTAAATAACACTGACACTAGACATTCTGCACCTATGCTGGAATGATTCTGACTTTTCTCTGGTAACCACTTTTGCTGCAGTTTTTAGTGGCTGGTCTTCATGCAGTTATTAAAGTTATTTTAAACACTGATTTATGAATATTTTATCAATAATTATTCATGTGCATTATCAAATGTGTATGAATATGCATTAATATTGTGTTCATTTTTCATCTTTAGCTGTACAGAATATTTGTTAGCCAAAGGATCTTGTATTCTTCAATAATTTCTGGGCTTCCTGCCTTGCATTAAAAAGTCTCCATCCAGGGGCCGGTGAGATGGCTCAGCGGCGTAAGTGCCTGCCCGGCAGGCGCGAGGGCCCGAGTTCAACTCTCGGAACCCACATACGAAAAAAGGGCCTGTGATATCACTCAGTGGCACGGGCGCCTGCTGGCACTTGTGGTCCTGAGGTCGACCCCCGGTACCCACAAAAAAAAAAAAAAAAAATGTCTCCATCCCAAGTAGCTGGACCTACAGACTCAATATTTAAACATTTATATTTTTCAACTTCACAGAATGTTTTGCCAAGTGGTTTGTGATAGTGGATCTTATTTTTTTTTCCTTCAGAAAGATGGCCAATTACTGTACCACCACTTGATACTGATAAGCTGTCTTTGACTGTGGGAGACCGCCAAGCCACATTTCCCTGAGAAATGAAGCCCCTTGCCTCCATCTTTCCCTGACCTTTACTTCACCCCTATGCAGTGAGAATATGCAGAGCTGGCTATATTGAACCAGATGTTCCCTTAATTGGCTAAAAGAATGTGATCAAGTCTGGGTGAGAATTGCCCCCCCCCCCGCCATGGCTGGAATGGAGGCTCAAGCAAGAGCCTGTCAGATTTCAGGCTAAAACATAAGATAACATCTCAGCAGAGGCCATGGGACTCAGAAAGAATTATACCTTCCTGGCAATAAACGTGCAAGCCTTCCACACATCAAGCTATCTGTTGTATTGCTAACTGGAGGACTTTTGTGCCCGGTACAAAATTGCTGTTTCTCCTTACAGCCAATTCCTACAAAGTTTCTCTTCCCTAGTACTCTGCCACAACCCCCACCCACCTCCCTGATTGATATCAATAAAAGCCATGAGCTTTTGGATTCATGGCCTTTTGTTCCACAGAGAACATTGGTCATCCCAGAGCTCCTCAACTGCAGAACTTTCTCTTTGTCTTTATTTTGCATCCGTGTGCCATATTGCCAAATGGGTTAGACTGATACTCTCTGTGGGGGTTTTGGTATTTGACTTACTGATTTGAAATTTCATGTTTCATAAACAGTAAATTCCATTAGAAACCCATATCAGTTTCTAGATTCTCTGTCAGTATTAATATCATAATCTTTTTGTTTTCACTTTATATCAAGGTTTTTGGAGGGTTTTTGTTTGTTTCTGGCAGTGCTAGGGCTTTTGCACTGAGCTGCATCCTCAGTCCTTTTTTATTTTGAGGCAGGTCTCACTAAGTTGCCCAGGTGAGGCTTGAACTTGCGATGCCGCTACCTCAGCCTCCCAAGTAGCTAGGACTACCACAATCCAGGCTTGGAAGTATTTCTAACTGAAGCAGTGAAATCATGTCTAAATAGATCAGAATAACCCTGCTTTCTGTGCTTTGAAGAGGTAAGTTAACTCTAAACCCTGAAACGCACATACTGGCTGAAAGACACATTTAAAAAGCACTAAGATTAAAAGCATCATTTTTGTCAACTAGGAAATGATGGCAGTCCATACGAAATTTTCATTCTCAGGGCATAATTAACCACACCATTGTTTCTCAACTTCAGAGTGGATGAGATTCATCAGAAAGTCTTGTTAAAACAGGACCCAATAGGAGATATTCAGACTTAGTATGTCAGAGGTAGAGTCTCAGAATGTACTTTTTTTTTTTAATAGCTATTTATTTTTGGGATTGTGTGTGTGTGTGTGTGTGTGTGTGTGTGTGTGTGTGTGTGTGTGATGCTGGGGCTCAGCCCCGAGGTCTCATGCATGTTTAGCAAGCCTATACCACTGAGCTATATCCCCATTCCAGAATGTATATTTCTAAGAGTGACAGTGATACTGTTGACCCTAGGACATTCTGAAAACTACTAGATTAAAATGACTTTGGGACTATAGGCAAGGGAATGAAAGCATTTTGCAATGTGAGATGTGTATGTGCCTTGGAGTACAATGCTATGGTTTGTACATGTTTTGTCCCCAAAAGGTTCATGTGCTGGAGGCTTAGTCCTACTTTAGGTGATGGGACTGGGGCCTTGTGCAAAGTAATTAGAGCACTGGTGGTGCAGCCCTCAGAAGGGACAAGGGACTAATGATTGGCTCTCAGAGTTAGTTTCATATACCAGTCGTGGTGGTACACACCTGTAATCCCAGCATTTGAGAGGCTGAGGCAGGAGGATCACAAGTTCAAGGCCAGCCTGAGCTACATAGTGAGTTCAAAACTAGCCTGAACTGCATGGAGAGACCCTGTCTCAATTTTAAAAAGTTGGGCCGGTGCAATAGCTCAGTGGCATAAGTGCCTGTCTGGCAAGCACGAAGTCCTGAGTTCGACTCCCAGTATCCACATACGAAAAAAGGGCCAGTGATATGACTCAGCGGCACGGGAGCCTGCTGGCGCTCGAGGTCCTGAGGTTGACCCCTGGTACCCACAAAAAAAAAAAAATTAAAAAGTTTCACGTGAGTGGGATGCTATAAAGCAAAGGCACTCCATGTGCTTTACCCCTTCTGCACACAGCCATTTCCCCATTTCTCTGTCACATTATGATCCAGTCAAGGGGAGATTTAAGAGGCCAGACAAATGGGACACATGATCTTGGATTTTTACCCTCCAAAACTGTAAGCTCAATAAACCTCTTTATAGGAGTGGAGAATGGTGGTGCATGCCTGTAATCCCAGCAATCTGAGAGGCTGAGCAGGAGGGGTTACAAGCATAAGCCCAGCCTGCACAATTTAGAAAGACCCTATCTCAAAATAAAAAATATAAAATGCACGGAATGTAGCTCAGTTCAAAGGCTCAATATTCAAACCACCAGTACCACCAAAACAAACCAAAAAAAAAAAAACCCTCAGTTATTCATAAAGTATTGAGATATCCAGCCTCAGGCAATTTGTGTGGCAGTAGAAAATGGACTAGGATACTGTTATGGTTTGGATCTGAAATGTCCCCTAAAAGTCTCATGTTCAGAGGTAGGGCTTTTGGAAGGTGATTAGATCACACTTTACTCATCAGTTGATAAATTCATTGGTGGGTTTATTGCAGAATATGCTGTTAGAAGGTGAGACTTGATTGGAGTTGGATCACTGGGGACATGACCTGGAAGGGTGTATACTTATCCCCATCTTCTTACTCTCTTGCTCTTTTGTTATTTGCTTATGGCTACCATGCGGTGCACAGCTTTCCTCCACCATACCCTTCCACCTCCCCCCCCACCCAAGTTAGATGACCATGGACTAAAACCTTTGAAACCATGAGCCTAAGTAAACTGGTTCTTCCTCCCTTAAGTGGTGGGTGTCAGGTATTTTGTCCCAGTGTTGGGAAAACTGACAATATAGATACCTTGTCAAAACAGATGAGAAAACAACTCAACCAGTGTCTTGATTGCAGCTGCATACAATCCTGAACAAAGAACATACTCAAGCCATGTCTGGACTCCTGACCCAAAGAAATTGGAGGATGCAGTGAGTTGCTTTAAGCCACCAACCTTGTCATAAGTATGAGGCAGCAATAGGTAATAAGCAAACACGTATTATCTACTGAGGTCTGAGTCCCTCCATCTGAGAGGGGCAGGCATTCTTTTTTGTCTGGCTTTTCCACTCAAAATTATATTTGTGAAGTTCAACCACATTGTTGCATCTATTTTTTTTTTTTGGTCTTTTTGGTTTTTGGTACTGGTAATTTGACCCTACAACTTTGTACATGCTAGGCAAACAATCTACCACTGAGCTACATCCCCAGACCTTTTAAATTTTGTTTTGAGACAGGTCATACTATGTAGCCTAGAACTCAAAATCCTCCTGCCTAATCCTCCTCCCAAGTAGCTGGAATTATAGGCATGCACCATGATGCCTGACTACAGGAATGTCATTTATATCCCTTCACTTTCCGTTGCATGTACCCTTAAAGATAAAGCAAGTATCTTATAGGCAACATATAAGTAGATAATTCTTGTTTTTTATGCAATACGTTACTCTCTTTTGACAGATAAATCTAGTGTATTCCCATTTAAAGTAATTATTAAAAGGATCATATACCTTGATCACATGGAATTAATCCCTGGGATTAAGGATGTTTCAATACACACAAATCAGTGAATGTGATACAACATATTTACAAAATGGAGGGAAATCATATCATAGCAAAAACTGAAAACACTTAACAATATTCAGCATCCTATTGTTATTCTAATAACTTCCAATAAATAAATTATATAAAAGGTACCTCAACATAATAAAGACCTTATATGACAAGCCCACACTACCATCATAGAGAATCTCAAGCTTTTCATGTAAGATCAAGAACAAGACAAAAGGGCCGGTGAGATGGCTCAGCGGCATAAGCGCCTGCCTTGCAAGCGCGAGGGCCCGAGTTCGACTCCCGGAACCCACATACGAAAAAGGGGCCGGTGATATCGCTCAGAGGCACGGGTGCCTGTTGGCGCGCGAGGTCCTGAGGTCGACCCCCCGGTACCCACAAAAAAAAAAAAAAAAAAAAAAGAACAAGACAAAAAAAAAGTCCACATTTCCCATTTCTATTCAACATAATTATACAAGTTCTACCCAGAGCAATTATACAAGAAAAAGAGACAAAAGTCATCCAAATCAGAAAAGAAATTACACTAATGGTTTGTAGATAGATTGACCCCAATGCAAAAAACAAGACTACAAAGAAAACTCACTGGAACAAAAACAAAGTCACAAAAGTTGTAATACTTGTCAACATACAAAAATTAGCATTTCTATACACTATGAAAGAACAGTAAGAAAAAGAAATTAAGAAAATAATTATATTTCCAGTAAATGCCATCAAAACAATAAAATACATAGGAGTAAATTTAGCAGATTGAAAGGCCCATACACTGAAAACCATAAAACACTGATGTATGAAAAAAGACAAGTGAAAAGACAGCCCATGTTTATGGACTGAAAGAACTCTGCTACAATGTCCACAGTGCCCAAAGAAATCTATAATATTTAATGTCACTGCTTCAAGACTGCAATGGTAGGTAGCATGGTGGTACATGCCTGTAATCCCAGCACTCTGGGAAGCTGAGGCAGGAGGATTGCAAGTTTGAGTCCATCCTGGGCAACTTCATAACTGAGACTCTGTCTCAAAATTTAAAAATAAATTAATTTAAAAGGTCCTGGGTTCAATCCCTAGTACAAAGAAAGAAAAGATTCCAATGGGTTTTTTCCCCCATGGGATGGTGGTGGGCAGGGGGAGAATCCTAAAATTTATATTGCATCCTCAAAGACTCTGAAAAGTCAAAGGAATCTTGATTAAGAACAAAACTGGAGATATAACATTTCCATATTTCAAATTATATTACACAGTTACAATAATCGAAAGAGTATTATAGTGGCATAAAAACAGAGAACAATGAACAGAATGGCTCATAAATAAACTCATGAATATCGTCACATAATTCTCAACAAAAGCAACAATAGTACACAATAGGGAAAGGAGTCGTACAAATGGTAGTGTAAAACCTGGGTAGACACATCCAAGAGAATGCAGTTGGACCACTCTCTTACACCATTCACAAAAATCCATTGTAAATGGATTAAAGATTTAAACCTGAGGCTATGAAACCAGAAAACTCCTAGGAGAAAACAGAATAAAAACTACTTGACACTTATCTTGGCAATGATTTCTGAAAGTTCACACCAAAACCATAACCAACAAAAGCAAAAATAAGTGATACATCCATATCTTTGTCTATAGCAGCACACTTAATAGCTAAACCTTGGAAATGGCCTATATACTATCAACTGATGAGTGGATAAAGAAAATGTGGTATTTATACACAGTGGAGTACTACGCTGCCATAAACAAGAATAAATTTGAATCATTCATACATAAACGGATACACCTTGAGCTACATTAATTTAAATAAATCAGAAACACAAGCTTAAATATTGCATAGTTTCTTTGAGAAACCCAAATTATAAATAAACAGCAAAATAAAAGATAACAGGAAATAGATCTTTTTCAAATGTGAAGGGGAACAAAAGATGCAGGGAAGGGAAAGGGAAAGAAAGGAGATGGAAAAAAAGAAGAAAATGGAAATAGAGCTTTTGCAAATGGGAATGGGGCTAAGACCTGGAAGAAGCAGAGAGAGATGGGAGGGGTTGGGGACAAAAAAAATTAAGATATGTTATGTACATGTACCAATTCCCTGCAATAAATTTAATGACTATATACAGAAAACATGTACTAATTAAAAGATGATAGCCAAAAGAAGCAAAAAGATTACATCAAAGTAAAATGTTTTAGCAAAGCAAACAAATGAAAAGATAAAGAATGGAATGGGAGAAGTATGTATATCATATACATGATGATGGGTTAATACCCAAAATGCACAGAGAACTCATGTTACTGAGTAGCCAAAAATAAATGTTTTTTAATGTAAAAATAGAAGAACAGAATAGATATTTCTCCAAAAGACATACAAATGGCTAAAGGGTATATAAAAATACACTCTAAACTAGGAGTCACCAGGAATATGCAAAGGAAAACCACAATGAAATATCACCCCACACATATTAAGAGTTACTAAAACAAACAAAATCAACAGAGCCGGTGATGTCAGATATTCAGAAGTCTCAGGAGGATTACAAGTTCAAGGCCAACCTTAAATTGTTAGTCATTATGGAAAAGTATGGAAGTTGCTCAGGATATTAAGAGTACAACTATAATATCATCCAGCAAACTCACTTCTCAGTACCTATCCAAGGAAATAAAATCAGTACCTGAAATATCTGCATGTCTATGTTCACTGCTGCTGCACTGTTTTTTAATAGGGTCTTGCTGTTACCCTTGTTGGCTTCAAATAATCCTGCTACCTCAGCCCCCAGTAGCTGGGACTAGTGGACTAAAGGCATATGCCAACATGCCCAACTCAACAGCAGTAGTCTCCCCTGCCACCATACTAGGAATTGAATCCAGAGCCTTGTGCCTTCTAAGCAAGCACTCCACTACATCCTCAGCCCAGCAGCACTGCTCTTAATAGCCAAGGTACAGAAACAATCTAAGTGTCCTTCAATACTTGAATAAAGAAAATGTTAGATCAACATGGATACAGATATAGCCATCACCTTAGGAAAAAGTAGTTCTGCCATCTGCAATGACAAATGAAGCTGGAGGACATTATATTATGTGAAATAAGCCATACAAAAATGGCATGACCTCAATTATAAGTGGATTTTAAAAACCCAAAGAAGTGATTGAATAATGGTTACATGAAGCTCTGAACTGGGAGAAAGGGGTCAGCTATAGGACATATAAGTACTCAAGACATATGGCCTATAGTTATGTATTTGAAACTTAAGCCAACAGCAAGTGTTTTCATGACATGATATGAAAAATAAATATGTAAGTATTGAGGCTGGGGGTGTAGGTCAGTGGCAGAGTGCTACTCTAGCATAAAAGAGGCCCTGTGTTGGAGCCCCAGCACAAGAGGACAAAAATCTATCTGTTGGTGGGAGTATGTGAGAAAAAGGATACATTAATTAAGCTTGAGTGCACTTATCATTTCACACTTTTAACATGTACTACACATCTGGTTGTGCACCTGATGCAACACAATAGTTTTCAAACATTTCAATAATGTTAAAAAATAAATTACAACTGTGGTGGGAAATTATTTATAATGGAAGTAATAAAATCATATATTACAATTTATGGAATATTAAAAGCATTAAAAATATATCTATAGAACCACCTAGAAATTCATGTTTCTGTTAATATATGATTTCAGTACCCATGGAAGCATTTACTATATTCCATACTATGCAGTTTCTCTTCAGTGTGAATCACACTTACTAAAGGTTGAGGAATATGTAAAACAAACAAAAAAGACACTCCAACATTTCATTTTTCCTTTTTGAACTACTGGGGATTGAATCCAGGACCCTGTGCATGCTAGGAAAATCCTCTATCACTGAGCTGTACCCTCAGCACTTTCAAATTTTGGGACAAGATATCCTTAAATTGCCCAGGTTGGCCTCCAACTTGCAATCCTGCCTCAGCCTCCCAAGTAGCTGGGATAACAGATGTTTACCACCACTTCTGGCAGGGATTAACATTTCTTAATGGATTTTCCTCATTCTTTACATCCAAAGAGTTTTTCTCCAGTGATTATGTGCAGCAAAATGAGAAGACTGAAGGATTTCCAACATTCCTTCTATTTAGAGAGTTTATATCCCATGTGAATCCTTACATGGTTCCGTAAGTATGAAGAAACACCAAAGGCTTTCCCACATTCCTTACATTCATAGGGCTTCTCCCCAGTGTGTGTTTTTAAATGTTTTGTAAGGCCTGAGCGCTCAACGAAGGCTTTCCCACAGTCTTTACATACATAGGGTTTCTCTCCAGTGTGTGTTCTCATGTGACTGCAAAGGTTAGAGGAACACCTAAATGCTTTGGCACACACTATACACTCAAAGGGCTTCTCTCCAGTGTGAGTTCTCAAATGTACATTAAGAGATGAAGAGGAAACAAAGGCTTTCCCACATTGGTCACATTCAAAAGGTTTCTCTCCTGTGTGACTTCTAAGATGTTCAATGAGGTGTGAAGAAGTAGTGAAGGCTTTCCCACATTCCTTGCATTCATATGGCTTCTCCCCAGTGTGAGTCAACACATGTGTGGTAAAGCCAGTACGCCCAGTAAAGGCTTTCCCACAGTCCTTACACTTGTATGGTTTTATTCCAGTGTGAATTCGAAAGTGTTTCTTAAGACATGAGGAGTTTCTAAAGGATTTTGCACACACCTGACATTTAAAGGGCTTCTCACCAGTGTGAGTTTTCATGTGTTCAGTGAGTTGAGGAAAGCTAATGAAGGCTTTCTCACATTCCTGACACTGATAGGGCTTCTCCCCAGTATGTATTCTTAAGTGTTTAGTAAGACATGAGCGCTCAGTGAAGGCTTTCCCACATTCCTTACATTCGTAGGGCTTCTCACCAGTGTGAGTTCGCACATGTCTGTGGAGGTAGGAGGAACGTGTAAATGCTCTCTCACACACTGTACACTCAAAGGGCTTTTCTCCAGTGTGAGTTCTCAAATGTGCAGTAAGATATGAGGAAGATGCAAAGGCTTTCCCACACTGGTCACATTTAAAGGGTTTCTCTCCTGTGTGACTTCTCATATGTTCGATAAGGCCTGAGGATGTACTGAAGGCTTTTTCACACTCCCCACATGCATATGGCTTCTCTCCAGTATGACTCAGCACATGTGTAGTAAAGCCAGTACGCCCAGTAAAGGCTTTTCCACAGTCCTTACATTTATATGGTTTTATTATATTGTGAATCCGAAAGTGCTTCTTAAGACATGAAGAATTTCTAAAAGACTTTGCACATACATTGCATTCAAAGGGCTTCTCCCCCGTGTGAGTTTTTATATGTTCAGTGAGTTGACGAAAGCTGATAAAGGCTTTCCCACACTCCTTACACTCATAGGGCTTCTCCCCAGTATGTGTTCGTGAGTGTACATTAAGGCATGACCACACAGTGAAGGCTTTCCCACATTCCTTACATTCGTAGGGTTTCTCTCCAGTGTGAGTCCAAGTATGAATGCGAAGGTAAGAGGAACGCGTAAATGCTTTCCCACACACTGCACACACAAAAGGCTTCTCTCCAGTGTGAGTTCTCAAATGTGCAAGAAGATACGAGGAAGATGCAAAAGCTTTCCCACATTGGCCACATTCAAAGGGTTTCTCTCCTGTGTGACTTCTCATATGTTCCATAAAACCTGAGGATTTACTAAACACTTTCCAACATTCCTTACATTCATAGGACTTCTCCCTACTGTGACTTTGTAAATGTGTAGTAACACCTGAGGGTGCAATGAAGGTTTTCCCACATTCCTTGAATTCATAGAGTTTTTCCCAAGTGTTATTTTCTTTTTTTTTTTTTTTTTTTTTTTTTTGTGGGTACCAGGGGGTCGACCTCAGGACCTCGCACGCCAGCAGGCGCCCGTGCCGCTGAGCGATATCACCGGCCCCTTTTTCGTATGTGGGTTCCGGGAGTCGAACTCGGGCCCTCGCGCTTGCCAGGCAGGCACTTAAGCCACTGAGCCATCTCACCGGCCCTATTTTCTTTATTATTATTCAGGCAGCAAGAATATGTGAAGAAATTTCCACATTCATAGGGATCTTTTACAGTGCATGTTTGAATATAGGCGGGACAGCTTGTGGAGTGATTAAAAGCTGTCCCACACTGCTCCCATTCATAGAGTGTTTCTCCAGTGTGAGTTTTCCCATGGGTGTGTAGCTGTGACTGATTAACAAATGCTTTCCCACAGTCGCTGCACTCAAAGGATTTGTCTTGAGTGCATATTCTCTGGTAAACACTGTCTGGATTTGGGGTGAAGGTTTCTTTACAATGAATCAAGAGAGAAAGTTTCTCTTCAGGAGAGGTTTTCTCAAGCAGTGGAAGGAAGTCTTTTTCACACTGATCATACTCTGAAGTGTTCTCTGTATTTGGAGTGCTCATGTATTCACTGAACACTTTTCCAGACTGCTTAGAGTCACAGAGCTCCTCTTTGTTGGGGCTTTCCACCTGCTGATAAAGAAATGAATAAGGATTAGAGTTTTCAGACTTACATGGGAGTATGTACTTGTGGCAACTCTGAGTACCAAGTTTCACGCCAGGTGTAAGGCATCTCTCTAGGGATAAGGCTACTTCTCTCAAATACCCTCATTTGTGCTGATGTCCATCGTGGAATTCACAATCTTCCCTGAATTTGGAAACAGAACTATCATAGTAAATCTTACCTCCTGTATCCTATTTGGTGTATCTGACCAAAATACATCCTGCTGAAAAGCTGTCCCTCTGGTTTTAAAATACATTTCCCACTCTGAAGCGAAGAAGAAAAATATATAAGGATTTGCACAAAAAAAAGTGCTAAATTAAGTTAAAATGATAAAACTCATTTATATTTGTTTCCATACTAAATATGCAAAAAACAAAACAAAACAAAAAAAAAAGATTCAAGCAGTTTCCCTACGTCTAAAATTTGGCAGTTGTAAGGATGTGGTGTCAAACTAATACTTTATTAACAACTTTTTCTATAAAAATTAAATGTGATGGTGAGAAGAAACAATATAATCAAGGAACATAATCAGGAAATATCTCCCTAAATAGAACCATAAACTCAAATTAGAAAAGAGCAGGTCACTGGTACGTTATTTTTAAAAAGGCTGGATATAGTAAGTAAAAGAGTACGGAAGTTGAAAACATCCCAAAACTTACAGTCCAAGGACTCGGCCTTCAGATTGAAGGTGGTCTGTGTAATATTTCCTCATATTTCCAAACATACTGAACTAATGACAAGGAATGTTTTCCACAAATAATTACATTGGAGAACACCTTGTTCCACTAACTTCAATTCTACCTCTCCCTCCAATCAAGAGATCAGGCTGGGTTTAAACAGCTGATAACCTGTACACAAGGAAAGATACATTCTTAGAAAAGATCGTATAAAAGAAGATAAATCTTCCCATGAGAGAAAACTACTTTTATTTTTTCTTTTTGTAGCACCAGGGATTGAACCAAGAGCCTTCACACATCCCCATACCTTTTCAAATTTTATTTTGAAACAAGGTCTTACTAAGTCACTAAATTGCCCAAGCTGAGCTCAAACCTGCAATCCTACCTCAGCAACACAGAATGCTGGGACTACAGGTATGCACCACCACACCCAACTAGAAAACTACATTTCTAACATGAAGGCATTAAAATTATTCCTACACAGCTCAAAATGCAAATATTTAAGACTGGTTATCTCTGACCCTTAAAATCCATATTCGAGCTTAAACACACATTTAAAAACCACTACCACTTTTCTTCAAGTAGGATATAATGGAAATGAACAAAGATCTCCAGATGACAAGGGTACAACTGGAAATTTTCAGAGTTGGTGTTAAAGGTGGAGTACCAGAATACACATCACTAATAATTAGAGTGATGTTCCTGATCCTAGGACTACATTTGTTGACAGCCACCACAGATTAAAGGTATTAATGGTCAGAATCTCTGTTGTTGTGACAGAGTAGAAGTGACAGATCTTGCAACAAAGTACATAATATATTTTTGCTCCCTATGTAGCCACAAGGAATGGTAGCAGTCTTACCTACTATGGCCAGGTTCTCATAGTTCTCCAGCATTACATCTCTGTATAGGTTTCTCTGTGTTGGGTCCAGTAAAGTCCACTCATCCTGCGTGAAGTTCACAGCCACATCCTCGAATGTCACCAAGTTCTTTTTTTTTTTTTTTTTTTTTTTTGTGGGTACCGGGGGGTCGACCTCAGGACCTCGCGCGCCAGCAGGCGCCCGTGCCGCTGAGCGATATCACCGGGCCCTTTTTCGTATGTGGGTTCCGGGAGTCGAACTCGGGCCCTCGCGCTTGCCGGGCAGGCGCTTAAGCCGCTGAGCCATCTCACCGGCCCTGTCACCAAGTTCTAAACCATCACACACATGTTAGTTTGAGCCAAGTAATATCTCCACCAATGTTCACTGGTGAATGAAGTGACCCCAGTGCCTATAAAGGATTCTAAGGTCTCCCATATCCTATCCTAAGATGCAATGGTCCTAGGAAATCTCTCTATCCACACTCCCTCCAATCATATCTGGGTCTCTTCCAATCATATGGCCTTTAATACCTCCTACATGTGAACTTGTATCACCATAACTAGGAGCTTTGCTCATCCTGTTTCCCTATATTGCAGCACACTCCTGAACATGTGACAAAGACTTGACAAATGGTGATATATGAAAAATTTGAGGATGAATACTATCATCTTCCTTACCATCTTAACAGAGCACTCAGAAAAATAAATATCTAGTCAGTACCTAAAAAGTTAAGATTCACATGATTACTAAAATACTAATATGATTTTCAGGGAAATCCTTTACCTATATGATGGGCACACCCTACTGGGGACATTCAACTAGGGACTTACTCTTGGTATACATCCTTTTTTTTTTTCTCTGATGACCTCTGGAGACAGGTGTACCTACAAGGAAATACAACTTCTTGGTTGGTCCAGTTACACCATTTCTGGGAAGAATAGAAGTTTCACGCTAACGCTGGATATCCCCAAATTCATCACTATTAAAGTATCTCTTCAGAGATATTGCTGTATCTTGTGTGACTCTTATTTCTCAAGTATCTCTCTATGTCCTGTTTCTCTATAAAGGAATTCCTAATCTTCTCTGACTGTAGAAAATAAAAAATATCCTTTGTTAAACTTACCATTTGTAACCCACTGGAAATATATCCCCTCAACAAATCCTGCTGAAGTGCTGAACCTTGAGCTTTTTGTCACATTTCCCACTCTGAAATTGAACAAACAAAAATTTAGCTTTGAATATAACATAAATGGTGAGTCTGTTTATATTTATTTTCAAGATAAACACAGTAAGAAGAGAAAAGCAATTTTGAGGATTTACACTATGTCAAAAATTCCACAATAAGGATAAAAGTTTAAAATTTTTAATATGTTAAAAATTGATTCTGTAAGTTAACACTGATGATAAAAGAATTTTATCAGAGAAATACAATAAGAAATGTCTGAACAAAAAGTATCATCAAGGGCCGGTGAGATGGCTCAGCGGCGTAAGCGCCTGCCTTGCAAGCGCAAGGGCCCGAGTTTGACTCCCAGAACCCACATACGAAAAAGGGGCCGGTGATATCGCTCAGCGGCACGGGTGCCTGTTGGCGTGCAAGGTCCTGAGGTCGACCCCCCGGTACCCACAAAAAAAAAAAAAAAAAAAAAGTATCATCAAAACAAGCTAGAAAGACAAACTGAAAGTAATAGGGTAGAGGAAGTTAAAGATAACCTAACTTCTGAGACAAGTAACATCAACCTTCTGAGAAGAAATATCTTAAAAAGTTTCCTCATTATGCTCCCAGACATACAGGTAAGGAAACATAAGCCCTGAGAAACATGACTCAATTTGCCTAGTTATGAGTGAGATTATGTAGCACATCTTCCCAAAGTAGAGACAGCATGGAGCTGACTTATAAAATACCCATTTGACTTAAGGACTTCGCAAATGAAATCACAGTGTAGTTATTCAGCCCAGACTCTGGGCTCTGTGTTTTGTAGGGAAGACCTAAAGCAGATTCCTGAAAAGTAGCAGTAGCATGACTTACTATAGAACAAACTGATAACATCCATCTTGTAAGTCTAGGTAAAATATGTGTGATCTCACTCCTCTGATTCCAAGGACACTTCAGGGTGGCTTATATGTCTAATTGGACAGTCGTAACACTCATTCTTCTTTAAATAGGATTATCTGGATTCCTATTAACATCAATCATTAATCAACAAGCATTACTTAGCCCTCATAAAATGTAATGCATTAGCTCGCAATGCTGTTACTTATGAACACCAGAAAAAAATGGTACACTCTACAACATGGGATTAGTAACAGGAACTATTATTTATTGAGAAATGCTACATGTTGTAAGTTACACTAGGAGCTTGTGTGTGTGTGTGTGTGTGTGTGTGTATACACAAATGCTCCTTTAATTATTATAACAATGCTTCACAGCAGATAATAATCACTGTTAATGATGAAACAACATAGATTCAGAAAACACAAGTGATTGGTCCAGTATCAACTAGAGAGGAAATGGAAAACTAAGTCTTCCGTGTTGGTAGGTTTGTCCCTAAAGTCTAATCTTGTGTGTCATTAAACTCCAAAATGATCACCATATAAAGGAGTCTGGAAGATATCCCTGGATTACTTAAAATGTGAACTGCTTTTTACAATTAGGCATTAGACCCAGAATGTCAGTTTTACTAACAATTCAGAATACAACTCAGCTGCCAGGCATGGTAGTGCGCACCTGTAATCTAAGCACTCGGGAGGCTGAGTCAGGAGGATTTCCACAAATTCAAGGCCAGTCTGGGCTACATAGTGAGTTCAAGGCCAGCCTGAACTACATAGACCCTGTCTCAAAAAACAAAACAAAATAAAACAAAAGAGTACAATTCAACCACTGCCTATCTCACAAGGGTCTCAGTATAGAAACACTGAGTGCTCTAAGTTCTGCCTGGTACTCACAGCAGAGAGCAGAAAGTATCTGCAGGGTCAGCACCATAACAAAGTTTGCCAAAACTTGAGTATTTGGTAGATCATTTCAAGGAAGCACGTTATGTTATTACTGATGACCTCTCTTTTTCCACTAAGTTTTGCTTCTGTTTTTATTTATTCCTTCCTTCAACTGCCTTTAATTTATGTATTAAGGAAATAAAAATGCAATGAAGACCATCAACTACAGAACTAATCAAACAGCAAAAAGACTCTAGGAAGACAGGGTATTTTAGAATAGAGACACAGGAGAAAGATGAAGAAAAATAAAGAAACTTTACGGTATTCATGGAACAGAGTCAAAACCACAAATATTTGACTTACAAGACTTCAAGAGAAGAGAAAGACAAAGAACTAGAATAATATTTTTAAAAACAGTAAAAAAAAATGTTTCACTGTGGTCAGCACGAGCTTTTTGCAGTGAACATGCTCACAAGTTTCTCAGGTAAAACAATGCTAAAAGTTTAGGGAGTAAATGGGGAAAAAAAATGCTGAAAAGAGAACAAAGAATGCCCCAAAGGAGCTCAACAGACTTAAAAGTATTCTCAAAGTAGACAGCAATGTTTTAATGAATGTTGTTCAAGAGATAGCAACTGTGGTGGTACCCAAACAATGCCAAGAGAAAATGGAATGTGTGGTGAATGATGAAAAAGATGACATGGAAATGGAGACTGAGATAAAGAGAAACAAAAAGACTCTTTTAAACCAGAATGGACAGTACCCACTATGGATAAACCAGAGCCAGAGAAAAACCTGAAGACAAAATGAGAGAGAAGAAAGGAGAAAAGCAAAGCAAAAGCAGTAAAGGCAGCAAAGGGTTTGGCCTGGCAGACCCTGAAAAACTTGGAAATGCCACATGGGATTGGAAAGTACACACTGATTTTAGCTCCCACTAAATGAAAACTTTCTGTTCATATTTTAATTTGGCCTTTTTTCTTCACTTCAAACTCAAAATAATTCATTTGTTTTGGGAACTTTAATAAACTATTTTCTTTGGATAAAAGCTGTATTGATGTTTTAGTTGGAAACTGACCAATACTCAGGGCAACTTGATGTCTGATAAGACATCAAAATCCTGTGAAGTATTAACATGGTTAAAATTATTCTTACAACTTGGTAATTATAGTCAGTAAAGTAAATAATATACTGACAAAAATGTGAGTGAACTCATATTTTTAAAAAGCTATTATGTAGTCCTATCACTTAAAAATACAACAGAAGCAGTACTTGTTTGGAATTTTGCTTTTGTATAATTCAGAATAAAAGATATTTTGTGTGTTAAAAAAAGAAAGAAAAGAAAATGTTTCACATCCAGAAAAGATATTTAAATATCCTTGTAGAGAAAGTTCAAAAGTCTCCAATCAAATTCAATCTGCTTATCCTGGGCAATCCAGTAATTTAGCAATTACTATCTCTCGAAATAAAAAAGAAACCCCATCTAGAGATGTAGCTGGGTTTGTTGGTCGAGTTCTTGCCTACAATACACAAGGTCTTGGGTTTGATTCCCAGCAACAACAACAACAAAAAAAAATGAAAAAGAAACTCAACAAATTCAATCTCAATAAAAGTATATGAAGAACATCATGATCAGTCAAAAATGAAAAGCAGAGAGAGGATCTTAAAGGCAGGATCAGAGGGGAAAAAAAAAAAAAAAAAAAAAAGGAAATCACTTACAAAAGCATTCCAAAAAGGCTATGAGTACATTTATCACCAGAGAATTTATAGGCCAGGACAAAGTGAGAGAATATGTACAAAGGGCTAAAGGGGAAAAAATCCAACTAAACCCAACAAATCTGTCCTTCAGAAATGAAAGACATAAACAGCTTCCTAGGAAAACAAAGCACAGAATGTTCATCACTACTACACCTGTCAAAATGCTAAAGGGAGTTAGCTCTTCAAACTGAAGGACACTGAGTAATAACACAAAAAATATGTGAAAATATAAAACTTATGGATAGAAGTACATAGTTAAATTCAGAATACTTGAATACTCTAATGGCATGCATTAATCACATTCTTCCTATGAAGATTTTAAACATTATGAAAAATGCTAATAGTAGTAATAATTTGTTAAGGAATAAACAACAATAAAAAGATATAAATTGTGAAATCAAAGACATAAAATGAAGCTGGGTGTGGTGGCCCATGCCTGTAATCCTCGCTACTTAAGAGGCACAGATGGAAGGATCACAAGTTGGAGATAAGCCCAGGACTTACTGAGACCTTGGCCAAAAAAAAAAAAAAAAAGACATAAAATAGGAAGTGTGAGAAAAACTATAGTTATTTTATGCAAACAAAGATAAGTTTTTATCAGCTTAAAATATTGTAGGATTTTGTGGGGGGTACTAGAGTAGAACACAGGTGCACTTTGACAATGAGCTAAATAACCAGCTATTTTCATGTTTTTATTTTGAGACAGTCTCAATAAGTCACTAAATTGCCCAAGATGGGCTCAAACTTGTGAGCCTTGTGTTAAGCCAACCACAGTGGAGAGATTATATGCATGTGCCACCATGCATATAAAAATAAATCCAGCTTTTATTTTTTATATTGAAACATGAAAAGACACCAAGTTGCCCAGGCTGACCACGAACTTGAGATCCTCCTGCCTCAACCTCCTAAGCAGCTGTGATTATAGGTATGTGCTATACTGTGCCTGTTGTGGAAACGCGTGACCAAGCCAGATAGAATACACTTTGTGCCAAGAAACTTGGAAGGCAAACAGCTTTATTTACACCAGCGGGCTGGGGGACACTGAGGTCCAAATCATCAGCCTCGTCTTGGGGTTAAACACTCACTTATATAGGTTGTTAGCAGTAAATACAAAAGGCTGATAACAGGATACTCTATAGTTGGCTACATAATTGTCTTGTCATACATTGCTAGGCAGGTTTGGTTCAGGCAAGTTAACTGGGGGCTTTCTATCCTATAACAGGGAGGTCACAGCTAGGGTGAGCAGGAGGAATCAATCACTGTCTTAGACTGAGCCGAGCTGTCTCGGAGTGATAACTCCTTGAAACCCTGGAGCAGGTTAACACAAGATGTACTTTGTCTGAGCTACACTTATCTTATATGCTGCAGCTGGCATTGGAATTCCAAGGCTAGCTGAGTTTTCCCACTCTCTCTAATTATGGGAATGGACTGCTCCTGCCTTTTCTCATCTTTGAATATAGTGGTAGACTTACAAGTTTTAAAAGTTTTGAAATTCCCTTTACATTTACCATATCCTTTACACATCCAGTTTATATATTTTAGACAAAGTGCATAGTAACCACCAAGCAAAAATTTACAGGAGATGCCCAAAAAACAGAAAGCAAGGAATCACAGCATATCACAAGAAAAAAATCACCTACTCAAAAAGGAATAAAACAAAATCTATAAAATAATCACGAAGCTAGGTGCAGTGGCACATACCTGTAATTCTAGGACTTAGGGAGGCTGAGGCAGGGTGATCACGAGTCTGAGCCCTGCCTGGGAATCTTAGTGAGACTCTGCCTCAAAATTTAAAAATATACTATATATTAAAAGCGTTGGGGATATAGCTCAATAGTAGAGCATCCTTGGGTTTGATCTCCAGTACTGGAAAAGAAAATCAGGAAACAATAAAATGGCAATAGTAGATCCTTACCTATCAATAATTACACTAAGCACATATGGATTAAATTCTCCAATCTAGGTTGAGGATGTCGCTCAGTGTTAGACTGCTTGCCTAACATGTACAAAGCACTAGGTTTGATCCCTAGCACCGCAAAAATAAAAAAGCAGTAAAACAGTATAGTGATTACACAAAAAATTAAAAATAGAACCACCATATAATACAGCAGTCCCTCTACAGGGTAGATTTCCAAAGGATATGCCATCACAATATCAAACAGCATCTACACACCCACATTTATTGCAGCACTATTCACAACAGACATTTCAACAACCCAAGTGCCCACTCATGGATGAATAAAGAAAATGTAGTACATATACTTGTAGTGAAATACAAATCAACTTAAAAAAAAAAAAAAAAAAACCTATCTTCGGTGATAAGGAGGAACCTAGAGGGCATTATGCTGTCAAATACACTAAGCACAGAAAGACAAATGCCACATGATCTCATGATAAACAGTGTAGAAAAGTGGAAGTCATAGAAACAAAGAACAAAATGGTGGTTACTAGACACTAGGGGTGAAGGGGTTGGGGGAGGTTGGTTAATAAAGGACACAAAACTTTACTTAGGAGGATAAGTTCCGAAGACCTATTGTACATCATGGTGACTACAACAGCAATATGTTGCACATTTCAAAATTGTTAAAAGTACATTTTAAATGTTCTAACTACATATAAAAAATGTGAAGTGGCTTGATTTAGCCACTCCACAGCATAAATAGATGTAAAATAACATATATACTGTAAATATATATATGCATATATTTGTCAAGTAAAACAAAAAGTTTTTTAAAAAGCTGTCTCCCCATACTGACAGACGAACAATGTCAAATTGGAATTTAACCAACTCTTCTTTATCTATAAGACAGAAGGTTACAACAGACAAAGCAAGGACTCAGGACATAGCTCAATGGACATCCACAAGGTCCTAGGTTGGAACCCCAGCACCATAAAAAACAAGCACACACACACAAAAAAACAGAGTAAGCCCTTGTTGGGCAGGGCCTTTATTAGGGGGTGTGCATGGAATACACAAACAAAGGCCTAAAGGACATTGGATAGTCAGGGATAGCAAGAAGGGAAACTATGGCAAAGATCAGCCTCATCACATTCATGCATCCAGCTACGTGGAAAGGGTGCTCACAACCTGTTTGTGGTAAAATTGTGGCAATGGGGAAATATGAATTTATTGGAGACCTGGCCAAGATCCCCAACTGCCTTATGAGGGGTACGGCAAAAGGATGAAATAAGAAACAGAGACGAATTTAGTAATGCCCAAAGGGGGGTTGTGGTCAGTGCCTCAGGATGGGCAGAGACAAAGACACTCCAGGCCAGCCACTATTTATTCGGTGTATACAATGATAGGAGGGGTTAGTGGAAGATTCACGGTTGGTGGACTCAGAGGTTGATGACTCAGCAGGCAAGGATAATCTTGGTATGACTCAAGAGGGAGATGATTTTATGCTAAGAAGGATCTTCCCCTGGAGTGTTTTTAATCTTAGTGGTTTTAGTTTAGTTCTTCGTGCGTGGGAGACGATGGCTCATCCCTAAAGAGTTAATGGGAAATCTCAAAAGGATGATACCGATAATCCCAAACCTCCCTTTATCCCTTACGGAAGTATGCAAAATTAGCCATTGTGAATTTGTGGTCCCCAACATGAATTTTTTTTTATGTGGGTAGCAGGAGTCGAACTCAGGACCTCACACTTGCCAGCAGGCGCTTGTGCCGCTGAGCGATATCACCGGCCCTTTTATTTCCTTTATGTGGGTACCAGGAATAGAACTCAGGACCTTGCGCTTGCCAGGCAGGCGCTTATGCCGCTGAGCTATCTCACCAGCCCCTCAACGTGAATTTTGAAAAATTTATAATATACCAGCTGGCCATGATGGTGCATGCCTGTAATCCTAGCACTCCGGAAGGCTGAGGCAGGAGGAGTGAAAGTTCCAGCCCAGGGCCAGGTGTGGTAGCACACACCTGTCAACCCAGCACTTTGGGAGGCTGAGGCAGAAGTATTGCAAGTTGAAGCCCACCTGGGCAACATGGCAACTTAGCAAGACCCTGTCTCAAAAAAAAAAGTTCAAGCCCAGCCTGGACAACTTAGGGACTCAGTGAGACGCTGTCTCAAAAAATAAAACAGGCACAGTGCAAAAGCTCTGGGTTCAGTCCCGCCCCCAGGACTCCAAAAATAAATAAATAAAATGAAATTAAATAAAAAATTATAATACACTCCATTCTGTGATGCAATATCTTTATCATTTTTAAAATTTTATTTTAAAGAGAAAAAATAAAATTTCAAAACAAGATAATAGGAGGGTAACAATGGTTAGTTAATACATTGTGTATTGCTATCTTCAAACTAGTTACTCAGAGTACAAGTTATCAGCATTTAATTGTCCCAACTGTATATAAGCACAAATCTTTCTTTTCAATGAACTAAATTAGTATAACTATCTTAACTGTCTTTTATATGTATATATGTGTGTGTGTATGTGTATATGTATATATATATATATATATATATATATATATATATATATATAGGGTTTTATTTTCCTTTGCTTTTCTCTCCCTTCTTGCATTCCCCCATCCCAGTTTCTTTTTCCTTTTGAAGTTTCTTCACATTTTACAATATCTATTGTACATTTTGGATCTTATTTAACTCTTTCAGCTTCTCACACTAGGGAGAAAATACGATGTTTACACATGTGTGTCTGGTTTGTTTCACTTATGAGTATGGTCTCTAGTTGCATCCATTTACCTATAAAAGTCTCCAGTTTATCCTTCTTTATGGCTGAGCAGTACTCCCTTGTATAAAAAGACATCTTTATCCATTTCTCGGTTGATGGGCATTTGGGTTGTTTCCAAGATCTAGCTATTACAAATTGTGCTGTATAAACATGGGTGCACATGTATCACTGTGGTACATTTTTAATTCTTCTGGGAAGATACCCAGCAGGGGAATAGCTGGGTCAAATGGGACCTCCAATCCTAGTTTTCTGAGGAATCTCCACACTGATTTCCACAGTAGTTGCATCAGTCTACACTCCCACCAACAGTGAAGAAGGGATCCTTTTTTTCCCACAGCACCCCCCCCCAGCATTTGTTGTTGGTTGATTTGATAACAGCCATTCTTTCCAGGGTGAGATGGAATCTCATTGTTGTTTTAATTTGCATATCTCGAATGACCAATGATGTTGGACATTTTTTCATATATTTATTTGCTGTTTGTATTTCTGCATCTGAGAAGTGTGTATTCGTATCAGATGCCCATGTTTGGATTGGGTCTTTAAATTTGGGAGGTCTGATTTGAGTTTTTTATATGTTCTCCATAGTAATCCTTTGTCTAAGGAACAGCTGGCAAACACTTTTTCCCACTTTGAGGGTTGTCTCTTCACTCTGTTGGTGGTTTCTCCTGCTGTGCAAAAGCTTTTTAATAAGATGAGATCCCAGTTGTTGACTCTTGTGATAGTTCCTGTGCAATCAGGGTTTTATTCATAAAATCTTTGCCTACACCAATGTCTTCAAGAGTTTTACCTATGATGCCTCAATATCTTAAAAATACATTTTGGGATGGATAGCACTTGTCACTGTAGTTGTATAGTTGTGTAAATTAGGTAAGACAGACTGACATGGCCACCAGATGTAATGTTTGATAAGAATGACAACTAGCAAGAGGAACATTAAGCATATGACAAAGGTTTGGAACCCACTCCACAATCAGGTAACTCCTTTGTCCAACAATAGCCAGGAAACAGGTCCAGCATCTCTGAATTTAAGAGAACATTTTGGAAGACAGACGCTCATTATTTCACAACAGGTCTTTACCTCTTGGCTTATTCCTTACAGTTTGTCCTATACTTGTCTAGGTACAAGAGCAGGAGGTACTCTGAATGACCCATTCTTCCTTGGTTAATATTTTTCCAAGAGCCACTTATCCACTTAATTTCACATGAAGACTCAATGGCTTGCTGTATAAGGCACAATGTTGCTGGTAGTCATTGGATATGATTTGAGTGGACGACTGACAGGTATTAGGTGAGAGGTAGGTCTGGATTTTGACACAGTTGTGGATATGGAAATGTGGGCATCCCGATTGCTTCCACTGCACACCAGCGTACAGTTTCATTACAGAAAACAAGTACAATAGTGAGAAAGAAAAGATAAAGTGTTATATTTATGAGTTTTGGCCACAACAAATTCCAACAGTGCCATTACTCAGCATAATATAGCTGTGACAATTTTGTGTTGTGTTTCATCAGGGAAAAAGAGTGGCCAGATGCAGTGGCACGTGCCTGTCATCCCAATTACTTGAGAGGCTGAGGCAGGAGGATCATTCAAGCCCAGGAATTCAAGGTCAGCCTGGGTGACATATCAAGATCTCATCTCTTTAGAAAAATAGGAGCCAGGTGTGGTGGTACAACACCTATAATCCCAGCACTTGGGAGGCTGAGGCAGGAGGTTTGCTGCGAGTTTGAGGCCAGCCTGGGCTACAAAGTGAGTTTAAGACCTCCCGAACTGCATAGTAAAACCCTGTCTCAAAAAGACAAAAAAAAAAAAAAAAAAAAGTAGCTGAGGGAATGGAAGAGGGAAGAGGGAATGGCTTACTGAACACTCAGTTACAGGTCCAGATAAAAAACAATACTCAGAAAGGGAAGGATCCCATCTCACAGGACAAGGTATATGCTTTGACTCAGAGAGCCTTAGATGGTACCGGCTCCCCTCAGCCAGAAAACCAAGTTCAAAGATAGATGAAGGTGAAACGGGTCCACTGAAGAAACTATGCTTCCAATGGCAGTGCTTTATATTTCTGCAAGTTTGGGGATCTTGGTCTCCAGTGAGGAATGCTCCCCCAGACAGCAGTTACGGTTCCAATACGCAGAAGATGAGATTACCACCTGGCAATTTTGGGTCCCTAAAACAGAAAAAGTTGGGGGAGGGTCTACTGGCTGGAGGAATTAATCCAATTACTGAAGGCAAAATGTGGTGCTATTATACAACTGCGGCAAGAATGAAGTCTAGAACTTCCAAACAGTACCTCTATGCTGCATAGAAAAGGTTAATTGAAAAATTTTAAAAGGTAGGATAATGGAATAGACCTTTGAGGAGTGAAGTTTTGAGTCACTTTACCAGATACATGAACACAGATAGCAGATAGCAAAGGAAAAAGAGAATTGTTGAGGAAATAAGCCATAGATATCAAGTACAACCTCAAGAATAATCACTGTAGCAAGAAATGTAAAAGTTTTGTACATTTTTATAGGCTGAGTGTGGTGGTGCATGCCTGTAATCCCAGCACTCAGGAGGCTGAGGCAAGAGGATTCCTGCAAGTTCAAGGCCCGGCTGGGCTAAACAGTGAGTCCAAGACCAGCCTGGACTACACAGCAAGACCCTATCTCAAAAAAAAAAAAAAAAAAAAAAAAAGTTTTGTATAATTTTTTTGTTATATATATACATACACATACATATCTCCTATCTCCTTCTTATTTTTATATACTACATGCCACTAGAGGTTAAATACATAATTTTGGTTTTAGGTAACAGAATATTCAGTAAGGTTATGAATAAACTGAAAAAGCAATTACTACAGCCTGAGATGGCAGTACAGTGACTCCCAGTTTGGGGAGTACGCATCTGCTCACACTGGGGGAAAGGTGAGAACCTTTTATCTTCTTCTATTGCAACATAGATTTCATTATTATGAAGAAATTCAAATGTGTGCAGAAGGGTACATATGGATGGTGAGCAACAAAAAGTGGACTGTGCCAGTTACCAATCAACCTTAGCTCCAATTTCACTTTCGATAACTGCCGTGGAACACGAGACCATGTTTTATGTTAGATTAACATCACGCTAAGCTTCCTTCGGAAAGGCAAGTCATACATTTGTTTAGTACAGTTGCTGCTTTGGGATCCCTTTATAGGCTTCACATAAATTATGTGAAACCCAATCATACCCTGTCACCTACGGTCTAGTAAAAGCTTCCCCTTCCCTGTGTGGTTGTTTGCTACAGGGCCAGCTGGCACAAAACCTAAGGACAATTTAACCTAGATCAACACCAGAGTCACTGAACACGTTTCCCTCCTTTGTACCTATTTTCTTCGTACTAGCCACTCCACAGGCGCACTGGAAAAGCCTGAGGGATGAGGCCCACAGGCTTCACTAAAGGGACTATCCTAAACTCCTCTCTCTCTCTCATTCCCTGCCCAAAGATGAGCAGCCTGCTATGTCCAGACTTTCCACTGGCCCTAGAGGGCTTGCCTCTTACATGTGAGCAATAAAATGTCTCTGTTCTCTTGTGTGTTTATCATGCTGTCTCTGCTGTGTCTCACCTCCCAACACATCAGAATGTAACTCTTGTTCCTGTCTGGGTGGGGCTAGAATATACAGCCGCTCTCTGAATGGAGACCGCTAGGCCAAACCAGAGGGTGATATAACTGGTACAGGGAGTGGAGTGTGTAGTAAGACACATTAGGGAGAGAGAATGCATTTAGACTACACTTGGCTTCCCCTGGCCCTCACACAGCCAGCGCCACTGGGACAGTGCCCCGCTGGCTGGGCTGGGCTGCACACACTGCACTGCTGCCTGTGGCCCCTGTAGGTGCTGCTGAACTATCAAATCAGACAGCTTCCCAAATCAGGCAGCTCCTGGACAACCCCAGTGCTCCCTGGAACCCATGCACTATCAGCCTTCCTGAGACAGCAAAGGCAACCACAGCCAGCAGCCAAGGAGCTGTGCTTCCCAAAGGGAACCGTGGTCAAAGTGAGACGGCTGTTGTTCAGAACTGCTCAGGGAGACTGACCTGTCGGCCAGAGAAAAGGCATAAAGCAGATACTGGGCAAATGAGAGAGTCAGGGCCGGTGATATGGCTCAGCGGCATAAGCACCTGCCTGGCAAGCGCGAGGTCCTGAGTTCGACTCCCGGAACCCACATAAAAGGAAAAAAAAGGGCCGGTGATATCGCTCAGCGGCACAAGCGCTTGCTGGCAAGCACGAGGCCATAAGGTCAACTCCCAGTACCCACATAAAAAAAAAGAGAGAGAGGGTCACCAGAGTGCCACAGGGAGACTGGCATTCTGACTGCCCAACAACTTGGGGACAGTTTCCAGGGAGGTTTCTGACTTCCCAACCTGACAAGGGAGAACATGGTGCCTAACAACAACGGTGCAGCTCAGGTCTGCTATCCCTATGTTGTTGCCTCCTTTGTACCCAGTGCTCTACAGGCCTAAGTGAGACAGAGTGGGAAATAAGAATTAGATTATTTCATTTTGAACCAAACGACAAAGCAGCACAGGTTTAATTTCAGGCTCAAATTAATCTTGAAAGGGTAATAAAATATAGAAGAAAAATATGTATGCCTCACTTTAACCATAGCTTTGCTTAATTTCCAATAATCATGTTTTTCCTAAAACATTCCACACTCTAACATAAAAATAATGATAAAATTAAAGAAAGACCTTAACATTTAGAAATTTACTTGAGCCTGTAATCCCAGGCTGAGGCAAGAGGATCACTGTGAGTTTGAGGCCAGCCTGGGCTACAAAGTGAGTTCAAGGCCAGCCTGAATTGCATAGTGAAACCCTGTCTCAAAAAGACAAAAAAAAAAAAAAAAAAAAAAATTTACTTGATAAAACAGGACCAATGGGTCCCCAGTGGAAACAGTTCATCTGTCCCAGAGCAACTTCAAACAGGGCTGCAAAGATTAAAACTTACATAAAACCTAATTCAAGAGTGGATTGCCTCTATTGATTCTCCATTTGTCACCCTAACTTTACCTGTTGTTAAATCTAAAATTCAATAAAATAAAAGGTATCGTGTTGAATTACTAATCATAAATGTGATAGTCCCATTCATTAAGGCCTCGAATCCAATAGTACTAAAATACTGTAACTGATTCAATTCACATGCAAACTGGCTCACATGTTCTACTCAGTGCCTGTTTGAACAGCCTTTCACCCACATTTTGCTTCTACTGCTAAAAGGACACCCAACAGATTTGTCATCACACACAATCTTTGAAAACACATTCTTTTTCTTGATTTTTTTTTTTTTTATATATGCGGGTACTGGGAGTCAAACTCAGGACCTCACGCTTGCCAGGCAGGCGCTTATGCCGCTGCTATCTCACCGGCCTGCCTTCAGGGCTTCTAATACAAAAATTGCAATTACTGACACCTTGCTATTCAACAAATGACTACCCACCTACCAGGATTCCCTGGAAGTAGAAGCTCTCATACCCTCAGGCTATAACCCTCCTCCCTACCCAGCAGCCCATTATGCTTTGGGTCAAGGAAATAACATCCAAGCTTTGTAGGCTGGTACAGCCTCCTTAAGACAGAATGGAGTCCAACTTGGGTATATTCCATGTGCAGGTAGGGGTGGCTTCCTCTATGCTCAGTCTCTTGCCAAATGCCAGGGTGCTAGAGAAGATGGCCCCATCCTAGACTCTTTTTTAACAAATAAATAAATAAATAAAACAAAATTTCAAAACAAAATAATAGGAGAGCTGGGCATGGTGGCACATACCTGTAATCCCAGCACTCGGGAGGCTGAGGCAGGATTGCCACAAGTTCAAGGCCAGCCTGGGCTGCATACTGAGTTCAAGACCAGCCTGAACTACATAGCGAGACTCTGTCTCAAAAAAGAAGACTAACAATAGTTAATACATTGCGTACTTTTATCTGGAAAGTAATTACTCAGAGTACAAGACATGGGCATATCCTAGACTTCTTGACTACCTAAATTAGGATTAACTGAATGAACAACAATGGCAATATTTAGGCTATCCAAAGGGCCCCTCTGCACATCATACATAATAGAGCTTAATGGAACACTGCTGCTTTCCATTAGCCAGGATGTGCCTAGTAAAAGACGGGACCCAAAGAACAACATACTTGGTCAAACATCAGGTAGTCACCTTAGCTATGGATGCCCTGGTTCTCTCTCTACATTTATCATAAACTCCAGGGCTATCACCACAAATTGTTTCCTTCAAAGTAAAAACAAAACAAAACCTCTGGAAATCTCTTCCCTGACAAATATCTCCAATATCAAACAAAATCAAACATCTCCACATATACTAAAGACACAAAACAGGGCCTTGCCAGAACATTCCTTACTCCCTTTGGAGACACAGATATTACTAGTCATGGTGAAATGATTCCTCAATGTCCTACCAAGGATTCTAACTCAAATTAATTTTCTCTCCATAAAAACTGAAATACATTCATGCTTTACCCTGTCTTCTCTTGATTTACATCATTTCAATAAACATCACTTAGTTGTTCTGTCAGCTATATGTTAAAAAGGAAATTCTTTGCTCAACTTCTTTCACAAACTACACATGATTCAACTGTCACCTTAGGTGTAATCCCTGATACACTTCCCTCTCTGTCCCTCCAAAGGCAACTGGCCAATTCATAGAAAGCTTCCACCATCTCCTACTCCCATTTCCTTATGGCTAACTTCTACCACTTATTCTCTTTTCTTACCTACACTCCTCCCATTCAAAGATAGAAAAAATAATACTATCTTCCACTTCCAGACCCTCATTAACCTGTACTAATTCATTTATTGCCTTGGTTTCATATTAGCCTCTTCCACCAGTTTACAAGTTTCCTAAGAAAAACCAGGGTCAGTGATGATGAACCTATGACACGCAAGCTCTAAAAAGCTCAGAATCTCTGCCCTAGGTTGAATTTTGTCACTGTGTCTTTACCAACCATCCAGGAACTCATTAGATTACAGAAATACAAGAAACTGACAAAACATCTGACCATACCACTCTTCCAAAACACAGTAACAGATAAACACCAGCCATAGCTCTAGGTTCAAAGAGAATTAAAGACATAAAGAGAGCAATGCTTGGTGGTGCAGGCCTGTAATGCCACCCCTTCGGACGGCTGAAGCAGAAAGATCTCAAGTTTGAGCCCAGCCTGGGAAACTTAGTGAGACCCTGTCTCAAAATAAAAAATAAAAAAAGGGTAGAGGATATAGCTCAGTGCAAAAGACTTGGGTTCGATCCCTATGAGTGGGGAGAGGGACCACATAAACCTTAACAGACACAGGAACCAAGAACTCAAAGCACACTTTTACATTGTGGAGAATTTTACTTTTTTACATAGGCTACACATTCGTAACTTTTTTTTATTTTCTTACTTTAAGAGATGCATTACAGGGCCAGTGAGATGGCTCAGCAGCGTAAGCGCATGTCTGGCAAGCGCGAGGTCCTGAGTTCGACTCCCAGTACCTACATAAAGGAAAAAAAGGGCCGGTGATATCGCTCAGCAGCACAAGCGCCTACTGGCAAGCGCGAGGTCCTGAGGTCGACTCCCGGTATCCACATTAAAAAAAAAAAAAAAAAAAAAAGAGATGCATCACCTAACATTTAAAGCTCAATTATCATGCCTGCAATTTTATCCCCTTCCAAATGTTCCATCAAAAAACGTATTCATAAACCGGGTGTGGTGGCGCACGCCTGTAATCCCAGCACTCGGGAGGGTGAAGCAGGAGAAGCGCTGTGAGTTCAAGGCCATCCTGGTCTACAAAGTGAGTTCAAGCCCAGCCTGAACTGCACAACGAAACCCTGTCTCAAAACAAAACAAAGTATTCATATTTTCTTTTTCTGGAGAGAAAATAATAAAATTTTTAAAATAGTACCAGTGCAGACTTTCTTTCTAACTGGGCAGGCGCTGACCTAGGAGGCTCCGATCATGAGGATGGCTGGGTGTTCTGTTTACTCGAATGACCTGCAGTCTACACACAAGTATATTCACATACAAAGATACGCGCACCCTACACACCTACAAAGTAGCTTCTTTCTCCCTAAATGTTTTGTTTGTTTGTTTGTGGGTACCGGGGGGGTCGACCTCAGGACCTCGCGCGCCAGCAGGCGCCCGTGCCGCTGAGCGATATCACTGGCCCTTTTTTCGTATGTGGGTTCCGGGAGTTGAACTCGGGTCCTCGCGCTTGCCAGGCAGGCGCTTACGCCGCTGAGCTATCTCACCGGCCTCCCTAAATGTAATGTGTCAAAAATAAATACAACTCTCCACGATTAAAGTAATCATTATGTACTACAAACATGTACTAAGAAAAAAAGTTTTAAATGAAAATAAATACAGGTCGCGAAAAGACAAAGCCCGCTGGACACGCGCCCGCCCTCACAGCTCCCCGGTAGTTCGGAGCACGCAGCGCCAGCTCCGCGAGGACCGGAACGCTGGCGCAGTCTCCGCGACTCCAACCCCGGAAATTCTTTACCTTCTGCAAAAAAAAAAAAAAACAACACAGATCTCCTTCTCTGGAGGCTTCTGAAGAAGCAGTCGCCGGTTGCAAAACCCCTGGAGGCGCCCTGGCGACGAACCCCGAGACAGCCGGCGGGACCTAGGCAGCGACGGCCCAGGGGCCCCGTGGGCCCAGCGGCGCCAAGGACGCTGGCGGAGCGACCCCGCCTCCCCGAGGCTGCGCGGCGCCCCAGGACACCTTCGGACGCCCACCGCCCCCTCCCACCGCCAGCCCGGCCCCTACCTGGCCTCACCTGAGCTGCATGGAGCGCAGCGGCCACTGAGGAAGGAATTTGACAACCAGCCGCCAGACCGGAAGAGACGGCGCCGGCGTGACGTCACTTCCGCTTCCAGCCATGCGTCAAGTGCTGCGGGATGGAGTTCTCCAGGGTTTGGGCCCCAGCAGTTTAGATTCCTTCAGGAAGAGAACCACCCCCCCTTCCCCAACCCCGGTATTGGAAAATGAACCCAGGACCTTCACACTGAGGCTGAAGTAGAACTGCTGTGAGTTTGAGCCCAGCCTGGACTACATAGTGAGTTCAAGTCCAGCCTGAACTACATGGCTAGACCGTGTCTCAAGAAGTAACAATCAGATGGAGAAAATGATACAGTATACACGTGATTTACCTTACCTAGCCACCCCAATGCTTGCTCAACTGGCCCAAAAATAAAATGTCTGTAAGGACAAGGGTGAAAGCTATTTGTGGCTCAATAATACAGACTTGCACTAATCAAGGCTACACAACTAACACTATTGTTGCGTGCCTAACCTGCTAAAAGCAGAAACCAACACTGAGCATCCGAATAGCACCAAATAATCTACTGGAGAAGGGAGCTGTCTGATGGCAAGTTTATTACATAGGCCCCCACCCCATCACGAGGATGACTTACGATTCCTCCTCACTGGAATAAACTCATGCTCTGGATGTAGATTTGCCTTTCCCTTAGGCTTCTGCTAGCCCTATATAGTGCATTTAAGATGTTTTACCCATAGTCATGGCATTCATGTGGCACCGTTTCTCAAGGAACCCTTGCTACTGCAAAGGAAGTACAAAAGTAGGCATGTGTCCCTGCAATCAAATGGGATTCTTATCGTGCATCCCGTCACTCACAAGGACATGACTTCAATGAAAGGGGAGTAGCTTACACTGTAAAATGAGACTGCTATTTTGGGCAGTTCATATACCACTAAACCAAGAGGCCAAAAAATAAATAAATAAATAAATAAAAAGGAAGGAGTGGTTCTACTGCTTGGAGCAACTGATCCCAAGGACCAAAGGAAACTTGGGGTACAGATGTGTAATTGAGGCAAGGAGAGTAATGTCTGTTGGGAGTTAAGCTGCCTGGACCTCAGGTATCTAGGACAAGGTCACTGCTTGAGTTCGGCAGGGCCCCATAAGTGTACAAAGCTTAGGGAGCTGAGGCACAAAATGACTTCGCCTTTCCGAGATAATATAGACAGCTCCTCTCGTTCCCCATGTAACCACCAAGGCATGATGTTTTGTTGAATATTAGATGTTCTTCCTGTTCTGGATCTTACCCTCCCCTTAAAATTCTCTGTAAACAGCCTCTTATGCTGATTGTGTAAGTCAACACGCTGCTGGCAGCTGTTGGGCAATCTTCCCTCCCATCAGGAGAGGGGCTCCACCTGACCTCAGCTTTCTGACTCTTCAACATTTCATCATCCTCCACCATCCTCCCTCCAGAACTGCAAGAGCTGCACTGGACATGGCAAATGTCTAAATTACAACTGAAAGTGGCAGGACTACTGATGGCATGAATGGTCTGGGACCATTTGGGAATGAAGGTCTGGGACATTCCATCAGGTACATAACCACAGTTGCTAATATGCATATTTATATAAACTAAACATACACTTCTTCTCATATCTACTTTGTATACAAGTTAATGGTAGTTAGACTTACAAATTAGTTAACTTAGGTAAATATTGTGAGAAAGTCATGTTTGGAAAGAAATGAATGTGGCCTGATAGGAAACTGCACTAGCTCACCTGGAAGGGCAGGAACCTCTCTTGAATTATGTTGGGTAGAAACTAATGAGAGGGAATTGAAATCCTCTTGTGGATGGGTGCTTATGATAGGCAACCAAAATGTGCAGTCAGTTATCAATTTATTAATCTTGACTCTAAATTTAACTTCAATCCCTGCTCTAGAAAATAAAGGTCTGGATTTTTTTGTGTGTGTGTGGGTACCAGGGGTCGAACTCAGGACCTTGTACTTGCCAGGCAGGTGCTTATGCTGCTGAGCTATCTCACCGGCCCAAGGTCTGGATTTCTTAAGGATTTTTTTTTTTTTTTTGAAATAGGTTCATTTATTATTGACAGATGAAGGAACTGAGTGTTTTTGTTCTTGTGAATGTTGCTGGGGCTTTTTGTTGTTTTTTTTGAGACAAGTCTTGCTACATAGTCCAGGCTGGGCTTGAACTCACTGCATATGCCAGGCTGGCCTCCAACTCACAGCGATTCTCCTGCCTCTGCCTCCTGAGTGCTGGGATGACAGGCATGCACCAAGCTCCCGTGGTTAACTTATGTGTACACAGTCACTTATCAGTTATGTGGTAGAGACACAATTTGAACTTGGCTTCAGAGTTTAAGTTGGTTTGTTGGGGGGAGGTTGTTTTTTGCTTTTTGTTACAGGGATACCTTGCATCTGTCTTGTCCCTTAAGTGTTGAAATTTTTATTAGTGCATATGAATTATACAGAATGGTATCATTTTGTCATTCATACACGTGCATATTTTCATCATTTCCACACTTCCTGTTACACCCTCTTGCCCTTCTTCCCACCTTTCCCATTCTCCTCTTCTGAGTCTCCCTTCTTTTAATTGAGCATTTAACTATGCCTATTTTAAGCTGTTGGGTAGAGGGGAGCACTGAAAGGCACAATGCAAAGGACCTGCTCTTCCTGCATCCAGCTCTGCAGGGTAGACTGCATAGGCACCTGTGGTGCCTGGCCCATACCATGTCACAGAACACAGGGCCCATAAGAGATCCAGAAGCCTGGAGGCTCTCCTAACATGCCTAACAAAGCTCAAAAGCCTGCCATGGGAGAGGCACTGTTGACAAATGACCAAGTTCCCGGGCTTGTTTCCCGTGTCCCTCCTCACTAGACTTTTCTAGGATGTCTGGTGAGTACTGATCCAACCCCCTCTGTACACCTGCCCACATTAAGCCCTCGATCAAATGTTTGTCATTACTCTCCCGAGGGAGACACTGCCATTCAAGACTTCATTTTTGTTGTGTGAGACAGGGTCTCACTATGTAGTCCAAGTTGGCCTCAAACTTGCATCAATCCTCCTGCCTCAGCCTCCCGGGTGCTGGGATCACATGCCTGTGCCAACATGCCCGGCTAAGGCTTTATAATGGCAGTGGTGGCCAAACTCCCTCTGCTCACTGGCATATCAGATGCAGTTTCTCTATACCTTGGAGCTTTGTGTCATGTCTAGATTTGCCATGATTGTACAACTCAGGCCCAGTCATGAAAACCTCTATTTCTCCACCCAGTGGGTTAGAACTAGTGTCTGGCAGACCATAAGGACCACAAGATTTCTACTTCCTGACATTCATACTTGAGTGTGTGTAACACCTGTTAACTTATTTCTAGAATATGGGAAACATGAAGGGATTTTGTCATAATGACGGTTCCAACTGAGTTGGTTTTGAGTCTTATAGGGCAAGTATATGGTCAGTCTGACTTCAACAGGTGCTTTTTTTTTTTTTTTTTTTTTTTTAATATGCCAGTACAGGGGGTCGAACTCAGGACCTCACGCTTGCCAGGCAGGCACTTATGCCGCTGAGCTGTATCACCAGCCCGCATGTCTTTGTTTTTTTGAGACAGGGTCTTGCTGTGTAGCTCAGGGTAGCCTTGAACTCGTGGCTACCCTGCCTCAGCCTCTCGAGTGCTGGGATTACAGGCACGCACCACCTCACTCGGTAACAGGTGTATGTCTTTTAAAGTGATTGGTAGGCCTTCTAGACTCCCTTCCAGCTAGCTTCATGAAGGAGCCATAGAGCAGGAATCACAAGTATTCTCTACCTGAGGTCAGCCTCCAACAGAGAGCAACTCCTCCAAGTGCAAGGAATGAGACATATCCAATAATGACTGTGCAAACCTGTTCTTCCCTAGTTAAGCCAAGAGATTGGAAACCCAACTAATGCCTTAACGGCAGGCACGTTAGGTCATAAGCAGAAAAAGAAAATAAATGTTATCAGTTTTGAAAAAAGTAAACATGAAAATTCAATCCTTAATTACTTCATCACTTGAAAATGAGTCCATATCTGGGTCTGATTCAAATGGGTGAAATACATTTCATTTGAGTGCTGGGTCCCAGGACCTTACACAGGCGAAGACACCCCCAGCCCTCTGTGTCACATTAATATACATTGTGACAAAGGTAAAAAGCTACTGCTTCTATTTATGCAGTGTGATAAAAAACTAGTGAATACTTAAAAAATTACAGTATATTGGGCCGGTGAGATGGCTCAGCGGCGTAAGCGCCTGCCTTACAAGCGCGAGGGCCCGAGTTCGACTCCCGGAACCCACATATGAAAAAGGGGCCGGTGATATCGCTCAGTGGCACGGGTGCCTGTTGGCGCGCGAGGTCCTGAGGTCGTCCCCCTGGTACCCACAAAAAAAAAAAAAAAAATTACAGTATAAGACATTTCAACAAATTCACCTCAGAATACCCCCTTTATACCTTGTTTCAAACACACTGATCCCATCATCCTTGCTACTTTCTGGAGCAGTTCTGAAAGTCCTCTTTTGTATCTTCAGTTTGCACCATCATGGCAGCCTCCGTATCCTGAATTAATTCAAAACAGTGACCTTTCAAGGCCATTTTGACTTTTGAGGAGCCAGAAGTCACCTGGTGCCAGGTCTGGTAAATAAAGTGGATGAGGTTTTAAAAGCCTGCCTTTCCATTGGGTGGCACTCAGCAGTGCATTTACCATATTTTTGATCAGACCTCATAAAGACACAAAACAGGACTTCAGAACTGCCCCCAGAAAGTGGCAAGTGTGTTTGAAGTAAGGGGAAGATTGAGGGGGTTAATGGGAGTTAATGTGTTTGTTTAACCACAATATAGGCTTTAATGTTCACTGTATTTTTTTTTTTTGGTGGGTACCGGGGTCGACCTCGACCTCGCGCGCCAGCAGGCGCCCATGTCGCTGAGCGGTATCACCGGCCTTTTTTTCGTATGTGGGTTCCAGGAGTCAAACTCGGGCCCTCGCACTTGCCAGACAGGCGCTTAGGCCGCTGAGCTATCTCACCGGCCCTCACTGTATTTTCTGATCTCACCTAAGCTTCCTGACACTCGTCTTAGAAATATTTTGGGCTAGGGACCAAAAGCAAAAATAAACTAGGGCTCATCAAACTCAAAAGATTTTACAAAGAAATGCAAAGGAAGAAACCCAGAAAGTGGAATGGCAATGCAAACAATGAGAAAACAAATTTTAGATCACAGATGTGATAATGTGTTGACATCTAAAATATATAAGCAGCTCATATGACTCCACAGCAAAAAATCAAATACCCAAATTTTAAAATGACAAAGAACAGGTATTTCTCCAAAGACATACAAACGGCTAACGTGTATGAAAAAAATGTTCAAAATGAGCTGTCCTCAGAGAAATGCAAATCAAACCCATAGTGATGCCACCTGACACACTAGGATGGCTCTTAGATAAAAATCAGAAGATAGTGACAGGATAGCAGAGAAAATGGAACCCTTGTATATTGCTGGTAGGAAAATAAACCAATACAGTCATTACACAAAAGTATGCATATTTTTCACAAAATTAAATAGACTGACCATATAATACATCAAACCAACCTCTGGGCTTATATCCCCAAAAATAAAGTCAGACAGCCAGGTGTAGTGGCACACACCTGTAAACCAGCACTCGGGACGCTGAGGCAGGAAGATGGTCGCAAGTTCAAGGCCAGTCTGGACTATATAGTGAGACCCTACCTCAAAAAACCAACAACAAAAAAAAAAAAAAAAAAAAAAAAAAAAACCGAAGGAAAAAAAAAAAAAAAAAAGCCCCACTAACTCAGAGACAGATAAACCTATGTTCATTGCAGCAATACTTATAATAGCCCTCAAGAGACAAATGGATAAAACTAGGCATGGTGGCACACACCTGTAATCTCAGGATGTGGAAGGCTGAGGCAGGAACATAACTGGGAGTTTGAGGCAAGCATGGGCTACAAAGTGAGACCCTGTCTCAGAAACAAACAAAAGAGGCAAATGGATAAAATGCAGTTTTAAAATAACTAGCCACTGCATCACAATCCCCGACTTGAAATTATACTACAAAGCTACTGTGATTAAAACAGTGTGGTACTGGCAAAAAAACAGACCTGAAGATCAATGGAACAGATTACAAGATGCTGAAACAACCCCAGACATACTAAGCCACCTTATCTTTGACAAAGGTGCCAAACACATTCACTGGAAGAAAGATAGCCTCTTTAATAAATGGTGCTGGAAAAACTGGCTCTACACATGCCGAAGATTAAAACTAGACCCATATCTTTCACCATGCACTAAACTAAATTCAAAATGGATCAGAGATCTAAATATTAAAACAGAAACATTAAATCTGCTGGAAGGTAGGATAGGTAAATCCCTTGAAGACATTGGTGTAGGCAAAGACTTTATGAATAAAAACTCAACCGCACGGGAACTATCCCAAAGAATCAATAACTGGGATCTCATCTTATTAAAAAGCTTTTGCACAGCAAGAGAAACCACCAACAGAGTGAAAAGACAACCCACAACGTGGGAAAAAATGTTTGCCAGCTGTTCTTCAGACAAAGGATTACTATCGAGAACATATAAAGAACTCAAAAAAATCAGACCTCCCAAATTTAAAGACCCACTCCAAAAATGGGCATCTGAGATGAATACACATTTCTCAGATGAAGAAATACTAATGGCAAATAAATATACAAAAAAATGTGCAACATCACTAGTCATTCGAGAGATGCAAATTAAAACAACACTGAGATTCCATCTCACCCCAGAAAGAATGGCTATTATCAAGAAGTCAGCTAATAACAAATGCTGGAGGGGCTGTGGGGAAAAAGGAACCCTTCTCCACTGTTGGTGGGAGTGTCGACTGGTGCAGCCACTGTGGAAATCAGTGTGGAGACTCCTCAAAAAACTAGGATTGGAGGTCCCATTTGACCCAGCTATTCCCCTTCTGGGTATCCTCCCAGAAGAATTAAAAACATTGTACCACAGTGATATATGTGCACCCATGTTTATAGCAGCACAATTTGTAATAGCCAGATCTTGGAAACAACCCAAATGCCCATCAACTGAGGAATGGATAAGAAAGATGTGGTATTTTTATACAATGGAGTACTATTCAGCCATAAAGAAGGATAAACTGGAGACTTTTATAGGTAAATGGATGCAACTCGAGAAAATACTCATAAGTGAAATAAACCGGACGCACATGTGTAAGCATCGTATTGTCTCTATAGTATGAGAAACTGAAAGAGTAAATAAGATACAAAATGTACAATAGACACGGTGAATCAAAAATAAACTGGTCAATAGGAAAGAGAGACTGGAATAGGGAAAAGAAAGAAGGGAAAGGGAAAAAAATTGTATATATATATATAAGATGGTTAAGACAGATACACCACCAATTTTACTTAGTTCATTGAAGAGTAAGGTTTCAGCCAATAATGTTTGGACAATTGAATGCTAATGTCTGGTATCCTGAATAACTAACTTAAAGATAATAATACGTAATGCATTGACCATTGTTACCCTCATATTATGTTGTTTTGAAAATTTGTTCTTTTTTTGATTTGTTTTGTTTTTTTTCTTCTCTTAAAAAAAAAAAAAAAAAAAACTAGCCACTGAAATGGGAGAAAATTCTGTCACTTGCCATACTACACTTCGACCCTGGGATACTATGCTAAGTGAAATAAACCAGATACAATAAGACAAAGAATGCACAATCTCACAAGTGGAATCCAAAGACAAGTCAAATCAGAGAATGGATAGTAGTTACAAAAGGTACAAACTTTCATTTATAAGATGACAGTATGTGAAAATTTACGTGTAACCTTGTGATTTTAGTTCATGCTAATGTACTATATTCTTGAAACTTAAAGACAGTAGTTAAGTGTATCCATGACACAAAAAGTAAAAGCTTAGTTATGTGAGATGATGGATATACTGGGTTTGTCATTATCATTTCTCAACGTTTACAAATGCAGACATCAGACCCTAAATATAAAAGGTAATTTTCAATCATACTAAATAGATATATCTTAAGAAACACTACGGTGGAAATTAGAAACTTTTAACTGAAGTCATAAAAATACACAAATACTGAAATACTTGAAATATTCAAAATTTATCTAAAGAACCACCCAGAAAGCCATGACTGTTATATAAGACTTCAGGACAGTAAAGCAGATCCTATACCATGTACATGTGGTTGCTGTTCAGTTTAGAACACCACTTAGTCAAAGTTAAACAACATAAAAAGTGATTTTCCAACATTTCTACCTTTCATCTAGTTTTTCTCCACTGTGAAATCAAACTACTTGCCAGAACTACAATTCTTCCACACATCTTAAATCAACCCATTCGCTCTATTGGAACTCCTCACATATTTATTAAGACTCAAGGAAATACAAAAGGTTTGCATGTTTCTTATTCTACGTAGCTTTAAAGTCAGTTCTTTCAATGATGCTTCCATATTCCTTAAATTTATGGAGCATCCAGAGAGTTCTTTCAAGCCACAAATGAATGTTTACATTGCATATATCTGTAAGATTTCTCAGGTCTGAATTGCAATTGCTAAGGATCAAGGACTTCCCAAAACATTTTCTGAATTCCTTACATTCAAAGCATTTCTCTCCAAAGCGTTTTCATGTTCATTAATGTCAGAAGGACTTATGTTAGCATCAGGACTAGTTAAGGTTTCCCCACATTCCTTATATTCATATGGTGTTGCTCCAAATGGTGCAGATGTCTCTCCAAAAGGTGCGGCTGTCTCTCCAAATGGTGCAGGTGTCTCTCCGAATGGTGCAGCTGTCTCTCTAAATGGTGTGGGTGTCTCTCCATATGGCGTCTCTCCGGTGTGTTTCCGTAAATGTTTATTAAGGCCCGAATGCTCAGTAAAGGCTTTTCCACAGTACTTACATACATAGGGTTTCTCTCCAGTGTGAATTCTCATGTGAACACGAAGGTAAGAAGACCACAAAAACGATTTCCCACATATCATACACTGAAAGGGCTTCTCTCCAGTATGCGTTCTCATGTGAACAGGAAGGTAAGAAGAACAGGTAAACGTCTTTCCACACACTGTACACTGAAAAGGCTTCTCTCCAGTGTGAATCTTCAGATGTACATTAAGATATGAGGAAGATGCAAAGGCTTTTCCACAATGGTCACATTCAAAGGGTTTCTCACCCTTGTGACTTCGTACATGTGCAATAAGGCCTGAGGAAGTGGTGAAGGCTTTCCCACATTCCTGGCATGCATAGGACTTCTCACCAGTGTGATTTCGTAAATGTATAGTAAGGCCTGAGCGTGCAGTGAAGTCTTTCCCACAGTAAGTACATTTATATGGTTTTACTCCAGTGTGAATTCGAAAGTGGGTCTCGAGGGATGAGGAATTTCTAAAAGATTTTGTGCATAGCTTACATTTGAAGGGCCTCTCACTACTGTGAGTTTTTATGTGTACTGTAAGTTGAGCAAAACTAGTGAAGCCTTTTCCACACTCCTTACATTCATATGGCCTCTCCCCAGTATGTGTCCTAACATGCTTGGTAAGACATGAGCGCTCAGGGAAAGTTTTCCCACATTCTGTACATTCATAGGGTTTCTCACCAGTGTGAGTTCGCATGTGAATGCGAAGGTAGGAGGAACGGGAAAATGCTTTCTCACACAGGTTACACTGAAAAGGCTTCTCTCCAGTGTGAGATCTCAAATGTGCGACAAGAGATGAGGAATAAGCCAAGGCTTTACCACATTTGTAACATTCAAAGGGCTTCTCCCCTGTATGAATTCTTATATGTTCAACAAGTGCTGAGGATGTACTGAATGCTTTCCCACACTCCTTACAGTCATAGGGTTTCTCACCATTGTGAATGAGGACATGCTTAGTAAGACCTGATCGGGCAGTGAAGTCCTTCCCACAGAAATTACATTTATAAGGTTTTATTCCAGTGTGAATTCTAAAGTGAGTCTTAAGGCATGAAGAATTTCTAAAGGTTCTTGCACATACCTTACACTGAAAGGGCTTCTCACCAGTGTGAGTTTTTGTGTGCTCAGTAAGTTGAGCAAAGCTGGTGAAGGCTTTTTCACATAATGTACATGCATAGGGCTTCTCCCCAGTATGTTTTCGTAAGTGAATAGTGAGCCATGAGCGCCCACTAAAGGCTTTCCCACATACTTTACATTCATAGGGTTTCTCCCCAGTGTGAGTTCGTATGTGACCAAGAAGGTAGGAGGAACGTGTAAATGCTTTCCCACATACATTACACTCGAAGGGCTTCTCTCCGGTGTGGGTTCTCAAATGTGTGGTAAGATAAGAGGAAGAAGCAAAGGCATTCCCACAATGGTCACACTGAAAAGGTTTCTCTCCTGTGTGACATCTCATATGTTCAGTAAGGCGTGAGGGTTGAATGAAGGCTTTCCCACATTCCTTGCACTCATACGACTTCTCCCGAGTATGTTGTCGTAGATGTACAATTAAGCTGGAGCGCTGTGTGAAGGCTTTCCCGCATTCCTGACATTTATATGGTTTCTCAACAGGGTGATTCTGCATATGAATATTAAGATAAGCCGGATGTGTAAAGAATTTCCCGCATTTCTTACATTCATAGAAATTTTTCTCAGTGGGCATTTGAGCATACCCATCACCATTTGCAGAGACAGTAAAAGCTTTCCCACATTGCTCCAATTCAGAGAGGTTTTCTCCATTGTGAGTTTTCATATGGCCCTGAAGCTGTGACTGATTAACAGAAGCTTTCCCAGAGTCACTGCTCTCAAAGGATTTGTCATGAGTAGAAGCTCTCTGGAAATTATCTAGAGCCAGAGTAGAAGGTTCTGCACCCTGGTTCAACAGAGAAAGTTTCTCTTCAGGGGACGTTTTCTCCACCAGTGGAAAGAACTCTTTATCACACTGATTATACTCTGTATTGAGAGTACTCATGTGTGCCTGAAAACCTATGTGTTCGAAGACTCTTCCAGAGTGCTGAGAGTCACAGAGCTCCCCTCCACTGTGGCTTCCTGCCTGCTGATAAAGGGATGAATAAGAATTAAAGATTTTTCAAATTTACACGGGAATGTGTACTTGTGGGAACTCAGTACCAAGTTTCATACCAGATGTGGGACATATCTCTAAGGACAATGACCTCTGAAGTTGAAGGTCCCTTAAATATCTCTCATTTGTGTTGACAGAATTCCTAATCTTCACTGTTTTTTTTTTTTTTTTTTGTGGGTACCGGGGGGTCGACCTCAGGACCTCGCGCGCCAACAGGCGCCCGTGCCGCTGAGTGATATCACCGGCCCCTTTTTCGTATGTGGGATCCGGGAGTCGAACTCGGGCCCTCGCGCTTGCAAGGCAGGCGCTTATGCCGCTGAGCCATCTCACCGGCCCCCACTGATTCTTTTTGAGACAGGATCTCACTGTGTAGTTCAGGCTGCCCTCGAACTCACTATGTAGCCCAGGCTGTCCTTGAACTCACGGAAATCCTCCTGCCCAGCCTCCCAAGCCCTAGGATTACAGATGTGCACCACCAAGCCCAGCTGTATTCCCTGAATTTGGAGAGCGAGAAATATCCGATTGACTCTTACCTGTTGTATACTGTTTGATGTATCTGACCAGAAAATATCCTTCTCAAGTGCTGGACTTTTGGTTTTAAGGTGCATTTCCCATTCTGAAGTGAAACAGGAAAACATGTAAGGGTTTCCACAACAACATGGGAGGTTAAATTAAAATGTATAAGTTTATTAACAATTTTTTTTTTGAAATTTGAAATTTGAAGATGAATAGAAACCCTAATGTAATCGGGGAAGGAAAGACATAGCCACACAAATATAGGAACCATAAACTCAAAGAGAAATATAGCCAAGTCACTAGTGTGACCATAAGAAAGCCTTAGATAAAACAACAGCATATAGAAGTTGAAAATATCCAAAAACATCCAGTCCAACGACCTCAGCCTTCATATTCAAAGTAGTCTTTTAAATTTCCCCATTATATTTCCAACTATGTTGAATTAGTCAATAACAGATACTTTTTATGAACACTCACCTTGGAGAAAGCCTCGCTCCACTATGGTCAACTCTACTTCTTCCTCCAACCAAGAGATCAGGCTGGGTTTCAACAGCTGATGTCCTACACACAGGAAAAGATACATTCATGTTAGAGGCTCAAGTAAAAGATGATAAATCTTTCCATGATAAAAAAAAACTTCTTTTTTTTTGAAACAGGGTCTTGCTATTCTAGCTGGCTTTAAACTCACTATGTAGCCTAGGCTGGCCTCAAACTCATAGCAATCCTCCTGTCTGACTCCTTAGTGCTGGGATTATAGGCATGTGCCACATGCCCAGTTGAAAACTATGTTTTTAATGAAAGGATTAAAATTACTTCTACAAATAGCTCAAAACACAAATATTCATGTTTTTGGTGTCCTGAGATTTGTTTTTCCTAAAGCCTGAAATCCTCAGGCTTAAGCACACATTAAAAAACCTCTAAAGGAGTTTAATACTCCCACACTTCAAGCATTTAATAAATGTTCTGTATCCTTCCAAAAAAAAAAAAACTCCATTAAAATGTTTTTCAAGTTAGACATGTGAAGCACAGAAAGTTCTCATAGAAAAACACAACAGTGGTTCTCATATTTACAGTGAAACAGATTCATATGAAAGGGCTGTTAAGACATGGGTAAAGAAGACAGAATCTCAGAATGTACATTTCTACTAGAAGGACAGTGATGCTATTGATCCTAGGAGCACATTTAGTTGGGAACCACCATGGTAGATTAAATCGTGTTGAGAGAGATCATGTTCCTTATTTCCCACTGTATCTAAGCTGACATCACTAATCCTGGAACAGTTAAGTATGTAATACGGTCCTGTTCTCTAAGAGGGTACAAGGAATGGTGGCAGTCTTACCTACTGTGGACAGGTTCTGGTAGTTCTCCAGCATCACATCTTTGTAAAGGTTTCTCTGAATTGGGTCCAGTGAAGTCCACTCCTCTTTGGTGAAGTCCACAGCCACATCCTCAAAGGTCACTGAGTCCTAAACCATCACAGAAATACTAGGTGGGGCCAAGTAATATCTCCCTCCACCAATGTACCCCAGTAAAGAAATGACACCAATGCCTATGAGGATTCTGAAGGGTCCCACATTCTATCCCAGGGTTCAAAGGTCCTAGAACATCCCCATCCACACTCCCTCACTGTGGCTCTCCTCCCAATTGTATGGCTTTTGGCACCTCTTACATGTGAAGTTATCTCACCACAATGAGACTCAGAGCTCTTTGCATCCTAGTTCCTAAATAGCACATTCCTGAGCATGTTACAAAGACTTGCTAAATCGTGCTATATGAATAAATCACTTGAGAAAAGACAATGTCACCTTCCTTGCCATCTCTCTGAACATTCAAAAATAAATATCTAAACGACACCTAGAAAGTGAAGATTCACATGAGGGCAGTCCTTCACCTATGAAAGACACACTTTCATCTAAGTAGGGCCTAAGTCTTGCTATAGGTTCTTTTGTGCTCTAAGGAGTGCTGGAGACAGATCTACTTAAAAAGAGATGTTTCTTCCTGGTTGGCTTAATTATACTATTTTGGGGAAGGATAACAAGCTTCACAAACTGTGCATATTCTTACATTCATCATTATCAAAATACATGTTCAGAGACATTGTTCCCTCTCAAGTGAAACCTATTTTCTCTCAAGTACCTCCCCACATTTTGATTTGCTGACATGGAATTCCGAATCTATCCCCAATATACAAAATAAGAAATATACTTTACCAGTTTTATCCCACCAGAAGTATGTTCAGTCAAAAAATCCTGCTGAAGTGCTAAGTCTTTGGTTTGTAATTGCATTTCCAACTCTGACACCAAAAAAAAAAAAAAAAGAAAGGAAACAAAAAAAATTTAGGCTTAAAGAAACAGAATAGCATATCAAAGGAGTTGATCAACTTAGCAACATCCTGTCTCACAATAATAATTTTAGTAAGGGTTGGGGAGGTAGCTCAGTGGTAGAGAAGTCCTGGGTTCAATCCCAAGAACCAGAATTAAAAATAAAATCTATTTGTTTTAAAAATAAACATAGCTGGGTGTGGTGGCGAATGTCTATAATCCCAGCACTCAGGAAGCTGAGGCAGGAGGATCACTCTGAGTATGAGGCCAGCCTGGGCTACATAATGAACTCAAGGCCAGCCTGAACTACACAGCCAGACCGACTCAAAATAAAATAAATTAAACAGAAAAAAATTAAATTAAATTAAAATAAACATGATGAAACCAAAGTAACATGTAAGATTTAAAGTAACATTTAAAGCAAAGCAATGGCAAGGTTTGGGTACAATTTTAATTTGTTAAATAATGATTCTGTGAAAATTAATGCATGATAAATAATGAAAAGGATATTATCAAGGGTAAAAAAACAAAGAAATACCAGAACATCGAAGATAAGCTGGGGGGCCAGTGAGAGAGCTCAGTGGCATAAGCGCCTGCCTGGCAAGCACGAGGTCCTGAGTTCGACTCCTGGTACCCACATACGGAAAAAGGGCCAGTGATATAGCTCAGCAGCACGGGTGCCTGCTGGCGCTTGAGGTCCTGAGGTTGAACCCCGGTACCCACAAAAAAAAAAAAAGAAAAGGAAAGAAAAGCTGGGCATGGTGTGCATGCCTATAATCCCAGCTAAACGGGAGGACAAAAAGGGAAGATCTATAAAGTTTGAAGCCAGCCTGGGCAACTCAGCAGGACATTGTCTCAAAACAAACAAACAAAAAAGAACGGGGTTGTAGCTCAGTAGTATGGCACTTGCCTCAAATAGGCAAGGCCCTGGGTTCAATCCTCAGTATCCCAAAAAGAAAAACGGAAGGAGGGAGGAAGGGAAGGAAAAGGAAAGGAACATGAAAATGATGAGCCTGAAGAAATAAATACAGCATGTCGTTTCCTGAGATCACATAACGTTAGAAGAGAGAGAAAAAAGAACAAGAGTTAAAGATAACTTCTGTACAGCTTGTATCTAGATGTTCTCACAATGACTCATGCACTCATAGGTGGGGCTTTTGGAGGTGGCTGGATCATGGGTGTGTGATACTGGATTAGCCTTCTGATCAGTTTAGCATAGTTCTAGGTGTGGAAAATGGGAAGGCCTGCGCTACATGTGAATGGCACCAATCAATGGTCTTATAGCCTGAATGGAATATAAAGGGAAAGGAAGGCTTACTGTGTGTTTTCTGCCTGGCCTGCCATGGACTGTTTCTCCTCTGCCATGCTGCCCTGCCTTGGAGCCAGCTGACCATGGACTGAAACCTCTACAAACTGTAAGCTAAAATGAACCTTTCCTCCTTTAACTTGGTGTCGAGGGGGGCCGGGGATATAGCTCAGTGGCACAGCATCTGCCTGGCAAGCGTGAGGTTGTGAGTTTGAATCCCGGTACCAAAAAAAAAAAAAAAGAAAAAGAAGAAAACTCGTGGGTGTCGGATATTTTGTCCCAATAACAAGAAAGTAACTAAAAGACAAGCTCCCCCTCTATACTCCAAATAAATTGAACCTATCACAGTACTGGGCTGTTCTTCACTGGGTTGTTCTTACCTTGGAGAACTCCTTTCTGCCCAGTCACCAATTCTCCTTTCCAGTAAGACACAGGGCTGGGTTTGATGGGCGTCTGACATCCTATACAGAGGAAAGGTACATTCATGAAGCAATGGCAAAACTTTCTACGATTCAGGTCTATAATTCTATTGAAAACAATTAAACTATCTCCAAGCAGACTAAAAAGACAGACAAGGTCTCATTGTGTGATCCCAAAATTGGTAATCTCTGACCGCTGAACTCCTGATGCCATGATCACATTTACAAAGCTCTCACATTTTAATCAACTAGGGAAACAAAATGAGTAAACCAAAGAGATCTTTGTCAGGCAACAAACTAAACTACTATATTGGGAACGCAGCTCAGTAATGGAGATCTTCCTAGCATGCATAAGGGCCCAGGTCCCATCCCCAATTCAACAGAAAAATAAACCAAACCAGTGACTCAAATATTAGAGTGAGCCGGGCATGGCAGCACAAGCCTGTAATCCCAGCACTCGGGACACTGAGGCAGGATTGTTGAGTTTGAGGCCAGCTGGGCTACATAGTGAGTTCAAACCCACCCTGCACAACAAAGGAGGATCAAAAATTCAAGTATAGATTGGGTAGGAGCAACTTAGTAAGACTGCGTCTCAAAGTTAAAAGACACACACAAAAAATTTTTTTTTTAGAGCTAGGGATGTAGCTCAGTGCAAAGGCCCTGGTTCAATACCCAGGGCCATAAGAAACAAATAAAAAAAGTTAAAGAAAAAAAAAAAAAAGCTACCACAAGAGATTAAAGTATATTAGGGAAGAGATTAACTTTACTCACCATTATCAGAGTCGACCCCACAGCTCCTGAACACAGTTAAGTACATGACATATACCTATTCTATATGAGGCTACAGGAAATGTGATAGTCATACCTACTGTGGGCAGGTTCTGGGAGTTCTTCACCATTACATCTCTATGTATGCTTCCCTGTGCTGGGTTCATTAAAGGTTCTTCCAGGTGGGTGCCATCCACAGCCACATCCTCAAAGGTCCCCGAATCCTAAACAACAACACATGCTGCCTTGAGCCAAGTAATAAATATCTCAACTTTCACAGAATAAAGAGAGGGGACCCAATGCCTACACAGAGATGTGAATTCTCTGTCGATCCCAGGGTTCAGTGGCCCTGGAGCTCTTCTCTGCACCCAGCTCACTAATCTACTCCACTCACAGCTTCAACGGCACATCTCAAACACGAACTCATCTCATGCGACAGGAACCTCTTTTTTGTCTTATTTACTCCTCCAATTAATCCTCCCGTGTACTGCATATTTAATATATGGTGACAGATGAATGAAGTCTTTTGAGAAAACAATACTTTCATTTTATTTCTTTGAGAACACTGAGCATTAAAGAAACACATTTGGCACTACAAGGATCAAATTACTTGGTAATTACTAAAAAACTGCAATGACTTTCAAGGGAATCATTCATGAATGTGAAAGGCTCCACTGCCTGGGGAAATTCAACTATGGACTCAGTCTTTGTACTAGGCTTTACTTCCTTTAAGAAGCCCTGCAGACAAGTCTGCCCATGTGGAAATATGCCTGCTTGGTAGATGCAATATAAGTGTTCAGAATGCAATACATTCTTCATACCTGGTAATTTCTCAGGGAGTCAGCCACTGTCCTTTCTGTCTCTATTTCTTCTTCATGACTGCAGACTGGGTCCTCAGAAAGTAGACCTCCTGGGAAAGAACGAAGAGATGACAACTCAGAGCTGACCAGAAGTCCACATTCACATCATATACACATCTTTCCATCCTAGTTCCAAATTCCCAATTCAGAAGAACTAAGGTACAAACTCTCTAGGAAAGCACCATGCCACTTATAGCCTGAAAAAGTGATGGCAAGTCATACAGTCTGTCAGGAAAGTACACTGGTCTCACTTCACAAGTAGGGAGTTAAGCCCTGAGATTAAATTCCCCATGGCAACAGAACTCATGAATGCAGTTACACAGTGCCTCTTCCCACAGGCGACGTACCAGGGAGCTGACTTCTACACAGTGCTCTCTGGCCCACTGCAGTGCTTCAGGAATGGACCAGCAGCATGGCTATTCTAGCCCACACCACTGGGCTCTGTATCATGCAGGAGGCCTAAAGCCGATCTCTGGAAAACAGCAGCGACAGGACTTACCATGCGGCAAATTGGTAACATCCATCTTGTAAGTCCGATGGTGAAATACACGTGTGATCACGCTCTTCCGTGATTCCAAGACACGTCAGGGCAGCTTATGAATCTGAAGTGGATAGTGGCAATAGCTATTCCTTTTTAAATAGGGTTATGCAAATTCCTGTTGACATCAATCATTTAATCAAGAAGCATTACTTAGCAGTTTTCAAACACCATACATTAGCTTTCTGCTGGTGACGTGAACACCACTAAAGTGGTACAAACCCTTTAATATGAGATTAGTAGTACTACTGTCATCTAATGGAGAACACTACGTGCTGTCTATTATACTGACAGCTTTTATATACATACTTATGTATATTCAATAGCTCCACCATGTACATTATTCTATTTATTTATTTGAATAATCCTTCACAGCAGATAATCACTACTTAATGATGAAAAACAAACATAAAATCCCATAGATTTAGATTCCAGTAATGAGGAAATGGTGAACTGGCACTTTAATGCAGATAAAGTTTGTCCCTAAAAACTCAACTGTGGTTGTAAAGACATCAGAACCAATGTGGACTCTGGAAATTGATACCTCGGATACTTAAAATGTAATGTTCTACTTTTACAAGTAAGGTACTAAAAACCAGCATGTTGTGATTTTTCAAACACATCTCAACCACAGGAATCCCTGCTGGTGCTCATGTCAGAGGGACGAGAGCACCAAATCAGCACGCCAAACACTTGCGGATCTAGTGAGTATTCTCAAAGACACACCTTATGTTATTACTGTAACTTCTGCTTCTATTTCTTACTCTATTTTTAACTTTTAGTTTTTATACAAAGGAAATTTAAAAATGCAGTAAAGAGCATCAATAAAAGAAGAATATATGGGGCCGGTGAGATGGCTCAGCGGCATAAGCGCCTGCCTTGCAAGTGCGAGGGCCCGAGTTCGACTCCCGGAACCCACATACGAAAAAAGGGGCCGGTGATATCGCTCAGCGGCACGGGTGCCTGTTGGCGCGCGAGGTCCTGAGGTCGACCCCCCGGTACCCACAAAAAAAAAAAAAGAAGAATATATGACCTCTAAGACGGAGCATTTGTAAATGTAGTGTCACAGGACAAAAATGAAAAAACCAAGAAACCTTATGGTATTTATAGGAAAATGAAATAAAAACAGTGAATTCTCTCTTCATAGGACTTCAACAGAAAAAAAGACAATGAGGTAGAAACAGCATTTTAAAAACCAAGGCTGGGCATGGTGGTACATGCCTGTAATCCCACCTTTTCAGGAGGCTGAGGTAGGAAGGTATGAATTTCAAGGCCAGCTATACAAGACACTTCTCAAAATAAAAAGATAAAAAGGTCTGGGTTTGTAGCTCAGGATGAAGTCCTCTGTCCCACCTCCAGTACAGGAGGAAAAGAACACAAAGAAACATTCTGTGTTTGTGCCTCGGTGGTAAAGCCCTGGCCTAAAATGAGAGGCCCTGCCTTCCAATTCCAGCACTGTAAAGAGGGAAAAGGGGTAAAAATTTCCCACACCTGCAAAAAGTATCAGCATCTTTATACAGGAGGTTCAGAGTTCTCAAAAACAAAAACAAAACAAAAATCAATCTGCACAGGACTAAAACAGTGTTACAACCAGACATTCAGAGACCAAAAACGAAGCTCAGCGTTAGAGCGCATGCATAGCATACATGAATCTATGAGTTTGTTCACCAGGAAAAAACACAAAGAAACATTCTGTGTGTTGTGCCTCAGTGGTAAAGCTCAGGGGAAAAAAAAAAACTCAAACACAGGAAGAGCACCTTAAATGCAAGAGAAAGAAGATCATACATGAGAGTTCCAAAAAGCCCAGGAGCAGATTTCTCAGCAGAGAACTTACAGGACAGGACACAGTGGGAGTATATGTAAAAGCTGCATCCTACAAAAAGAATAGCAATCTTTCTCATACCATTTCAAAAATTAAAGAGGAGAAAATACTTCAAACTCACTTTATGAGGTCAGCATTACTGTGTTACTAAAGCCAGAGAAGGACGCTATAACAAAAGAATATCAGAGCCAGTGTGATGGCTCAGTGGCATAAGCGCCTGTCTGGCGAGCATGAGGTCCTGAGTTCAACTCCCAGTACCCACATTAAAAAAAAAAAAAAGAGTATTAACTGGCCATGGTGGCACATTCCTATAGTCCCAGCACTCTGGGAGACTGAGGCAGAAGGATCACCAATTCAAGGCCAGCTTTAACATAGATGCAAAACACTTCACAAAAATTACTAGCAAACTCAATTTGACAGAATGTTAAAAGGATCATTCTCAGCCAGGCTTGGTGGTGCTCACCTGTAATCCTAGCTACTTGGCAGGCTAAATTAAGAGAATCACAAATTCAAGGCCAGCCTGGGTAACTTTCTGAGATCCTAGCTCAGTGGTAAAGCACCGCTGGGCTCAATTCCTAGCATTTCAAAAAAAAAAAAAACCATTCACCATGATCAAATGAAATTTATCCCTGGGATAAGCCACAAATGCTGCACCTAAAATAGCCAAAGGAATTTTCAGTTTAAAAAAGAAAAAAAAAAAGCTGGAGCCACACTGTGTAATTTGACTACCTATCACAAGGCTGCAGAAGCTTAAGTACTGGAATAAAAACATACAGTCCAGTGGAACAAAAAAGAATACCCTGAGTGACATTTCATGCCAACTGATTTGCAAAGTATATACTGGATAAGCAGCTCAATTTCAAGAAGAATTAGTGTGTACAGCCATCACGGAAAATAATATGGAAGTTCCTCAAAAGTTAAAAAGAGAACTACCATGTACTACAGCAGTCCCTCTACTGAGTTTATTTCCATTGGACAGGACATCAAAATGCTACAGAGACGTTAACACTACAGATGCTGCAGCACTACTCCAAACACACCAAACACTTCAGCAACCCAAGTGCCCAGCAACAGAGAAAAGCATACAGAAAATGAGGTACATAGGAGTACTATTACTTAGCTAAAAAAGGAGAAATTCTGTCTTGGTGCCAACATGGATGAACCTACAGGACATTATGGTAAGCCACACAAAGAAAGAAAAATACCAACTGAGCTCATTTAAGCAGAGTGTAAAATCTCACAGAAACAGTAAAATAATGGTTACCACTACCAGAGATGCTGGTGAAAGGACCCCAAATTTGAGCAAGACAGGAAGTTAACACGTATTGTACATCACAGTGACTACTATTCACAGCAGTATACTGGAAATTTTTTTTTTTTTTTTTTTGTGGGTACCGGGGGTCGACCTCAGGACCTTGCACGCCAGCAGGCGCCTGTGCCACTGAGCGATATCACCAGCCCTTTTTTCGTATGTGGGTTACGGGAGTCAAACTCAGGCCCTCGTGCTTGCCAGGCAGGCGCTTACGCCGCTGAGCCATCTCACCGGCCCATATACTGGAAAATTGATCAGAGCAGATTTTTAAGTTTTCTAACCCCACACAAAATAATAGGTGAGGTAATGCATGCTGAACAGCTGGATTTCCCCAGGCCATGATTTAAGCAGATATATAACATCATGTTGTACACCATAAATATATGTAATATTCACTTGTGAACTGCAACAAAATACAAACATAACCAAACATGTCTGCCTACCCCCTGCACTGGCAAAGGGAACAAAACCAAGTCTCGTCTACATACCAGGCCTACCGGGAACTGAGAGCGAGGGCCTGCTGGGAAGTTATTGGAGGGTCTCGGCATGGGGGTCCAACCTTTTGGCTTGCCTGGGCCGCACTGAGTGAAGTGGTCTTGGGCCACGCATAAAATATGTAATATAGGGGCCGGTGAGATGGCTCAGCGGCTTAAGCGCCTGCCTGGCAAGCGCGAGGGCCCGAGTTCGACTCCCGGATCCCACATACAAAAAAGGGGCCGGTGATATCGCTCAGCGGCACGGGCGCCTGCTGGCGCACAAGGTCCTGAGGTCGACCCCCTGGTACCCACAAAAAAAAAAAAAAAAAAAAAAAAAAAAATATGTAATATAGTTAACATAGTTAAATAACAAAACCTCCTTTATTTAATATTTAACTTATTAAATTACTTTATGAAATAACACAGTAAGCCTAAATTAATAATTAAGTAAGAAAACTTACAGGTCTGCTTAATAACAACAAACACCCGTCTTCAAAGGCACACACACATATAGGTAGGTTGAAATATTACTGGTAATCACTGCCTTTCACTCGCTAAACCACACAAGCACATGTAACTAGCACACTGATACATGCAAGTTTCAATTCATGTATTCGTGTGTGGCAGGGGCAGGAGGTGGAATCAGCACAAAGCATCCTACTGTCACCTACACAGTCCTTGCTCAAACACACTGCAACTGAGTTATGAAAATTTTTTCTAAAAATCACACAATAATGTATGTTAAAAGTTTATGATATTGTGACATTATTAGCTATCCAGGGCTGCATATAGCTTGTCAGCCAGGAGTTGCACATAACTGGTCTACAGGAAGTACACAAAAAGGACTCTCATCGCTGCATGTGATTATCCACGTTTCACAGCCAGGGATGACAAGAAAGGAAATACATGGCAAGACCAGCCTTACAACACTGCTGCACCTAGCTGCATGAGCCAGGTGCTTGGAAAGTGTGAAGATGTTCACATCAAGAAATTACAGGGCTGGTGAGATGGCTCAGCGGCATAAGTGCCTGCCTGGCAAGCGCGAGGGCCCGAGTTAGACTCCCGGAACCCACATATGAAAAAAGGGCTGGTGATATCGCTCAGCAGCACGGCCACCTGCTGGCACGCAAGGTCCTGAGGTCGACCCCCGGTACCCACAAATTAAAAAAAAAAAAAAAAAAAAAAAAGAAATTATAAATTTGCTGGGCATGGTGGCACACACCTGTAATCTCAGCATTCAGGAGGCTGAGGCAGGAGGATTGCTGTGAGTTCAAGGCCAGCCTGAGCTACAAAGTGAGTTCAAGGCCAGGCTGAACTGCATAGCAAGATCCTGTCTCAAAAAAAAAAAAAAAAAAAAAAAAGAAATTATAAAATTTAAAAAATACATTACAATCCACTTCTGTGATCCCTCAACTTTTTTTGTGTGTGTGGTACTGGGAATTGAACACAGAACCTTTGCACTGAGCTACATGCCCTGCCCATTCATTCATTTACTCATTCGATAAGAAAGGGTCTCGCTATGCAGTTCAGACTGCCTTGAACTCTCTACGTAGCCCAGGCTGGCCTCAAACTCACGATGATTCTCCTGCCTCAGCCTCCTGAGTGCTGGGATTAACAGGCATGTACCACCATGCCCGGGCCCTTTTCTATTCTTTATATGGGGACAGGTCTCACTAAGTCACCCAGGGTACCCTTGAACCTGGGATTCTTCTGCCTCAGCCCCCCAGAGCGCTAGGATTATAGGCATGTGCCACCATGCCCTGCTGTGCAACATCTTAACACAAATTGGGATGTCTAACACTTGTCACTTGCGTTGTATAGATGCTAACATTGAGTGGGAGATGTTAAAGCTGACCTAACCATCAGCGGTAAACTTCAATAAGGACGACAAACAGTAAAATTCCAATTAAATGTGTAAGGGTTTAGAACCTAGCCCTCCATCAGGTGACTCCTTTACAATGGTCAGGAAAACAGGCATAGCATCTCTGTATTCCAGGGAATCTTGGGATGATGTCATGTCACAAAAAACCTTTGCTTCCTGGCTTATTCCTTATGGTCCTTCTTGCATCTGTGCACACAGAGGAGGAGGTAACCTTGAGTAACACAAGACCCTCCTTCCCTGCTCACATGCAATCAAAAGCCATCAGTCACCCGGTCCATCTGAGGAGACTCTGTGGCTTGTTACAGAATGGGCAATGTTTCTCGCAGCTTCTGAACATGGTTTGAAGCCAGGTGTGGTGTCCCATACTGTAATCCCAGCACTCAGGGAGGGTGAGACAGAGGATTCCCGTAAGTTCAAGGCCAGCCTGAACTACAAAGCGAGACCCTATCTCAAAAAAAAAAAAGAACATGGTTTGAAAGGGTTATGAGATGGTATTGGTTTGCTCTAAGGATTTGATTTTGTCAGTGCTGACACTAGCAGCCCATGCCTGTGCCACAGCATGTCTGAGAGAGGAATAAATAGGGTTCATTCGGCATGGCGCCCTTGGTTTGATGGAAAAGGGGAGGTCAGGAGCTGAGGGTATATTTCAGTGGCAGAACACTTGACACTTGTCTAGCATGAGAGAGGTCATGGATTCAATCCCCAGTGCTCCATGCATAAATGAAAAGGGAGGGTCACGTGTGGATAAAGAACCACACACAGCTGGGCGTGGTGGTACACACCTATAATTCCAGCACTCTGGGAGGCTGAGGCAGGAGGATCGCTGCAAGTTTGAGGCCAAAGTGAGTTCAAGGCCAGCCTGAAGTGCATAGTGAAACCCTGTCTCAAAAAGAACCCCACCCTGCAAAAAAAAACAAGTTTGAGCCCAGCCTGGGCAACTTAACAACTTAGGGAGACCCTTTCTCAAAAATAAAAAATTTAAAAGGGCTGAAGATATAGCTCAGTGTTAAGGCCCTGAGTTCAGTCCCCAGTATCACCACACACACACACACACACACACACACACACACACACACACACAAAGACAACCCCCATGTACCTACCACATACAGGGTTTCACTAGGAAAAACAAGTGCAGGGTAGGAAAGAAAAGGCATAGGTGTTGTGCATGTGTACCTGGACAATACAAATACTGGTCTCCACAAACAATTCCTTTTAAAACAGCCACTGCAGTTGCCTTGCCCAGACTTCCAGTTACAACCTTTTATTATCTCAATTCTACTTCATAAGGGCGAGAGGCCTCAGCAAGGATATATGGTCCCTGCTATTTGACCTTAGATGGCAGGACTAAGATCAAAAATTTATAAAAATAAGTCTAGGCAAGATAAACAACTGCAGGAGTTGATTCAACCTACTCTTATTTAAAAGGATTTTTTTTGTGGAGACTATCATGTCTGTCAATTAGAGCAATTATTTAGGACCATTCAGGGAAATGAAGGTTCTGATCAAATTATTTTCTAAAACTATAGGATTATTTATTTTGAAAAGTGAAAAAGCTTATCTTAGGTATTACCAGTAACATCTGTAATTCTGAAGGGAAAAAGAAATATTCCAGTAATGCCTAGTATTGTGGCTCTAGTAATATAAAGGGATATGTGATTTTTATTTTGGTTTTCTGTAACCCAAGAGATTCCAAGATGCTCCTGTTTTGCTTCCTTAAGAGGTGACCCTAAACAATGGCTAAATAATTTATAGCAAATGCTCAGGGTATTCGTGACTGCTGCAGGTTTTGCCAAGTGTGCTGATTTGGGGATCTTTTCCCTTTGTTGGGGACATACTAGGTAAGGGAGGAAAAGCAGTATCCCACTGCACTGCACCACGCATGGCGCTCAGCAGACCCTTCATGATTCACAGCTCCCACTGTCCTCTCAGCTCATCCCAAGGGGCCTCTTAGGCTGCCAAGAGATCTGGAGAAGAGAGGACCCCCGCCAGGTCCCTGCCATCTGCCAAGGGACTAAAAAGACACCACTCTCTCTTGAAAGCTCCTTGAGCGGAATTTACCAGAAGTCTTAGATTTGCCCCGATACTCTGGAAAAACCACAATGGACTTGACAAGACTGTGGGGGACCTAAGAGCCAGAGCACAATGCACAGCTGGCTCCGGACCGGAGACCCTGTTTCCAGGAGAGCCCAGTGGTAACCAGTCACATTTTAATGATGTGTGACGTGAGGCTGAGAGAGTGATGTACTCCATCAGACGTTGGGACAACAAAAGGCCACCATAAATGATGTGGAGATTGCAGAAAGCATGAAAAGCTGCCAAAACATCTACAGTGAAAGAGTTCCTATTGGTTTTAAACTTGTAAGCGCAATTTATAAATGAGGGGCATGCCCTCAGAACCCAAAAAGGAGACGCTGAACTATGGATCATTTGTAAATGTGACATATAAATGTCCCTGGAGATGGATGTTATGAATATTATGTCCTACCTGTGGTCCTGGAGAAAGGTGGATTTGCTTCAGATGTTGTCTTCAAAGACTCTGTATGATGAAAGGTGTCGAGGTGCCCCAGGGCAGCCTGGGAAGGTAAATGGTGTCTCTTCCCAAGTGGAGGCGCACTGCGTCTGTGAGGCTGAAAAAACAAACAACGAACGCAAGACGTTACCCAAGCATAAGAGCAAAATGGTTGCCAGCTGCTGATTACATAGAATCAGTAGTTTTAATTGCACTGAATGCTGGTTATAGGGATCTTCAGGAACAGAACTGCCAACATTAAGGCTGTATTAATTCACTATGAGTAAAAAACAACAACAAAAAGAATTCACAATGAGTGCCATTTACCTATTCATTTATTTTCAGATTTAAGAACAGGCAATGAGACGCTGGGGATTTAGCTCAGCTGTAAATATAGGCAGGGCCATGGGTTTCAGCACCAGAAAAAAAACCAGTCTGGCCAAATAGAGAAAACAGTTATGATAGTCACCCATTTATTAAGTTTCATGTAACAAGTTTTCTTTTCTTTTCTTTGTTTTTCTGTGGTGCTTGGGCTCAAACTCAGGGCTTTACACATGCAAGACAGGTACCCTACACACTGAGTTATACCCCAGTCCTTATATAACAAGAGTTAATCCTTGAAGACCCTGTATTAACTTACTCTGCGCCACATCAACTATCTTAATTAGGGCCCCTGAAGTTCCACATAGTAAACCAACTGTAAATGACAGGAACATACTAACTAATTCAAGGCCAGCCTGCGCAATTTACCAAGACTCTGTCTCAAAAAATTAAAGGAAAAAAAAAAAAAAAAAAAAAAAAGTCTGAAGTTGTAACTAAATGATAGCGCATCCCTGGATTCGAAGTCAGTACTGCCAAAAAATTAGTGGGTTCCCAAGTATACCTACACTGTAAGTAACAATACCAAAATTGATGTACTTTGGTCAACTAATGGATTTTTCTTTTTCTTTTTTTTATACGCGCGTACTGGGAGTTGAACTCAGGACCTTGCGCTTGCCAGGCAGGTGCATATGCCGCTGAGCTATATCGCCGGCCCCAACTAATGGATTTTAACAAACATAAATGTTAACTATGCAGGTACAAAATCCGAACTGTAGCTCCATCTTTTCTTATATTATCAATTTGGTACATAAACTTTGGAGTTTCAACAAGATCAAAATACATAACTTAAACTATTTCTCTTATATATAATTTGCCATACACTTCACATTACTTAAGCTAAAATATTCTAACACAAACAAATCTATTAAATTTCTTTGTATTTTCTCCCCCGGTACCTAGGAGTTTGACATTAGATTACTAACTAATCTATGGCTACCATTATCTTTGTTCAACCTGGCATTTGCACGGTAAGTAAAGTTTAATATTCCTTTTTATTCCACTTGGGCTCAAAGCCACTTAAAGTGATAGTCTTTCACGTTTTCTTTTTGCTTCAGGCTTTTAGCCACCACAAACCTAGGTGTTTTGTTTCTGTGTCTGGTTGGTAACAGGAAAAGTAGCAAGTGCCAGGTTCCTCTTGTTACCCTCCCCCTAGAACAGTGGTGGTGCGGCAAACCTATGGCATACATGCCGCAGCAGGCTGTATCATTGAAAGCTCTGTTATTGTTTTTCTTTTAATGTAGGAGTTGTTTTTTCTAAACTATAACCTCAGTGTTCAGGTTTAACTGCAGTGTTGGCACTGTGTAATAAATAAGTGGGTTTTGGCTGGGTGTGGTGGCACACTCTTGTAATCCCAGCACTCGGCAGGCTGAGGCAGGAAGACTGCCACAAGTTTGATGCCAGCCTCTGCTACATACTGAGTTCAAGGCCAGCCTCCACTGCATAGCAAGACCCTGTCTCCAAAAAACAAAAGAATAACAATAATAATAAAAAATAAATGAGTTTTGGGTCACAGTTTAGGTATTTGGTCTCTAAATGGTTCGCCATCACTCCCTTAGAAGGACCCTTGTCCACATGATTACTGTTTCCCCTCCTTTTCTGATTTTCATACGCACTTTCCTCTCTCTGGCTGTGTAACTCACAAGCTCCTCATAGGCTAAGCAGCCAAATCACCTCCCTCTCTGTAGGATCATTATCAACCCTGGAAGTGCTGAGGTCCACGCCAGGAAAGCACCTAGCAGGGCAACAGCAGCCTCAACTCGGTCTTTATTTTGTGGTCATGTAATGCAAAAAACATTTACCATAGCAACAGCTAACAGGCTGAAAGGGCTGGAGCACATTAACCAGGAGACTTACTACCACAGATAAGCTGAGAAACATCCTAGTGTCTTGGGTGGACAGGAATCAAAGTGCTTCTCCTCCAGCTTCTCCCCAGGGAGTCACCACTCAGTCCACCCCACATAGGATCTGCCATCACCCATGGGGTTGAGGGAGAAAAGAGCAATGGCAGCAAGGGAGGTAGCAGAGAAGTGTCCGCTGCCACTCCTCGCTGGAACAGACTCAAGCTCTGGTGGATTTGCATTTCTGCTAGTTACGCTTCTGCTGCTACCATCTGTGCCCTCAAAATGCTCAACCCTTACCCCTGGCTTCCACAGCCTTGTTTCTCACTAAGGAAACCTTCTGACCGCAAAGGAAGTGCAACAACAGAGCATAGCCACCCAAGCAATTAGTCTCATCACACTGTCACTCGGGAGTCGCTGATCGGACCAAAAGGTGGAAGGGCTCACTGAGCACTCAGTTACAAGGCCAAATGGCAGACACAATGCTCTGACCTAAGAAATTCTTTCTCATAGGACGAGGCCTATCCTCTGAATCAGAGCGCCTTCACATGCTACTGTCTTGCGGTAGTCAGGATATATGGGTCCGAAATTGCTTCCAGTTCCAGCAACTTGAGTACTGAGGTTTGCAGATCTTAGTTCCTAATTAGACGAAAGTATGTTCCAATACATCTGGGTCATTCTGACTTCACATACCAACAAGCTAGGAGGTAAAAGCGTGTGGACTCAACTCTTTATCTCCTTTGCATGTTTATATACGCACTACTAAAGGTTATAATTTTGTCTTTACACAACAAAATACTTGGTGAGGGCTGGTGAGATAGCTCATTGGCATAAGCGCCTGCCTGGCAAGCGCAAGGTCCTGAGTTCAACTCCCGGAACCCACATATGAAAAAAGGGCCGGTGATATCACTCAGCGGCACAGGTGCCTGCTGGCGCACGAGGTCCTGAGTTCGACCCCCGGTACTGACAAAAAAAAAAAAAAATACTTGGTGAGAATCTGACTAAACTTTAGGAGTGATTAACACGGCCTGTGACTACATGGCCTGCGTCCTCTCACTATGGGGAAGGATCAGAATCTCCTCTTGTATCTTTTTAGGTAGAAATACAGACGATTAATGATGAGGAAATTCAAATGTGTGCAGAAGGCACATGGCATGGTGAACAGCCAGAATGGACTGCGCCAGGCAGCAATTTATTTATCCAGCTCCAATTTTAATATCAATTTCAACATGGAACACAGACCATAATCTTTACACAGATGTCAGGCTTGGCATGTGAAAGTGTGTCACGAGAGAGTAACTGCCTCAGCACCCATTTTTAGGCTTCACCTAAGTTACTGGAGACCCAGTGGTATGTCACCTATGACCAGGTTAAAGTTTCCCCTCCATATGGCCTGCTCGTTCATCACACTGATGAAAAGCCCAGCACTGTCTCACCATCCTACTGATCATGATCAAATTAAGAGCCAACGCAAGGGCTTGGTAAGCAAGGCCACCTTCAAAAGTGTTTTCACATCAGCCAATCCACAGCCCCAGTGGAAAAGCCTGTGGGACAATGCATCCCACTTAACCATAACAAAGGCACAACCCCAGCCAAGCGTTGGGACACACACCTGTAATCACAGTTACTCGAGAGATTGAGGCAGGAGGGTCCCAAGTTTAATCCCAGCTGGGGCACCTTAGCAAGACCCTGTCTCAAAAAATAAAAAGACGGGAAGAACCTCAAGATGGCGGATGAGTAAGAAGCAGGCAGCGAAACTCTCTCTAAAAGTTACCATTGGAACACGGGAATATAGCGACCCGGAAAGCGCAGGAGGGGGGGAGATGCCTCCCCGAAACCCAGAAAAGTTCTGAAGCGCAATCTGGGACCCCCGGCACCAGTGACGGGTGACTTCCAACAAAGAAGAAGGAAAGAAGGAGCAGACCGCACGCGCGCACCTTCCACTATCCCGGGAGTTGCAGCGCCGCGGAGGCTCAATTCTACGGACACACGGTGGCAGCTGGCGCCCAGGGAGCCCCCACGGAGGATCCTGAGACAGCAGCAGGGCAGGGGAGCGGCGGAGAACGGCGCTGACCGGCGGTGAGTGTCTCTCAGCCACAGCTGCCCCGCGCCAGAGAGCGACCGGCCAGGCGCCATTGTGGGGGGTGTGGCGAAACTCAGAGCGGCTCGAAAACTGCTCTGGGAACTTGTGCTCCGGACAGGGCAGCATGGGGCCTCTCAAGCCCACGAAAGTGTGCTGAGGTCAGCAGGCGAACGAGACTGGACTCTCAGCCACACCTGTCCCGCGCCAGAGAGCGACTGGCCCGGCGCCATTGTGGGGGGCGTGGCGAAAAACCAGAGCGGCGGGAACCAGTGCAGGGAACCCGCGCTGCGGACAGCGCGCTGAGCCTCTCAGGCCCAGGGATCGTGAAAGGGCGCTGAGAGCGGAGGCGAGCTAGACTGGTCTCTGCCTGAAAGTACGCGCCTCTGCTCACCGCCCGCCAGAGGGCGCTCCTGGCTTACTGGGACGGACCTGCACAGAACAGGACTCTGTCACCACAAGGTACCTGCCTACAACAGAGTCAACACCTGGAACTGATTCTTTTTATTTTTATTTTTATTTTTTTATTTTTTTCTCACTGATTTGTTTTTTGTTCTGGCGAAGGTTTTTTTTGTTTTTGTTTTGTTTTGTTTTGTTTTTTGGTGGGGCTTTATTTTTGATCTGTCTGTTTTATTGTTTTTATCTTCCTTTTTGTTTCTGTATGTGTATTTGCTCTTTCCTTCATTATTCTCTCTGGTTTTTTATATGAGTGTAAACAGCGCCTCTAACTTCTTTGTGATTGTGGTTGTGATCTGTTCTTCCTTTTATCCCTTCCTTCTCTTTTTACCACCTGTCCTCTGCACTAGTGTCCCAATTTTAGTGGGATCCCTTTTGGTCCTCTAACCTTACATCTAATTCCTTTCTCTTCTCCCAATACTCTATTTCCTCCTTAACTCATTTTAAATTTAAACTCCTCAAGGAAAAATTGACATACATAGGACTTGTATACTGCATATAATTTTTCTGGTGTGTTTTAGATTTTGTTATATAACCGCAACTCTATACAGCTAAAAGTGGTAAATAACTGGTTAGCTCAGTCTGTCATTTTCTAGGCTGTGTTTGATGCTTTAGTTAACATTATAGCCAAATGTGAAATAATTGTTCTAAACATCTTTCCTTCCTGATATTTCATGATTGAGATTGACTAAGGGACACAGAAAATACAGTGGCACAGTACCAAAGAATCAAGGACTGGGCCAAACAGGTAGCAACTTCGCATACCAAACGAATTGAAGAGGTAGGGTCTGGCAGAAAGCTCAAAACCTAAAAGCAAGCTCCACTTGGAAGATACTGCAGAGAAGTAGTCATCTTCTAAAGATCTTAAACACTAGCAATAAAGTAACCTACTATAGGTAATTTGCAAACATTACCCCAGGAATTAAAGAAAGAAAAAATGAGACGACACTTAAACAAGATGCAACCCCACACATCCAATTCACCAAAGGCAAACCTAGGGAGCAACGAGGTGGGACAATCCGAAAGCCACCCACCTGGCCTATCTGAAGTGGTAACAACAAAGCAACTGAATGAGGTTCTGGAAAAAATTAAAACAGAAATAATCTCACAGATAACTGCAGAGATAATGTCTACAATGAAGACCATGCTTAAGGACACTATAGCTGATACAGACAAAAAAATAGATGAACTTAAGAAAACTATAGAAACCATGAATGCTCAGCATAGGAAAGAAATGGAATCCATAAGGCAGATTCAAGCAGATATCCAAGAGATAAAAAATTCCATTGAAAGTATTTGTAGCAGAATAAGCCAATGCGAGGACAGGATCTCAGATATAGAAGACAGGCTTGCAATTAGTGATCATGAAATGGAAAAATTCTTAAAAATAGCAAGGGACCATGAAAAATCAATTCAGCAGCTGCTAGATGACTCAAAGATAAACAACTTAAGAATAATTGGAATAAATGAAAAAGCAGGAGATAGCATCAACGACATTAAAACCTTGTTCAAAGACATAATCAGGGAGAACTTTCCTGGAAGAGAAAAGGAATTTGACACCCCTATAAGTGAAGCTTTTAGAACACCAACTAGACATGATCAAAAAAAACCTTCAGCCAGACATATTATAGTCAAGATCCCAGAAATTCAACAGAAGGGCAGAATCTTAAAAGCTGTTAGGGAGAAGAGACAAATCACTTATGAAGGAAAACCCATCAGAATCATAGCTGACTTTTCAGCACAAACCCTCAATTCAAGAAGAGCTTGGAATGATGTATTGCAAGCTCTAAAGGAAAATAATTTTCAGCCCAGATTGATGTACCCTGCAAAACTATCTTTCAAAATTGATGGAGAAATAAAATACTTTCATGACAAAGAACATCTGAGAAAATTTATGACCACCAAACCAGCACTCCAATACATTCTGAAGGACATTCTAGAAAGAGATAGGAACCCCAACAGAAGGAATCCACCAGGCAGGGCAAATAATTAAATAGCCAGAAAGCAGACAAACAAAGAGTGGGAACCAACAACAGGAAAATATCATGACAAGTCAATACATATCAGTTTTAACCATCAATGTTAACGGTCTCAATTCACCAATCAAAAGGCACAGACTGGCGAAATGGATCAAGAAGCAAGATCCAACAATATGCTGTATACAAGAAACACATTTAATTCAGAAAGAAATTCATAGACTGAAAGTCAAAGGATGGAAAACAATACTCCATGCCACAGGAACCCAGAAAAAAGCAGGGGTAGCTATTCTTTTTGCAGACAAAGTGAACTTCAAGCCAAGAAGGATTCAGAGAGATAAAGACGGTCATTACATCCTTGTAAAGGGAACGATCCAAGAGGAAGAGATAACGATCATAAATATATATGCGTCAAATACCAATGCACCCAGCTATATAAAACAAGTACTAAAGGACATGAAAAATCAAATAAGCACTAATACAATTATATTGGGAGATCTCAATACTCCACTGTCACAAAAAGATAGATCAACTGGACAGAAAATCAATAATGAAATAATAGAACTGAACCAAACTTTTGAACAAATGGACTTAGTAGATGTCTACAGAGTGTTCCATCCCACAACATCAGAATACACATTTTTCTCAGCTGCACATGGGACGTTCTCCAAAATAGACCACATACTAGCTCATAAAACCTGCTTAAGTAAATGCAAAGGAATTGAAATTATCCCATGCATATTATCAGACCATAGTGCAATGAAACTGGAAATCAATGGCAAAAGAAATTACAAAAACTCCCTAAACACATGGAAATTAAACAGCATCCTCCTGAACAACCAATGGGTCACAGATGAAATTAAAGAAGAAATTAGTCACTTTCTACAACTGAATGATAATGACAGTACAACATACCGGAACTTATGGGATACAATGAAAGCAGTCCTAAGAGGGAAATTTATAGCATTAAATACTTATATCAGGAAAATAGAGCAAGCGCAAATAAACAACTTAAGGGTGAACCTCGAGCTTCTAGAAAAAGAAGAGCAGGTTAAGCCAAAAGCCCGTACAAGGGAGGAAATTATAAAGATCAGAGCAGAAATTAACGTACTGGAGAATAAAAAAACAATACAAAGAATCAATGAAGCAAAAAGTTGGTTCTTTGAAAGAATAAATAAGATTGACAAACCCTTATCCAACCTTATTAAAAAAAGAAAAGACTCAAATCCATGCAATTGAAAATGAAAAGGGTGATATCACGACGGACCCTGCAGAAATCCAGAAGATCATCTATACCTATTTTGAAAATTTATATTCTACTAAGATGGAAAATGCAGAAGAAATGGACAGATTCCTAGATTCGTATGAATTACCAAAGCTAAATCAAAAAGATTTAAAAATCCTAAATAAACCAATATCAACCAATGAAATTGAAGATGTAATTAAAAACCTCCCAACAAAGAAAAGTCCAGGCCCTGATGGATTCACTGCCGAATTCTACAAGAAATTTAGAGAAGACCTAACGCCCCTACTTCTCAAACTTTTCAATGAAATTGAAAGGGAAGCAATACTCCCAAATTCATTCCTGGAAGCAAGCATTACCCTGATACCAAAACCAGAGAAGGACCCAACTAAGAAAGAGAACTACAGGCCAATCTCCCTAATGAACATAGATGCAAAAATCCTTAATAAGATACTGGCAAACAGAATCCAACAAATCATCAAGAAGATTATACACCATGACCAAGTTGGATTCATCCCAGGGATGCAGGGATGGTTCAACATACGTAAATCAATAAATGTAATACAGCATATTAACAGAACCAAAGACAAAAATCACATGATCATCTCAATAGATGCAGAAAAAGCTTTTGACAAAGTCCAGCACCTTTTCATGATAAAAACCCTACAGAAAATTGGAATAGATGGTCTTTATCTCAATCTGGTAAAAGCTATCTATGACAAACCAACAGCCAATATTATACTAAATGGCCAAAAACTGAAAGCCTTCCCTCTAAAATCAGGAACAAGACAAGGATGTCCACTGTCCCCACTCTTATTCAACATAGTTCTGGAAACTTTAGCCAGAGCGATTAGACAAGAGAAAGAAATAAAAGGAATAATGATTGGAAAGGAAGAAGTTAAATTATCATTATTTGCAGATGACATGATACTCTACACAGAAGACCCCAAAAACTCCACTAAAAAACTGCTAGATTTAATAAGCAAATTCAGTAGTGTAGCTGGATACAAAGTCAATACTCAAAAGTCAATAGCCTTCCTGTACACAAATAACAAACTTACTGAAAGAGAAATTAGGGAAACAATACCTTTCACAATAACATCCAAAAAAATGAAATACCTAGGAATCAACCTCACGAAGGATGTAAAAGACCTCTATACTGAAAACTACAGTACTCTGAAAAAGGAGATTGAAGAGGATATCAGAAAATGGAAAGATATCCCTTGCTCCTGGATAGGAAGAACCAATATAGTGAAAATGGCCATACTTCCAAAATTGTTATACAGATTTAATGCAATTCCAATCAAAATTCCAACAGCATATCTCACAGAATTAGAGAAAACAATCCTAAAATTCATTTGGAATCAGAAGAGACCTAGAATAGCAAAGGCAATTCTGGGCAACAAAGGCAAGGCAGGGGGCATCACTATCCCCGACTTGAAATTATACTATAAAGCTACTGTGATAAAAACAGTGTGGTACTGGCAAAAAAACAGACCTGAAGATCAATGGAACAGATTAGAAGATGCTGAAACAACCCCAGACATACTAAGCCACCTTATCTTTGACAAAGGTGCCAAACACATTCGCTGGAAGAAAGATAGCCTCTTTAATAAATGGTGCTGGAAAAAATGGCTCTACACATGCCGAAGATTAAAACTAGACCCATATCTTTCACCATGCACTAAACTAAATTCAAAATGGATCAGAGATCTAAATATTAAAACAGAAACATTAAATCTGCTGGAATGTAGGATAGGTAAAACCCTTGGAGACATTGGTGTAGGCAAAGACTTTATGAATAAAAACTCAACCGCACGGGAACTATCCCAAAGAATCAATAACTGGGATCTCATCTTATTAAAAAGCTTTTGCACAGCAAGAGAAACCACCAACAGAGTGAAGAGACAACCCACAATGTGGGAAAAAATGTTTGCCAGCTGTTCCTCAGACAAAGGATTACTATCGAGAACATATAAAGAACTCAAAAAAATCAGACCTCCCAAATTTAAAGACCCACTCCAAAAATGGGCATCTGAGATGAATACACATTTCTCAGATGAAGAAATACTAATGGCAAACAAATATACAAAAAAATGTGCAACATCACTAGTCATTCGAGAGATGCAAATTAAAACAACACTGAGATACCATCTCACCCCAGAAAGAATGGCTACTATTAAGAAATCAACTAATAACAAATGCTGGAGGGGCTGTGGGGAAAAAGGAGCCCTTCTTCACTGTTGGTGGGAGTGTCGACTGGTACAGCCACTGTGGAAGTCAGTGTGGAGATTCCTCAGAAAACTAGGGTTGGAGGTCCCATTTGACCCAGCTATTCCCCTTCTGGGTATCCTCCCAGAAGAATTAAAAACATCGTACCACAGCGATATATGTGCACCCATGTTTATAGCAGCACAATTTGTAATAGCCAGATCTTGGAAACAACCCAAATGCCCATCAACTGAGGAATGGATAAGAAAGATGTGGTATTTTTATACAATGGAGTACTATTCAGCCATAAAGAAGGATAAACTGGAGACTTTTATAGGTAAATGGATACAACTCGAGAAAATACTCATAAGTGAAATAAACCAGAAGCACATGTGTAAGCATCGTATTATCTCTCTAGTATGAGAAACTGAAAGAGTAAATAAGATCCAAAATGTACAATAGATATGGTGAATCAAAAAGAAACTGGTAAAAAGGAAAGAGAGACTGGAATAGGGAAAAGAAAGAAGGGAAAGGGAAAAAAAATTGTATATATATATATATAAGATGGTTAAGATAGATACACTACCATTTTTACTTAGTTCATTGAAGAGTAAGGTTTGTGCCAATAATGTTTGGACAATTGAATGCTAATGTCTGGTGTCCTGAATAACTAACTTAAAGATAGTAATACGTAATGTATTAACCATTGTTACCCTCCTATTATGTTGTTTTGAAAATTTGTTCTTCTTTTGATTTGTTTTGTTTTTTCTTCTCTTTAAAATAAAAAAAATAAAATAAAAAAATAAAAATAAAAAGACGATGGAGTGGTAGCTTGCTGTCATGACGCTGGGTTCAATCCCCAGCACTACCACCAAAAAAAAAAAAAAAAGGCACAGTCCAAGGGCCCCCTTCTCCACTCCTGAGCACTCTACTATCTCCATACTTCCTGTGGGCCCTTAAGGGCAGCCCTCAAATCTCGTGGATGTATGGGAAATTAAATCTTCTATTGCATGAACATTGTTCCCTTGTCTGCATCCCACTTAGCCAGAATGCAACTCTCCTGTTCTGGATAGGGTTAGTATTTATAGCCACACCAGAGAGAGGCCTCTGAAACCAAAACAGAAACATAAAACTGCTGTAGCAAATGGTGAGCATGTCCCACGAGGGACACAATGGAAGGCATTCAGACTGCTCTTGGCTTCCCTCCTGGTCCTCCCACATGGCGAGCACCATTTGGGAAGGCTCGCCGGCTGGCTGGGCAGCATCTGTGCCATGCTGCACTGCTGCCTGCTGCCTCTGCTGAGTGATGCCAAAACTCTCCACCCTGACGTGTAAGGATCTGACCAACTGTCAGCCCTAACGGGGCAAGAGGTCCAACACACTCAATTTCCACCACTCCCTGCTACTGGTCAGAGTGAAGGCCTTGCTCGGGTGGACCGACTTGTTAAAAAAGAGGTAAGGCAGGCATGAGGCAAACACAAGAGACAGCAGAGGATGAAAGGAAGACTGGCACAGTGACTCACTAAGTTAGAAATTCAGTCTGAGGTCACCAGGCTTTCCAGCCAAGACACACATCCCTCCCTGGGGAAATAACGGCACCAGGGAGATGACCTGGCTGGCAATGCTGCGGCTAGGGTCTGCTGTCCCTGTGCCGCTGCCTCCCTTGTATCTTCCCCTGGCCCTAAGGAGGTCTATGGGGACATATTGGAGAGGGAGGCGATGCCTACAATTCAGACAAGGGAAACCACTCTCAATACGGGGGCCATATGGACTACCAGGAGCTCATCAGGGAAGTACCCAACGAACAAGAGAAAAAAGAATTTTAGCCACCTAATGATTCAAGCCATTTTAACAATTTTACAAAAGAAAAGAAAAAAGTCTGGACATCTCAATAACCTAAAAGCACTAGGCCCCCTTCCCTCCCCTTCTTCCTTTTATTAGCAAGAGACAAAAACCAAGAACCACCACTTCAGGCAGCTTTTAAAGTAAAAAGGGAAAAAAAGCTGGGGCTTAAGGCAGCCACGGGGCGGGAAGCACTTTACACTCTATGCACACCAAGTACTCAGCAAATGCCAGGGCTAACAATGCTGCCAGTCCCAGATTACTTAGTAATTTAAAAACAAAGCACCAGACACAGAAGAAGAAGAAAAGGTATTTAAGTTAACTTTAACATTTGCTAAAATGTTAAGTAATTTACTCAATCTGAGGCTCTAATTATACTATACCTGGGGATTCCATTAAATTTAATCACTGTATCCCCTAAAGTCTTAAAATGGTAAATACAGAAAAAACACACAGCATGCCTCACACTAACTGAAACCTTGCTTTAATTTCCTGTAGACATTTCATATCAAGTAAACACGCTAATATAATAATATAGTTAAAGTAAGACTTTGATACTTAGAAATTAGCTTGATAATTGGATTCCCAATGAAGATATATTTGCTATAAAGATGAGAAAAAAGTTTTGCCCAGAGATACAGCTCAACAGTAGAGCACTTTCCTAGCATGTCTAAGATTCAGGCCCTGGCAATGCAAAGAATAATAATAGTTAATGTAAGTTAAAACAGGGCCTCAAGGCTTAAAACTTATATAAAACTCAATTCACAAAAGAGGGATTATATCAACTGCTTCTCCATTTGTCAACCCAATTTTGCCTATTCTTAAATCTGAAAATAAGTCAGGTGTGGTGAAGCATGTCTATAATCCCAGAAGTTTGGGAGGCAGAGGCAGGAAGACCCCAAATAGCCCAGCCTGGGCAATTTAGTGAGACCCTATCTCAAAAATGGGGAGAATGGACATGAGGGATGTAGCCGAGTGCAGAGGCCCTGGGTTCAATCCCTGTAGTGCAAAAAATATATAAAAAATAATAAAATAAGGACCAGAGATATAACTCAGTGGCACAGCGCCTGCCTGGCAAGCACAAGGTCCTGAGTTCAATTGCCAGTACCAAAAAAAAAAAAAAAAAAAAAGGCACTTCATGATGGACTATTACAATCATAGTGCAGTGGTCCTATCCATCAAGGCCCCCAAAGAAGCATTACTGAAATTACTGATTCTATGGAATCAACACCGTAAACACTCTGCACACTTAGAACACTCTATTCTAAGTTTGGCTAACACACTCTCTTCAGTGACTATTTCAGTAAGCTCTTGGCTGCAGTCTGATGCAACTTCAAAAAGGACACAATAAGCCTGGCACAGCAGTGCAGAATTTGTAATCCTAGCATTCAGGAGGCTGAGGCAGGAGAATCATGAGTTCATGCCGGCCTAGGGTACACTGTAAAATCCTGCTTCAAAAAACAAAACCAAACCAAAGACACAATGCACCTTCTCCAGGCTCCAACAGGTCTGTCATCATGCAGTCTCTTTCAAAAACAAAATCTTGATGGGCATGGCAGTGCACCCTGTAATCTCAGCTCTTAGGAAGGCTCAGGCAGGAGGATCACAAGTTTGAGGCCAAGCTGGGCAACTTAATGAGACCCTGTCTCAAAATAAAACGGGCTGGAGAAGTAAGTCAGTGCCCCATGGGTTCAATCCCCAGTACCACTGAAAAAAAAAAAAGAAAAGAAAAGAAAAAACCAAACTTAATGACATCCACCTTCTACAGGAACATCGTTCTACAAGAAGACTCCATTGACACATTCATCAGGGATATAAAATTTCAGTCTCTTAAAGTACTATTTGGGTTTTTGGTGGCAACATATTTCTCGTATTTTACATGCAAGATCAAACCAACAAGGACTCCTATTAGTGCCTTAACAAAAGCTGAACATGTCTGTGGTCCCAGGTCAGAGGTCTGAGGCAGGAGGGTTGCTTGAGGCCAGTTCAATGCCAGCCTGGGCAAAATGACCTCAGCTCAAAAAACTAAAAACATAAAAAAGAAATTAAATAAAAAGCAAAACATGGGCCAGTGAGATGGCTCAGCGGCATAAGCGCCTGCCCGGCAAGCGCGAGGGCCCGAGTTCGACTCGGGAAAACCCACATACGAGAAAAGGGCCGGTGATATCGCTCAGTGGCACAGGCACCTACTGGCGCGTAAGGTCCTCAGGTAGACCCCCCAGTACCCACACACACATACACAAAAAAAAAAGCAAAACACTGCTTTATGACAGAGTCCAGGATTCTCTGGACCTCTTAAGGTGGCTCTGGTTTTGTTTGTTTGTTTGAGACAGACTCTCACTATGTAGTTCAGGCTAGCCTTGAGCTCATTGCGTAGCCCTTGCTGGCCTCAAACTCTCAGCAATCCTCCTGCCTCAGCCTCAGTGCTGGGATTACAGGCGTGTGCCACCATGCCAAGCAAGATGGCTCTTTGTTATTCCATGACTTCTAATGCAAGAAATTCTTCCTTTTGACTTCCAGGCATTTACCATCAAAAGAAGAAATGACTGGCCACCTACCAGGCTCTTCTGGAAATAGAATCTCTCCAAGACCACGAGCCTATGACCTACTATCCCTAGCTGCCCATTAAGCTTTGGGTCATAAAACCAACAGGACATAGCAGGGCACTGCTACTCACACCTCTGTAAGTTAAGAGGCAGTCAAAAGTGAGTCCTTTGGAGTATTTCACCTGTAGGAAAGGATCTGCCCTAGTCAGAAGCCAGGATGCTAGAGGATGAGACCCCCACCCCTAGACTCACACTACCCGTAAAGCCCCATGGGATCAAGTGAACGGTTTGAGCTCACAGACTATGACTATCATGTGCTGACCGTTGCACATGATGGAACTAAGAAGAGTTGCTGCTTTCCATCCTTTAGCCAGGGTCGTCCTAAACAAAAGACTGGACCCAAGAAACAACATACTTGGGTAAACTTCACACAGACATCTTAGTGTTCCCCAGTCATCAAGCCTAACGGGTAACACGTACGGAATTTAATAAAGACACAGGCCTCCAGGTCTCCCCAGCTCTCATTTCCCTCACTGGCTGGATGAGCACTCCAGGGTCTCCCAACTTCCCATCAGGCCTCCGGGGCACCCCTTGACTTTCACTGATCTTCGAGTAATAAGCTGTTTCTGTTAGAATATGACCCAGATGATCAAGAAGCCTTGGGCCAGTCACCGCCATCCCACGGCCCCCTTGCTCATGTGCGAACATGCTGTTGGCTTGTTTCCTTCATGACAGACGCTGCGCACTGCATATACATGTTGCCCCAACTCACTTTGTGCACCCACCCTCGGTAACCTGGGCCCCAGATTCTTGTTCCCCATAACCCTTCAGATGTAGACACTTGAGGTTTAGGCACTGCAACCTATGTGGCACCCAAACTTCCTTTGCCTACCTGCCTACTGGTCTCAGCTGGCTGAAGGGTGCCCCAGAAGATGTCTGTCACAGCTCTCCTAAAAACACACCATACACTCCTGGCCTTCTACCTACACTGGTGCCCTGACTCCCTCTAGACACTAGCCCACCAACAGTGTCTAGCATTGTTTCAATGCTGCCTAACGATTCCAATCAATCTGGCCCAGAGTAACCAGCAAACCTCTCCATCTTCCAGCAGGCTGTAACTACAGCATGGCTGCCACATCCCACTCTTGACACTGGGGATTTCCACCTGCCAGCATAGATGGTACAGGCCTTCCCTGGGGCAGTGGAACTGAGCTTGCTGGCTTAATGAATTAGTCTAGCCAGGTGGCAAGCACTGCAGGCACTCTTTAGGAGCTAAGGTCACCCTCCAGCGGACAGTGTCCAGTAAGTCCTACAGCACTAAGGAAATGAATTTTGTCTATCCCAAGGGTGGAAATATTCTTCCCTACTTAATCTTCCCCAGTTAAGCAACATGAGACTGAAATCCAACCCATGCCTTGACCACAATCAGATGAGATCCTGACCAGAGGACCCACCTACACCAGGCCTGCAGTTCTGACCCAAAGAAATAGCAGTATTCTAACCCACTGACTTTGAGCTATTAGGCAGCAACAGAGAACAAATACACATATTAGCCAGTGAGGTCTAAATCCTTGCCTTTTGTGTCTAGCTTCTTTCACTCAAAACTTCGAAGTTCGAGCTGGGTGTGGTGGCACACACCTGTAATCCCCGCACTAAGGAGGCTGAGGCAAGGTTGCTATGATTTTGAGGCCAACCAGGGCTCCATAATGAGCTCAAGACCAGCCTAAATTACAAAGGGAGACACTTTCCTCTTTCCCACCAAAAAATTTCATCCATTTTTTTCCATCTACCTTTCATTTATTCTACTTGCTAGAAGAGAGCAGTGGAGGTGAACCTATGGCACGCATGTCACAGCAGGCTGTTTCTATCACCGAAAGTTCTAAAAGGTTCACCATCACTACTATGGTCTTCCATAAGCAACCAACAATGTACCCACTATTCTGTTGACCCAAAGTTGGGCTGTTTCCAATTTAGGGTTATTACATTTAACACTGGACTACACAAGATCATGCATTGATACATATAAACATGCATTACTTTTGTATGACAAAGTATGCACATGTACAAAGCCAGGAGATACTGCCAACAATTTTTCAGATTGCTCCACCAACTTCAAACACACACACCCTCACCAACTTCAGCATCAGAACTTGCATCAACATTTCACTATATTCACTCAGCTCTTGGGACTCTTAAGTGGCCCACAGAGAACATGGACATTGCCAAGTCACACAGTTCCTTCAGCAGGTGAATTTTCTGGTTATTTCCCCAAGAAGTAACTTCAGCTCCTTAAATGTGTGAGTGTCTACAAGGAGTCACCCAGGAGTGGTCACTCTAGACCAGTGATGGTGAACCTATGGCACGCATGCTTCAGTGGGCTGTTTGTTATCACTGAAAACTCTAAAAGGTTCACCATTACTGCTCTAGACAGTCATTCATGGAAATGAAGGTTGGTTTGGATAGGAATAAGACAACCAAGGCTGACCAGGGAAGAATGAAACGACTCAGGTTCTGACTGGATAAAAGTATCTAAGATAGATAATTGACAGACGTGAACTGTTCAGAGTGAACTTCTCAACATTCGGCCACTGATCTTAATTCCCCAAATCAGTATCCTATTCATGATTTTTAAAGATATTCATGCTTTGTCCTGTATTTTCTGTTCAGGGATCCAGTTTCACTATGTTATGCATACTGGCCTTGACCTTGCCATCTTCCTACCTCAGCAGTTCAAGTAGCTGGGATTACAGGCCCATATTTTATGTTGATTTACATAATTTCAATGGAGAGCACTTAGTTTTCCTGTCAGTTATATACTTAACAGTATATTCCTTTCTCAGTCTTTTCCTGCCCAAACACAGAAAGTGATTCCAGGGCCCGACCTAGGAGTAATCCTTGTTCCATTCCAGCCGATTCATAGAACTTGTTCCCTGCCCTCTTAATTCCCTTTCCAAATGGGCAATCTGGCCTTGGCTCATCATTACTCTTCTTCGCTTCATTATGCCCATATGAACACCGTATTATTCTCTACTTCCAGATTCTCATCGATTTGTAATAATACCTCTCTCCTTGGTTAGATGTCAGCCTCCTCCATTTATTTACAAGCTCCCTGAGAACAGCTATGTTGAATTTTTTCACCATGCTTTAATCAACAATTCAGGCACTAACAGTTTACAATAAATACAAGAAATGAAGGAAACATTTAAACAGCAGAATATGAAGAGGCTGGGGGGTATAGCTCAGGAATTGAGCACTTGCCCAGGCTGAGCAGGACTCTGGGTTCAATCCCCAGCACCACGAAAAAAACGAGGAGAAATATAAAAATGGGTGATTCTATAAACAAAAAAGAACTCTTCAAAAAGACAACACGGGGCTGGGTACAGTTCAGTGGTAGACCACGTAACTAGCATGCTCAAAGGCTCTGCACTGGGTCCCCAGCACAGCCCCCTACAAAAGACAATACAAGGGAGAAAGAACTGTTCTAAATTAAAAGACACTAAGACAAACAATGGTAATACATGAAACTATTAGATCCAAAAGCATATTCTGAAACAACGGAGATTTTTTTACATACAGATATTAATATTTTCTATTTTCTTGATACAAGTAATAGCATTGTGGCTTTTTTCTCCTTTGTGAAAGGGCTGGCCATGTTGTCCAGGCTTGTCATCCTCCTATCTCAGAATGCAGAGTTACTGTAACTACAGGCCATATCCACCCCGCTGAGTTTGTACTGTGGCTTTAATAAGATAATGTGTTTATAGAAGCTGCATTACCAAGCATTTAAAACTCAAGTACCAGTCAGGTGTGGTGGCCCATGCCTGTAATCCCGGCACTCTGGGAGGCTGAAGCAAGAAGATCAAGTTGGAGCCCAGTCTAGGCAATTTAGAGAGACTCTGTCTCAAAATTAAAAAAATTAAAAAGGGTTCGGGATGTAGGTCTGTGTGAAGGCCCTGCGTTCAATTCCCAGCCAAAAATAAAAAACAAAAAAGAAGCAAGTATCACTTCTGCAATTTGCAAGGTGCATCCTATCAAATAGCTCACCATGGGCTGGGAATGTAGCTCAGCGGGAGAGTGTGAAACACGAGACCCTCGTTTTTCCTCAGCACAGAAGGGGGAAAAAAAAGCCCTTCCCTTAAAAAAAAGTATTTTTCTGGGGAAAAGCAAAAGGTAGTTCTTTAACGTAATAAAACCCCCCTCCGTCCTTCCTAGAGGCCCATTCTGAAGCTCCGTGGGGAACCTGGGTCCTCTTTGTCCCTTAGTGACGTGATGTGCGTTCAGCACAAGCTACGTGCAGAACTCTGAATACCCTGGCCATTTAAGCAGCTTTTTCTTTCTAAATACCACGTGTCAAAAGTAAATACAGGTCACGTAAAGAAAGTCAAATAAAAAAGAATAAACATTTGCCTCCAAAAAAAGAAGAGGAAAAAGCCCTCTCGAACCAATGTCCCGCAGTGCTCACCACGACGCGCTGGAATCGCCGGGTCGGAGGCGGACGCACGCTCAGCCGGACGCCGGCGGCGGAAGTTCGCTTCCTATTGGCAGAAATTTCAAAAAGATTACTTTAGAGGCTTCTGAGGAGGCAAACACTATGTTCGAAAAGATCCTAAAGAAACGCCCTTAAGAATGATTCCCAAACGGCGCCCAGCGAGACCTTGGCGACGACGGCCCAGCGGCCTCGGGACCCGGCGGTCCGGAGGACGCGCGGCCCCAGCGGACACGAACGGAGCGCACTCGGCCTCTCCGAGAAGGCTGCGCGGCGACCCCGGCCACATTCGGACTCCCACTGTCCCCTCCTGCCGCCCATCCGGCCCTCTTACTCCGCCTCACCGAAGCAGATTTAGCCCAAACGCCACTCAGGGAAAAAAAGGAACTTGACCGCGCGGAGCCAGACCGGAAAAGACGGAGCTGAGATTATGACGTCACTTCCGTTTCGATCTCTGGACCGGAAGTGCCCCGTGGGGTGGGGTCAGCTATGGCGGGCGGGTTTAGGCAGGGGGACTGTAGTTAGCTCCCGAGTTGCGGATGCGCCCCGGGTTTAATTCTGAGCAGGATGTGGAGGGAGGAACAGGACCAGAGCCACGGTTGAGATTAGAGCCTGGCCTCGGAACGGGACCGCGGCCCTTAGCCAGAGAGGATTTGGGGGTGGGACACGGCCCCGCGCTCGGTTTCCCTTGGGAATAATCCGGAAGGCGAGGCCAGAGGTGAGGACTCTCGTGCAGTATGCCCTCCAAGGCTGTTCTGCCCCCATCCATGTCCCTGTAGCGGCTCAGTATCTCTCCCCTGCTGATAAGCCTGTCAGTCCGTTAAATGGCCTTTTTTTTTTTTTTTTTTTTTTGGTATCGGGAATCGAATTCACGACCTTGCGCTTGCCAGGCAGGCGCTGTGCTGCTGAGCTGTATCCCCGGCCCAGGTGGCCTATGTGTTATCACTCAATCCGTTTTGTTTTTTGGAGACAGTCTTACTATGTAAACCAGGCTGGCCGCGAATTGGAGGTGATGCTTCTCAGCCTCCCAAGTGCTTCAGCACCCCCAGGTACTAGGTTCGGAGCCCTGAGACGCTCTACCACTGAGCAACACTCCTACCCTTTCTTTAATTCTGAGAAAGGGTCTCTAAATTGCCCAATCTAGCCTTGAACTCAAGATTCTTCTGCCTCAATTAGATGAGATTACAGACTTAATCCAGCCTTTAGACTTTGGTGTTTCCTTTTGTTTTGTTTTGAGACAGGATCTCACTATGTAGTCTAGGCTGACCTGGAACTTGCTACATAGCTCAGACTGGTTTTGAACTTGTGATCATCCTGCTTCAGCCTCCAGAGTGCTAGGGTTACTGGCATGCACCACCATGCTGAGCCCATGCTAAAACTCTTAATACATAGTTGATTCTGTTTCCAATGTATTGATAGTTTTTGCAAAACCTGAAAGCGTTTTTCTTCCACTATGTATTTCTCGGGCCGGTGAGATAGCTCAGCTGCATAAGTGCCTGCCTGGCAAGCGCGAGGTCCTGAGTACGACCCCCGGTACCCACAAAAAAAAAAAAAAAAAATATATATATATATATATATATGTATATATATATGTGTGTATTTCTCTTGACTCCACGGGTCTTACCATAAACACTCAGGGCCTGTCATACTACATCATTAAATAGCACTGATACCAGGCAGTCTTCATATATTCAACAATAGTTCTAAAAGTTACTCCTTTAATCATTTTTGCTGTGGTTTTCAGTGTGTGCCCTTTGTGGAATTAATACAATTATTTACAACACTGATTTGCCAACATGCTTTGTCAACATTTGTACATGTACATCATCTACGCATTTTATGAATCTATTGTACTGATGAATACTGGCAAATCTTCATATTTTGCTGTACAGTTTTTTGGTACTGGGTGTTGAACCCAGGGAGTGCTGTGCTATATCCTGAGCCCTTTAGGGTTTTTCCTTTTTTTTTTTGAAACAGGATCTAGCCAAATTGCCCAGGCTTGCCTTGAACTACCAATCCTCCTGCCTCAGCCTCACCAGTACCTGGGAAATCCTGTCACTTACGATTATGTGGATGAACCTGGAAGACATTATGCTAAGTGAAATAAGCTGAAGAAAGACAAAACTGCACTCCCTCACTTATACGTGGATTCTAAACCTTTGAAGCAAAGAAGAAAATAGTGGCTAAGTGTGGAGGAGGGGTAGGGAGATATCAGTCAAAGGATCCAAACTAAAATCGGGGTTTGATGGTGCAAACCTGTAATCCCAGCACTCTCGAGAGGCTAAAAGCAGGAGGATCCCAAGTTCAATCCTGGGAACCCTAGAGACACCCTGTCTCAAATTAAAAATAGGCAGGGATGTAACTCAGTGCAAAGGCCCTCGGCTCAATCTCTAGTACTACAAAAGAAGAAAAAATAAAAGATTACAAAACTTTAAGTCCGCCTGGGTCACTTTTTCATTGCTGGGACAAAATTCCTGATACAATTTAAAGGAACACTGGTTTATTTTGTCTCACTGTTGCAGAAGTTTCAGTCCATGCCTGACAGGATCAAATGCAGAACCGGCATGGTGGAAGGGCCTGCCCAAGAGGAAAGCAGCTCACAGGAGGGCAACCAGGAAGCAGAGAAAGAAGGGGAGGGTTTACCTGTCCAGGCCACGCACCCTGTGGCCTGCCTCTAACCAGGCCCCACCTCCTCACAGTAAGTGGGCTGGGAACTCATCCAAGGGTTGGGGATGTAGCTCAGTGTGAAGACACCGGGTTCAATCCTCAATACTGGGAAAAAGGATCAACTAAATTTTACATATTTACAATCATAAATCAACAGGGCGAGTCTGGACAGTGAGAATGGAGGTCATTTGTCAGTTGTTATCACGAGGAGCCCAAGCCCAGGATGCAAGCAGCCTACAGTACTGACCTCTCCTCTGATTCGAAAATGTCCAGACTTGGGCATCTCCAAGCAAATTCCTCAGGGGACCTACAGGCTTTACTTCAGTCAGGATGGCATCCAAAGTCAGGCATGACTCCATGCAACGCACACAAAGTGGTTAAAACCATCCTCACAATATACTGTTTGGTTACCAACAATGAGAGGTCGCACCCAAAAGATAAGTAGCAACACTTACAACGAGAGAAGCAATGACTCACTTCTCTCCATGAACACACTTGGATTAGCATTAATTACACTGTGTTGATTAAGCACCACCGAGTCATCAAGCAGCTGTGGCCCTGATAAGATTGCCCTAAGATTGCTCAAGCATCAAAAGTATATACAGTTAAAGCCAGGCGTGGTGGTGCATACCTGTAATCCCAGCACTCTGAAAGCTGAGGTAGGAGGATCCAACTTCGTGGACAATATAGGCTACACATTGAGACTATTTATTTAGAGACGTAATCTCAAAATGCAGTTCAGGCTGGCCTTGACCTCACTGTGCAGCCCCCATTGGGCGCAAACTCATAATGATCTCCCTCCTCAGCCTCCCAAGGGCTGGGATTACAGCTGTACACCACCATGTCCAGTTGACCCTGTCTTTATAAAAAAAGAAAACTCACAGCTAGGAGTGGTGGGACATGCCTATAATTCCAACACTCTGGGAAGCTGAAGCAGGAGGATCACATGTTTGAGCCTAGACTGGACAAGTTATCAGTAGCAAGAACCTGTCTTAAAATAGCAAATGAAAAGAGGGTTGAGGGTGTAGCATAGGGCGGAGGCTCTGGGTTCAATCCCCAGTACCACACACACACAAAGTGAATATTATTTTTCCACTAAAAAGCCTCCTATCTACGTGTTTGTATTTGTATATAGAGAGATGCACATCCTAGACACTTAAGATAGAATCCTAACTTTCTTTCTTCCTTTCTTTCTTTTCTTTCTTTTTCTTTCTTTTTCTTTTTTAGATAGGGTCTCGCTGTGCAGTTCAGACTGGCCTCGAACTCATGGTGATCTTCCTGCTTCAGCCTATTGAGTGCTAGGATTACAGGTGTGTGCCATCATGCCCAGCTCCTAACTTTCTACCCAAATGGCATGTGTCAAGTATAAAGGGCATCAGAGACAAAGTCAAAATCTCAGATGGAACATTCATTACTCAAGGAAAGGACAAAGAGGGCCTTCTGGACCAACTTTCACCTAGTAGTCAAGGAACTTGCTACAGTGACCAGGTCTGTGAGGCAGGAGGATCCTAAGGCCCCACCAAACTAATCGAATGCTTGGATGCCAGAAACTAATTTCTTCAGTGAACAATTCACGAAGGTTGCTCTGGAAGACATTTTTTATTCTTTTTTTGGTACTGGGATTGAATCAAGGCCTCAAGCCTGGTTATCAAGAGTACTACTACTGAGCCACACACACCCTCAGCTTTCACTTTGGAGACTTTTCTTTTTTTCTTTTTCTTTTTCTTTTTCTTTTTTTTTTTTTTTTTTTTTTTTTTTTGAGACAGGGTCTCACTGTGTAGTTCAGGCTGGCTTTGAGTTCACTGTGTAGCCCAGGCTGGCTTTGAACTCGCAGCAATCATCCTGTCTCAGCCTCCCAAGTGCTGGGATTACAGATGTGTGCCACCACACCTGGCTTCTTGTCTTTTTTTCAGACAGGGTCTTGCTGTGTAGTCCAGGTGTCACTGTGAACTCATGGTGATCCTCCTGCTAGTATAGGGGAAAATGTAACTCCCAACCTGCTTGATGTCAGATACATGAAGTGTGTGTCCCCTGAAATGGAAAAATGAAGAGTGCAAAGGAGGTTAAAGTAGGACAAGTTTATTGGGGAATAGGAATAGCTCCTGAGAGACAGGAGACCCAGAAGTGGGTTGTCAGGGGTATTTATACAGCAGTCACAACGTGGGCACAACGTGGGTCAAATTACAATCAACCTATATAGGATTACAAGTATAGCTGCTTAGCTAATATTGGTCCAGTAGGGAAGCTCACATAGCAAGGGTACATGGAAAGAACAAAGGCATTTTTGGGAAAGGATGGGTACAGATGCTCTGGTCACCCACCTGGGTGACTGATGTCTATCTGGACTTTACCGGACCAGGTGATATCAATTATAGTATAATTCCAAGTTACTGCTTATCCCTTAGGGGAGGCATGCAACCCTGGCCATTGCATCTTTATCTTGAGGCCTGGTCTTCTTTACATGCGCCTCTATCCACGACTCTGATGTCTTTACTTTTTCTGCTGACTTTCTTGACAGTCCAGTCCATTTCTGACTGTAATTTCTTTCTTTTTCTTTTTTTTTTTTGTCGACCTCAGGACCTGGCGCGCCAGCAGGCGCCCGTGCCACTGAGCGATTTCACTGGCCCTTTTTTCATATGTGGGTTCTGGGAGTCGAACTCGGGCCCTCGCGCTTGCCAGGCAGGCACTTAAGCCACTGAGCCATCTCACCAGCCCCTGTAATTTCTATTTAACTCAGCTGCCTATAATACTGCCATGGACTCTCTGGTGCTGGGACTACAGGCATACGTCATCACACCAGCTTTTTGGAGACTATTGAAGAGGGGCACACAGTGGATAAAAACATCCTTCGGCTGAGCCCTTGGAGCGTTTCACAACCCATTTCCTCCCAGGACAGGAAGCCTGATAGCTCTCAGACTGGTCCCTACCAGGGCGACTAGCAGCCCCTGTGAACGAGAACAGGTTGCCAGGTACCTCTGAGGAGGCCCCTCAGCAACTCGGGCCAAACCAGTCCCTTGGCGTCCTCCACCCACCTCCAGGACCCACAAGCACGTGGGAAATCACTAAAGCCTACGTGAAAGCATCACTTGAAAAGTCAAAAGGGACCCAAAAGGGGGGGGTCACCTGCAAATGTTGTCAACACGTAGCTGACGTCACTTCCGCTTCCTGACGTTGCCAGAATGTGCCTTAAACATCAACCACCTCCCGCAGAAATTCTAGTTTCTTCCGGGGGAGGGGGTGCAGTTGGAAACCTGTTGCCTCAGAGCTGGAACAGGAGACAGAAAGAAGCCGAAAGGCCCAGGATGAGGTCAGAGCTAGGCCTGAGAGGCATTTCCGGGGCGGGGCTGGAGCTAGGACCACGCCCACAAGCGGTGTGGACCTGGAGGACTGATTGGTGTGGGGCCCGTGTGGGACCCGCCCCGTGGAATGCTGGGTGAGGCTGCCTTGCAGTACTCCATCCGCGTTCCTGGAGAGCCTACACGGAGTGTTCATCTGGTCTCCTGCCAGTGCGAGTCCCATCTGGGGAAGTTAACAAGACGTTATTCTCAGAATTAAAAATAAATAGGGCTGCGGATGTAGCTCAGTGCAAAGATCCTGGGTTCAATCCCCAGTATTACAATGAAAAAGTAAATACCTGTAAATAAAAATAATAAAAACATACGATGAAGCCTCTGTGATGTACTGACACATCAACAGGAAATAGACGTGGAATATCTGGAAATAGACCCAAGAACACATGGAAATTTATTTTTGGTATGTTTTTGTTTCGAGACAGGGTCTTACTATGTAGCCCAGCCTGGCCTGGAACTCATGGAGATCCTCCTGCCTCAGCCTCCAAGGTGCTGGGATTACAGGCGTGCTCCACCCCACCCGGCTCACACGGAAATTTAGTTTATACAGTATTTCGGATCGAGGAGGCACAGATACACTGTACAGATTATAATGAAAGGTGCTAAGAGAACTGTTTAACCATGTGGGAAAAGATGAAATTAAATGTATATCTTACACCGTATACAACAATAAAATCCAAAAGGATCAGATATAAAAATGTGAAAAAGAACAAACCTGTATGTGGTGTGCTCGAGATTCGTTGTCTGATTAAGGAAAAAGGAGTGGCCACGAGGTGGCGGTAGCACACAGGCTTTATTTGGGCAGCGCTTTGCCAGGTTAGCAGGCGGGGAAGCGCTCGTAGTTTGAGACTGTCTGCACACTTTGACTAGGCGATCCTGACTCGGAAAGGGTGGAGCGGAACAGAGCTGTCAGAGGGAAGGGGGTCGGTGGTCCTTACCTCGCTGGCTGAATGATTTTGCTCAGCAGCCTGGCAGGGAGTTTCTGGGTCAGCAAGTTCTGCAGGGCAGTAGGTGCTTAGGGTCTTTGCAGCCGCAGGGTTTGGTCTATGACTAGTAGATGGTCACAGTTTGGAGAAATATACAAGGCAGGCATACTCAGAATAAACTTGGGGCTGTGTTTCAAACAACTGCTATTGCGAAGAATGGTGGTGTGAACACTGGTATGTACACATCTCTGGGTCCCTGCTTTTATATTTGGATGTGTTCCAAATGGACGGCTGAATCGTGTTGTTTCATTTTTTTTGAGGACCTATCATCCTCTGTTTTTCAGACCTACTACAAGGTTTCCAGTTCCACATTCTCACCAACCTTTATTTTCTTTGTTTTTCGGGTACTGGTCATCATCACTGGGGTAAAGTTATATTATTGGGATAATTTTGATTTCAAATCACCTAAGGCTTAGTGAGTTGATCATCTCTTCATGTACTTATGGTCTGGATATCTTTGGTGAGATTATTTAAGTCCTCTTCCATATTTGAATATTTTTGGTTATTCTTGAATTTGTAGGAGTTTTTTATAATGCACTCAGTATGCTACCTCGACAGATATACCTATTATTTGTAAATATTTTCTCCCATTCAGTGGGTTGCCTTCTCACTCTTGTTACTGACCTTTGGTGGACATCATTTGTAATACTAATGAGATCCAATTCATTTATTTGCCTTTTCATACCGGTACATTTGGTGTCATATTTAAGGGATCATTTCCAAATCCAGTATCAAGTTTTTCCATTTTTTTCTAAGAGTTTTATAGCTTTAGCTCCTACAAATAAGTTTTTGATCCAATTGAGTTAATTTTTATATATGGTGTAAGGTAAGGTTTCAACTCCATTCTTTTGTAGAGAGATAGCTGCTTTCTCCGGCATCAATTTTTCCTGCCCCCAGCTTGATTATGGTGTCATTGGTAAATAAAATATATATGTATTGGGCGGGGATGTAGCTCAGTGGTAGAACATGTACCTAGATGCACAAAGTCCTGGTTCCATCCCCAGCACCTAAAAAAACGTACAAACTTAAGGAGTTTAATGTGATGATTTGATATATTTGTACATTTTTAAATGGTTACCATAAATTTACACATCCATGACTTCATGTAGTTAGTACGGGTGAGGTATTAAAGATCTATTGTCTTAGCAAACTCCAAGCATTCAATGCAATGTGATTAAGTTGTAAATTAAACATCCAAAATTTATTCATCTTATAACTCAGTTTGTTCCTTTTGAACTACATCTCCCAATTCCCTCCCCCACACACCATTTACCTGAGAACAACATCCTATTCTCAGCATCTATGACTTCAGCTTTTTAAAATCACATATATACATGAAATTACAGAGTATTTCTTTTGTCTTTTTTTTTTCCAGTGCTGGCCTTGAACTCAAATTTGAGAGCCTCCTGGCTCAACTTCCCAGAGTGCTGAGATTACAGTCCACCATCTTTCTTTCTTTTTTTTTTTTTTTTTTTTTTTTTTTTTTTTTTTTTTTTGAGATGGGCCTTGATATGTTGTCAAGGCTGGTCTCAGATTTATGGTCTCAAATTATTCTCCCACCTCAAGTCTCCAAGTAGCTGGGGTGACAGGTGTGTAGCATTGCATGTGACTGATATTTGTCTTTCTTTAACTGGCTTATTTCTCTTAGCATAATGTCTTCCAGGTTTGTGCATGTGTCTTCCAGGTTTATCCCAGATGGCAGCATTTCCTTCTTCTTTAAAGGCTAAATAATTGTCCAATGTGGCCAGGCATCATGGTTAACACCTGTAACCCCAGATAATTTGGAAGCTGAAGCAGGAGGATCACAAGGTCAAGGCCAGCCTGTGTTGCAAGATCCTGTCTTAAAATTTTAAAAAAGGCTGGGTATGTAGTTTAGTACTATAACGCTTGCCTAGCACGGAGAAGACCCTGGATTCAGACCACAGTACCACCAAAAAATCCAATGTGTGTATGTCCATTCATCTGTCAAGGGACATTTAGGTTGCTTCCCTATCTTCTCTACTGTGAATAATGCTAATTTGGGCATGGTGGCACACACCTGTGATTCCAGCACTCAGGAGGCTGAGGCAGGAGGATTGCAAGTTTGAGCCCAACCTAGGCAACTTAGTGAGACCCTGTCTTATAATAAAGAAAATTAAAAAGGGATAGGGATGTAGCTCAGTGCAAAGGCCCTGGGTTCAATCCCCAGTACTGGAAAGGAAAAAAATGTCTCGTAGAATGGAAACTGCCTCACTTGCCTAACGAGCAAAAGGGTTCTCTCTACTTTTTTTTTTTTTTTTTTTTTTGAGTTTTGCTATGTTGCCCAGGATAGCACCAAAATCCTGAGCTCAGGGATCCTCCTGCCTCAGCCTCCCATGTAGCTGGGATTAAAGGGGCACAACACTGCACCCAGCTCCTCTACTCTGCATTCTTACACCTTCTACAAGGTATGAATAGTTTAAGAAAGCTCTACTACATTCCTTACAATAGGATTTCAGTCCAGTATAAGTTCCTACATATTATGTATGATAACATTCCTAGCTGGGCATGGTGGTACATGTTTTTAATACCAGCTACTCAGGAGGCTGAAGCAGGAGGATCACACATGAAAGGCCTGCTTGGGCAATTTAGTTAGACCCTGTCTCAAAATAAAGAATAAAGGACTTGGGATGTAGCTCAGTGGCAGGGTACCCTTGGGTTCAATCCCAAGTACTGCTCCCCCCAATCATATTCTTTAATTTCATACTAAGAGAAAATTTTCCTTACATTCTTTAGTTTTTGTTGCTACATTTTCTTAGGTCCTTTTACAAGATGATGTTGGATGTATTGGTTCTAATAAGAATTTAAATGTGTTGGGTGTGGTGGTACCCGCCTGTGATCCCAGCACTGTCAGAAGGCTGAGATGGGCTGAGGATGTCGCTCAGTGCAGTCCCCAGGGCTGAAAAAAGAAAAAGACTTAAATGCTTTTTCATATGGTTACATGTTTAACAGACCAAAGACTGAAACTCCTTACAGGCAAAGGCTCCTCTCCATTATGCCTTGGCACTTGAATACTAAGGATTGGGGAATAACTAAAGAGTTTACCACATTGCTCACTGTATTGTTTAGCTAGAGTTGCCACAAGAAAATACCATGCACTGGGTGACTTAAATTTCTTTGCTAAGTTTTGAGGCTATAGTTAAATATCAAAGTGTGGACAGGAATGGTTTCTTTCAGAAGTCTTTATTTTTTCTAAGAATCTTTCCTTGCCTTGTCCCTTCACCTTGAATTCTCTGTTCCTGCTAAGACTGCTAAACTACACTAAGTTTTATGGGATTAACAAACATATCAGGGATTGGAAGTTAAACAGTAAACCAGCTTTCAAGGCTATGAAATTAAGATAATGCATCAGGAGCCTGGAGGTTAAAAAGTCAGCCCAACCTTGAAAGACTCTGGTCAGCAGAGACCAGAGCCAAGAAAAACTAGAATCTTAAAACTCAAACCCACTGAGGCAGGGAAGTGACCGCTGCTCTGAAACCCAGTTAGGGACTTTCCCAGATGATAGGGGACGAATCCCAGGTGGTAAGGGACAAATACATGTGTAAGAACTAAAGTAACCTACAATTACCTTTATTACCATTGTAAAAATCACACACCAGGGAGACTTAAGATGGTAATGAGAGCTGGGCATGGTAACATACACCTATAATCCCAGGACTCAGGAGGCTGACAGAGGAGGACGGCAAGTATGAGACCAGCCTACATGGTGAGAATATATAGTCCATTTCTTGTCCTTAGGACAAAATACTCAACACCCACAATTTAAAGGAGGAGAGATTCATTCTGGCTCACAGTTTTGGTTGGTTCAAGCCATTGTCTGCCAGCTCCAAGGCAGAAACAGCATGGTGGAAGGGCCCTTCAGAATAAAGCTGCTCACATCATGGCCAGGAAGTAGAGAGGGTGGGGGATAAGCCAGGGACAGGAATATATCCTTCAAGGCCCTCAGTGACCCACCTCCTCCAGCCAGGCTCTACCTCCTAACAGCACATTCAGTTATGAACTCATCAGTGCATTAATCTACAGATGAGTAGAGCACCCTCATAAGCCAATCACCTTCTAAAAGCCCTACCCCTGAACACATGAGACTTGGGAGGGGGCATTTTTTTTTGTTTCTCTTTTTTTTGAGACAAGGTCTCACTATGTCATTCAGGCTGGGCTTAAACTCACTATGTAGCCCAGGCTGGACTTGAACTTGCAGCAATCCTCCTGCCTCAGCTTCCCAAGTGCTGGGTTTACAGGTATGTACCACCATGACTGGCTTTGGGGGACATGTTAGATTGAAACCATAACAGAGACTCTATTTAAAAAAAAATTAGATGGCTCAGCGGCGTAAGCGCCTGCCTTGCAAGCGCGAGGGCCCGAGTTCGACTCCCGGAACCCACATACGAAAAAGGGGCCGGTGATATCGCTTAGTGGCACGGGTGCCTGTTGGCGCGCGAGGTCCTGAGGTCGTCCCCCTGGTACCCACCAAAAAAAAAAAAAATTAATTAAAAAAAAGGATGGTAATGAGTCATGTGACATAGGAAGAGGCACAGTGAGGAGTGCAGGCACTATTAAAACCCCACCTCTACATGGGATGACATCAAGACACCAGGTCCCCACAGATGCCCTCAAAACTGTATACCTTTTCTGTTTATCTAAGACAGCCTGAGATTTCTGTCCCTGTGCTTGAGCATAAGAATGGAAAATCTTGTCCCTGTGCCACCGAGTTTCTTTCTGATTCTTCTGATAAGCCCAAGGACCCATGGAATCAGCAACACTGTTACTCTGGTATCCTCTTGACCTTTTTCTTTCTGTGGTGCTGGGAATCGCACCCAGGACCTTGGACATGATAGGGAAATGCTCTACCACTGAGCAGTACCTCTGCCCTTCTGCTAAATTTTAATTTGAGACAGGGTCTCGCTAAGATGCCCATCTGGTCTTGAACTTGCAATTCTCCTACCTCAGTCTCTCAAGGAGCTGGGATGACAGGTGGCACCGCTGTGCTCAGCCAGATTGAAGTTTTCTATTTTGTTTATTAAGAACTGAGTGCCAGAGCAAGGTGTGGTAGCACATGCCTGTCATCCCAGCACTTAGGAGGCAAGAGGACCACTTTGAGTTCAAGGCCAGCCCGGACTATACATAGCAACAAAACAAAATAAAACAAAGAAAACAAACAAAAAGAGCTCAGTACCTGGTGGGTGTGGTGCCACATGCCAGTAATCCTAGATACCACTCAAATCAGCCTGGACAATTTAAGAGAAATCCGGTCTCAAAATAGAAGTTTTTAAAAGGTTTGAGGAGACTGGGGTGTAGCTCAGTGGTAGAACATTTGCCTAGCTTGTGTGGCCTAGAGTTTGATCCCTAGTATTACCACCCCCTCCAAAAACAAAACAAACAAACAACCTGGATAGCCCAGAGATGGTACAGCACATGGATAGCATGCACAGTGCCCTCAGTTTAATCCCAGTACTGCAAACAAAACAAAAAGTCAGGTGTGGTGGTGCACACCTGTAATCCCAGGCACTCTGGGAGGCTGAGGCAGGATCACAAATTTGAGCCCAGCATGGAAATTTTTGTGATTCTGTGAGACTCATTCTCAAAAAATAAAGAGGACTGGGGATATAGCTCAGTGTGAAGGCCCTGCGTTCTATACCCAATACTGCCAAAAAAAAAAAAAGGAAAGAAAAAAAGAGCTAAACCTGATTACCAGGTAAATGTTCCCCAAATCTCTTCTGTTAATATGGGCTTCTTTCCACTGGAACCCCCCCCAATTAGGTCTCTGTACTGAGCCATACCCTAGACCTTGTTTTGTTTTGTTTTGTTTTGTTTGAGACAGGGTCTTGCCAAGTCACTAAACTGCCCAGACTGGGCTCAAACTTGAGATCCTCCTGCTGCAGCCTCCCCAAATGCTGCAATTTACAGATATGTGCCACCACATGTGTTTTACATAGGGGTTTTTCTCTCTGTGATCTACATTTTCATTAAGGGCTGAGTAAAGGTGCTGGGATGTAGCTCAGTGGTAGAGTACATACACACTGTGCTTCAGGCCCTGGATTCAATCCCCAGTACCAAAAAACAAAAACTCAAAAAACCTGAGATAATAGTGAAGTTGTTGTCACATTCCTCCACTTCTTTTCTTTCTTTTTTTTAACGTGGATACCGGGAGTCAACCTCAGGACCTCGTGCTTGCCAGCAAGCGCTTGTACCACTGAGCGATATCACCGGCCCTTTTTTTCCTTTATGTGGGTTCCAGAAGTCGAACTCAGGACCTTGCGCTTGCCAGGCAGGCGCTTATGCCACTGAGCCATCTCACCGGCCCTCTCTCACATTTCTTGACAATGTTATATTTATTCACATCTCTCAAGTGAATGGTATCAGGTAGCTTTCCAGCAATCCTTATACATTTTTTTCCATTGTGAAGTTTTGATTTGTTTGAGACAGATTTCCTCATGGCTATGCTGCCTAGGCTGGCCCTGAACTCCTGGGCTGAAGCAATCTGCTCACCTCAGTCACCCAAGTAGCTGGGACTATAGGTGCATAGCACTGCACACATCTCAATGAGTTTTTTTAATGATACCAAAAGGAAGCTTAAGACCTGAAGCCTTTATTATATTCCTTACATTCCTAGGGATTCTCTAAAGTTTGAATTCTTCCATGTTCTTGGAATGAATTGGAATAAGGGAAAGGATTCTTCACATTATTTACCTTTCTCAGTGGCTTTTCCAATGGTGACTTCACAAGTGAATATTAATAAGATTGTGGAGTAGCTGGGGGTATAGCTCAGTGGTAGAGTACTTGCCTAGCATGCATGAGGCCCTGAAATTAACCCCCACACCACACACACACACACACACACACACACAGAGGCTGTGGAGTATGCAAAAGTCTTCCCCCATTCCTCACAGGTGTGTGGTTTTTTGCACTGAGTTCATAAGTGAATATTAAGCGGAAAGGAGCATGTAAATCCTTTCCTACATTTCTCACACTCATAGGTCTTCTCACATGTTCACTGCAGTCTGAAGAACGAGTGAAGGCCTTTCAACCTTCCCTGTGTGCACAAGGTTTTTCCACTCTTAGTCCATACAGTGGACAGAAGTTCACACAGTGCAGAAAGGGCTGAATGCTAATGAAGCCATTTTAACAAAATGTATTTACTTCCAGTTCCCATGTGAAAAGCTTGGAAGTTATCAGCTGGACCTAGGAAGTTGAATAGCTGAATAACCTGAAAATCTGACAATTGCTCTGAGATGTGGAAGAGAAGTGAAGTCCCAGGGAAAACTGCCAGCTCCAAAATTGGAGACAAACTGGAGGATAGAGTCACCCCATACTAGAGCAAGAACCACTTCTGGAAATAGCCCCAGGGTAGGAAAACCTGAAACTGAAGAGCTGCTCTAGCCTGAAAGTTAAAAGAGATACTGGTCTTGGAGAGTTCCCCATATTTTTGTGAGTTTTACCACCAGAAGCCCAACTAGGCTGACCCAGTAAAATGTCAGAGGTAAATCTCCTTGCGGTTTTGGCAGGTGAAGTAGAAGAGGAGCCATTTAAAACATATCAGCCAGGTGTGGTGGTGCATGCCTCTAATCCCAGCACTTGGGAAGCTGAGGCAGGAGGATTGCTGTGAGTTCAAGGCCAGCCTCAACTGCATAGCGAAACCCTGTCTCAAAAAAGACAAAAAGACAAAAAGCAAAAAGAAAAAAGAAAAAAATAATAAAAAATAAAAAACCATACCAGAGTGCTGTTTTGTTTTGCAGTACTGGGGTTGGAACCCAGGGGCTCACACATGCTAGGTAAGCGCTCTGCCACTGAGCCACACCACCAGCCCCCAGAGTGCTGTTCTTCCTCCCATGGGAGAAGCTAGTGAACCAGTAGACTAGGCCTTCCCCCCCCCTTGGCAATGCAGAGAATTGAACCTAAGGCCTTATGGATGATAGACAAGTGCTCTACCAAAGCTACACCACCAGCCCTCTACTGGGGTTGTATTAAAGCCTCAATGACCTAGAAGGGAAGTAACCAAATCCAGACAGCTGTAGGCAGTCTGAGCCAACTAAGTGGGAGGAGGGAAAAAACCCTATTAAGTTTATTGTTCAGATACACAGACTAACTACAAGACTGAAATTTAAAGCTTGGAAACAGACATTTCCTCTCTCCTACAGCATTCTACCACATACTAAAGGACCACAGCAGTTCATTTTATCCAACAGGTCATAGTCAGCTCTGAAGGAAAAATTACAAGGCATACTAAAAGGCAAAATCAGTTTGAAGAGAGAGAGCAATCACCAGAACCAGATACGGCAGAGATGTTAAAATGATCGGATCAAATATTCAGATTAATAGGCAGCATCTAGGAACAGATGAGCGGTGTAAGAAGAGAGATGGAAATTTTAAGAATGAAAAGAAATGCTAAAGATGGAAAACAGTGCAACAGAAATCAAAACTGGAGACAATTGACTAAAGCATCTCCAAGATTAAGGATATATCAATAGGAACTTCCACAATTAAAGAGAGAACTAAGAGGGCCGGTGAGATGGCTCAGCGGCATAACCGCCTGCCTGGCAAGCGCAAAGTCCTGAGTTTGACTTCCAGAGCCCACATAAAGGGAAAAAAAAGGGCCAGTGATATCGCTCAGCGGCACAATCGCTTGCTGGCAAGTACGAGGTCCTGAGGTCGACTCCTGGTAACCACAAAAAAAAAAAAAAAAAAAAAAAAAAAGAGAGAGAGAACTAAGAATGAAAACCAATAGAATATAGGATGAGTATACTTTACATGAAATGCTGGGATCAGAAGTGTTTCAGATTTGGGAGTTTTTCAAAGATTTTGGTATATGCCCATAAATTTTACTGGCTAAGCATCCTGAATACAAAAATCTGAAATGCTCTGGAAGTCAGAACTTTTTAGTGTCAATGCAACACTGCTGTATTAGAAAATATTCAACTTGTATATGTAAGAACTGTGGACAACTACAAAAGTCGTAACATATGCATAATGGGAATTCAAGAAGGAAACAAGGAATACTTGATATAATGTCTGAGAATATCTCAAAATTAATGTCAGACATCAAAACACAGATACAAAAGCTGGTCATTGCTGGCCTGATGACCAGCACTGTTGAACATTTCTTCATGTATTTATTGGCTACTGTATTTCTTCTGTGAAGCATCTATTTATTTTGGGGGGGGTCTAATTTTTAAATTCTTCATATAGTCTAGATATTAGTCCTCTGGGAAATAGTGGGCAAATTTTTCCCCATTCTATAGATTTTCTTTTCACCTTGTTGTTTCTTTTGCTGTGCAGCATTTGACCCAGCTATTCCCCTTTTACGTACCTTCCCCACAGAATTAAAGACATCATATTACAGTGATCCATGCATACCCATGGTTATAGAAGCACAATCCATAATAGTAAATCTTGGAAGTGGCCTATTAAGTCATAACCAAAAAAATCCTGAAAATAATCCAAAAGAAGCCAGAGGGGAAAAATACATTAGAGGTGCTGGGGACACAGCTCAATGTCAAGTACTTCCTTAGTATGCAGGAGGCTGTGGGTTGGACCCCCACAACTGACTAAAATAGTGGGGACTGGGCATGTACCTCAGTGGTAGACTGCATGCCTAGCATGTGAAAAGTCCTGGGATCCATCCCTAGCACTGAAAAAATATATAATATATAAAAAGTATATATAAATTTAATAAATTTATAAATATACAATATATAAATATGAAATATATAATAAATATATAATTCTTAATGTAACAAATAACTTCTTCAAAATTCATATTCAATTACACAGACTATCTGTGAGATTGTGGCAGGAGCACGAGATTAAGGCCAGCCCGGGTGATTTAGCCACTCAATGACACCTGTCTCAAATTTTAAAAAAGAGCTCGATCAGCCCAGTGTGGTGGCACACACCAGTAATCCCAACACTCAGGAGGCCATGGCAGGAGGATCACAAGTTTGAGGCCAGCCTGTGTTACATAATGAATTCAGGACCACACTTCATTACAAAGTGAAACCCTGTCCCAAAAAGAAAAAAAAGGGGGGAGGAGGGAGAAGAGCTTGGGATGTAGCTCAGTGCCAAGGCCCTGGGTTCAGTCCCCAGCACCATAAAAAAGAATAAAAGAAAGATTTTATTTGGCTGATTGTATTTGTGTGTATAACTATATACGTGAAGTGAATTCATTGATGATGAAACAGGATGGGAGATTTGGGATTATTTTAAGGTACTAAAACTGTGAAACAGCATAATTTTATGAATGTGAAATGTGATGTGAATATTATGGCATGTGACATATTTGAAGGAGATGCCATATTCCATACCTTCTCAGGACCTTTGATAATTTTAGACATTAAAATTTTTTTGTGTGGAATGAATAAAAGATTTCCTACAAGTACTACTAGAAGGATTCTCACCAGCCTGACTTCTTACACACTCTTTATGATATGAAAAATTAATGTACATTCTTCCATAATCCTACTGGGGTTTCAGAACTTTAAGCTCCCACATAGCATATAAGATCATATTCCTTACTTTCATAGTAAAAGAAACTTTCTTACTTCCCTGATTTGTGTAGTTTTCGTAGTTTTGAGGAATGAACCCAGGGTCTGCACACTGAGCTACATCGCCAGCTTTTCCTTTCTTTCTTTTTTTTTTTTTTTTGTGGTAGGGTCTTGCTGTATCACCAAGTTGACCAGGCTGCTGGATTTGAACTCGAAATCCGCCTGCCCTCAGCCTCCTAGAGTTCTTGGGTTACAGGCATATACCACCATGCCCACCTCTTTATTTTCACATCCTCTATCACCAGGTGGCTTGGATGTAAATATTAAGGTCCAATGAATACTTAAAGATCTTTTTTTTACTTCCTCTCAAATTCAAAGACTTCCTTTCCTATGTGATTTCTTCCTGGTTTAGAAATACCTAAAGACTCAATGTGCTCTTTCCCACACTTCTCACACTCATATCACTTCTCTTCAGTGTGGCTTTGCATGTGATTTTTTTTTCTGCAATGGTGTCTCACAACGTTGCTCAGGCTAGACTCAAACTCTAGATCCTCCTGTTTCAGTCTCTGGAGTAGCTAGAATTACAGGTACACACCACCATACCTTGCCCTGCATATGAATATTAAGGCTTTTAAGCAATCTAAAGGTTTTCCCACATTACTTACTGTAGTCATTTGCTATAGCTGATAATAAAATACCAGACCAGGTGGCTTAAACAACAAATTTATTTCCTCATAATTCTGGAAGTTGGAAGTCAAAGATCAATTTACTTGCTCAGTTGGTTTCCTCTGAAGGCTTTTTTTTTTTTTTTTTGGTAGTAGTGGGAATTGAACCCAGGGCCTTCACATTGAGCTATATCTCCAGCTATATCTCACTAAGTTGCTAAATTGCCCAGGTTAGGCTCAAACTTGCAACCCTCTTGCCTCAACCTCCCAGAATGCTAGGATTATAGGCGTGCACCACCTCATCCAGCTAGCAGGCCTTAACAGAAGTCTATTCTACTCTAGCCCTCCATCTCTTTTTGCAGATGGCCATCTTCTCAAGACTTCACATGATCTTCCGTACATCCTGTATTAGGGGTCACCACTAACTCATTTTAATTTTGGTGGGGAGGATGCAGTCTTACTATGTTGTCCATACTAGCCTTGTACTTGTGATTCTCCTGTTTCCACCTTCCAAGTAGCTGGGACCATAGATATACACCACTGTGCCTGGCTACTGAATAAGTTTGATAGAGCTTCTATTCAGCGTGGATCCCTTCATTTCTTCAGAGTAAAGTGGGGTAAATGAGGGCTTTCTCATATTCCTTACCATGTATAAGGTTTCTTGCTAGTGAGTCCTTTCATGTCTTCGAAGTGAACGAGGATGACTGTAGGCCTTCCCACATTGCTGACATTTATATGGTTTCTCTTCAGTATGAGTTCTTTCATGAATTCTAAAGGAACTGGAACATATGAAAGCTTTTCCACACTTCTTACATTCAAAGGGCTTCTCTCCAGTGTGAGTTCTTTCATGTATATGAAATGAACTGGAATGACTAAAGGCTTTCCCACACTGTTTACACTCATAGGGTTTTTCTCCAGTGTGGATTCGCACGTGGATTTTAAGGTGGGTGGAATAGTTAAAAGCCTTACCATATTCCTCACACGTGTACGACTTTTGGGTACTGTGAATTTGCATGTGATTATTAAGACATGAGGGAGGGCCGGTGAGACGGCTCAGCGGCTTAAGCGCCTGCCTTGCAAGCGTGAAGGCCCGAGTTCAACTCCCGGAACCCACATACGAAAAAGGGGCCGGTGATATCGCTCAGCGGCACAGGTGCCTGTTGGCGCGTGAGGTCCTGAGGTCGTCCCCCCGGTACCCACAAAAAAAAAAAAGACATGAGGGATACCCAAATACTTTCCCACATATCTTACACTCACAGGCCTTCTCCTCAGTGTGAGTTCTTAAATGTCCACTAAGATTTGAAGAAACAGCAAAGGCTTTCCCACATTTGACACATACAAAAGGCTTCTCTCCTGTGTGAGTTCTTATATGTTAAATAAGACGTGAGGATGTAAGGAACACTTTCCCACATTCCTTACATTCATAGGGCTTGTCTCCACTGTGAGATCGTAGATGTATACTAAGGCCTGAAATATTGAGTGAAGGCTTTCCCACATAGCTTACATATATAGGGTTTCTCTCCAGTATGCGTTCTTCCATGTACTTGAAATGAATTAGAGTAATTGAAGGCTTTTCCACATTCCTTACATTCATAGGGTTTCTCCCCAGTGTGAGTTCGCATGTGAATAGATATGCAGGATATCTATAGCCTTTCCCACATTCCTTACATTTGTAAGGTTTTTCTGCATTGAGCATTTCTATAAGCACAGGAAGGCTTGTGGAGTTTATAAAACTTCTCCCATCTTCCTCCCATTCATAGAGTTTGTCTCCACTGTGAATTCCCCAATGTGCTTGAAGGTATGACTGATTAACAAAGGATTTCCCACAGTCACTGCATTCAAAGGATTTCTCTTGCGTGCTAGTTTTCTGGTAAACAACATTTGGTGACATGCAGATATCTCCACTCTGATTCAATGCAGAAATTTTCTCTCCAGTAGAGGTTTCCTGTTGAACAGTAAGGAAATCTTTTCCATGTTGATCACAATCATAACTGTTTCCTGTACTTTGAGTTTTCATGTATGTCTTAAGGCATGTGTATTCACTGAAGAATTCTTCATATTGCTTCCAGTCACAGAGTTCTCCTCCACTGTGGTTTCCTGCCTGTTGGTAAGAGGGATGAGTGATGATTAAATGAATTTTTGAAGCAAACTAATAGATACCACCCATCTGATCATAGAAATATGGTGATGATGATGATGACTGCCATTGTCAGGATATGCATACAGTTCCTGCTCTCTTGATGTATTTCACGTGATATGATTGAACACTTACTCCAAAATGCTGTGCCAACTATTTTAATCTTAAAAGGATTTCTGTAGTTTCAAGAAATTTTTTAAAAACTAAAAGTGAGAATGGGTACCTGTGGGAACTCTGAAACATTACATTTCACTACAGGCTTGGGGGACCACCAAACTCATTAGATTCAGAAAATCTCTTCAGAAATACCATTCCCTTTTGTGTGTATCTGCCTCTCTCAAATATCTCTTTATTTTTGATGATACATTATAATTCCTGTTTTCTTTGAGGGTGGAAAATAAGATATACCTCTTCTTATTCTTACCATTTGTATCCCATTTGATGCGTTACTCCTGAAAAATTCCTGGTGAAGTGCTGAGCATTTGGTTTTAAGTTGCATTTCCCATTCTGAAGCAAAACATAAAAACAAATGGAAGGGTCTGGAGAAAGAAATGGAAGACTGAAAGCATTAAAAAAGATAAGGCTCATTTGTATTTGCTGGAAAAAGCAGAAAAAGATTTGAGGTTTTGAATTATGTTGAAAATTTGGCAAAGATAAGGACGCTGGTGGAAATTTTAATATCAAAAACTGATTCTCAATAAAATTGATAGTGAACAGAAAGAAAACATCAGGGAAAGAAAATAGAAAATTTCTGGAAAAAGAGCATACATCAAAGCAATAAATTGAGCCAGACATAGTGGCACACTGTATAATCTCAGCACTCTGGGAGGCTGAAGCAAAAGTATTGCTGTGAGTTCAAGGCCAGCCTGGGCTATACAGTGAGTTCAAGGCCCTCCTGAACTATACAGCAAGACCTTGTCTCAAAACAAAACAGAGTAGAAAAGCGATAAACTGAAAAAAAAGTTTAAGTAAAGGAGTAGTAGAAGTTGAAGATTTCCTAACTTCTGAGAAAAATGGACTCAACCTTCTGACATAAAGTACATCTTCTAAAGTTTCCCCACTTTAGTTGTAAACATATTAAATTTCTCATTAACTAGTATTTTTTTTTTTTTTTTTGCATGAACACTCACCTTGGAGAACTCTTCTCTGACCTGTCCTTAACTCTTTTTCTCGTTCCAACCAAGAGATCAGACTGGGCTTGATGACCAGCCATCCTGTGTAGAGAAAGGCAGACTAGTGGAAAAGCTTATATAAAAGATAAGAAACCTGCAAATACTGCCTCCGTCCATGCCTCAAATTCTTGGTTACCTCTGTCAGTTAAAACCCAAATTCAGTCTTATATATACACTTACTAAGCACTAAGACTACTTTTTTTCAAATAGGAAATAAAGGAAATACAACAGAGACCACTGTTCCCCTGGGGAAACAACTATACCAGTAGTTCTCAAATACTGTGCATCAGTCATTGAAAGAACCTGTTGTCACACAAGTGATGGAGCTCCACATCCAGGTTTCTCTCCTCCTTCCTCTCTCCTTTCTCCTCTCCCATGCCCTCCTCCCTTCCCTTGTGGTACTGGGGACTGAACCCAGGGAGTGCTGAGCTACATCTCCAGTCCTCTTTATTTTGAGATAGGGTCTCACTAAATTGCCCAGGCTGAGCTCAAATTTGCAATCCTTCTGCTTCAGCCTCTCAAATAGCTGGCATTACAAGCATATGCCCCCCCGACATCCGAGTTTCTGATTCAGCAAATTAGAGGTGGAGAAGAAAAATACCCTTCTAACAGACTGACAGCATTATTACTGATCATGGACATTTTGACAACCACCACAGCAGATTAAAATAAAATCTACTTAGGTCAGGAACTATGTCTCTAACTTCACCAATATTTCAACACAGCAGAATAACAGCAGTCCTACCTACTGTGGCCAGGTTCTGGTAGTTCTCTAGCATCACATCACTGTACAGGTTTCTCTGAGTTGGGTCCAGTAAAGTCCACTCCTCCTGGGTGAAGTCCATAGCCATATCCTCAAAGCTCACTGACTCCTGTATCATCACATACAGGCTGGTTTGAGCCAAGTAACCTGTGTATCCTCGTTCACAGGAGAATGAGGAAGCGACACCAATGTCTACCAGGGTTCCCAGGTCTCTAATCACCTACACCAGGGTTCAATGACTCTAGAAAGTCCTCTGTCCAAACTCAGGGACTCTGCACTCAAATCACATGGCACTTTTTGTTTGTTTTTGTTTTTTTGTGGGTGCCGGGGGTCGACCTCAGGACCTTGCGCGCCAACAGGCGCCCGTGCCGCTGAGCGATATCACCGGCCCCTTTTTCGTATGTGGGATCCGGGAGTCGAACTCGGGCCCTCGCGCTTGCAAGGCAGGCGCTTATGCCGCTGAGCCATCTCACCGGCCCTCACATGGCACTTTTTGAGTATGAACTTATCTCAGCACAACCAAACCAGAAAATTTTTCCTTATTTTCTGTCACTGGAATACATATGCTGCTTAGCACATTCCAGAGACTTGAACAATGCTAATGAATGAGTAAATTATGGGATAATAGGACACTTTCATCTGCCTTGTCATCTATTGGAACAACCAGCCAAATACGAAACATGCAGTCGGGACAATGAGGTTCAAGACTAATTAGTATTTACTGAAATACCCAGATGATTTTCAAGTTACTATCTCACATGAGAAGCTCCATTCCCTGGAGAAATTCAAATGGAAATTCAGTCCTTGGGTGAGGCTCCATTTGCTTTAAAAGACTCTGGAGACAAGTGTTTTTTTTTGGTGTTTGTTTGTTTCTTAAGGAAATATGTCTACCTGGCAGATGTAAGTACGCCATTTTGGACAAAGATATATTTTCTTTTTACCTGATAACAATTTGTCAGGCAGTCAGCTACCATCCTTTCTGCTGGTACCTTTTCTTCCTGAAGGCAGACTGGGTCCTTAGAAAGAAGACCTCATGGAAAAGAAAGAAGACACGAGAACTCAGACTTGACCATAATTCCCATGTTCACATGTGCAGAAGTCATTTCATCCTAGTACAAAAGTCCCATATAATCCAAGACACTGAACACACAGACAGACACACACACATATAACACTGATCATGTAATGCTAGAGTACTCCTATCTCATGTAGGGCTAAAAAAGTGGTGAGCTGAGCAGCTTATCTGGATAAGTACTAACAGTCTCATTTTACAGATAAAGAAACTTATGCCCTGAGAAATGTGACTTATAATGATATAACTCATGAAGGAAACTATGCAGCATGTCTTCCCAAGGTAAGGAGAGCAGAAGACTTAGGAAGTAGCTTTCTCTGGCCTGCTTCGCTCCCTCCTAAAGGAACCAGCAGCGTGACTATTCAGGCCATGATTACTGGACTCTACAGTTTTGTTTAGGGGGAACCTAGTGCAGTGTGACTGTTAATCCTGATATGTCAACTTCACTGGATTAAGAAATGCCTAGCGGATTAGAAAGCATATTTCTGGGTGTGTCAGGGTAGTGCATGGAGGCATGACCTTGGGTACTATATATATCCCTTGCCCATTCCTCTTTGGCACTGTTCCCCTTCTCTGCTTCCCATGCCATGAACTAAGCAGCTTTGCTCCACCATCCCCTTCTGCTACGATGTTTCTGCCTTGAAGCTTGTTGACCACAGACTAAACCTCCTGAAACTGCGAGCTAAATTAAGCCTTTCCTCTTTTAAATTGTGGGTGTCAATTATTGTCTCAGCCACAAGAAAGCTGATTAATATAGAAAACTGGTACCAGATGGTTTGTTGCTGTAACTATACCTGGCCATGTGGTTTAGATACCTTTGGAACTGGTTTTTGGGAAGAGTTTGGAAAGGTTTGGAGATGCAGGCTACAGAAACCCTAGTACTCTGTGAACAGAGCTTTGATGGTGATTATGGTCAGAGCTCAGAAGACCAGAATGCTCATAGGAATGTGGAGAGTAAAGGCCAGGTTCAGAAGGTTTCAGATGGGAACAAGGAGCCTGTTGACACTTGGGCTAGAGGCTAGAGGCTATCTACATTTTGCCCATGTCCTGAGACTTTGCAAGGCACTGAAATTAAGTCTGGTGTACTAATTAATCTGGCAGGCGAAGTTTCAATGCAGCCCAACATTCTGAGTGTGGCAAGAATATTGCTGGATGCTTTTGGCCAGATTTATAATGAAAATCAGGGGCAAAAGGCAGAGGAGAAAATCTGAAAAACTTAAATTTTGGAACAAAAGGAACCATGTATAAAGTGGAGCCAACAGAGGTATGACTGCTAAAATGATTAGTGGTGTCAAAAAGAAATGATGTACTTTGTACAGGGACAAAAAATATGCCTTAAAGGCATCTCAAGAATCAGCAAGGGCCAGTGAGATGGCTCAGCGGCTTAAGCGCCTGCCCGGCAAGCGCGAGGGCCCGAGTTCGACTCCCGGAACCCACACATGAAAAAGGGGCCGGTGATATCGCTCAGCGGCATGGGCGCCTCCTGGCGCGCGAAGTCCTGAGGTCAACCCCCCGGTACCCACAAAAAAAAAAGAATCAGCAAGACTCCACCCGTTACAGACTCAAGAGTGCAAAAGTGGCAACCTTTCGTTTGAAAAGAGTCCCTGGAACCCCTGCTCAAGAAATACTTCCTAGGTTGTCAGACCCTCATTACTCCAATCCTAGGGGCACACAGCCAGAGAACTCTGGCCATGTCATGTCATGATCCAACCAGCAGGAGTACAAATGTAGGGAGGGACCTGGTGGTCACCAAGATGAAAGGTTACTCATATTGACCAGCCTGGATTGACGAGATGCCCGAGGGTGCCACGAAATCAACAGCCAACAAATACAGTCTTCTTTGGGAACCACTAGATAGCATTCCTGGGCCCCAAAGACTTCTTGCCTTACAAAGAGTCCAAAGAAAAGTCTGGCAACCCTAAGAAAAGGAAAGGGCTCAGCAAGCGGCAGTGAGAGATCAAGAAAGACCCTATTGTCAAGGCTTTTGGCTACTAGTCCTACCAGAAAAACAGCTGCATGGAAGAGCCCAAGCCTGGGCCCAAAGCCACAGAAGGTAATGGTGGTAAGAAGAGGGATGCAAAAATATTCGCAAATAGAATGTAGCACATTTTCAAAAAGATCATACATCATGATCAAGCAGGTTTCTTTCCAGAGATGCACGGATGGTTCAACATATGTAAGTCAACAAATGTAATGCTTCACATTAGCAGAAGCAAGGTCGAAAACCATATGATCATATCAATAGATGCAGAAAAGGCTTTCGACAAAATCCAACACACCTTCGTGATAAAAACCCTGCTCCTGGATAGGCAGAACAAAGATGGTCAAAATGGCCACACTCCCAAAACTTACACAGATTCAATGCAGTCCCAATCAAAATACCAACAGCATAGCTTACAGATCTAGAGAAAATAATCCTAAAATTCATATGGATCCAGAATAGCAAAAGCAATTTTGGGCAACAAGAACAAAGCAGGAGGTATAGCAATACCCGACTTCAAGCTATACTAGAAAGCAATTGAGATAAAAACAGCATGGTACTATAAGAAAAACACGTTATCAGTGGGATAGATTTGAAGATACAGAAACACCCCCAGACACATTCAACTATTTGATCTTTGACAAAGGGGCCAAAAGCATATGTTGGAGGGAAGACAGCCTCTTCAAAAAATTGTGCTGGGAAAACTGATTATCTGTTGCAGAAGATTGAAACTGGACCCTTATCTCTCACCATATGCTAAATTAAAATCAAATAGATCAAAGATCTAAACATTAAAACAGAAACATTAAACTTATTGGAATATAAAATGGGTAAAACACTTGAAGACATAGGTTTATGAAGGGATTTTCCAAACAGAACCTCATTTGAACAAGAAATAACAGCAAGAATCAACAAATGGGACTATAACAGACTAAAAAGCTTCTGTACTGCAAAAGAATCAGTAGAGTGAAGAGACCACCTACAGCATGGAAAAAATTTTTGCCAGCTACTCCTCAGACAGAGGACTAATATCTAGAATATACATAAAGAACTCAAAAAAATTAAACCACCTAAAAGACTCAGTCAAGAAACAGGCAAGAGAAGTGAACAGATACTTCACAGAGGAAGAAATACAAATGGCCAATAAACATATGAAAAAATGTTCAACATCTCTGGCTGTTACAGAAATGCAAATTAAAACAATGCTAAGATTCTATTTTACTCTGGAAAGAATGACAATCATTAAGAAATCAAACAGTAACAAATGTTGGCATGGCTGTGGTGAAAAAAGAATCCTCCTTCATTGTTGGTGGGAATGTAAACTAGTGCAACCATTGTGGAAATCAGTACGGAGATTTCTCAAAGAACTGAAATTAGAAATTCCATATGACCCAGCAATCCCACTGCTAGTTATCTTCCCCAAAGAGCTTCAGTCATCATACTACAGTGATACATGCATACCAATGTTTACAGCAGCACAATTCATAACAGCTAATCCTGGAAGCAGCTTGTATACCCAGTAACAGATGACTGCATAAAGAAAACGTGGTATCTATCTATAACAGAATCCTATTTGGCTATAAAGAATGACAAATTTGACACATTCGTAGGAAAATGTATGCACTTGGAAAATATAATGTTGAGTGAAATAAACCAGATACACAAGCTTAAATACCATATGGTGTCTTTATCATTTGAGTGAGGCAAAGTACAAAGAGAATGATAAAGGATGGATAGAAGGGGACAAACGGATAGATCTCTTGTAACAGGGAAGTGGACCAAGAGAACAAGGTGACGGGTGAGGAGGAAGGGAAGGGGAAATAAGTAGAATAAAAATATGCCATGCTCAGGAACCTAGTAACCTCAATTAATGTAAACATTATATGTCATAATATGAGCTAAGATTATTAATATCAACCAGAATGAAAAGTGGGATGGGGAACTGGAGGAGGAAGGAGGGAGGGGGAGGGAAGGGGATTAAAAAAAAGAAACAAGCTGTATTATGTACATGTAACCACTCCCCAAGACAATTATAAACTGCACAAACTGCAAACATGTACTAACAAAATAAAAATTTTAAAAAGAATCATAATAAATAAATAAATTCTTAAAAAAAGGAAGAGAGACATGGAGGGTAGCAGTGATGAGGAGGAAAAAAGATGGTCGAGAATGAGGAGGGACTGCTGAAGAGGAGTGCAGGGGTCTGCTAGAAGACTCTCCTAAATGTGCCAAGGAGGTAGCAGACCCAGAAAGGGAGGAGAAGGAGGCAGCATCAGAGATCACTGGAGCCTGTAGCCAGTAGTGTTTCAAGAGGAGCCCCTGCTCCATTCTTACTGCTGTCTGGGTGCTACTGGGGAAATTATCCACAGGCTGTGAAGTGGTACCCCTTTTCCCTCACAACCTGCTCTCCTCCTCCACTCATTTCCCCCACTTTAAGCTCGGCCCCTGGAGACTGATCTGGCCTTTACCTTCAGGTCCCGACACCTGATGACCTGTATCAGGGCCATGTCCTCAACTCCCTGGGATAAGATGAGGCTATTGTGACCCACACTGCTTGCAGCTGTCTCCCAGGGCTTCCATTGGAGCCCAGGAAGGCTGTTTCTACCTCTGAGACTGTTATGGCTTGTATCTAGATGTCCTCCCAAAGCCTCATGCACTCATGGGTGGGGCTTTTCGGAGGTGGCTCGATTTAAGGATGTGTGTATGTGGATTAAGGGTGTATGATAGGGCCGGTGAGATAGCTCAGCGGCATAAGCGCCTGCCTGGCAAGCACGAGGGCCCGAGTTCAACTCCCAGAACCCACGTAGGAAAAAAAGGGCTGGTGATATCGCTCAGCGGCATGGGCGCCTGCTGGCACGTGAGGTCCTGAGGTCGACCCCCAGTACCCACAAAAAATAAATAAATAAATAAATAAATACATCAGTCCACTGCCTGGTTTGGCATAGTTCTGAGTGTGGATAATGGGAAGATCCACTCTGGGTGTGGGTGGCACCAACCAATAGGCTCATAGCCTGAATGGGATAAAAGGGAAAAGGAGGCTCAGTGCTGCTGCTTCCTGCCTTCTGCCTGCCCTGCCATGGACTGTTTCTTCTCTGCCATGCCCCTCTACCATGTTACCCTTCCTTGGAGCCAGCTGACTATGGATTGAAATCTCTACAAACTGTGAACTAAAATAAATCTTTCCTCCTTGAACATGTGGGTGTTGGATCTTTTACCCAGCAGTAAGGAAAGTAACTCAGACAGACACCCTTCTCCCCTTCCCCTAGGTATTCTGGATTTCTAAGGTGGGACCACATAAGTGTGGATGAGATGAAGCATAAACTGCAGGTTGGGCTCCAGGCTGAGCTTTTCCCCCTAGTCCCACATCTATTTTTCCAGCTGCCTAGATTCAGGGAAAGTGTGGGGGAGGGGTTCCTTCCCATAAATCCTTGATATTGACAACACCCATTCTTTTGTGGACCCTAGGCTATCTAGGAGTGGTAGTGTATCATCAAAAGATTTTGAGGCTCCCAAATTGTTTGAGCCAAGGACCAGAGATCTGAAGGGTTGGCTTCACCCATGTGAGTAGGAGTATTGAGCATCTGTTCCATTTAGACCTCTGAGGCCAGAGATAGGGTACCCTGCAGAAACCCCCAGCTGCCCTATTCCCTTTCCCACAGTACTCAAGGCCAGCCTACAGTTACATGTATCATCCAGGCATAAAGGAAAAGACACATTTTTTAGGAAATGTTTTCAATAAAAGCAAATTTAAAAAGAAAACTTAAAGCCCCTTAACCTTTTGTGTGCTTCCCATTCTGTTCCTTTTTTCCCAAGGTTTCTCCCATTTCTGAGGTACACAGGGAAGTTCCCCTTCTGTGTGGGGCTTCATGATTCTTTTTTTTTTTTTTTTTTTGTGGGTACCGGGGGTCAACCTCAGGACCTCGCGCACCAGCGCTGCTGAGCGATATCACCGGCCCTTTATTTGTATAAAGGCCATGATGATTCTTTTTGTAGCTGGGGCTTTAGAATTTCTTCTGGTGTCATTTCCCATCTATATACCTCTACTTGGTCCCTTGGTGTTGTCGCCAAATCTGGTTTTTAACCCCCTGAAAGGAGAGGGATGTGGGTGTCCTCTCCCAGCATCTTCCTAGTGGTTTCTCATCTCTCTGTGTCTCTTGTCTCTTACCCCTGCCCTTTGGGCTTTGATGAAAAAATCACTGACTGTAGCTTTGGAAGCTTAGCTCTGAGATCATAGATGAAGTCAGTTCTAGGAAAATAAAACTTGTTGATTAGAAAAAAAAGAAAATCTATCTCTTAGGGAACTGGCTCCCCAGGACTCATTTCATCATGCTCAGCCATCCAGACACTCAGAGGTTGCTACAGACATGGTCCAAGCAGCCTGCTGCTGCTCCTGCTGACAGCAGACATTGGTGTCATCCATAAGATGCCTGTTTTACCAGTGTCAGAATAGAAAAGACTGAGGTAAGGGAGGCTTCCTCCCAGATTTCAGAGGAAAGCCTGGGTGGCCAAGCCAGGAACCCGAGAGGACAGTGTATAAAGCTATGGGAAAGATGCTGAAGGGGCAGTGGAGACCCCAGGAAGTTGGAGATGCCAGGAACGTGGATTGTCTGCAGAGGAAAGCTGCAGCCCGTGAGCAGAGCCAGCCCAAGAGAGAGCCCTGTAGGTTGCAGCCAGTGAGGGGAGAGGATGGAACTCATATTTTACCACTGTGTGCCTGTGATGCCAGATATGGAGCTACAGGACTTAATGTTTACCCTGCTGGGTTTTGGTCTTCTTTTCTATATCCCTAGTGCTCTCTTTTGGGATGGAAATGTTTACCCTGTGCCGTTGTACCTTGAAATTATGTAACTTGTTCTGATTTTTATAAAGATTCACAGCTAAGAGTCTGCTTTGTATCTCAAAAGAGACTCAGACTTTTAAAAACATTGGAACTGTTGAGATGTTGGGGGAGGGATTATTATGTTTCCAGTTGTATGTGGGATGGCTGCATTATGTTAAGAGGAATTTTGAACCTGCTACTGACTTTATTTGGAGATTTAAGTATGGCTTAAGGAGATGTATTTGGGTATGAAGGTGACAAAGGGTGAACTGTGACTATTAATCCTGATATGTCGACTTCAGTAGATTAAGAAATCCTAGTAGATTAGTAAAGCAATCTCCTGGGTGTGTCTGGGTGGGTCACTGAAGTATGACCCTGGGTACTCTATATGGTTACTACATACGCTCCCTGTAGCCTGTTCCTCTCTGCCACTGTTCCCCTGCTCTGCTTCCCAGTGACCACAAACTAAGCAGCTTTGTTCCGCCAAGCCCTCCCACCATGACGTTGCTGCCTTGAAGCCTGCTGACCATACACTGAATCTACTGAAACTGTGAGATAAATTAAACCTTTGCTCCTTTAAGTTGTAGCTATCAGATAATGTGTCTCAGCCACAAGAAAGCTGACTAATACATACAGTGTCTCCCAAAAAGAGTATCAGCAGAACTTACCATGGGATGATCAATGACAGCCATACTGTAAGGTGAAAATGTGCCTGAACACTCCTTTCATCAATGCCACCATCACTTCAGGGCAGCTTAGGAATCTCAGTGGATAGTAGCAATCTCCATCCCTTGTTACACAGTGTTATTAGCATCCCTGTTGATATGAATCATTAAATAATATTACTGAATCATCATTCATCAGACATCATATATTCACTCTCTCTGTAGTGAGAGGCCATGAAAAACAGTATTCTATGGAACACAATATATATATATATATCACTGCCACCACCCCTGTTTAATACTGAAAAGATCCACATTCAGATAACATTAGTAGGGCCTGGGGATGTGACTCAGTGGTAGAGCATTTGCCTATCATGCACAAGGCCCTGGGCTTGATCCCCAGTACTGCCAAAAATCTAAAACAAAAACATAACATTAATAATTGGTCAATATCCTCTATTTCAGAAGTGGTAAACTAGGACTAAAGGTAGATAAGATTTTTGCAAAACAATCTCAGAATGTATTCTAAGTAGTGTGGTGCCTCAACAGAGTCTTGGCTGAATACTCAACTCAAAAAAGATCTGCCCTGCTACCCCAACACTGGCAGAGGGTCAACGTGAAAACAGACTGTGCCCAACACTTGCCCATTTTATGGGTCTTTTTTAAAACCACCTATTCGTGCCATGCGTTGTGGCCCATGCCTGTAATCCCAGCACTCAGGAGGCTGAGGCAAGAGGATCACTGGGATCTCAAGGCCCTGGGCTACATATTGAGTTCAAGGGGAGAGTGAATTACACAGTGAGACCCTGCCTCAAAAAAAAAAAAAAAAAAAAAAATTAATTAATTTAATTAAAAAAAAGAAACCACTTACTCATGATATTTATCAGTTGTATCTTTTCACCACTTTGCTTTTATTCATTTTCTAATCAAACTATTTTCATGTTTTTTTACTACCTTTTGAACTTAATAAAGATTATTTTTTGTTAAAAATGACAATGGTTAGGTGACCTGTAGAATGGTATTCAAACTGTAAGTTCCACAGTTCACTATCCATGAACCAAATTCACCCACAAAAACCCTATAGAGACCTCATTCCATAGATCAGAGTGAAATCCTGATGTCACACTGGGTTACAAAAACCACATCTGGGGGCCGGTGAGATGGCTCAGCAGCTTAAGCACCTGCCCGGCAAGCGCGAGGGCCCGAGTTCAACTCCCGGAACCCACATACAAAAAAGGGGCCGGTGATATCGCTCAGCGGCACGGGCGCCTGCTGGAGCGCGAGGTCCTGAGGTTGACCCCCCGGTACCCACAAAAAAAAAAAAACACACACCTGTACTCCTGTGTAGATACCACTACGTGGTAGTCTCAACTAGGGGGAAGCCCAGAAATGTGTTTTGTTTGGTGGCAAATCTGACTTTAGAATAGAATCTGACTTTATTTTCAAAAACTGAGATATAATGTACAATCAAATGTACATATCTTAATGTAAACTGAAGGAGTTTTGATAATTACACAAACTCCTGTAATAAGTTGCCTAAATAAGGTAAAGAACTAACTTATCTCCCCAAAAAGCCCACTATTCCTTCCAGTCCATTCCCTCATCATCAGACTCAAACAAACCCTCTGTGATTTCTTTCAGCTACTCATAATTATATATGAATATTGAACAAATTGCTCATGTTTCTCAAATATATATTCTGTTTTTTCTCTAAAGAAGCCACATGAGAAATGTGATAGTGGAAGAAATATGCTAATACCACCTACTGGAATCGAGGCCTGTCTATTAATGGTCTGTGAAGCATTCCTTTATGCTTTTTGGTAAGAACACTACTAGGTGGACACATGCTTTGAACTATTTTTTGAGAAACAGAATCATTTATATTAATAAACTTGATTTCTGACAACCAAGATCCTTTTCAAATTATACAATTAAGTACACTAAATTATAGCTAAATAGCTATTCATAACACAATTTAAATTCGTTTTTTTTTTTTTTTTTTTGGTGGGTACCAGGGGGTCGACCTCAGGACCTTGTGCGCCAACAGGCACCCGTGCTGCTGAGCGATATCACCAGCCCTTTTTTCGTGGGTTCCGGGAGTCGAACTCGGGCCCTCGCGCTTGCCGGGCAGGCGCTTAAGGCCGCTGAGCCATCTCACCGGCCCTAAATTCGAGTTTTAAGGAAATGTGTTAAATCACTCTAAGAATCCACAGGTGGACTGAACACTGTCTTCTTTTGTGCACCCACCCACCGCCCGGCTCTTGATTACACACTGGAGGCAGCCACCCCATGGCTCTGGATGTGGATGCTTAGTGCTTCTGGTCTTGTACTTGGACTGTGTTATGGGTGGTGTCTAGATGTCCCCTCAAAGCCTCATGTGGTCACAGGTGGGGCTTTTCAGAGGTGGCTGGATCAAGGGTATGTGATGCTGGGATTAAGTGTGTGATGCTGGGATAAAGGATTTGTGATTACTAAATTAGTCTACTGATTGGTTTGGCATAGTTCTGGAAGTGGATGATGGGAAGGCCCACCCTCGGTATGGGTGGTGCCACCCAAAGGGAGGCTAGCCTAGAAGGATAAAAGGGAGAGGGAGGCTGCTGTCACTTGCTTCTGCTGCCTTCTGCCTGCCATGAACTGTTTCTCCTCTGCAATGCCTCTCTGCCCCACTTGTATTGGAGCCAGTCAATTATGGACTGAAACCTCTGCAAACTGTGAGCTAAATAAACCATTACTCTTAACTTTGGGTATCAGGTATTTTGTCTCAGCAATGAGAAAAGTAACTAAGACAGACTGACACCTGTTTCCTCTGCTCATCCACTCAATAGCCAGGGCTTGTCTGAATTCCAGAGGGCCGCTTCCTGCTTACCCAGGGATTGCTGCTTAGCTTTGGCCCAGGTACCCAAGTGAGTATCACCATATGATGGACCACAGGGACACCCTTCCAAAAAGGGATAAACCTAGGCTTAGGGAAAGGGTCCTCTACAATTTTATCTTCCTTAGGTATTGTCCATTGTAAGATAAAAGCTGGAATTCTTTGTTGTATCACATTTCCTCTGTTCATATCAAAGTGTTGTTTTCTGATTGGACCCAAACTTATAAAGTATTGAGACAGTGATCTCAGGTGTTACACTTGTAAAGATGACAACCTGGGTTTGTTCTGGTCAAGTCTTTAAGCTTAAGCAAAGAGCTGATCTTCTTACTGATGGGACATTTAGCAACATCACTTTAATTACACTGCAGGTATCCTCCATGGTTGACTGTGAAATACCCACTAAAGCACTGGTCTTGGGAATCTCAATTGAATGCTGCTCTTAACCATTAACAGTAATGACTACAAGGATTGTGGCGAGAGATGGATTATTTTTCTTTCTCTTTTCTTGCGGAATTGGGTATTGAGGGCCGGTGAGATGGCTCAGCGGCGTAAGTGCCTGCCTGGCAAGTGCGAGGTCCCGAGTTCGACTTCCGGTAATCCACATACGAAAAAAAGGGCCGCGCGAGGTCCTGAGGTTGACCCCCAGTACCCACAAAAAGAAAAAGAATTGGGTATTGAACCCAGGACCTTCACAGTGAGCTACATCCTCACCCCTCTGTTTTATTTTTAACTTTAAGACAGGGTCTTGCTAAATCACTAAGCTGGGCTTGAACTTGCGATCCTCCTGCCTTGGCTTCCCTGGAATTACGGGTATGTGCCAAAGGATCTTGCCTTTTTTTATTTTTTCTTTTAGACAGGGTTGCCCTAAATTCCCAGGCAGGTCTTAAACTTGCTGTTCTCCTGCCTCAGCCTCCCTAAAGGCTGGGATTACAGGCAAGGGCTACCACACTCAGCTAGAGGGGTGAATTTTTAAATTTATTTTATTTTTTATTTTGAGACAGGATTTTGCTAATCACTCATTTTTCAGGCTAGGCTTTTATCTTACAATGGATAGCTTTCTGCTTCAGCTTCCCAGAGTGATGAGATTACAGACATGCACCATCATGCCTGGCTTACGGCCCCTCATTTTGAACCCACTTATCCCACTGTTCCTGCCACTTGCTGAAGCAGTTATGGAAGTCCTCTTTCCTATCTTTAGTTGTGATATCATGGCTGTCCCAATGTCTTGAATCAATTCAAATTGTTTATCTTTCATTGTCATTTTGACTTTTGGGAAGAACCAGAAGTTACACAGTGCCTGATCCAGCGAATAAAGTGAATGAAGACAGTGCTGTAATCCCAGCACTCAGGAGACTGACGGAGGAGGATCATTCTGAGTTCGAGGACAGCCTGGGCTACATAGTGAATTCAGGGCCAGAATGAACTAGATAGCAAGACCCTGTCTCAAACACACCCACACACACGTTTTTATGAGCAAGTCTGACTTTCCGTTGGATCGCATTCAGCACCAGCATTCACCACGTTTTTTAACAGATCTCCAAAAGCTACTCATAAAAAAGGACTTCCAGAACTGCTTCAGAAAGTGGCAAGAATGATAGGACAAGTGCATTCGAAGCAAAAAGTATTTTGAGGGGGATTAATGACAATGTGTCTTTATCGTGGCAAGTTTTTTTTTCTTTATGTGGGTACTGGGAGCCGAACTCAGGACCTCGCGCTTGCCAGGCAGGCACTTATGCCGCTGAGCTATATCACTGACCCATGTGGCAAGTATTTTTTAATTTAAACATTCATCATGTATTTTGATCAACCCTTATTATATATATATATCAAAAACATAATATAGATAGAACTCTGTACTTTCTAGAGTTTCAGCCACCCACTGGCTTGAGAAGTATCCCCATGGATAAAGGGAGTCTATTGTATTGTCCATTCTACCCATGGACCTTCAGATGGAGGGAGGTACCCAGTAAAAGAACCATGGGAATGCCCAGTGTGACCACTGCACACTGGGGTATGGTTTCATTAAGGAAAATGGGCAAAGTCAGCAAAGAAAAATAGGTCAGGTCCACTGCTGGTGATTTGGGGCCCCAACAGAACCTAAAGGCGCCATTAATAAAGAGGAAATGTAGCTGGGCATGGTGGTGCATGCCTTCAGAACTCTGGTAGGCTGAGCAGAAGGATCACAGCTTCGGGGCCAGTCTAGGCAATTAAGTGACTTAGTGAGACCCCATTTTTATTTTGTTGTTGTTGTTGTTGTTGTTTTGAGGGGGGATAGGGATTTAGCTTAGTGCAAAGGTACTGGGTTCAATCTCTAATACCAGACACCCCTCCATGTACAGGGAAAATGTACTTGGAGAATGTGGTATTGTGTTTTAGTATATGTGCTGCCAAATCAAGCACATGTGGTATTATGTTGAACTAAGGGGTAGTAAGAGGCTTAGGTAGTGTATGGTCCTTTTGCCAGAAAGCTAAGGAGTTGAGTAATATAAGATAGATGCTTCTAGGGAAAAATATAATTTTCATTACTTTTAGTGACCTGTGCCAAATTTCTCAAGGTATGGAAGTGTAAGGGAGTATATATCAAAGCACAAAGTAAATATACCTGGGTCATGGGCTAAGCAGTGAGCTTGGATGGAGGGTGATAAAAGCAAAACATGTAATCCCAGTTGCTCTGGAGACTGAAGTAGGAGGATCACAAGTTACAGACCAGCCTACCAAATTAGAGACATCCTTCCTGTCTCAAATTGAAAAGCCAGCATGGTAATACATACCTGTAATCCCAGCACTGAGGGAGGCTGAGGCAGGAGGACTATAAGTTTGAATCCTGCCTGGACAACTTAGCAATACGCAGTCTCAAAGGCAAAAATAAAAAGGGGTAGGGATGTAGCTCAGTGGTAGAGGACAACTGGGTCAGCTCTCCTATACCACCACAAAAATAAATAAATAAATAAATAAATAAATAAATAAATAAATAAATAAATAAATAAATAAAAGGGCTGAGGACATAGTTCAGTGGTACAGCCCTTGCCTGGCAAGTGTGAAGTCCTGGGCCAAATATTCAATTCTGTAAAAGAAAAGGGAAAAAAGCTGTATTTTATGTGCAACTTGTGCCTTCAGATAGGCAATGCATGGGCATGACTAGCATGGGGTAAGAGTGAAAGGGATAGTTTCCTTCAGCAAAAGATAGCTCATTCTAACTCTGGGGTCTCTGGTTGGAACATCATTTCCTGCTGTGAGATTGTGAGGCTGAACTGATGTGGACTGTGGGCCAGGAGTGTCTTTCCAAGTATATACCCACTCACATTGATGTGGGTCTCCAAACAGGAAATGAATGAAAATACTGAGAACACTATTAGTAGCTGGGCATGGTGGTACACATCTTAATCTCAACTGAGATTATAGTTGAGAGGCTGAGGCAGGAAGATCACAAGTTCGAGCCCAGGCTGGGCAACTTAGCAAGACCCTGTCTCAAAATAAAAAGGGGCTGGGGATGTAGCTCAGTGTGACAGTTCTAAGTTCAACCCCAGAACACCCCCCCCCAAAAGCACTGGGCATGGTAGTGCACACCTGTACTCCCAGCACTCAGGAACCTAAGGGAGGAGGATCGCTACAAGTTCAAGGCAAGCCTTGGTTACACAGTGAGTTCAAGGCCAGCCTGAACTACATAGTGAGACCCTCTCTCAAAAACAAAACAACCAACCAACCCCCCCAAAAAAAACAAGATAAAACAAAAAAAGGGACAGTATTAGTGAGACCAACACTCAACAGCACAGCTGTTGTGCAGCTACACATGACAGGATTTCAGGATTTGTTTTTGAAAGGTTAGGTTTAATTGGGTCTCATACCAGACAAACACCAGCCTATCATGAGTGCTAACGGAGGATATGCTTGCTCTGGCCCAGTCTTTATGAGAAATGGGTAAGATGGAAAAATTGTACAAACAGGACTGGGACAGGATAATGTATTAAGTTCAAGGCCAATCTGAACTACACAGAAAGACCCTATCTCAAGACCCTATCTCAAACAACAACAAAAAAGATACTATATTTAGCAGTTTATTTGTTGTAGTGGAATTTGAAAGCTTGTTTGAGATGCTTATGACTATCAAACAGTTACCTGGGTCCTACCAGATATGAAAAGTCTACTGAATGCCTCTTCCATGGGCTCTAGTTGTATATTTTCAAAAGTGAAAAAGTACATGTGAGTTACTACAAGTAATGTCTGTAACTCTCAAGGAAATGAGTGTTTAAGGCCTTTTATTGTGGCTGCAGTATGTGTAGGGCATGGTAGGTATTTTAAAATCTTTAAACATTTTTTTTTCTTCTTCTGTAGTGCTGGGTATTGCACCACAGGCCTATTGCATCTGGCAAACTCACTACTGCTGAGCTACATCCCCAGCCTGCATATGTAATTTTGATCCATATTTTATGTGCCCAAAGGGATTCCCACAGGTTTTGGGTTGTTCTTCTATTTTTCCTCTACCCTAACAAAAAAAATTCTTAGCAGTTGGTCAATAGCTTATAATACATGCGAGGAAGGAACAAATGGCTGGTCACAGCACCCAGTGCTGAGGATGATGAGCTCAAGTTTGGACAAGTGTGCCACTTCTGGCCCCTCGTCCTTTATTAGGTATACACTGACTAAGAGATGAAAAACAACATGACACTCAGCCCCATAACATATATGACGGAATAGCAGTGACATCTGATAGACCACAAACTCCCAGTGTTGTTCACAACATTTAAGTCCACCAAGTTCTACAGATATCCAAGAGATCTTGCAGAGGTGTGACCTCCTCCAGTACCCTGGCAACTGCCAAGGGACTGAGGACAGAAGTCACTGCTCCAGCAGAAGGGATATATCAGAGGGCCCAGATATGGTCCCATGTTATTGGAAGACCTTGATATCCATGTCAACCTTGTAGGGCATCCATGACCCACAGTAAAGTAGGCAGCTTGTTATAGAGGGTCAGGGGCTCAGTATTTGTAAAATCCTGCTTCCTGGACAGCCCAGTAGGTGGCCTGTCATTTTGTTTTAATGATGTATGACGCAAGGCTGAGGAGGCATTGTTTATCTATCTATCACCTTTTTTTTTCAGCCCTGGGGATTGAAGATGGGCCTTCTGCATTGAGCTACATCTCCAGTCTTTTTTAAATTTTGAGACAGGGTCTCACTCTGTCACTAAGTTGCCCAGTCAGGGCTCAAATTTTCAATCCTCCTGCCTCAGCCTACCAGGGTGCTGGGATTATAGGTATGCACCAAAATACCTAGCTGAGAGGAGCAAATTTTTGCTTCTGATCTCAGCAACAAAGAGCACTGTATATTTGGGTATCTCTGTTCCTAATAGGGAATGTTTCGCCCAGGGACCACAGTTATGTTCCCAATACACTGGAAAGCAAGACCGCTAACTAGACATTTTGGACCCCTTATAACACTAAAGGATGGAAAGGGGGGCATTTAATCTACTTACTGGAGTAACAGATCACAAATACCACAGGGAAACTGGAGCACGACACAGCTGAGACAAAGGGGACCAACTTCAGGAACCACTTACTACACCCAAGCTGTATCGTAAAGATTAATGGAAAATTACAACTGAAAGAGGGCAGGATGATGAAGGACTTCAAATAAAGGAACGGGAAAGGAAGATTTAAGTCACTCAACCAGGTAGAGAACCCAGAGCAGCTAAAAGTGTAGCTGGGGGCAAAGGAATTACGGAACTGGCCACTGAAGAAATGAATTGTGCATATAAATAACACCCATCAAGCCAATTACAGAACCAAGAAATGTGGTAGTTCTACACTTTTTAAAAACTGTATTATAGGCACTTTATTTTTATGCAACTGTTCATGTAAACTATTCATTTACTTTTATCACCTTCCCATTTCCATTTCATATACAAGTTAGGGATAAAGTTATAATTCAGTCTGTAGCTAACAGGATATTCATTAGGAGTGTGATTATATTTAAGTAAAAATTAACATGGCCTGTGATGGGGTAATGTCTTCCTTTTCACTTAAGAGAGGGTGAAAACTGCTTCCCTTGAATCTTGCTAGGTAGAAATACAGGGCTGCTTAATTATTACAGGGAATTCACATCTGTGTAGAAAAAGTGTATGCGGATGGTGAGCAGCCAAAGTGTGACTGTGCCACTTATCAATTTGTTCAGTTTGGCTCAACTGACCTTTACTATCTGCTGTGGAATAAAGGGCTGGATTCTTCAAGCATCTGTCTTTTACATAAAACACTTTCAGCTCTGTCAGGTGGGAGAGCACTGGATGGACAACTGGTAAGTAGTGTGGGGTGAGGACATCCTGCATTAACAGGTCCATCTCATCTGCTCAGGATACATAGCCCCTAAGTGATCTCAAAGGCCTGACCCACTGCACCCTCCCCTGGCCATCCTAGCATGAACACTGAACACTTGAAGGACTTCCATTAGGACAGGCGCCCACTGCACACAGAACAACCAACCTGATGGCCTCTTTCTCTCCTTCACAACAGACACTGCACTGTACAATGCAGGCCACACCTGCGTACAACTTCCTCTGCAGTCACCCACAATAAGCCTGTGCCCTGTAGGCTGGTTCCTCACAACCCTCCTGATGGGAACACAGAACATCCCAGGCCTACTGACCCCACCAGCCCAAACTGAGTCAGTGTCCCCACCCACCAGCATCAGATCCCGTGTGCCCTGGGTGTCTGTCACAGCTTTCCTGAGGCAGATGCACAAGCTCTGTGGTGACAGCTGTGCAAACTCTCTCTGCATGTGGCCCACACTGAGCTGCCCTACACACCGGCCTGGAGCATCCATCACGCCAGACCCGTGACCAGACGAGCTGAGGCCCAGAGGAGCTCAGCAGCATCCCCACCATGCAGTGAGCTGAAACTCCACGTGGCTGATGCCCTAATCTTAGCCCAGCAGTCTCCACCATTGCATGTTCATGTCTGGATGATTCTCTTCCTTCCAGTGTATGCAAGACATTCAGTGTTTTTAGACAAGAGAATACGGCAAATGTGACGTGATTCTGCAGATGGAAATAAGGTCTCTAAACAGTTGGTTTTGAGTTCATCAAAACGGAATTATCCTGGCAGGCCTAACCTGATCAGGTGAAAATATATTTTTGTGTGTGGTGCAGGGGATTGAACCCACGGCCTTACGCACACTAGGCAACCACTCTAACACTGAGCTAGATCCCCAGGCTGGTGGAAACCTGTTTAAAGAGAATCCAGGCCTCCCTGAGATAGATACTCCTTTCACTGGCTAATGAGTCTGCCATGTGCAAAGTCTCTAGGAGCCTCCAGGCATCCAGCTGCAGCCAGCAAGTCCTACAGCTCCATGGAAATGGAAATGGATTTTGCCAGTTACAGGGTGAGCAGAGAGAGAGTCTCTTCCCTATTAAGTGTCTCTGAAAAGCCAGATGAGAATGCAGCCCAACCAATGCCTTGATTGCAGCTAGTGAGCAGAACACCCACCTAAGGTACATCTAGACTATGCACCAATGAAAGTATAAGATACCAAGTGTATGTTGTTGGGCTGGGAGTAATGCAGTGACAGGAAGTGTGCTTAATACGCACGAGGTCCTGGGTTTAATTCCCATCATAGAAAAAGGAAAAAAAGCATATATTGTTTTAAGCCACTAAATTTATTGTAACTTGTTCAAAAACAACAGATAACAAGTATACACATTTTTTCTAAGGAGGTCTGCCCCTGCCTTGGGCAGGGCCAGGCATTCTTCTGTGTCTGGCTTTATTCAGTCAACCTTATGTTAGTGAGGTTCACCCACAATGTTACATCTACTTCTCATTCATCTCTTCTATGTATTGGAGAGCAGTCCAACGGTATAAATACTCCACAATTTACCCATTTTTTTGGATCAGCATTTGGGCTGCTCTATCTATCTATCTCCCTATCAAGCTACCAGACAGTATCAAACTATGTAGCCCAGACTGGCTTTCAATTCCCAACCCCCCCAACTTAGCCTCCCAAGTGCTGGGATTACAGACATGCACCTCTGTACTTGGCATCTTATAATAATGACCAAACTCTTGGCAACTATGTCAGAGCTACAAAATGCAACCATTATAAGTTGCCTTGAGTCCATACTTTCACTGTTGTCTTTTCTGAACTTCATCTAACACTGTAATTAGTGGGGACCATTTAAGTTGGAAATAGATTCAACTCTCCTGCTTTAAACATTACAGAAGATTCCTCTGGCCTCAGAATACAATGCAGAACATCACTCCCCTGATGCTAATCTCTCTCTCCAGCCTACGTCTCATCACTCTCTCCCTCTGTGCCAGGCTTCAGCCAATTCTCTTTCCACAGTTCAAGAAGTACACTGAAGTCTTAGCTGGATGTGGTGGCCCACACTTTTCATTCCAGCACTCAGGGGGCTGAGGCAGAAGGATTGAGAGTTTGAGGCCAGCCTGGACTGCACAGGGAGACCAGTCTCAAAGACAAAAAACAAAACAAAAGGAATACACTAAGATCTCGAATGCTCTGAGTTACCCTCAGCTGAAATGTTCTTACCTACTCTAAACAACCTCACCCAAGCTCACAGACTTGACTAGTCAAATTTCATGCTTTTGTTCTCAGTTTCAATTCTTCACAATATGCTCTAGTCCCTCTTATTAATGCATTTTTTTTAAGGAAGGTGAGGAATATTAGGGATTAAACCCACAGCTTCAGGCATGGCAGGCAAGCACTCAACCACTAAGCTATATCCCAAGTCCTTTGTTAAATTTTATTTTGAACAGGGTCTTGCTAAATTGCCCAGGCTGGTCCCATACTTGCAAATCTCCTACCTCAGTTTATGGAATACATGGGATTACAGGTATGTGCATCCACCCCCACTTTATTAACGCATTCCTAAATTCATGTAACAAACTTGCCAGCATTTAAAATCTGTTTTAGCCGACAAAGTCCCATGATGACCTATGTCTATTTCTTGTTCCATTTTGTATCTGCAGTGGGATTGAACACAGGGCTTTCCACATGCTAGGCAAGCTAACAGTGAGCTACACCCCCATCCCAACTATGTCTATTTAAATAATCACTGCCCTCAAGACCCTGCAGAGAGCCTACCAGTAAGCCACTAAATTAAATTTTCCCTATAAAAATGCTACAAGTGGGCCGGTGATATAGCTCAGCGGCATAAGCGCCTGCCTGGCAAGCGCAAGGTCCTGAGTTTAACTCCCAGTACCCGCATATATTAAAAAAAAAAAAAAAAATGCTACAAGTATGACCCAGCAAAATACAAGGCATGCAAAAACCACAAAGCAAAAATTAAATAAGACTCATAAGATATGAGTACAATACACACCAAAAACAGTAGTTCTGGAAATACATTGAGTATTGTTACTCACCATGGATATGGTCAGGATATTTTCCTTTTCAAAACAAGTGACTTGTAGTCAGAACTAAAACCTTCTCCTTATTTTTCTCCTGACGAATTTCTAAACAAGGTTTAAAAAAGTGTTGACTCAGAAACTGCCATATATATGGGCATAAGACCTGAGGAAGAGAAAAAATTTAATGTACACCAAAATTAAACATACATTTGCCCTCTGGCCTAGAACATACACCCTGAAAAATCTTCCCCTGAAAATGCCTCCACAACTGTGAAAAAACATGTAAGGAAGTTTATTCTCTGCATGTTACTCATGGGTGCTCAAAAAACTAGGTAGAATGAGTGCTGGGGACAGGATATTACTCCTGCTGCAGTCTCAACCTACGAGTTACTTTCTCATTTAAAAGAAGAAGTGCTGGGGACGGTGAGATGGCTTAGCGGCATAAGTGCCTGCCTGGCAAGCACGAGGGCCCGAGTTCGACTCCCAGAACCCACATACGAAAAAAGGGCCGGTGATATCGCTCAGCGGCATGGGTGCCTTCTGGCACGCGAGGTCCTGAGTTCAACCCCCGGTACCCACAAAAAAAAAGAAAAAAAAAAAGAAGTGTTTTTAAAATAGAGTATAAGCCAGACACAGTGGTGCATGCCTGTAATCCCAGCTACTCCTGAGGCTGAGACAGGAGGACAAGTTCAAGAAGAGCCTAGGCAACTTGCGGGGGGGGGGGGACACGACACGGACAACACACAGACACGGACGGATGCACAGACACACACACACACTCAGTAGTAGTTTGCTTATCACAAGCTAGGGCCTAGGACCACAAAAAAGGGAGGGGAGAAGATAAGGGAGGAGAGGAGGATGGAGGAAAAATAGGAAATAAGAGTGCGGTGACAATTACTGCTTTGAGCAGCTATACAAACTAGCACGCAAGGTCCAGGTACTTGGAAGGCTGAGGCAGGAGGATCACAGTGAGTTGGAAGCTAGCCTGGGCCACAGAGGGAGCTCAAGGCAAGCCTGAACTACATAGTGAGACCCTCAAACAAACAAACAAAAAATAGCATGACTAAACAAAAGGCTACATAAACAAATGCCTTCCTAGTAAGATACAACTGTGAGCCCACATCACCTACGAACTACTTTGTGAATTATTTTTTTAAGTCTACTGACTGGGCACTGATGTTGAAAAACTATGGCACATAGATTTATTAAAAAGCCATACCCTCATTTACTACAGTCCTGTATATAACTGTCCCCTGGAGATACAGAGCTGATCAACTGAAGACTATGGCTTATAAACTTAAACCTTGAATGGACCTTCGGTCCAAAAAATGCCCAAAATCCATCTTGGTGCAATGTGGAGAATTGTTTTTAGAGTAGACATTTCATAACGTTTACTGTTTTTAATTTTCTTGATTGAAATATTTCGCTTTTAGGACATATATTGCTAAGTAAGGTCAAGGATCATTTCTATTCTATTTTCAATTTATGTAATAACGAATAATTCACAGTACAATGTATCTATTTAGGACGAGAGCATCTGTTACTAAAAGGTGAATCTACCACAATGGATATTGGATGTTCAAATTACCAGTACGTTTAAGATTTTTCAAAAGAGAAATGTGAGAAAAAGTGTACACTTAATCCATTAGCAATCCTGTCAATGATTAAAACTATGATTTTAGTACTGGAAAAATAAAGCCTCCATCCTTTCTTCCTGAGGCCTCTAAGTTCTGTGGAAATGTAGTGGCGGAGGAACTGTAGATGGAGAAAAGAGTTGAGCAGTGTAGTTTTCTTTAGTCAAGACTTGCGGGTCTACAGCACGTAGGAAGCTGAGCCAGGAGGATCTCCCAGAGTTCGAGGCTACTACATAGTAAGTTGAAGGCCAGCCTGGACTATACACCGAGTCCCTGTCTCGAAAAAACAAAAGCCTTATGGTTTACAAATGTTTATGTTCTCATATAGAAAGATGCACATCCTAAACGCTTACGCCTCCTTTTCTACCTGAAAGTAACGGTCAAAATAAAACACAACCCCACAACAGACAGATTCTCAGATGAAGCAGCCCTTTCAAAAAGAAAAGAAAGAAAAGACGGTCGTTTCCAACCACCTAAAACTAAGTGCTCACGAAAACGCGCTGGAATCGCCAGGTCTGTGCTCCAACAGCGGAACTGGATTTCTCCTGAAAATAAAAATCCATAAAGGTTGCTCTTGTTTTGTGACGAGGGTCGGGCCAACAAGCCCAGCCTCAGGCGGCCTTTAAAGAGGGGAAACAGCGGGCGCACCCCCAGGCCCAGCCGAGCGCACCCCAAGCCCCGCTCCTCCCGGCACCGACGCCCGCGCCGACAGGACCCGCGCCAACAGGACCCGCGACCTCCGCGCACCGGGCCCAGCGCGCCAGCCCGCTCCCCGGAGGCGCCTCGACGCCCCGAGCCAAACCCGCCCTTTCACATCCTCTCTGCCCCCAGGCAGTCCCCAGGCCGCGGAACTCACAAAAGCCGGAGTGGCCCGCACAACTCGGAAGGTAACAAGTCTCTCAGGCTCGCCGAGGCAGGGCCGGAAGAGCGCGCGCCGGCCGCCGACGTCACTTCCGCTCGGGGCTCGGGGCTCGGGGCTCGGGGCTCGGGGCTCGGGGCTCGGGGCTCGGGGCTCGGGGCGGGGGGCTCCGCGGAGACCCGCGAGCGAATCTTGGTTTCCTCCCGAGGGAGTGTGAGTGGGTTCTTCCACCGGCTCGGAGGCGGGAAGGTGGACGAAAAAGGAGCAGAGGCCAAAACTGAGGTTAGAACCCTCTCTGGGCGGGGCGGAGTCCAGGTGTGGGGCCAGGGTTGCAGGTGCAGTCATGCCCCGCGAGAGGTTTGAACCTCGAGGCTGAGGTTTAGGACGCATTTCATGGGATGCTTACCAGAAACTTTTCTACCTGCATCTGACCTGTTCTGAGACCCTTTGTTCTGGCCAACAGAATCTCATGGGGAATGGATGACAGTCTCGTTCCAAAAATAATCTAGGCCTCTGGATTTTTGGTTACTATTCTGGATACTTCCCGCCTCTGCCCATCCTAGCAGGTTCACGAGCCAACAGAAGGGATCTGAGAGAGGCTGCAGGGTTCTAACAGTGCTTTTGGCAATCACTGAAATCTCATTGCTTGTTGGGATTTAGGATTCTCCTATTAGCAAACCACTTGCATCTTTCCAAACCTGGACTGTTTCTCTAGCCCTCGGTTTCTGCTGAGTGCCCTGGGCTCCTCAGCAGAGGAAGATGAACTGAAGTCTTGATTTTCTTTTCTCATCTCAGGTCACAGCCTCAATACTTCTAACAGAATTCTTCACTGCTACCAAGAGTGAGAGTAGTTCAGGAGGCTCCCCGATATCGCATGAGGAACCCCTTTACCAGCTTGTGTGCAGAGAGTATGTGTTATCGTTTTGCTTTTCCCCTGTAGCAAACCACCAAATAACCTACTAGCTGAACTCAGCTTATCAAAAGCCTTCTGCGGATGAACTTGGTACAGCCAGTTCTGCAGATTTCTGTTGGTCAAAGTGAGTCCTAAGACCAACTCGCATAACACGGGAAACAAAGACCATTATTTTGGGAATAACTTCAAAGAAGCTGTGGCTGTCTGTAATCCATTACAGGATGTGCTGGGGCTCTGTCAAGGGGCCTGATCTTGATTCCCCACCTAGATTCGTCCAGTGGCTCATGAGAGCCTGCACTTCAGGGTCTCTCTCAAGTGAGGCTTGGGAGATGCATAGTGGGAGACGCTATGCAAATAATCCACTTGGGAAAAGTGGGGAAAAGAAAAGGTATTATCAAAGACTTAAATTCAAAAACTAAATTGAAAGTTTTAGGATAGCAACAAAAAGTAATGGAATATATAAATTTCAAGCATCAAGATTAAAATCATCCCAATGAAATATGAAGAGAAAGCACAATGAGACAAATAACAAGGTATCAGAGATGATTCCAAATTTATTACTAATTACATTACACAAAATGGACTAAATGTTCCAGATAAAAGAAAATTATTGTTAGTCCCAAGTTTTCAAGTACTCACATTATTTTTAATCTCTAGCTAAAATATGTATAAAAAGACACATCTGGGCATCAAGGGTAGCTCAGTGGAAGAGCAAATGCTTAGCACGCCGAAGTCCTAGGTATGACCCCATCACCCAAAACAAAGACTAAGAAAGAAAATAAAACCAATCCAATATGGCCATACAAATACCTAACAGAATTAATGCAACAGAAAACATGAAAAAGGTTAAATTTTTCTTTGCCTTTTTTCCCCCCAGTACTGGGGATTGAATCCAGGGCCCTGTGCATGCTAGGTAAGCATTCCACCACTAACTATATCCCCAGCAGAAAGGTTAATTTTCAAGATAAATCACAAACCTGGCTCATAAAACAACTCAGTGGTAGAGCACTCACTACACAAAGGCACTGGGTTCGATCCCCAGCACAGTAATCCCCCCCACAAAAAAAAAGAAAAGAAAAATGACAAACTGAATACTTTCTGTCAAGACAAACACAAGAGCGGGGCCGGTGAGACGGCTCAGTGGCGTAAGCACCTGCCTGGCAAGCACAAGGGCCCGAGTTCGACACCCGGAACCCACATACAAAAAAAAGGGCTGGTGATATCGCTCAGCGGCACAGGCACCTGCTGGCTCGCAAGGTCCTGAGGTTGACCCCCCAGTACCCACCAAAAAAAAGACAAACACAAGAGAAAAAATGCACAAAGTAATCATTCTAGAATGCAGAAGAGGCCTAAAATTATACAACCTGAAATGTTAATATAACTAAAAATATATAAATTTTTGCACCACACATGAAACATGTCTAGAAAAATATACTCAAAATGCTTTATGATTTTGGAAAACTTTGTTAAAACCATAAAAGAAACTGAGCAAATAGCTTAAAATCACAGAAATGGGATATCTAAGAAGATAATTTAACATGAACAAGTTACAAATTGAGGAAAGATGGGAGAAACAACCCTGTGCAGTATATGATACTGTCATAACCTACACTGAAGTACCAGAAAGTTCATATTTTTGATGGTGCTGATGCCTGAACCCAGGGCCCTGCACAGGTACATTCTACCCCTGAGCTACATCTATGCACCATTTTGGCGGGGGGGGGGGTGCTGGGGATAGAACCCAGGACCTCCTGCATGCTAGGCAAATGCAGTACTATGGAGCTACACCCTTAGCCCCTCCCCATTTTCTTGGTGGTACTGGCAGTTGAACCAGGGCATGCATACTAAGCTACATCCCCAGCTCTTTTTAAAATTTTTTTTATGTTGAGACAGGGACTCATTAAGTCACTAGATTGCCCAGCCTAGGCTTTAACTTGCAGTCCTCTTGCCACAGCCTCCCAGAGTACTTGGGATTACAAGCGTACATTGCATGGCGTTTTTGTTTTTAATGTAAGAAAACTTCCAGGCCAATGTTACTCAAACATCTACAAAAGCCTTTTATAACACATTAGTAAACATAATCAAGTAATAAGGATGGTCTGTAATGTCCAAATTGAGTGTATCTAGGAATCCATGGTTAACGTTAGGAAATCAATAAAGAATAAAAATCAATAATGACCATATTTAAGAGTCTTTTCATTTATTCACATATTCAAGTATTTATTATGTATTATGGGCCAGCTGCAGTTCTAGGTAGTTGAGTCAGAGTGAATGAAGATGATTATGATAAAGGGCCTGGTGTAGTGGTGCACACAATCTACATTCCCAGCACTTGAGAGGCTGAGGCAGGAGGATCACTGCAAGTTCGAGGCCAGCCCGGCTACAAAGTGAGCTCAAGGTTGGCCTGAACTACATAGCAAGATCCTTTCTCAACAACAACAACAAAACAAACAAACAAAAAAGATAAAGGATGCAGAGAAAGCAACTAAATCCAAGAGGAATTAAGCCTCATAAATTATATTGGGAAACATTTAACTATATCGATTTTTTTTTAAAAAAACCTATAGCAAACAAGGACATCAACAAATGGAGAATATATCTCAAGCGAATTATGAAGAAAAATTTGCTGCTTTATTTTACTAAGTAGTTTTAGTCAGTAATGGGCTGAGATCATGATCCTGTTTAAAAAAAAAAAAAAAAGCTAATAATTGAAGTAGAAAGCTAATACAGTCATTATCTCTAGATATGATTGCTGTGTGGAAAACAAAATGTATACATAAATGCCCTGAGCTGGTGACTCCCAAAATTCATGTATTGAGTCTAAACTCCAATGTGATTGTGAAGATGGGACCTTATTTTATGGTTGAGGTCAAAAGAGTGGAGACCTACCTGGGAGTGGTGGCACACACCTGTAATCTTAGCACTTGGAGAATCTGAGGACGGCAAGTTTGAACCCAGCCTGGGCAACAAAGCAACATAGCGAAACCCTGTCTCAGAAAATAGAAAGGGTGGGGCTGGTGAGATGGCTCAGTGGCTTAAGCGCCTGCCCGGCAAGCGCGAGGGCCCGAGTTCGACTCCCGGATCCCACATACGAAAAAGGGGCCAGTGATATCGCTCAGCGGCAAGGGCGACTGCTGGCGCGCGAGGTCCTGAGGTCGACCCCCTGGTACCCACAAAAAAAAAAAAAAAAAAAAAAAATAGAAAGGGCTAGCGATGTAGCTGTGTGTTAAGGCCCTAGACAGGGACCTACCTCCTTCTCAGTCTCCATTATGTGAAGAACAATGAGGCAATCAATTTCATGGCAGGAAATGAGCCCTCACCAGAAGTCAACTTTGTTGTTACCCCTAATCTTAGACTTCCAGCCTCCAGGGATGTGAAAAAACAAGTTTCTGTATATTTCAAATTTATTCAACAAATAAATTTTATTCAAATTTTAAGCCATCTAAGTATGTTATTTCGTTATGGCAGACTAAGCGATTCATGACAGATTTTGATAGAGAGGTGATATTACAGTAAAAAACATGCAAGCATGAGACTGAAAAATGGGTAAAGGCCAGAAATTATTTTTTAAATTTATTTTTCTGTGGTTTTGAGACAGGGTCTCACTATATAGTTCAGGCTGGCCTTGAACTCCTGCCAGTCCTCCTGCCTCTGCCCCCCAAGTGCTGAGATTACAGGTGTGAATCACCACACCAGACCTGGAAGTTTTTAAGTTCATGCTAAAAAGGACACTTAAGAGCTATTCTGGGGGCCAGTGAGATGGCTCAGCGGTGTACGCGCCTGCCTGGCAAGTGCGAGGGCCCGAGTTCGACTCCCGGAACCCACATACGAAAAAAGGGCCGGTGATATCGCTCAGCGGCACGGGTGCCTGCTGGCGCGCGAGCAGGAGGTCGACCCCCAGTACCCACAAAAAAAAAAAAAAAAAAAAAAAGAGCTGTTCTGGTGATTTTCATTTGGGAATGAAAAACATGCTATTAGAAAATGGGGAAGAACCAGGTGTGGTATCAAATGCCTGTAATCCCAGGAATCCAGGAGGTTGAGGCACAAGGATCCCAAATGGGAGGCCAGCCGGGCAATTTAGCAAGATCCTGTTTCAAAAAGTAAAAAAAAGCTGGACATACTGGTGCACTGCTGTAATCACAGCATTCTGGGAGGCACAGGTTGAAGATTAAGTCCACCCCGGACAACTTAAGAGAATTAGTGAGAAACTGTCTTAAAACAAAAACAAAAAAAGAGTTGGGGATATAGCTTAATGACAAGGCCTTGGGTTCAGTCCCCAGTACTGAAAACATAAAATAAGGGCTGGGGGCTGGGGATCAGTGGTAGCACTTGCCTAGCATGGGTTGAATCCCAAGCATTGAAGGAAGAAAGGAAGGGAAGGCAGATGGAAGAGAGGAAAGGAATTAATGACAGGAGGAAAGGGCAGGCATGGTGGTGCATGCCTGTAATCCCAGCACTTGGGAGGCTGAGGCAGGAGGATTGCCATGAGTTCGAAGCCAGCCTGGGCTATATAGTGAGTTTAAGGCCAGCCTAAACTATATAGCAAGACCCTGTCTCCAAAGAAAAAATAAAAAAATTTCAAAAGGTAATCCTTGATATGCAATGATAAAGACCTTGGCAGAATACAGTTGTATTCTTGCAATTCGTGAGAGGTAGAGCTGGGGAGTGATGAAACTGGAAATTTATCTGAGATTATAATTCATCTGTTGAAGGAGCAGATTGGTTCCTCCTCACAGCTTTTAGTAAAATGCAAAAAGGGAGAAATAAATCCAACAAGGAACTGTTAACCAAAAAGGGACCAGAACTTGGAAATTTGGAAAATTCTCAGCCTATGCATATTGCAAAAACTGAGAAAGCTTGAATTGGAGAATATTTATTAAGAGTGTGACTGAAAAACCACTTGATAAAGAGATCATGAAAGGGACCCAAGGGTGGGATATCAGCAATCTCAACAGAAGACAGGAATAGACTGAATTACACTAGCAGAGGAATTGCCACTTAGATCTAAAATAGACCTAGTGAGCAAGACAGGGTGGACTTCTTAAGATTTTATAAGGAAAGAGAATAATTGGCTACAAAGGTAGACTACCCATTAAGAGTAAGTACAGCGGGCTTCCTGGCATGCTCAACACGATCAATGGGGTCAAAGGAGACTCCTGGAGGAGTGTCTGTCAACTTGGGTCCTTAGCTTATCAACTTGGCTTCTGGTAAATTTTCACATGAATAGCGACACTGGCAGCCACTAACCAACAACGGCTATGACCAAATCTGTTCATTTATCTTATGCAGACATGTCCAACCTCTGGCCCACAGGCTTGTTACTCACTTTAATATTATAATAAAATACTTTAAAATAAAAGAACTTTGTTATATACATTAACTATATTACATGTGGCCCAAGGTAATACCTCTTCAGTGTGACCCAGGCAATCCAAAATGTTAAACTGGCATGCATAGCATTCATGGATGCTACCATCACTTGGAATCCAAGCACTAAGATGAGGCCTACCTACAGTACTGACCTCACCTATGACCACAAGTGCTCAGATTCAGTTTTGTGGGAAAAAGTTCCAGAGAGGAGACCAAGAATGTAGCTCGGTGGTAGAGTGATTGCCTATCATATGTGAGACACTGGGATTAAACCCCAGCACTATGAAAGAAGGGAAAGGAAAAAAAAAAAAAAAACAGATGTTCCCATGAGAGGGGATCTATATATCTTACATCATAAAATCAGGGTGGCACCTATGCCAGTGGGAACCACTACAGCTCAAAGCAGCTAACACTAACAGATGATCTTTGGTGCCAGTCATTATTTAAGGGTGGCAACAGAGGGGCTAAGGGCAACACTGATAGCCTCACATTTATAGGCCTTCTCCCCATGGTGAACACTTGCATGTTTGCTTAAGCGTGAGGAAACAGCAAATGCTTTCCCACATTCCTTACAGATGTAAGGTTTCTCTCCAGTATGCGTTCGCATGTGAATGTTAAGGGATGTGGAATATACAAACGCCTTCCCACAGATATTGCACACAAAGGGCTTCTCCCCACTGTGAATTTTCATATGTTTAGTACGGTGGGAGGCAGTAATAAAGGTTTTCCCACAATGAATACATTCGAAAGGCTTCTCGCCTGTGTGTGTTCTCACATGGTGAATAAGGCCTGAGGTCCTAGTGAACGCTTTCCCACACTGCTTACACTGAAAGGGCTTCTCTCCACTGTGAATGCGTACATGGGTAGCAAGGCCTGAGTACTGAGTGAAGGCTTTCCCGCAGTCCTTACATTCATAGGGTTTGACTCCAGTGTGTGTCCTGATATGTTCATTAAGCTGAGTGGATCTCGAGAAGGCTTTCCCACATTCCTTACACACAAAGGGCTTCTCTCCACTGTGAACTCCTCGTAAGTGTTCAGTCAGGCCTGACCACCTCAGGAAAGCTTTCCCACATTCCACACATTTGTACGATTTTATTCCAGTGTGAATTTTCCTGTGATCGTTAAGGTATGTGTTATTTGTAAAGCACTTTCCACACTCTTTACACTGGAAGGGCTTTTCTCCAGTATGAACTTCCATATGAGCAGAAAGTTGAGTAAAAGTAGCAAAGCACTTCCCACATTCCTTACATTTTTGGGATTTCTCTCCAGAAGAAATTGTTACATACTGACTTAGGTGTGAGGAAAAGGCAAATGCTCTCCAACATTCCTCACATTCACAGAGTGTTGCTTCAGTGTGGGTTTCCATGGGATTAGTAAGGCATGGAAAATACTGAAAGCCCTTCTCATATTCCTCCAATTTGTAGGGGTTTTCTCCATTGAAAACTTGAAGATCCATAGCAACGCTACACCTCCAGCCCTAGGAAAATATGAATTTTAAAAACATTATAAACCAATCCATTCTGGTTTGGCTCATCAACATTTTTCACAATACTAATAGGGATTGATAACACTTGTCACTCCATGGGGTTGTCGAGATGTTAAAGATGAGGACAACAGATTGACTTAGTCCCTGAAGGTAAATATTCATAAAGGTGACAACTAGGAAGAGTTCTACTAGGGATATGATGAGGGTTTGGAACACAACCCATAACCAGGCACTGACACCCAGGAAAACAGCTCACACATCTCAGAATTCAAGGTACACTTTTGAATGTTGATTATGTTGTGACATATCTTACCTCTTGGTCTAGTCCTCAAAGAATGCTGACAGCGGTACTTAGTCAAGAGTACATCTGTTATCTATTCCATTTGGACTAGAGATTCACAGGCTTGCTGTGTAATAGATGATGTTTCCTACAGACTTTCAGCAAGACCCTAAAAGGCCAGTGAAAGGTGCTACTTGGCAAACAGATGATTTTTTTTGACAAAGGGTGCTGAACTGGTGCCAATGCTGGCATCACCAATATCCATGACACATCCTATTGACATGAATTAAGTACAGTTGTATACATGTTAATAGTACAACTTCCCGTAGTTTCAGTTACTCATGGTTAACTAGTGTCTGAAAAAAGAACTGGAGAGGGCTGGGGGCTGTAGCTTAGTGGTAGAGTGCTTCCTCTAGAATGCACAAGGTCCTGGGGTCCCATCAACAGAACTACAAATAAAAAGTAACTACAGGACAATAGAATAATTTGAGAGACTATATTTACACAACTGTTATTACAGTATATTGTTATGATTGTTGAATTTTATTAGTTATTGCTGTTAATGTCTACTATGCCTAACTTATAAATTTATCACAGGTAGGTATATATAGAAAAAACCAGTATGCATAGAATTCTGTACTGTCAGCAGTTTCACCATCTACTGGCAGTCTTCGAAAGTACCCCTGTGAATGAGGGATGGACTGCTGTATTGTCTATTTTGCCCAGAGACCTTCAGAGGGAGGGATGTACCCAACGAAAGGACGATGAGAATGCCCAGTGTGACCACTGCACATTGGGGCATCACTTCATTAAGGAAAACATGAGCAAAGCCAGCAAAGAAATGTATGTAAGGTCTAGTGCTGGTGATCTGGGTTCCCAATGGAACCTAAGGATGCCATTAATAAAGGGAAAATGTACCTTCAAAACATGGTACTGCTGGGGATATAGTTCAGTAGTAGAGCTCGTGACTATTACCCTTTGAAATAGGGGGAAACAGTGATCGTAGTAGACATGGTCTGACATGGTAGGTTGTAGGGGAATGCTTGAGGGGGTAGTAGCAGGCCTCAGGTAGTGGGTGGTCTTCTAAGGAAGTTAAGGAGTTGAATGATAAGTAGATACTTCTTGGGAGAAAGCCTTAATTTTCATTATTTTTAGTAATGTGTACCAGATTTCTCAAGGCATGGAAGTGTAGGGATGTACACTTTAGCAGACAGTAAAGAATGTACCTGAGTCACAAGCTAAGTAGCTACTCAGAAGACTGAGGCAGCCAGTGTGGTGGCACATGACTATAATTCCAGCACTCAGGAGGCTGAGGCAGGAAGATCACTGTGAGTTTGAGGCCAGCCTGGGCCACATAGTGAGTTCAAAGCCAGGCTGAACTGCATAGTGAGACACTGTCTCAAAAAAAAATAAAAAAATTAAAGAAGACTAAGGCAATAGGATCAGTTTGAAGCCAGCTTGGGCTAATTAGCAAGACCCTGTCCCAAGAGAGACAAAAAGAGCTAAGGATGTAGCTCAGAGCTGGGTCTGATCCTCAGCACTACACGAATATACACGTATAAACACAAAAAGGAGCAGGGATGTGGCTCAGTGGCAGAGAGGCCTTGAGTCCAATCCCTAGTACCCACCCTCCCCAAACACACATAAAAAAGAAGGGGCTCATGATGTAGTTCAGGGGAAAAGCACTTTCATAATGAGTATGAGGCACTGGTTTAATACCCAGTACTGCAAAAGAGAAAAACAAAAAACAAAAAACAAAAATAAAGTATGTTCAATCTTTGCCTTCCAAGAGGCAATCCGTGGGCACTGCAAGAGTATAGGTTTCAGTGAAAGGGGTACAGATGTCTTCAGCAAAAGAGACCTCATTTCTAACTATGGGGTCTACAGTTAGCATCACATCCAGCTGAGATCCTATGCAAGATTAATCTCATGTGGAATGTGGGACTGGTTTAACTTTTGCAAGCAGATCCCCACCGACACTGAAGTGGGTCTCCGATTGCAAATGAATGAAAACCGCAGCACAGTATTAGTAAGACCAATACTCAACAAAGTGTGCAGCTGTACATGACAGGAGTTTGTGTTTTTGGTGGAAGGTTAGGTTCCAATGGTGTTGAACCAGATGAATGCCTGCCTGTGCTGTGGAATAATCTATGGCTTAACAAGTACCAAGGAAGGATGTGTCTTCTCTGGCCTCTGGCCCTTATGTGAAGTGGGTAAGATGGAAAATGCACAGAAACAGGTTAAGTAGCCAAGCATGTTTGTACATGCTTGTAATTTCAGCACTCCAGGAAGCACTCCAGGGCTGCAAGTCAAATACATCCTGGACAATTTAGTGATTTACTGAGATACTGTCCCCACCCCCACAAAAAAAGGTCTGGCGAAATAGCTCAGTGTGAAGTTCCTGGGTTCAGACCTAAGCATCATAAAAACAAAAACAAATAATATTGGGACAAGATAATGTATTTAGGGGATGGGGGTACAGCTCAGTGGCACAGCACCTGCCTGGCAAGCGCGAGGTCCTGAGTTTGATTCTGGGTCCAAAAAAGAGAGGAAGAAAAAAAGATAATATATTTAGGGGTTTCTTTGTTGTACTGGAAATTGCAAAGTTATCTGAGAGGATTATGACTGTCAGTTTCTGGGACCTATCAGACACTGAAAGATCTACTGAATGCCTCTTCCAAGGGCCCTATATTGAATAAAATTTTGAAAGGTGAAAAAGCACACCTGAGTTACTACAAGAAATGTGTGAAATTCTGAAGGGAAGACAGAGTATTCTTTTATGAACTTTATGTGGTGGCTGTAGTGTGTGTAGGGACATTTGTGGGGTTTTTTTATTTCAGTGCTGGGTATTGTACCAAGAGCCTCTTGTATGCTGGGCAAACTCTACCACAGAGCTACAGCCTCACCCTGCATACGCAATTTTGATTCCTATTTTGTGTGCCCCAAGATATCACAGAGATTTTAGTTGATTTTGATCTTTTTTTTTTTTTTTTTTTTTTTTTTTTTTCCTGTGGGTACTGGGGGTTGACCTCAGGACCTCGTGCGCCACCAGGCGCCCGTGCCGCTGAGTGATATCACCGGCCCTCTTTTCATATGTGGGTTCCAGGAGTCGAACTCGGGCCCTCGCACTTGCCAGGCAGGCGCTTACACCGCTGAGCCATCTCACCGGCCCCGATCTTTTTTTTTTTTAACAGAAGAAGAAAATCTTTAGCCATTGCTCACTAGTTTACAGTAAGTGTGAAAATGGGACAACTACTTGTCCACAGCATCCAATGTTAAAGACGTCCATCTGTCTCAAGTCTGGCCAAGTGTGTTGTTTCCTGCATCCTGCCCTTCACTAGGTACTTCCTAAGAGACGAAAAGCAGCAACATGACACTGAGCTCCACCACCTGTATGATGGTTAGTGGCGATGTCTGAGAGTCCACAAACTCCCACTGTCTTTCACAGTCAATCCCAAGAAGCTCTTTAGATACTCACAGGGTCTGGGACGGGAGTCACCTCCTCACATATCCTGATGTGTCAACAGACAGAGGACAGGAAAACTGACTGCTCTTGCAGGTAGAACACATCAGAGGGCCCAGATTTGGTCCCATATTGTGTTAGGACTGCCTTGGTACCCACATCAAGCGTGTGGGGCATTCTTGATCCAAAGTAAAGTGGGCAGCTGGGTATGGACAGTCTCAGGCTCAGCATCTGTAAGGGCATGTTTCCTGCACAGCCCACTAGGTGGTCTGCCAATTGTTCTTTTAATGATGTATGGCAGAAGGCTGAGAGGAGCGATTTTTCCCTTCTGTGGTAGTGGAGACTGAACCCAGGGGTTGAACCTTTGTCCTGAGCTACATCCCCAACCCTTTTTTCACTTTTCATTTTGCGACAAGGTTGCCCTAAATTGGAAAGTTACACAGGTTGGCTCCTTCCTCAGCCTCCCAAAATGCTAGAGTTACAGGCATAAATCATCACGCCCAGCACAGAGAGGCAATTTTTTTCCATCAGACACCTGGGGTAAATGATGAGAGGTCCACAGACTCCAGGAGGCATAACAACACGTTACAAAAACCTCTATAGTTCACTAACAGGAGTGGTTATCCATTTTAACTAGTAAGTAAAACCTGTAAATTAAGGATGTATTCCTACCAGAACTAAAGAACCAAAAGATGTTGGACTTATGTATCAGTAATAAGTATATCAGACGAATGCTATGGAAGAGAATGTTATCAATGTCACATCATACCTGTAGTCCTGGAGAAAAATGAATACAATTAAAATGTTGTCTGCATAGACTATGTGATGGAAAATTGCAGAGGCAGCCCACAGGCAGCCTGGGAAAACTGTAGTGTGTCCCTGCTGAGGTGGAGGCACACGGCAGCTGAGAGGCTGTTGAAACAGGCACAGAAAAGAACATGTTAGCCAATATATACGAGCAAAATATTCACCAGTTGTTGACTGAACAGAACCACAAATTTTCATATTACGGATTATTGGGCATGGGTACCTTTTTGTCAGAACTACAGCTTTAAAGGTGTAGTTATAGTAATACACTGGAAGGCACTATTCATGTATTTATCTATCTGATCTACAAATCTATCAAGTCTACCTATATTTTTTATTATCAGATTTAAACAAAAGTCAACCCTGGGAGGAGGGGGGATAATCACGCTTTATTTATTACCTTTTAGAAGTTCAATTTTAATCCCTGAAAACCCTATTTTAATTTATATTGAGCCATATGTACTATTTTAACGAGAATACATGGGATTCCCTGTGTCAAATCAATTATAAAAACCAAAAATTTAATGTTAATTTACTATCTATTATATCAAAACATCTACACTTAATATGGAATATTTTAGGGAAATGGGTACTGTGGCAATGGGAAATTTAGACAATTGAACATTTATTAAGAGGCATATCCAGCCAGGTGTGGTGGTGCACACCTGTAATCCAAGCACTTGGGAGGCTGAGGCAGGAGGATCACTGTAAGTTTGAGGCCAGCCTGGGCTATATAGAGTTCAAAGTCAGTCTGAACTACACAGTTAGACCCCGTTTCAAAAAAAAAAAAAAAAAAAAATCCAATTTCACCCATTTCATTTTAACTGTTTTAAGATTACATAGGCATAATGTTTAAATTTGGTGAGATTTAAAAATACAAAAATACAAAAATAAATTTAGTGAGATATCTAGGTATAATTTAAGTTGCTACAGAAGTCCATAAATTTTTGTCCAATTGGTACCTTTAGCAATTAAGATTGTTAGGTCCTATATCACACTGGCAAAAAAAACCCCAGAGTCCTTTTAATGTTTTGTTATATAAAAATTAACTACAGATTTTGGATTTTGAAATAATCAAATTATAAAAATTTTTGTTATTTGTTTATACTGAAAATTTATTACATATTTTTTATATTACTTACATTAAGATACAAATATATACAGATTCTACTTCATTAAATTGTATTTCATCCTCTTGAATCTAGAAGTTTATAAAAACAGTAACTTACCTATGACTACCATTATGCACATGACCTGGCGTTTCCTCAGTATATAGACTTTAAACTTCCTTTATTTTATCCCTTGGTATTGAGGCACAGATTCTTTCCTCCTTTTCCATTTTTTCTTTTCCTTTTTGTTTTACATTTAGACACCTGAATCCTAGGCCTCTACTATCTGTCCCTGAGTAATAAGAAAAGATGCAGGCTTGAGAGACTGAGGCAAGAAAATCAAAGTTTGAGACCAACCTCAACTATACAACACAACCCTATCTCAAAAAATTGAAGAGAGCGCGAAGTGGATGAAGTTTAGCGATAGAAGACTTGTATAGCATGTTCCAGGCCCTGAATTCCATATCCAGAACCCCACCCCATCCCCTCAAAAAAACATGGAGGAATGGGAAGGGGCCAGGTGACTCATAGCAACCTCTCCTTGGTATGACCCTTTGTCTTCAGGATAGCTACTCAGTACTCTCACTACCTTTTAAAATTATCTGGGCCGGTGAGATAGCTCAGCGGCGTAAGCGCCTGCCTTGCAAGCGCAAGGGCCCGAGTTCGACTCCCGGATCCCACATACGAAAAAGGGGCCGGTGATATCGCTCAGCGGCACGGGTGCCTGTTGGCGCACGAGGTCCTGAGGTCGACCCCCCGGTACCCACAAAAAAAAAAATAAATAAAAAAAAAAAAATAAAATTATCTTACCCAAATCTTTTTAAATGGTTTCCACCTCTAGGCAAAAGTATTTTTTCTCTCTGTTTGAATATCTAACTAACAAGCTCCTGAAAATCAAGAACAGTTCCTGCTGTAGAGTCCAAAGCAACCTCAGGGCGCTGGGGTCCACATCCCAGACAGCACCAGTATTCTGGATGTGTATTTGGCTTGCTGCTACTTAGGTATATAGGAGCTACCTGTTATACCCAAGCTGTATGCTTCTGCAGACACCACCATCCAACAACTCAGGAAATGTTTTACCCGCATTTATGGCACTCACACAGCACTGACTCTAGTCAAAGAAGCCCTTTCACTGCAGAGTCACCTCAATCACAGCAGATCCCTGCAACCAGCTGGTCTGATCACACAACTGTCATGTACAAGTAGCTCATCAAAATGAAAGGCGGAGGGGCCGGGGATATAGCTCAGTGGCACAAGTGCCTGCTTGGCAAACACGAGGTCCTGAGTTTGATTCCTGGTACCAAAAAAAAAAGGTGGAAAACCTTACTAAAAATTCAGTTACCCAGGGCCAGTGAGATAGCTCAGTGGCATAAGCGCCTGCCTGGCAAGCACAAGGTCCTGAGTTTGACTCCCGGTACCCACATAAAGGAAAAAAAGGGCCGGTGATATTGTTCAGTGGCACAAGCGCCTGCTGGCAAGCATGAAGTCCTGAGTTCGACTCCCGGTACCCACATTAAAAAAAAAAATTCAGTTACCTGCCAATGGGGACATAACCCTCTGAAAGGGTCTCAGAAAAAAGAATGCTATGAATCAGAGAGCCCTACAGTACTATCTCCCCACAACCAGAACATACAGCTCCAAGAACTGATAAGCTAGTGCAGAAGTGGATTTGGTGACAATAATTTTGCTTCTGATCTCAGTAACTAAGAGCACTGCATGTTTGGAGATCTCTGTCCCTAATGGGGACTCTTTCACCTAGATGCCACAATTATGTTCCCAATACACAGGAAAGTCAGATTGCTACCTGTTACGGCTTGTATCTCGATGTCCCCCAAAAGCCTCACACAATCATAGGTGGGGCTTTTCGGAGGTGGCTGGATCTGGGGTGTGTGGTGGTGGGATTAAGGATGTGATGCTGGGATTAAGGGTGCCCCAGCCTGGGTATGAGTGCTACCTGCTCTAAGGTAGCCTGGATGGAATATAAGGGACAGAAAGAAGGCTGCTGCTGTTGCTTGCTGCTTCACTGCTTTGCTGCTTTGCCATGGACTGTTTCTCTTCTGCAATGCCCCTCTGCCATGCCACCCTGCCTTGGAACCAGCCAACTATAGACTGAAACCTCTACAAACCGTGAACTAAATAAACCTTTCCTCCTTTAACTTTGGGTGTCAGGTATTTTGTCTCAAGAAAAGTAATTAAGACACTACCTAAACATTTTGGGCTCCTTGTACCATTAAATTAAGATGGGGTAAGGGGGCGGTTAATCTATTGGCAGGGGTGACAGATCACAACTACCAAAGGGAAACTGGAGTACTACTATAGAACAGAGGCAAGGAGGACCGAGTGTAGGAGCCACCTGGTACACAAAAGCTGTATGGTAAAGATTAGTGGAAAATTGCAATTGAAAAGGACAGGACAATGAAGGACTTAGAATGAAGGAATTTGAAATGAATATTTGAGTCACTCAACCAGGTAAAGAACCCACAGCAGCTAAGGGTGGGGCTAAGAGTAAAGGAATTATGAAACTGGTCATGGATGAAGTAAACCCTGCATATAAACCACACCCTCAAAGCCTATTACGGAAACAAAAATTGTGGTAGTAGTGCCTGTTTTTACACTTTGAGCATCATATGCATTATGCAAATGCTTATATAAACTATCCATTTGCTTCTATCACCTCATTTCCATTTCATATAAAGTTAGGGATAAATTTACAATTCAGTCTGTAGCTAACAGGATATTCATTGGGAATGTGATAACATTTAAGAAAAAAATTAACATAGCCTGTGATGGGGTAATGTCCTCCTTTTCACTTACTGCTTCCCCTGAATCTTGCTAGGTAGAAATATAGGGCTGTTTAATGTAGGGAATTCACATCTGTGTAGAAAAAGTGTATGCGGAGGGTGAGCAGCCAAAAAGTGAGCGTGCCTCTTACTGATAAAGCCTTCCATTTTTTGAGATAGGGTCTAGCTTTGTAGTTCAAACTGGCCTTGAACTTGCAATGATACTCCTGCCTCAGTCTGTGCTGGGATTACAGGCATGCGCCACCACACCCAGCTCAACCCAAAAAGGCATTTTGTCTTTTTTTTTTTTGGCAGTACTGGGGACTGAACACAGGGCCTCTGTGCTGAGCTATAGCCCTGGTACTTCCCTGCATGTTTTATTTTGTGGCAGAAACTCAAGTCACTAACTTTTCCAGGCCAGGCTCAAATTTGTAATCCTCTTGCCTTAGCCTGCCAGTGTGCTAATTACAGGCATTACCATCACAACCGCCTATTTTATTTTATGTGTGTGTGTAGTGCAAGGGCTTGAACCCAGGGCCTTACACACACTAGGCAAGTACTCTAACACTGAGCTAGATCCCCAGGCTGGTGGAAACCTGTTTAAAGAGAATCCAGGCCTCCCTGAGATACTCTTAGAGATACTCTTTTCACTGGCTAATGAGTCTTCCACGTGGGAAGAACTGCAGGCAGCCTCTAGGACCTGTGGTAAGCATCCAGCTGCATCCAGCAAGTCCTACAGCTCTATGGAAATGCATTTTGCCAGTTACAGGGTGAGCAGAGAGATAGTCTCTTCCCTATTAAGTGCCTCTGAAAAGCCAAATGAGAATGCAGCCCAACAAATGCCTTGACTGCAGCCTGGTGAGAAACTCTGCAGAGCGCCCACATAAGGTATACCTGGACTCTGCACTGATAAGAGCATGAGATAACAAATGTATGTTGTGCAGTTGGGAGTGTAGCTCAGTGACAGGAAGCGTGCTTGACATGCATGAGGCCCTCGGTTCAACCCCCAGCACTTTTTTGTGGTGGGGGGGGTTGAGACAGGATCTTTCTATGTAGTCCAGGCTGACCTTGAACTTGTGGTGATCATCCTGTGCAGCCTCCCAAATGCTGGGATTAAGGTTTGTGCCGCCACACCTAGATCTCAACACTTTGAAAGCAAGCAAGCAACAAGCAAGCAATGTATGTTGTTTTAAGCCACTAAGCTTATTTTTTGTTTTTGTCTTTTGAGACAGGCTCTTGCTATTTAGATTAGGCCAGTCTTGATTTCATTATGTAGCCCAGGCTAGCTTTGAACTCACAGCAATCCGCCTGCCTCAGCCTCCTGAGAGTTGGGATTATAGGAATACTCTCATTTATCCAGCTAAACTTACTTTGCGAGGAAACAATAGATGACAAGTATACACATTTCTCTAACAAGGTCTGAATCCCTATCTTGGGAAGGGCCAGGCTTTCTTCTGTGTCTGGTTTCATTCACTCAACATTATGTTAATGAAGTCCACCTGCAGCATTTTATCTACTTCTGACTAATACCTTCTACTTACTGTACAGTATTCCAACGGTATGAATATACCACAGTTTACTTTTTTTTTTAATTAGATCTACATTTGAGTCCCAACTTAGAGGACTTCTTAAAATTTATTTTAAAATTTTTATTAGTATATGTTTGCAGTACATAATGACTACATTCACCATGAGGAGTTGGTACATGTACATAACACATCTTAATTCTTTTTACTTTCCCTTCCCCTTCTCTCCCTCCTTCCTATCTCTGGGTGTTTTATTTCTTTTTTGTTGTTGTTTTTTTTTTGTTTTTTTTTTTTTAGACAGTTTCTAGCTGTGTAGCCTGGGCTAATCTTAACTTCATTATGTATCCCAGAATGGCCTTGAACTCACTATGTAGCCCAGACTGGCCTTCAATTATCAACCATCACAGTTTAGCCTCCCAAGTGCTGGGATTACAGATATGCACCTCTGTACTTGGCATCCCATAATAATGACTGAAGTCTTGGCAACCACAACAGAGCTACAAAACCCAACCATTATAAACCGCCTTCCCTGTCATCTGTTCTGAACTTCATCTAACACTGTAATTAGTGGGTTCCATTTAAGTTGGAAATAGATTCAACTCTCCTGCTTTAAACATTTCAGAGGTTCTTCTGGCCTCAGAATTCAAGGCAGAACATATCATCCCTCTGACGCTAATCTCTCTCTCCAGCCTACTTCTCATCACTCAGTTTCCTTCTGTGCTCGGCTTCAGCCAATTCTCTTTCCACAGTGCAAGAAATACACTAAAGTCCTAGCTGGGTGTGGTGGCCCACACCTGTAATCTAAGCACACAGGAGGTTGAGTCAGGAGGATCAAGACTTCCAGTCCACCCTGGGCTAAATAACAAGTTCAAGACTAGCCTGAACTGCACACCAAGGCACTGACTAAACAACAAAGGAACACACTTAGGTCTCAAATGCTCTGGGATTTTGCTCAGAAGTCACCTTTAGCTGAAATGTTCTCACCTACTCTACTCCTCCCCACTCTAGCTCACCAACCTAACTAATCAAATCTTACACTTGTTCTCTGTTTAAATCCTTCTCAATAGGTCCCAGTCTCTCTCTCTTACTAATGCATTCTTATTTTGTGTGTATGGCATTAGTGATTGAGCCCATGGTCCTTGGCATGCTAGGCAAAGGCTCCACAGCTGAACTACACTCCAAGCTCTTTTTAAAATTTTACTTTATATATAGTGTTGCTAAGTGGCCCAGAATGGCCTTGAATTTGCAATCCTTGTGCCTCAGCATCCAGAGTAGCTGGTACTACAGGTGCACCACCACCTTCATTTTTATTACTGCATTCTTAAACCCACAAAACAAATTTACTGGTATTTATTTAAAATCTGTCTCATGCCACCAGATGTGGTGGGACATGCCTGTAATCGCAGCACTCAGGAGGCTGAGGGAGGAGGATCCCTGCAAGTTCAAGCCTGTAGTTCAGGCTGTAGACCAGCCCGGAATACATAGTGAGTTCAAGGACAGCCTGAACTACATAGCGAGACCGACTCAAAACAACAAAACCCAAAATAAAATAAAATTTGTCTTACTAGACAGATTGTAAGTCCCATGGTGGAAGTTCTATGTTTATTGTTTTGTTTTGTTTTTGTGGTGGGATTGAATCCAGAGCTCTGCATATGCTAGGAAAGTGCTCCACCATTGAGCTACACCCCCTGCCCAACTACTGTACATCTGTTTTAATGATCATTTATCTCTTGAGTCTGGCAAAGAGCGTAGCAGTAAGACATTGAATTTTCAGGAATAAGTGGTTGTCTGTAGATTATCTAGAAATGTTGCAGTATATCACAGCACAAATACAAGGCATACAGAAACAGAATTAGGGGAAAAAAATTAAAATGACTTATAATATCCATCCTTAGTGCAAAACAACTGAAAACGAATTTTTTTTTTCCTTTGGAGACAGGGTTTCACTACGTAGTCCAGGCTGGCCTCGAACTCGCGGCCATCATCCTGCCTCAGCCTTGGAATGATGGGATTACACGCATGTGCCACCACACCCGGCTTTTACGCGTGTGCGCGCGCCCGCGCGCGCGTGTGACTGGAATGGAACCCTGGGCATTCGCACTAAACTACACCCCCACCTCTTACAAAAAAATTTTTTTAATTTTACAACACGGTCTCGCTAAGTAGATAAACTGCCCAGACGGGGCTCGAACTTGAGACACTCATCCGGTATCTCGCTGATATTCCAGGCGTGAAGCAGGGATACTGCGGGCTCACCCCCACGCCCAGCCGAGCGCACCCCAAGTCCCGCTCCTCCCGGCACCGACGCCCGCGGCCTCTCCAGCGGCCCGCGCCGACAGGACCCGCGCCAACAGGACCCGCGACCTCCGCGCACCCGGCCCAGCGCGCCAGGCCGCTCCCTGGAGGCGCCTCGGCGCCCCGGGCCAAACCCGCCCTTTCACATCCCCTCTGCCCCCAGGCAGTCCCCAGGCCGCGGAACTCACAAAAGCCGGAGTGGCCCGCACGACTCGGAAGGTAACAAGTCTCTCAGGCTCGCCGAGGCAGGGCCGGAAGAGCGCGCGCCGGCCGCCGACGTCACTTCCGCTCGGGGCTCGGGGCGGGGCTGGGGGCTCGGCGGCCTGGGCGGCCGCGCTTGGATCTCCTGGCATGAATCCAGTTTCCTCCCGCGGGAGTGCGGCTGCGTTCTTCCGCCGGCTCGGAGCGGGGGCAGGTGGGCGGAAAAGGGGCAGAGGCCAAAACTGAGGTCGGCGGGGCTCCCGGCGGATCGGAGTCCAGGCGCGGGGACCGGGTTGGAGGTGGGCTCAGGCCTGTTGCGAGGTTTCCATTGCAAGGCACGGCCTGGGGCCGCACCCAAATGAAGCTCAAAATTTTTTCTATCTACTCCGCCCTCTTTCTTGATCCCTCACTCTCGACAAGACGATTCATTGGGGAGAATGGATGACATTGTCGCCCAAAAATGAACACTCTGGGCCACTGAATGGTGTTGGAATCACTACTTTCGAGTTGGTTATAGCCATTCTGGATCCTTCCGACATACCCCTCCTGCCTGTGCCCATCCTAGCAGGTTCACGGGCCAACAGAAAGGATCGGAGAGGGGCTGGAGGGTTTTCTAACAGTGCTTTTGGCAGTCACTGAAATAACTGTTTGGCAGGATTTAAGCTTTTCCTATGTATTAGCAACCCTCTTGCATCCTTTCCCATCGACTGTTTTCTCCTGCCCCCAGCAGAGGAAGATGAACTCAAAGCTTGATTTTTTTTTTCTCTCAAGTCACAGAGATGCTCAGTAGCTCTGTGACCACTAACAATTTTTCAGTGCTACCAAGAGTGGGCCTAGTTCTGGAGGCTCCTCTGCTACCTTATGAAAAAAGTTTATCAGTTTGTGTGCCAAGGAGTTTGTGTTACAAATTTGTTTTTTGTTTTGTTTTTATATATGCGGGTACCGGGAGTCAAACTCAGGACCTCACACTTGCCAGGAAGGTGCTTATGCCACTGAGCTATATCACTGGCCCACAAATTTTTTTTTTTTTTTTTGTGGGTACCGGGGGTCAACCTCAGGACCTTGCGTGCCAGCAGGCGCCCTTGCCGCTGAGCGATATCACCGGCCCTTTTTTCGTATGTGGGTTCCGGAAGTCGAACTTGGGCCCTCGCGCTTGCCAGGCAGGCGCGCACGCCACTGAGCCATCTCACCGGCCCACAAATTTGTTTTTACCGTGCAGCAAACAACCCAATAAGCTATGACCTGAAAATAGTGGTTATTGTCAAAAAACCTGCGAATGATCTTGGCACAGCGCAGGTCTCCTGATTTCTATTGGTTAAAGTGAGTCCTAAGACCAGCTCACACAAAACGGGAAACAAAGACTACATCATTTTGGGAATAACTTCAAAGAAATTGTGGCTGTTTGTAATCCATTACAAGATGTGCTGGGGCTTTGTCAAGGGGTCTGATCTTGAGTCCACCACATCTGTTCAGTGGCTCCTATCAGCCTGCACTGCACTTAGTGACATTCAGTAGTGTGCAGTCAGGAGGTGCAAAGTGGGAGTCACTGTATACAAATACTTAGTCCACTTGGGTGGAAAGAAACAGTATTATCAAAGACAAATTCAAAAGTGAATTAAGAGTTTTAGGATAGCAATTAATGGAATATATAAATTTCAGGCATCAAGATTAAAATCATTTCAGTGAAAAACAATACAAGAAGGAAACAAAAAACAAGATATCAGATTCCAAGTTTATTACTAATTACATTACACATAATGGACTAAATGTCAAAAGAAAAGGATTGTTAGTCGAAAGTTTTCAAGTATTCAGATTTTTTCATTTCCTGCTCGAGTAAATATAAAAAGACACATCTGGGCTTAGGGGTATAGCTCAGTGATAAGAGCACATCCTAGCATGAGCAAGCCCTAGGTTTGATCCCCAGCACCAAAAACAAAAAACGAAGAAAACCAAGCGAGTAAGTAACTAACGTAATTAAAAGAACAGAAAGCACATTAGAAAATTAATTTTTTTTTCAGTACTGGGGATTGAACTCAGGGCCTTGTACATGATAGGCAAGCACTCTACTAGCAGCTGCATCCCCAGCAGAAAGGTTAGACTTTAAGACAAACCACAAACCTGGCTAGAATACAGCTCAGTGGTAGAGCACTTGCCTAATATGAGTAACATCTGTTCGATCCCAACAAGACAAGAAAGGGGAAGGGAGATCACAAATCTGAATACTTTTGCTGAGACTAACACAAGAGAAAGAATGCACAAAGTAATCATTCCAGAATGCAAAAGATGCCCAAAGTAAATTATACAACCAGGAAATGTTAAAAAATAAGAAAAAGTATATAAACTTTGCTCCACATGTGAAACTGAAAACATACCTAGAAAAACATAATCAAAATGCTTTAAGATGCTGCAAGTCATAGTTGTTCTATAATCATAAAAGAAACTGAGCAAATTGCTTAAAACTGTAGAAAAAGGATACCTATGGCAGTAAACAATTACTCCAAATCCAGATACTTTAACCTGATAAAGTTATGAAATTAGGTAAAACATGAATACACCCCACTGCAGTATATCATATTGGTACAGTCTACATACATCTACTAAATACCATAATGGCCATTTTTTTTTTATTGTTTTTGTGGTGCTTGGGATTGAACTCAGAGCCTTGCGCATATGCACTCTACCTGAGATACATCCTTAATGCATTTTTTCTACTTCATCTGATTTTTTTTATTTTTTCATGGTACTGGAACTTGAACCCAAGATCTCATGAATGCTTAGGCAAGTGTGCTACCAATGAATTACACCTTTAGTCCCTATTTTTTTCCTTATGTAAGAAAAATTACATGCCAATGCTACTCAAATGTATCTACAAAAAACTTTTATAACGTATTAGTAAACATAATCAAGTTAAATATTAAAGATGGTCAAACTGGGTATGGTGGTGCACACCTATAATCCCAGCACTCTGGGAAGCTGAGGATCCCAAAAGAGGAAGAGAAAGGGAACTCGTTCTCAATCTCCATCATGTGAAGACACAATAAGGAGGCAGACAATTAATGGCAGGAAGACAGCCTTCACCAGAACTCAACCATGTTGGTACTTCTGATATTAGACATCCAAACTCCAGAAATGAGAGAAAATGAATTTCTGTATATTTCAAAATTTTTACATTAATTCAAAATAAAATTTTAAGCCATTTGTTTTGTGGAATTTTGTTATGGCAGCCGAAGCAATGCATGATAGATTTTGGTTTTGAGCAGTGGTGCAGTAAAAAGAAATCCTAAAAATGTGAAAGCAGATCTGAATAATAGGCAAAAGCTGGAAATGCTTTTAAGTGCACTCTAGAAATCAGGACATTAAGCCCAGCGTGGTGGTGCATGCCTGTTATCCCAGAACTCCAGAGGCTGAGGCAGGAGGATTGCCATATGTTCGAGGCCAGCCTGAACTACATTGCCAGACCCCATTTCCAAAAAAAAAAAAAAAATCAGCACATGAAGTGGTATACAGGTGAATGGTCATTTGGGAATGAGGAACACAGAAAAACAGAGTTGAGTTAGCACAACCCTGTAATCCCAGCTACTTGACAGACTGAGGCACCAAGACAACAAGTACAAGGCTAGCCTGGGCAATTTACCAAGATTCTTTCTCAAAACTTAAAAGCTGGGCCTGCTATGCAAGCCTGTAATCCCAGCATTGTGGGAGACAGGCTAGAGGGTCAAGCCCAGACAAGGCAATTTAGTGATAGTATATTTCAGAATAAAAATAAAAGGGTGAGAATGTAGCTCAGCATGAAGGTACTGGGTTCAATCCAGAGTGCTATAAAATGTTACCCAAAAAAAAAGACAACTAGTGATGTAGCTCCGAGGTAGAGCACTTACCTAGAATAGGTTTAATCCCCAGCATCAAAGTGAAGGCATGGATGAGAGGGAGGGAGGGGCAGAGGGAGAGTGGGAACAGAGAAGAACAATCTTTGAGTAAAAACCTTGCCAGAATACAGCTGTATTCAAGCAATTTGTGACAGGTAGAACTGAGAAGTGACAGATACAACTGAAAATTTATCTGAGGTTTGTAATTAAAGTGTTAAAGGACGAGCTTGGTTCCACTTGACATGTAGTAAAATGTGAAAAATGAGACCTGACTCCAACGAAGAACTATTGCACTAAAAGGAACCAGAATTCAGAGATTTGGAAAAATCACACTACTTACACTGTAAAAACTAAGGAAGCTTGGACTGAAAAGAATACAAAGAGTCTAGCTGAAAAACCCAAGGATGGGATCCATAGCTGGGATATCAGCAATCTCAACATAACAGAGAACAGATTGGATTACACTAGCAGAGGAATCGCCACTGAGATCCAAAATAGACCTAAACAGCAAAACAAGGTGGACTTCTTAAATGTTATAAGGAAACACAGGGATGATTGACTACAAATGTGAACTAGTCATTAAGAACAGATAGGGACTGTTTCCTTCTTGGCATGCTTAGCACAATCAATGAGCTCAAAGGATACACCCAGAGCAGTGCCTTTCATCAGTCCACCTGGTCCTGTACTAGCTGGAATTGTGGAGAATTTTCAGATGAATAGCCAGCCATTAACCAACAAGAGGCAGAGCCGAATCTGTTCAGTATCTCATGCAGGTAGGTCCACCCTATGGCTACAGGTTGTTTGTGTTATTTCATTTTAGTATTAACATAAAAATATTTTTAAAAGGAAATTTTGTTAAATATATACATTGACTATATTATACACTTATATGTGCCGCAATCAATGAGGCCAAGCAAGCCAAAGGTTGGACACCCATGCATAACATTTATTAATGCTACCATCACCAGGTGTCCAAGCACCAGTCAAGGTCAACCTGCAGTAGTGACCTCACCATGACCCCCAAAAGTGCTCAGACTCAGCTATGTGTGAAACAGTTTGAGGGGGTCAGCAATGTAGCTCAGTAGAAGAGTGCTTGCCTAGTATGCACGAGGCCCTGGGATTCATCCCCCGTGCTACCAAAAACAAAATGTTCCAGAGAGGAACTTATGTCAGATAATCAGGTGGCACCTATGCCAGTGGGAGCCATTACAACTCACACAAAGCAGTTAAGACTAACCGATGATCTTTGGTGTCACTGTCATTATTTAGGGGTGGGTACAAGGGCCTAAATAGTAACACTGATAGCCTCACATTTATAGGCCTTCTCCCCATGGTGAACACTTGCATGTTTGCTTAAGCGTGAGGAAACAGCAAATGCTTTCCCACATTCCTTACAGATGTAAGGTTTCTCTCCAGTATGCGTTCGCATGTGAATGTTAAGGGATGTGGAATATACAAACGCCTTCCCACAGATATTGCACACAAAGGGCTTCTCCCCACTGTGAATTTTCATATGTTTAGTACGGTGGGAGGCAGTAATAAAGGTTTTCCCACAATGAATACATTCGAAAGGCTTCTCGCCTGTGTGTGTTCTCACATGGTGAATAAGGCCTGAGGTCCTAGTGAACGCTTTCCCACACTGCTTACACTGAAAGGGCTTCTCTCCACTGTGAATGCGTACATGGGTAGCAAGGCCTGAGTACTGAGTGAAGGCTTTCCCGCAGTCCTTACATTCATAGGGTTTGACTCCAGTGTGTGTCCTGATATGTTCATTAAGCTGAGTGGATCTCGAGAAGGCTTTCCCACATTCCTTACACACAAAGGGCTTCTCTCCACTGTGAACTCCTCGTAAGTGTTCAGTCAGGCCTGACCACCTCAGGAAAGCTTTCCCACATTCCACACATTTGTACGATTTTATTCCAGTGTGAATTTTCCTGTGATCGTTAAGGTATGTGTTATTTGTAAAGCACTTTCCACACTCTTTACACTGGAAGGGCTTTTCTCCAGTATGAACTTCCATATGAGCAGAAAGTTGAGTAAAAGTAGCAAAGCACTTCCCACATTCCTTACATTTTTGGGATTTCTCTCCAGAAGAAATTGTTACATACTGACTTAGGTGTGAGGAAAAGGCAAATGCTCTCCAACATTCCTCACATTCACAGAGTGTTGCTTCAGTGTGGGTTTCCATGGGATTAGTAAGGCATGGAAAATACTGAAAGCCCTTCTCATATTCCTCCAATTTGTAGGGGTTTTCTCCATTGAAAACTTGAAGATCCATAGCAACGCTACACCTCCAGCCCTAGGAAAATATGAATTTTAAAAACATTATAAACCAATCCATTCTGGTTTGGCTCATCAACATTTTTCACAATACTAATAGGGATTGATAACACTTGTCACTCCATGGGGTTGTCGAGATGTTAAAGATGAGGACAACAGATTGACTTAGTCCCTGAAGGTAAATATTCATAAAGGTGACAACTAGGAAGAGTTCTACTAGGGATATGATGAGGGTTTGGAACACAGCTTATAACCAAACACTCTACTTTGCCATCTAAACCCATGAAAGGCATCTCAGATTTCAAGGTAAGCTGCTGAAAGATGCTGGTTATGTTGTGACATATCTTTACCTCTTGGCCTATTCCTCATAGACTATCCTGTAACTAAACAATGTAGACAGCGGTACTTAGTCAAGTGCACATCAGTTATCTATTCCATTTGAACTACAGACTCACAGGCTTGTTGTAAAATAAACCATGCTTCCTGTACCCATTAAGCAGTATTTTATTTAATTTTTTTTTTAAAGCAGGATTTTAAAGGGGTGGTAAAGGTTCTGGTTGGCAGTTATGTGGTTTTGTTTTACAAAGGCTGGTAAACTGGTGCCAATAATGGCAGCACCTTTGACTAAGGCTTATCCTATTAACACAGAACTAAATACAGTAGTCCTCCATACTCAGTTTCACTTGCCATTACCCATGGTTACCTAGTGTCTGAAAAATGAAGTAGAGAGGGGGTATAGCTGGGGGTATAGCTTAGTGGTAAAGTACTTGCCCAGCATGCACAAAGACTTGAGTTGCATCCTTAGCACTGAAAAGTAAATGGTGACTACAGGATAATGTGATACTTTAAAAAAGATTGTATTTTCATAAAAAATAGTATATAGGGGCCGGTGAGATGGCTCAGCGGCTTAAGCGCCTGCCCGGCAAGCGCGATGGCCCGAGTTCAACTCCCGGAACCCACATACGAAAAAGGGGCCGGTGATATTGCTCAGCGGCACGGGCGCCTGCTGGCGCGCGAGGTCCTGAGGTCGACCCCCTGGTACCCACAAAAAAAAAAAAAAAAATAGTATATAGACAGTTCCGTACTATCTGCAATTTTAGCTATCCAATGGCCATGATAGAAAGTATCCCCGTGGATAAGGGGGACTACAGTATTTCCATTTTGCCCAGAAACCTTCAGATGGAAAGAGGTACCCAGTGAAAGAACCATGGGAATGCTTAGTGACCACTGCACATAGGAGCATGGTTTCACTAAGGATAACATGGCCTAAGTCAGCAAAGAAAACTATATAAGGTCTAGTGATGTTGATTTGGGGCCCCAACTAAAGGGTGCTGTTAATAAAAGGAAAAAAATACTTTCAGAATGTGGTACTGTGTAGAACCAAAAGGAAACGGGCATTACGGTAGTCATGGTGTGACGTGCAAGGGCGTGGTGGTAAGCTGGAAGACACAGTACGAGATTTCAATCAGTGGGTGGTCTTCTGAGGAAGTTAAGGAGCAGAGGTAGATGCTTCTTGGAGAAAGCAATAATTTTCATTATTTTTAGTAACATCTACCAGATTTACTAGTAGTGTGGGAGGGTGTACATCTTAGCAGAGAGTAAAGAATATATCTGGATTATGGGCTAAGCAGACTGTGAGCTGAGGAAAAAAAGCAAACCATGTGATTCCAGCTACCCAGAAGACTGAGGCTATAGGATCACAAGGCTGAGGCCAGGCTGGCAAATTAGCAAGACCCTATCTCAAAAGAAAAAAATAAAAGGGCTAGGAATATAGGATGTAGGCTCAGTGATAGCACACCCTTGAGTCTGATCCCCAATAAAACACACGAGAGCCCTGGGTTCAATCCCCAGTATTACAAAAGGGAAGAACAAAACTTATGTGTGCAATTTGTACATTCGGGGAAGCAGTCTATTGCATGACTAGGGAACAGGTTTCAGTGAACAGGCATAGTGGTTATCACCAATAGAGACTTCATTTGTAACTATGAGGTCCTCAGATGGCACAGCCTCATATCCAGCTGTAAGATTTTAAGAAAGGCTGAACTCTTGCGGGATGGGGGACTTAGAAACCTCTCTAAGAAGACATCTACTCACATTGGTACGGGTGTCCAGATTACAAATCAATGCAAATATATATCACAGTGTTACCATGACCAACACTCAACAAAGTAGTATGTAGCTGTATATCACAGAAATTTGTTTCAGGTGCAAGATTAGGTTCAAATAAGTCTCATGCCAAATGAATGCCTGCCTGCCCTGTGGGATAATCTTGGTTAACAAGTGCCAATGGAGGATGTGCCCACTCAGCCCTTATGTGCAGTGGGTAAGATGGAAAATTTATAAAAACAGGTTAAGAAGTCATGTGTGGTGGCACACACCTGCAATCCCAGCACTCTGGGAAGCTGAGGCAGAAAGACTGCAAGGTCTAGAGCAGTCTAGGGAACTCAGCAACTAGGTGAAATCTTGTCTTAAAGAATAAAAGGGCTAAGGATGTAGCTAAGTGTGAAGGGCCCAGTACCACAAAACCAAAATAAAAACAAATAGGTTAAAGATTGGGACAAGAGGGGCTGGTGAGATGGCTCAGTGGCATAAGCGCCTGCCTGGCAAGCACGAGGTCCTGAGTTCAACTCCTAGTACCCACATAAAGGAAAAAAAGGGCCGGTGATATCGTTCAGTGGCACAAGCGCCTGCTGACAAGCGCAAGGTCCTGAGTTTGACTCCCAGTACCCACATTAAAAAAAAAAAAAAAAAAAGATTGGGACAAGATACTGTATTTGGGATTTATTTGTTATTGTGGAATTTGAAAACCTGATAAGATGATCATGACCGTGAAATAGTTACCCAGGACCTATCAGAGACATGAAAATTCCACTGAATGCCTGTTCCAAGGGCCCCACGGCATGTTTTTTCAAAAGTAAAACACCATGCAGTAACTCTGAAGGGAATAAGGAGTGTTCCTTGAAGGCCTTGTAGTGTGGCTGTAGTTTGTGTAGGGGCATTTGCAGGTTTTTTATTTTTAACTCCCCCCCCCCCCCCCGCAGCACTGGATATTTCACTAAAAGCCTCTCACATGCTGGGCAAATTCTACCACGGAGCTATAGCCTCACCCTGCATATGCAATTTTGACTGCTATTTTGTGTGCCCCAAGGTATCACAGAGATTTTGGTTGATTTTGATCTTTTTTTTTTTTTAACCTGAAGAAGAAAATCTTTAGCCATTGCTCACTAGTTTATAGTAAGTGTGAAAATGGGACAACTACTTGTCCACAGCATCCAATGTTAAAGATGTCTATCTGTCTCAAGTCTGGCCAAGTGTGTTGTTTCCTGCATCCTGCCCTTCACTAGGTACTTCCTAAGAGACAAAAAACAGCAACATGACACTGAGCTCCACCACCTGTATGATGGTTAGTGGCGATGTCTGAGAGTCCACAAACTCCCACTGTCTTTCACAGTCAATCCCAAGAAGCTCTTTAGATACTCACAGGGTCTGGGACGGGAGTCACCTCCTCACATATCCTGATGTGTCAACAGACAGAGGACAGGAAAACTGACTGCTCTTGCAGGTAGAATACATCAGAGGGCCCAGATTTGGTCCCATACTGTGTTAGGACTGCCTTGGTACCCACGTCAAGCGTGTGGGGCATTCTTGATCCAAAGTAAAGTGGGCAGCTGGATATGGACGGTCTCAGGCTCAGCATCTGTAAAGGCATGTTTCCTGCACAGCCCACTAGGTGGTCTGCCAATTGTTCTTTTAATGATGTATGGCAGAAGGCTGAGAGGAGCGATTTTTCCCTTCTGTGGTAGTGGAGACTGAACCCAGGGGCTGAACCTTTGCACTGAGCTACATCCCCAACTTTTTAAAATTTTAAATTTTGAGACAGGGTTTTGCTATATAGCTAAGTTCCATAGGTTGGGCTTGAACCTTGAATCCTCCTAGCTCAGCCTCCTTGAATGCTGGGAATATATTCATGCACCATCACGCTTGGCAGACAGGAGGCAATTTCTTCCACCAGAAGTTTCGGGTAAATAAAGGCCAAAATGAGTGGTACAGAGACTCCAGGACATTACAAGATGTTGCCAAAGCCTCTATAATGAAGGAGTGTCTGAAGACTCTAATGGGAATGGCTATTTTTTTGCTTTGTTTTTTTTTTTTTGTACCAGGAATCGAACTCAGGACCTTACGCTTGCCAGGCAGGCACTTGTGCCACTGAGCTATATCCCCGGCCATGGCTGTTGATTTTAACATCTAAGTAAAATTTGTATATGAAGGAGGTGCTCACACCACAACCAAAGGACTAAAAGATGGTCAACTTATTTGTTATTAATAAGTGTCCCAAATGAATTCTATGGAAGAGGATGCTGTCAAGGTCATGCTATACCTGTTGCTTTGGAGAAAGTTGGACAGACTGTGTGATGGGAAGTTGCAGAGGCACCCCACAGGCAGCCTGGGAAAAGCGTATTGTGTCCCTTCTGAGGCGGAGGCACACGGCAGCTGAGAGGCTGTTAAAACAGGCACAGAAATGAACACATTAGCTAATATATAAGAGCAAAATATTCACCAGTTGTTGACTGAACAGAACCACAAATTTTCATATTACTGAGTATTGGGCATGGGAGGGTTCATTGTCAGAATACAGCTTTAATGTAGTAATCCACTAGAAGGTTCTATGTATCCATCTGATCTAGCAATCTTTCAAATCTATCTACCTACATTATTTTCAGATTTAACAGTAGGCTACAATGGAAAAAGGAGTGAAGATAATTACCCTTTATTTGTTACCTTTTAGAAGTTCAATTTTAATATCTGAAGGCCTTATCTTCATTTTCATTGAACCTTATTTACTATTTTAATGAGAGTCCATGATGTTTCACGTGTCAATTATAAATACCAAAAATATAATGTTATTTAATGTTAATTTACCATTTATTGTATCACAACACCTACATTCAGTAAAGAATACTTTTAGGCAATGGGTATACTGACTATGAGAAAGTTACACATGTATACATTAAATATGGAGCATATTCAATTTTACACATTTTATTAGTTACTGTTTTAAGACTATAGAAGGTATAATGTTTAAAGTTGGTGGGATATCTAAGTATAACTGTAATTCAAGTTCCTAGTCAAATTCCATGAATTTTCCTCAACTTTTTTCAATTTCTTTTTTTTGTGTGTGGGTACCAGGGGTCGAACTCAGGACCCTACACGGCAGCAGGCACCCATGCCATTGACTGATATCACCGGCCCATTTCTTGTATGTGGGTACCGGGAGTCAAATTCAGGACCTCGTGCTCGCCAGGCAGGCACTTCTGCCGCTGAGCTATCCCACCGGCCCTCAATTTCTTTTTAAAATAATATTAAAAGTTATACAGGCAAAAAAAATCTAGTGTCCTTTAATGGATTATATAACAAAAACCTGTATAAGTGTTGGATTTTGAATTAGATCAGTACAAAACTTTGTTTTAAGCTTTTGTAAATGGGGAGGGGAAGAGGGTTTGCAGGAAGGGCAGGGGAATGGGAAAAAAAAGAAGTTATATCATGTACAGGTACAAATTCTCTATGATGAATGTGATCATTATGTATATCTAAAATGTACCAATAAAATCTGATTGGAGAAAAAAATTTTTGATTTGTTATTTACACATACAAAAAGTCATCACATATTTACTTAATATTATTTATTTTAAAATATAGAGATACATACAAGTTGCATCTTTGGTTGTGCTCCTGTGGCTGCCTCTGTATCCTGAATAGATTCAAAACGTTTACCTTTCATGGTCATTTTCACTTTAGGGAAGAGCCAGAAATTGCACGGTGCCAAATCTGGTGAATAAGGTGGATGAGGACACACCATCATGTTTTTACAAGCCCGGCTTTCCATTTGAGGGCACTCAGCAGCAGCATTCACTGTATTATTCATCACATCTTGTAAAGACACTCAAAAAAGACCTTCAGAACTGCTTCAGAAAGTGACAAGAATGATGGGATAAGTGTGTTCAAAGTGAGAGGGAGGATTCTGAGGGGGATTAATGGCAATGTGTCTTTTCCTGAAATAAAATTTTAATTGAAACATTCACCACATATTTTGATCACAGCACATAATCTATTTAATCACACTGTATTATTTCAAATCAGTACCTTATGTCTGATCTAGAAGCTTTTTTAAATTAGTACCTCACCTATCAGTACCATTATATTTGCGTGACATGACATTTCCTCTGTACATACAATTTTAAGTTCCTTTATTTTATCCCATGGGTTTGTAACCACCTAAAGTGGCAGTCTCCTTCTCCCTTTTCAACTTTTTTTCTCTTTTTGTTTCAGGCTTTTAGGTACCTGAAGCATAGGCATTTAGTTTCTGTCCCTAGCTGATAAGAAAAGAAAGAGAGGCCTCCCATCACTAAGAAGATTGAGGCAGGAGAATCAAGATTTTCAAGCCAGTTTAACTACAAAAATTGAAAAAAGAAAAAGGAAAAAGTTAAGGACATGGTGGCTGTAGCTCAGTGAAGAACACTGCTTAGAATGTATAAGACTTTGGGTTCCATCCAGCACCACCACCCCTCAAAAAAAGAGGAATGGAGAAAAGACAAGGTGACAGACAGGTGCCTCGTGGCAACTTCTCCTTGAGGTGGTCTGTTGTCTTAAGGACAGACGGTCACTACCTTTACCCCCTTTTAAAATTCTCTCATGAAGAATCCTTTAAAATACTATCTCTAAGCACTAAAACTTTCTCTGTGTTTGAATACTGGACCAATAAGGTCCTGGTGGTCCTGAGCAAGCTCCTTCTCCAGAGTCCAAAGCAACTGCAGGGGGCTGGGGTCCACATCCCAGACAGCACCAGTATTCTGGATGTGTATTTGGCTTGCTGCTACTTAGGTATATAGGAGCTACCTGTTATACCCAAGCTGTATGCTTCTGCAGACACCACCATCCAACAACTCAGGAAATGTTTTACCCGCATTTATGGCACTCACACAGCACTGACCCTAATCAAGGAAGCCCTTTCACTGCAGAGTCACCTCAATCACAGCCGATCCCTGCAACCAGCTGGTCTGATCAGACAGCTGTCATGTACAAGTAGCTCATCAAAATGAAAGGCGGAGGGGCCGGGGATATAGCTCAGTGGCACAAGTGCCTGCCTGGCAAGCGCAAGGTCCTGAGTTTGATTCCCGGAACCAAAAAAAAAAAGAAAGAAAAGAAAAGAAAAGAAAAAAGAAAGGTGGAAAACCTTACTGAAAATTCAGTTACCTGCCAATGGGGATATAATCCTCTGAAAGGAAGGGGTCTGTCTCAGAAAAAGATCGCTATGAATCAGAGAGCCCTACAGTACCATCTCCCCACAACTAAAACATACAGGTCCAAGAACTGATAAGCTAACGTAGAAATGGATCTGGTGACAACATTTTTGCTTCTAATCTCAGCAACCAAGAGCACCGCAGGTTTGGAGAACTTAGTCCTTAATGAGGAGGCTACAATTATGTTCCCAATATACTGGAAAGCAGGACAGCTACCTGGACATTTTGGGCCCCTCATACCATTAAATTAAGAGGTGAGGAAGGGTGACATTACAACTACCAAAGGGAAACTGGAGTACTCCATATAACAGAGGCAAAGAGGACCAAGTGTAGGAGCCACCTGACACACTCAAGCTGTATGGTAAAGATTAATGGAAAATGACAACTGAAAAAGGGCGTGACAATGAACAAAGGAATGGGAAACGAAGATTTGGGTCACTCAAGGTAGAGAAGCTACAGCAGCTAAGGGTGTGGCTGAGGGAAAGAGAAATATGGAACTACTCACTGATGGAGAAAACTTTTCATGTGAGCCACTCCCACGAAGTCTATTACAGAAACAAGAATTGTGGTAGTTTTGTGTGTTTTTTACTCTATTATAAGCATTTGTTTTTAATGCAAGTATTCACATAAACTAACCATTTGTTTCTGTTTTCTTCCCATTTCTATTTTCTTTTGGGACAAGGTCTCATTATGTAGTTCAGGCTGGCCTTGAACTCACTATGTATTCCAGGCTGGCCTCAAACTCACAGCGATCCTCCTGCCTTAGCCTCCGGAGGACTGGGGTTACAGGTGTGTGCCACTACACCCAGCCCCATTTCTATTTTCTATACAAGGGATAAATTTATAATTTAGTCTGTAGCTAACAAGATATTCATTGGGAGTGTGATTACATTTAAGTAAAAATTAATATGCCCTGTGATGGAGTAATGTGTTTCTTCTCACTTAGGGGAAGGGTGAGAAGTTCTTCCCTTGAATTTTGCTGGGTAGAAATATACGGCTGCTCGATTATTTTAAGGAAAGTCACATGTGTGTAGATAGTACATGCGGATGGTAAGCAGCCAAAGTGTGACTGTGCCACTTATCAATTCATTCAATTGCTATGGAATAAAGGACAGAATCCTTTAAGCATTTTATCTTTTACATAAAGTACTGTCAGCTCCGTCAGGTGGGAGCACACTGAATGGACAACTGGTAAGTGGTGTGGAGTGAGGACATTCTGCGTTAATGGGTCCATGCCATCTGCTCAGAATGCACAGCCCCCAGGTCAGTGATGGAGAACCTTTTAGAGACTGAGTGCCAAACTGCGAACCATAACCCACTTATTTATCGCGAAGTGCCAGCACTACAATAAAACCTGACTACTGAGGTTTTAGTTTACAAAAAACAACTCATACAGTGACATCTTTTGTCTTAAAAGAAAAACACAATAATAACACGTGCCATAGGTTGCCCATCACTGCCCTTGGCCCTCCCCTGGCCATCCTAATACAGACACTGAACACTCAAAGGACTTCCACTAGGACAGGCACCCACTGCACACAGAGCAACCAACCTGATGGCCTCTTTTTCTCTCCTTCACAACAGACACTGCATTGTACAATGCAGGCTGCACCTGCACACAACTTTCTCTGCAGTCACCCACAGTAAGCCTGTGCCCTATGGGCTGGTTCCTCACAACCCTCCTGATGGGAACACAGAGCATCCCAGGCCTACTGACCCCACCAGCCCAAAATGAGTCCGTGTCCCCACCCACCAGCGTCAGATCCCGTGTGCCCTGGGTGTCTGTCACAGCTCTCCTGAGGCAGATGCACAAGCTCTGTGGTGACAGCTGTGCAAACTCCCTCTGTGTGTGGCCCACACTGAGCTGCCCTACATGCTGGCCTGGAGCATCCATCACGCTGGACTCCTGACCAGAGACCAGCTGAGGCCCAGAGAGGTTCAGCAGCATCCCTACCATGCAGTGAGCTGAAACTCCACGTGGCTGACACCCTAATCTTAGCCTGGCAGTCTCCATCGCCTGTTCATATCTTTATGTGATTTTCTTCCCTCCAGAGTATGCGATACCTTCGATTTGTTTCTACACAAGAGAATATGGCAAATATGACATGATTCTACGGGTGGAAATAAGGTCTCAAAACAGCTTCTTCTGAGTTTATCAAGGGGATTTAGGCCTCTCTTGGTCAGGTAAAAGTATTTTCTTCCTTTCGCTCGTTTTTTCTTTATTGGTTTTTTGAGACAGGCTCTCACTATGTAACTCAGGCTGGTCTTGAGCTCACTATGGAGTACAGGCTGGCCTTGAACTCATGGTGACCCTTTGCCTCAGCCTCCCAAGCTGGGATTACAAGCGTGCACCACCATGCCCAGCTACTTATTTATTTTTAAATTTTATTTTCTTTTATTTTTTGGTAGTATTGAGCATTCTAGCACTGAAATACAGAAATTTCACACTATACAGGTCACATTTCCCTCTATTATGTTGTAGCTGTCTTATATACTAAATCTATATAACCTGAAACACTCAGATGTTTTAAATTCAACAATCATTATAAAGAACTCAAGTGTGCAATATACTGGATTATATTTACCAAATACTTGCCATTTCTGTTGCTTTCGTTCCTAATATTCCAAGTTTATAATATCTTGTTCAAAAGCATCACTAATAACTTTTTTAAAGGTTTTGAGGTCCTCGAGCAAAGACTCTTAGTAGTATTATATCACCTGATAATTCCTTTCTTTCTTTCTTTTTTTTTTTTTTTTTGCCATACTGGAAATTGAAACCAGGGTCTTCCCACTGAGCTACATACTCAACATTTTTTTGTATTTTTCATTTTCAAACAGGGTCTTGCTAAGTCACGAAATGGCCCACACTGGGCTTAAAGTTGTCATCCTCTTCCTCAGCTTCCCAGAGTGCTGGGATTACAGGCATGCACCAGCATGCCCAGCTTTTATTTTTCTGTGCATGGGGTGGAGAGCCGAGTGGGGTGGAATGGGACCCAGGGCCTTGTGCACACTAGGCAAGCACTTGAACACTGAGTTACTTGCCCAAGTTGATAGAAATCTTTTTAAAGAGGCCTCTGTAAGGTATAGACACTCCTTTTGCTGGCTTTGTGAATCAGCCACGTGGGTGGAACTGCAGCTACCCTCTAGGAGCTGTGACAGGGATCTAGCTGCACAAACAAGTTCTACAGCTGTATGGAAATGCATTTTGCCAAGTACACGAGTAAGTGGAGAGATAATATCTTCCTTAGTGAAGCGTCTCTGAACAACCAGATTAGAATGCAGCCCAACCAATGCCTTGACTATATCTTGGCGAGAAACTGAGCAGAGCACCCACCCAAGGTGGTTTCTGGACTTTTCACTCAAAAAAAGTAGGGGAGGGTTGGGAGTGTAGCTCTATGATAGGAAGTGTGCTTAACATGCATGAGGTCCTGGGTTCAATCCCCAGGACTAAAAATAAAAAAGGGGAGAATTATGTTGTTTTAAGCCTCTAAACTTATAATTTTTAGGAAACAACAGATTAACAATAAACTCTTTAAAAAAGAGAGAGACAAAGAGTCCAGGCTTGGTGGCACACACCTGTAATCCCAGCACTCATGAGGCTGAGGCAGGAGAATCACCAGAAGTTCGAGGCCAGCCTGGGCTACACAGTGAGTCCAAAGTCAGTTTGAATGAGTAACACTCGCAAAATATCTGCCCAAATACAACATACACCAAAGCAGTATATCTAAAAATATATTTGAGTATTGTTACCATGGAAATGAACAATTTTCCTTTTCAAAATAACTGACTTGCAGTTAAAACTAAAATCTGTTCCTTTTTTTCTCCTCATGAATTTCTAAACAAGTGGGTTTTTTTGTTTTTTTTTTGTTTTTTTACTTTATTTATTTTTTGAGTCTGGCTGGCCTTGAACTCACTATGCAGCCCAGGCTGGCCTCGAACTCGAGGCAATCCTCCTGCCTCAGCCTCCTGAGAGCTGGGATTACAGGCATGCATTACCATCACCAGCAGTAAACAAGTTTTTAAAAATGTTGATTCAGAAACTGCCATATAGGTATAAAACTAGAGGAAAGAAAAATATTTAATGTACAGTAACATTAAACATACATTTGCCCTCTGAACATACACCATGAAAATCTTCCTCTGAAAATGCACCTTCACAACTGTGAAAACACATGTAGGGAAGTTTATTCACTGCACATTACCCACGAATGCTCAAAATATTGGGTAGAATGAGTGCTGGGGACAAGACAGTCCTCCTGCTGAAAATATCAACCTTACTTTATGTGAAAGAAAAAAAAATAGAGTACAAGCCAGACACCGTGCATGCTTGTAATCCCAGCTATTCAGGAGGCTGAGAAAGGAGGACAGCAAATTCAAGACCAGCCTGGGCTACTTAGTGAGACCCTGTCTCACAAATTTTTAAGGGACAGGGATGTAGCTAAGTGATAGAGCCTTTGCCTAGCATGCACAAGATCCTGGGTTCCATATCCAGTACCATTAAAAAAAAGAAAAGAAAAAGAAAATGCTGTGATGATTAATGCCTTGAACATATATCAAAATTACGAAGTATCACTCACAGAAGGACATATAAATGACTGCCTTCCTAATAATATACAATTGGAAGTGCGTATTACCTACAAACTACTCCGAAAATATTCTAAGTCTACTGACTAGCCACTGAAATGTCACACAGATTTATCAGAAGGCCACCAGAGTTCACAGCTGTCCATGACAGATAGAATTGGATAATTGAAGACTATGGCTCAAAAACGCGTACAATCTAGAAACCTTGAATGGATCTTAGATCCAAAAGCATCCAAAACCTAGTCTTGGTACAATGTGGAGAATTTTATATTTTTTAGAGTGGGCACTGCATAGTTTTACTGTTTTCAATTTTCCTGTCCTTTCTCCCCCCACACCCCGCCACCCCCACCCCCGTACCCTCCTTATCCTAGCTTTCTCTGTCTCTGGATTTTATGACAGGGCCTCACTACGTAGTCCAGGCTAACCTGGAACTCACTGTGATTCTCCTGCTTCACTTTCCCCAGCCCTGGGATTACAGATATGCGCAAGTACACCTTGACTTAATTTTTTTGTTTTCTTGATTGAAATATTTTGCTTTTAGTAAGATAATGTCCTTATCTTCAGGACACACATTACTAAGTCATTAAAGGACAAGTATCATGTCTACCACTTATTTTCAACTTACTTATTAAATAATTCACACTACCATGTATTTATTTGGCAGAGAGCAAACACACATCACATATGAGTGAAGTTACCACAATGGGTATTAGATGTTTTACTAGTATGCTTAAGATTTTTCAAAAGAGAAATGTGGGGAAAAGTACACTTAACCTAACAATAGTGTGAAGGGTTAATCCATGACTATAGTACTAGAATAATAAGGCCTCCATTCTTTTTCGCTGAGGTCCGTTTTTAAGCGCTATGGAAATGTATTGATCAAGAAAACAGAACAGCTGAGAGGCCACAGTTTTGAGAATCTTGTCCACAAAAGTTTATAGTCACATACAGAAAAATGCACATTCTATACATTCAAAAGTCTTTTTCTGTTTTTATTTTTTGTTTTGGTCTCCTGACACAGGGTCTCACTATGTAGTTCGGACTGGCCTGGAATTCACTATGTAGCCCAACCTGGCTTCAAACTCGCAGCTATCCTCCTGCCTCAGCCTCCCGAGGGCTAGGACAACAGGCGTGCACCACCACGACCGGCTGAAAATCTCTTTTTCTATCTAAAATGGTCAAAATAAAATACAACCCAACAAGACAAAGCCAAAATCTCAGATGAAACATTTGTTTCTTTAAAAACAAAGAAGTCAGGGCCGGTGAGATGGCTCAGCGGCTTAAGCGCCTGCCCGGCAAGCGCGAGGGCCCGAGTTCGACTCCCGGATCCCACATACGAAAAAGGGGCTGGTGATATCGCTCAGCGGCACGGGTGCCTGCTGGCGCGCGAGGTCCTGAGGTCGACCCCCCGGTACCCACAAAAAAAAAAAAAAAAAAAAAAAGAAGTCAGTCTATTTATTTGACCCAGGGTCCCTCTAGGTCGCCCAGGCTGGACTCGTATTTTCGACCCGCCGCCTCAGCCTCCCAGGGCGCTGCGATTCCAGGCTTACAGCGTGGAAATACCGGACGCACGCTCCAGGCCCAGCCGAGCGCACCCCAAGCCCCGCTCCTCCCGGCACCGACGCCCGCGGCCTCTCCAGCGGCCCGCGCCGACAGGACCCGCGCCAACAGGACCCGCGACCTCCGCGCACCCGGCCCAGCGCGCCAGGCCGCTCCCTGGAGGCGCCTCGGCGCCCCGGGCCAAACCCGCCCTTTCACATCCCCTCTGCCCCCAGGCAGTCCCCAGGCCGCGGAACTCACAAAAGCCGGAGTGGCCCGCACGACTCGGAAGGTAACAAGTCTCTCAGGCTCGCCGAGGCAGGGCCGGAAGAGCGCGCGCCGGCCGCCGACGTCACTTCCGCTCGGGGCTCGGGGCGGGGCTGGGGGCTCGGCGGCCTGGGCGGCCGCGCTTGGATCTCCTGGCATGAATCCAGTTTCCTCCCGCGGGAGTGCGGCTGCGTTCTTCCGCCGGCTCGGAGCGGGGGCAGGTGGGCGGAAAAGGGGCAGAGGCCAAAACTGAGGTCGGCGGGGCTCCCGGCGGATCGGAGTCCAGGCGCGGGGACCGGGTTGGAGGTAGGCTCAGGCCTGTTGCGAGGTTTCCATCTCAAGGCACGGCCCGGGCCTCACCCACGGGATGTTCATCCAAAAAAATCTTTTTGGTGTTTTGAGGCTGGGTCTCGGTATGTAGTTTAGGCTAGCGCTCAGCTCACTGTGTAGCCCATGCTGGCCTTGAACTCGTGGCAAGCCCCCTGCCTCAGCCTTGCCGTCCCCGTGCTGGGATGACAGGTATGCGCCAGCGCTCTAGGCTTCATCCAAAATTTTTCTTTGCTCACTTCCTAGACCTCTTATTATGGCCACCTAAAGAACTGAGTAAAGAGTGTGTGAGTCTCGCCCCAAAAATGAACTCTCTGGGTCTCTGGATGGTATTGGAATAACTATTTTCAGTTGTTTACCACCGTTCTGAGTGCTTCCAACACTTCCTACCTCTCTCTGCTCTTCCAGGTTGAAAAGCCGATGGGAGGAATCTGAGAGACTAAAAGATTTTAACTGTGCTTTGAAGAATCACTGAAATAATCCTAAATCCCACTGTTTGCTGGGTGTTAGGATTCACTTATTAGCAATCCACTTGCTAATAGACGAATCCCATTGGCAACAAAAAGGTTAAAGCTCTTAACAGCAGAACTCTGGTTAAATCCACTACTTTTAATATTATCCAGAGCAAGCTGTCACAAGCCAGCACCACTGCTACAAACTTCACAAGTACAGACCTCTTTTGTAAGTTCCATTCATTCTTCCCAGTGAGTTCTGACCTTTCTTCTCTAAAAGACAGTACACATAGACCTCCTGATCTAAAGCTACAAGGCCTTCTGTAAGCCCAAGGAAATGGTCTTGTCAAACTTTATTTTTGCGTGTATTTTTTGCAACTTTAAACATACAATTTTAAACACAATGCATGTGCTCCTGAAAGGTCTACAGGGCTCTAGAAAATCTCAAAGATATTTTTTAGATACATTTGCTTCCAGACCCTTTTTCCACATCTTCAAACCCCAGTCTCTCATCCTAACAGTCCCTGTCTTGGCGACTCACACACTGTCCCCCTTGACAGTGTCCTCTGGCCTTAGGAAACTCTTGTCTTTACTCTCATCCTTGCCTGGGTAAGCTCTTTTTACTGTTGCACAGGGCAGTTTGGTAGCCAGTGAAGGGAAGCTGTTGCGTCTCTTGGCCTCTCTTCTCTCTAATCCTTGTGCATGGTTGGCAGATTAGCCTGTGGGCAACTGAAGGACCCTGGTCAGGGTGACTCCCCTGTGGGACCCAAAGGCCTCTGGGCTGTCACCCAGACCACCATGCACTGTCATCAGTGTATAAGCTGAAGGGTTCCATTCAACTCCTTGAGAACACTTTACTTTGCTTTTGTAACTGAGGGACCCTGGCCAGGGCCACTGTCCAGTGGTACCTGAAAGCAGCAGAAAAAGGAGAATGCCAGTCATAGTCTGTCAGGGTAAGAGGACACTTTCCTTCAGAACCTCCCTTGCTCTCGGGGCACGGCAGTTGACAGCAGAAGCTTGTCCATGGCGAGTCGGTGTATACTGTGAGGACTCCCTCCTTGCTCTTTCTCTGCCTCTGCTGATCCTTTGCTGATGCTGGCCTCTGGCTTCGCCCTCTCTCAGCAGAACTTCCTGACTCAGAAGACTCCTGAGTTTTCCACCTCCCTGGGATGGCGATCTCTCCTTCCCCAGTCAGCGCAGAGGAAATCAGTGCACAAGGTCAGTTCAGGTCATGTTCGGCTGCTGGCACCGCCAGTGACTCCAAAGTGAAGCCAGGTTTCACTGTTGGGAATCGAAACCTCTTTTTCCAGGGGATGCCCAAGATTAGAGGCCAATTGATGGCTTTTGAGATCTGTCATCCTTAAGGGACGCTGGGCAGACACTGCATCTCCTGTAAACCCAATGGTGGGTCTCAAGTCCTCTGTCCCTTCTGAGACGCCCTTGGGATGTATTCTTGAAAATTGGTCCAAATTTGACTCTTAAGCTCTCAAAAAGAAACATTTCCTTTTCCTGTGCAACACTGCCTGGCCTAAATATAAATTCCTAGGTTAGGAACTTTGGTCCCTTAATGGCACCCTGAATTATAACACCATCCTGCCATTAGATCTTTTCTGCAGTCCGAAAGGACTCTGAATTTCCTTACATTCGGGCCTTCCTGGCCTTGTCCCAAGATCCCCAGCTGCAGGAGAGCTGGGTGTGTGCCTTCCACAGTCCACCTGTCTTGACTCCAAGTTCTGAAACTGATGTCTGTAATGATCCTTTTATTGGTTTTTCTGTGACCCCAACTTCCTTTCCATCGCTCCCCTTCTGTGCCCCAAAGCCCTTTCCTCTTTCTGACTCTTATTGTTGTAACTCTATGATGATAAAATAACAAAAGCACTACAAGATATCTCTGTCCTGACTCACCTAAAAGTAAAGGGTACTAATTGGTATCTCCTAGGAGGAATTCTGACTATAGTTATAAACCTAAAACTAAGAGAAAAAGGATTATTATGATCCAAAATGGCCAGTACATCTAAAAGTGCATTTTGAGCCAGGCATGGTGGCATACACCTGTAATTGCAGCACTCAGGAGGCTGAAGCAAGAGGATCGTTTCCAGTTCAAGGCCAGCCTGGGCTGCATAGTAAGTTCAAGGCCACCCTGAACTACATAGCAAGGCAGGAATATAGCTCAGGGGCACAGCGCCTGCCTGGCAAGTGTGAGAGGTTGTGAGTTTGATTCCCAGTACCAAAAAAAACTACATAGCAAGACCCTGTCTCCAAAAAATAAATAAATAACTCTGATTTTATACAATGCCTTATGTGTTTTTCTGCTTGTTAATCTGTGTTTATAATTGGGTTAAAAAAGAGAAAAAAAGTATTTCCCCTGGACCCCCTGGGCTTGTGAACTGCTGGATAAAGCCCCCTCCATGGCTGAAAAGGCAGCTGCCCAAATCAACTTGCTCCAGTTTTTCCCAAACTTAATGTCCCACCCCAACGTCAAGGTTAGAAAAAATGTTTGCTATGACCAATATGATTTAAACAAAAAGATCCATATAGCTGGGCTTGATGGTACCTGCCTATAATCTGAGCACCTGGGAGGCTGAGGCAGGAGGATCACCATGAATTCAAGACCAGCTTTATCTCCAAAATAGATCCATATAAGACCACAGCAGGCAGGGAGTGAGCTCTCCTCACCACAGCAGCAACAGAGACTAAACTCTAAACTCAAGGTCATGCCATGCAAATACAGAAAAAAAAAAATAAATAAACCTGTTTAAAGTGCCAATGCAAGAGATAAACACTGCCAAAAAGATAAAGATAGGAGAGGAAGGCCTGGACCTCAGACTGGCTCAAACTGGACCTTAAACCCAAGCTGACATGGGAAGTAGTAGGTCAGGCTGTAAAACTGGGTAGCAGATGAGAAAGTGCCACGTGCAGCCTGCACTGAGGCCTGGCAAAGGACAAAGCTGGGGTTCATTCCATCTCCAGAAGGAGACAAACCTTCCTAACAGCCTGTAAGGAGTCAGCAAGAACCCAGTGGAAAGCAGCTTGGCTAAATGTCCAATCTGCTTTTCTATGGTTTCAGTTGATATCTTCGTCTAATTAACCATGCCTAAGACACTTTCTGCAAGCAACATTGGAGTAGTAAATTAACCTACAGGGTTAATTTACTCTTCTGGGCTTTCTGCTTGTACTAAGATAATTTTGTTGAAGGTCATGTAAACCTAAAGGTTTGTAGCCCTAGCTAAAATGTAACTTTGCTCTTCTTTCTACTTCCCTACCCCATACTGGTGATTGAATTCAGGGCCTTTGCACTGAGCTACATCCCAAGCTCTTGTTTAAGACAGGGTCTTTCTAAATTGCCCAGGCTGAGCTCAAAGTTGTGATTCTCCTGCCTCAGCCTCTTATAGTGCTGGAATTACAAATGTGAGTCTATTTTCTTTTTTTTTTTTTTTTTTGTGGGTACTGGGGGGTCGACCTCAGGACCTCGCGCGCCAACAGGCACCCGTGCCGCTGAGTGATATCACCCGCCCCTTTTTTGTATGTGGGATCCGGGAGTCGAACTCGGGCCGTCGCACTTGCAAGGCAGGCGCTTACGCCGCTGAGCCATCTCACCGGCAATTTACCATTTGAAAGTCTATTATTAACCAGTCCTAACGAATATAAACATCTGTAAGTTGAGACCAAAAAAACCACAAATACACCAAAGTCATTTTAAAATATAAGTGGGCCGGTGAGATGGCTCAGCGGCGTAAGCGCCTGCCTGGCAAGCGCGAGGGCCGGAGTTCGACTCCCGAAACCCACATACGAAAAAGGGGCCGGTGATATCGCTCAGTGGCACAGGCGCCTGCTGGCGCATGAGGTCCTGAGGTCGACCCCCCGGTACCCACAAAAAAAAAAAAAAAAAAAAAAAACTAAAATATAAGTGTCCCCCAGGCTTGTGATGGAAGGAAATGAGTAAATAGAAAAGAAAAATATAAAGAAGATGTAAGTATGGGGATATCTTTAGTAAGAAAGGGAAAAAAAGAGGAAGCATGATTTTAGGGGGTTTTTGTTGTTGTTGTTGTTGTCGTTTTTTTTTTTTTTTTTTTTTTGTGGGTACCGGGGGGACGACCTCAGGACCTCGCGCGCCAACAGGCACCCGTGCCGCTGAGCGATATCACCGGCCCCTTTTTCGTATGTGGGTTCCAGGAGTCGAACTCGGGCCTTCGCGCTTGCAAGGCAGGCGCTTACGCCGCTGAGCCATCTCACCGGCCCTGTTGTCGTTTTTGAGACAGGGTCTTGCTGTGTAGTTCAGACTAGCCTCGAACTCACAGCAATCCTCCTGCCTCAGCCTCCCAAGTGCTAGGATTACAGGTGTGTGCCACCACACCCAGCAGAAGCATGCTTTTAGATGAAAAATTTTATATGAAAAAATTGTGTTTAAAGTGACGAGATTCTCTTATAATATTGATCCACTCTTAGTAAAGTTTACTGAGATTGGCCTAAGAAAGAAAGGACTTGTAATTTATCAAGATAACTTTTCTGTTTTCTATTGTTAGGCTTTTGATTACCTAGGAAACTGAGCCTTAATAGGTTTAGGGTTTAAGTGGTTGTTTTTTTGGTTTGTTTTTTTTGTTTTGAACCAGGAATTGAACTCAGGACCTCGCACTTGCCAGGCAGGCACCATGCTGTTGAGCTATACCCCCAGCCCCTAAGTGTTGATTTATTGTAAAGTCTTTTAAATGATCAGCTTATAACTTCAGTTATGTAAACTGTTATTTTAGGTTATTATAGTATATTTGACACTATCTCTGGAACTAGAGGTATGTATACACCTGAGAATTAAATATGCTGTATAAAAGTACACAGTTTGTAAATCTAGAGATATATGAGTCTTATGTGCACACAATGATTGCTAAGTGGTTTTTGTTTTTTTTTAGTTTTTTTTTTTTTTTTTTTGGTACTGGGAATTGAACTCATGACCTTGTGCTTGCCAGGCAGGCTCTTGTGCTGCTGAGCTATATCCCTGGCCCTTAAGTGGCCTTTTTTCTTTTTTTTGCAATATATATTCTATCTGGATCCTAAACATATAAATGATCAGTAAAAGTTTTGGCATTCCTGCTGTGTTGTTTTTTTTTTTTTGGTTTTTTTTTAAGACAAAGTCTTGCTATATAGTTTGGGGTGGTCTTGAACTACTATGTAGCCCAGGCTGGCCTCAAACTCACAGTGATCCTCCTGCCCCAGCCTCCTGAGTGTTGGGATTACAGGTGTGCACCATCACGCACTGCTTCTGCTGTTAATATACCATACCATTCAGATGGGGAAAAAATGCCATTTGACAATCCTGCCATTTAAAATCTGGTCTACAGGGCCGGTGAGACGGCTCAGCGGCTTAAGCGCCTGCCTTGCAAGCGCGAAGGCCCGAGTTCGACTCCCGGAACCCACATACGAAAAAGGGGCCGGTGATATCGCTCAGCGGCACGGGTGCCTGTTGGCGCGCGAGGTCCTGAGGTCGTCCCCCCGGTACCCACAAAAAAAAAAAAAAAAAAAAAAAAAAAAAATCTGGTCTACAGGGGCCGGTGAGATGGCTCAGCGGCTTAAGCGCCTGCCCGGCAAGCGCGAGGGCCCGAGTTCGACTCCCGGATCCCACATACGAAAAAGGGGCCGGTGATATCGCTCAGCGGCATGGGCGCCTGCTGGCGCGCGAGGTCCTGAGGTCGACCCCCCGGTACCCACAAAAAAAAAAAAAAATCTGGTCTACATTTATTGGCTTTAATTAAACAAGCATTTTTTGGTTATCATATAAATGAGATATATTTATGTATCAGGTAGTATTTGTGGTCATTAACAGTTTCCTAAACTTATAAGAGATCTAAAGCAATCCTTTGAGTCTTGTCAGTGCTGTTAACCTACATAAGATGTAGTAAAAGATTTCTTAATTTCACCTCAAAAGCTAAGGTGACAAAGAACCTCTATGAAATTGTAATGCTACTGATTTCTTTATATGTTAAACTTATATTCCCCAAATATATAAGCCTTCTAAAGTACAGAGTTTAAAAAAGGATGTCTAGCCGTATTGGTGCCCCCCAACCCAAATTGTTTATAATGATAGACTATTTTGGGTCTCTGTTTATATGTTCCTAATTGTATTACAGTAATTATATATACCTAAACACTGTACATTACAAAAAGTGCCATTCTAATAAAAGAATTGGATGTTACCTAAAGAATACATCTATAAACAAAACAGTGCCTGTGGGTCCTGATATAATATCAGTCGTAACTGTCACCTTAAAATTCTATATAAAATAAATAACTAGATTATCTTGCAAATCACTAAACTCATCAGAATTCCAAGGTGGCTTTTGTTATCAACAGTGCTGATTCCTCTCTAAAATATTTATAATCAGATTCATAAAATAATAAGTTATTATGATTTATATTTGGATATCCCCCAAGAACCTCATACACTTATAGGCCAGTCTTTTGGAAGGTGATTGGATGATGGGGGTTTACAGCTGTTAGGAGGTGGGCTCTGGTTGGAAGAGGCTGTCACTGGGAGGTGGGGCCTGGAAAGGTTTATTTCTCTTTAGCTCCGGCTCCTCTCTTCACTTCCTCTGCTTCCTGGACACCAGGTTGTGAGCACCTCTCCTCTGCCACACCCCTGTACCATCCCTTCTTGCCTTGGAGCCAACGACTACAGACTGAAACGTGAGCCAAAATAAACCTCTCCTCATTTAAGATGTGGGTGTCTGGTATTTTGTCTCAGCAATGAAGAAAGTGACTAACACAAGTACTACAGAAAAATTAGTTCTTTCTTTGATTAGAAATTGGTATAGCGAAAATTGTTTCTTGGTTCAATATTGCTACACAAACTAAATTTGTTTTACTCAGATTGGTTTTATTTTTTATTTTCCTTTTAAACTCTGTAACTGTTATCCCCTAAAATTCTACAGAACAACTCCTAACGAAGACATCTGATCCAGTGTCTGAGGAGGTCAGTCATCACCTGTAGGACACTTAAATTTATCACTGGACTCCAGGTAAACATAGCCTAAGAGGTACTCCTTCTAAACCTCTCTGTTGCTCAAATGTGACCAAAAGGAGCTGTGACACAGACTCTAAATTGTCAGTCACTTCTCCTCCAAGGTGGGACCAGATAGGGCCAACAGCCAGAACAGCATCCCAGCAATGAGGGACAAAGAAAAATGTGACTACAGTATGGTCAATCAACAATGCCTTCACAGAAAATCTCATCAAGATGAGGGGAAATAAGAAAACAAAAGAACTATCGAAATCAAGGTAAAGTCACTTGTGTCAGTCCTACCAAAAATAAGTCAAGAGGTCATTAAAAAAAAAAGGGTCCTTACAGATGAGTGCCAAAAGGTATCTATCACAGAAACTCTACCTAGGGTCCATTTGAGCATAATGTAAAAGACCTGCCAGTAAAGTCAGATTTTAAAATGTTCACAGGTAAAAGGACCAGCCACATTCTGAGTAAAAAGGTCTGGTTGCCATGGTACTATTCCTCATGGCGGGGAGTTGTTTGTTTGAGACAGGGTCTTGCTCTGTAGTAGTTCAGGCTGGCCTTGAACTCAGTGTATAGCCCAGGCTGGCCTTGAACTCACAGCAATCCTCCTGCCTCAGTCTCCCAAGTGCTGGGATTATAGGCATGTGCCACTATGCCCAGCCTATTCCTCATTTTATACAACTGTCTTCTGAGTTCATTTCTTCCAGATTCTACCAGTTCTCAAGGATACGTACCCAAACACCATCTGGACTCATTATACAAACCTAGAGAGTCTCTGTTTTCAGCCTAAGGGAATAAGCAACTCTACCCTGGACAATCAGAAACTCAAGGGGCCCCTAACGATGTCGATGTTGAAGTTCAGCTCAAAGCAGTTATGGATGTGACCACTCTGTCCTTATCAATGATTTTTCTTTGCTGATGAGGGGTGCCTATTGGCAGTGAAAGGGTTGAAACCCTTAAGAGCAGAGCTGCATTAAAGCCATCCCACTAGGTGGACATCATAAGGTAGCAACAGTGACCAGAATATTACAAGATAAAGGCCCATTCATTCCTCCCAGTGAGTCTGGACCCATCTTCTCTAAAAGATAATATGTATAGACCTCCTTATCTAAAGCTAGAAGGCCAGTAAAAGTTCTTGTCAAATTGCAACTTTTTTGTTTTGTTTTGTTTTGTTTTTTGTTTTTTTGACACAAGGTCTTACTGTGTAGTTCAGTCTGCCCTTAAACTATGTAGCCCAGGCTGGCCTGGAACTCAAGGCCATCTTCCTGTCTCAGCCTCCTGCATGTTGGAGTTACAGGTATGCACCACCATGCTCAGCTCAACAAATTGCAACATCACACATAATTTTAAAGGCAATGCAGGTGCTTCTGAAAGATCTTTTTTTTTTTTTTTTTTTTTTTGTGGGTACCGGGGGGTCGACCTCAGGACCTCGTGCGCCAACAGGCACCCGTGCCACTGAGCGATATCACCGGCCCCTTTTTCGTATGTGGGATCCGGGAGTCGAACTCGGGCCCTCGCGCTTGCAAGGCAGGCGCTTATGCCGCTGAGCCATCTCACCGGCCCGCTTCTGAAAGATCTACATGGCGTGCTAGATCCCAAAAAAGATGTTCTTTAGATAATCACATTTCCTGCCTAGACGCTTTTTCCATATCCTCAACCCTTTATAAAATGACCAATCTCTCATCCTGATAGGGCAGCTCCTCTCTTGGAAACTCAACCAGTATCCCCTTTGACATTGTACTCTGACCTGAGTAAATTTTCATCTTACTCTTATCATTGCCTGGGTAAATTCTTTTTACCGCCTTCATCACCAACCCTCCAAACGCTGTCTCACATGGCATTTCTGGTCAACTGTTTCTGTAGTCTCCAGTTCTGCTGAGTGCCCTGGACCCTAAGCAGAGGAAGATGAGCTCAAATCTTGATTTTCTTTTCTCACGTCAGGTCAGAGGAATGCTTAGTCCCTCTGTGACCACTGACAGAATTCTTCCCTGCTCCCAAGAGAGTCAGTTCTGGAGGCTCTGCTGGTTATGGCTTGAGGAACCAGTTTATCAGCTTGCGTGCAAGGAGTTCGTGTTCTCAGTTGGCCTTTACCATCTAAAAAAAACCCCCAAAGCCTAGTAGCTGAAAGCAATAATTAATATCAAAAGCCTTCTGCTTATGAACTTGGCACAGCTTGGTGCTGCTGATTTCTCTTGGTCAAAGTGAGTCCTAAGACTAGTTCACACAAAAGGGGAAATGAAATAGATTCCTCTTGGGAATAACTTCAAAGAAGCTGTGGCTGTTTGTAATCCATTACAAGATGTGCTGGGGTTTTGTCAAGGGTCTGATCTTGATTCCCCACCTAGATCCATCCAGTGGCTCATGAGAGCCTGCACTTACTTCAGGGTCTCTCTCGAGTGAGGCTCGGGAGCTGCACGGTGGGAGACGCTATGCAAATAGTCTCATCCATTGGGGAGAAAGAAACAGTATTATCAAAGACAAATTTCAAAAATGAATTTAATGTTTTAGGGTATCAACTAAAAGGGAGTATATAAATTACAAACATCAAGAGTAAAATCATTTCAATGGAAAATATAATCAATTGCAAGAGTGAAACACAGTGAAACAGAAACAAGATGTTAGAAATTAATCCAAATTTATTACTAATTAGGTTATACATAGTGGAATAAATGTTCAAGGTAAAAGAAAAGGATTGTTAGTCAGAAGCTTTCAAGTATTTAGAGTTTTTTCATCTCCAGCTAAAGTATATATAAGAAGACATATCTGGGCTTAGGGGTATAGCTTAGTGGTAGAGCACATGCTTAGCTGAGCAAGCCCTAGGTTTGATCCCAAGCACCAAAAACAAAAGAAAGACTAAAAAGGAAAACAAAAGCAAGCTGATATGGCTATACTAATACCTAACAGAATCAATGGAATAGAAAACATATCAGAAAGTTTAGAATTTTATTATTTTCCTGCAGTACTGGGGATTGAACCCAGGGCCTTGTGCATGCTAGACAAGCACTCTACCAGTAGCTAAATCCCCAGTGGAAAGCTTAGATTTTCACAAACCTGGCTCAGAATACACCTCAGTGGCAGAGCATCCACCTCCTATGCAAAGCTCTGGTTTTGATCTCCAGCACCACAAACAAACAAACAAACAAACAAACAAAAACAGAAAAAAGAAAAAAGTACAAAACTGAATACTCTCTGCCAAGACTAATGCAAGAGAAAGAATGCACAAAGAAATCATTCTCAAATGCAAGAAACCCAAAGTAAACTTAATTGTACAACAAGGAAACATTAAAAATATAAAAGTTTTCCTTGCATATGTGAAAACGAAAACATGCCTAGAAAAATATGATGCTTAAAATATTGGAAACCTTAGTTGTCCTATAACCATAGAGAAATTGAGCAAATAGCTTAAAATTGTAGAAAAATGGATACCTAAGACAATAATTAACAATTGCTCTAAAACCAGATAATTTAACCATGAAAAAGTTACAAATTTATAAAACATGAGGACACATCCCAATACAGTATATGATACCATAATCATCTACATCTCAATACCATCATTATTTGGTCGTGCCAGGGATTGAGCCCAGGGCTTTGTACATGTGTACACTACCTCTGAGATCCAACCATACCACATTTTGTTTTCTTCTTTTTTTTTTTTCTTTTTTGTTGAACCCAGGGCCTCACCCATGGTAGGCAAGTGTGCTACCACTGAGCTACACCCTTAGCCTCTACTTTTTTATGTACAAAAAAATTACATGCTAAGATTACTGAAACATATCTACAAAGAGCTTTTTTTATAACACATTGGTAAACATAATCAAGTTAAGTATTAAAGATAGTCCAAGCCCAGCATGGTGGTGCACACCTGTAATCCCAGCACTCTGGGAAGCTGAGGCAGGAGGATCACTAATCCAAGCCCAGGTTGGGCAATTTAGCAAGACCCAGTCTCAAAATAAAAAATGGGCTGTGATGTAGCTCAGTGCAAAGGTCCTGGGTTCAATCCCCAAAACCAAAAAAAAAAAAGGAAATAATGTCCAAGTTGAGTTTACCTAGGAATGAAAGGTTAACATCAGAAAATCGATCAATAATGATCAATAATGACCATATTTATTTGCAAGTCCTTTCATTCATTCACACATTCAAGTATTTATTATGTATTATGAGCCAGTTATAGTACTAGGTATTTGAGGCTTACCAATGAATGAATATGATTGTGATAGAAGATGGAGGTAAAGCAATCAACAAATCCAAGAATTCAGCCTCTAAAATTCTTAAATATTGGGAAATCTTTATGGAAGACTGGGTATTAAAAATATATATATAGCCATTGAGTCAATAGAATGCAGAGAATATTAGAATTTTGAAGAAAAAATGCCCTTTTTACTATTTTTAATCAGTATTGTGCTGGAGGTCATAATCACTCCTATAAAGGGAAAAAAAATGACCGAACAATTGAAGTAGAAAAATAATAGTCATTATCTATGGATGATATGATTGCTAGTGTAAAAAACCATGAAAATGTGTACATAAGTGCTCTGATCTATCACTCCCAAAATTCATATTTATAATCTAAGCCCCAATTTGACTTTGAAGATAGAAGCTCATTTTATGGGTAGGTGAGGTTCAAAGGGTGCAGAGCTAATGGTACAGGGCTGTGACCTTATCACAAGACAAAGAGAAAGGGACCTGTTCTCAGTCTCATAAAAGATATTGGTACTAAGAAGTAGTGTTTTGGTGAGAAAGAAATCTTTAGCAGCTTTGAGACTGAGTAATAGGTAGAGGGTGGAAATACTTCTGTTTTGTTTTTTGAGACAAGGTCTCATTGGGTAGTGCAGGCCAGCCTTGAACTCACTATGAAGCCCAAACTGGCCTCAAACTCATGATGATCGTGCTGCCTCAGTCTCTGGAGTGCTGGGATGACAGTTGTGTGATACCTAACCAGGCTTGGAAATGTTTTGAAGTGCACACTAGAAATAAGGACATTAAGGGCTGTTCTGGTGATCTGTCATTCAGGAATGAGGAACATGTTATTAGAAAATGGAGAGAAGAGTTGAAGTGTGGTAGTAGATGCCTGTAATCCCAGCTACTTAGAAGACTGAGGCAGGAGGCTATGAAGTTTGAGGCCACTTGTGCAATTTAGCAAGACCCCATTTCAAAATTTAAAACTGGGGCCTGGTAGTGCATGCTTGTAATCCCAGCATTCTAAGTGGCTGAGGATGGAGGATAAAGCCCAGCCAAGGGAGCTTAGTGAGAATCTGTCTCAAGATAAAAAAAGAGAAGGGGATGTAGCTCAGTGTGAAAGACCTGAGTTCAATCCCCAGTACCACAAAAAACAGTAATGGCCACCAGGTATGGTAGCATATGCCTGTAATCCCAGAACTCAGGAGGTTCAGGCAGGGTCAGATCACTGTAAATTCAAGGCCAGCCTGAACTAATAGTGAGACCCTGTCTCAAAAAACAAAAACAAACAAACAAACAAAAACAAAAAAATAGGGTTGGGAATGTAGCTCAGCAGCAGAATGCATGCCTAGCATGGGTTAGTTAAGTCCTTAGCACCACTAAAAAAGAAAGTTGGATGGGGAAGAGGCAGTTCTTAATATGCAATCATAAAGATCTTGGCAGAATAGAGTTATTTTCTAGCCATTTGTGGCAGGTAGAACTTGGGAGTGATAAAATTAGAAATTTGAGGTTTGCAATTCAACTGTTGAAGGAACAGCTTGGTTCCACCTGACTTTCAGTAAAACACATAAGGGGAGAGCTGAATCCAACAAGGAACAGAACTGGAAATTTGGAACACTCTCAGCCTATCCATATTGCAAAAGCTGAGAAAGCTTGGACTAAAGAAAATACTGAAACTGTGAGCTGAACAATGATTTGGTAAAAAGATCATGTTTAGGACCCACGGATGGGATATCACCAATCTCAACAGAAGTGAGGAATAGACTGTACTATACTAACACAGAAATTGCCTCTTAGAACTAAAGTAGACCCAGAAGGTGAGAGAGGGCTGTCTTATTAGATTTTACAAGAAAACATAGGGATAATTGGCTGCAAATGTGGACTAAACATTAAGAACAGGTAGGGGCCGGGGGTATAGCTCAGCGGCACAGCACCTGCCTGGCAAGCACAATGTCCTGAGTTCGATTCCCAGTACAAAAAAAAAAAAAAAAAAAACAGGTAGGGACTGTTTCCTTCTTGGCATGCTCAACACAATCAATGGGGTTTGGGGACACACCTGGAAGAATGTCTTTCAACAGTCCACCTGGTCCTTGACTATCAACTTGACTTCTGGAGAATTTGTATGTGAGTAGCCACCCTGGCAGCCACTAACCAACAAGGAAGGGGTAGGGCCAAGTCTACTCAGTTATCTCATACAGGCATGTTCAACCTGCAGCCTGCAGGCTGCTTGTGTTGTTTTAATATTATCATACAAAATATAAAAAAATAAAGGAACTCTTGTTACTTATATACATTAACTATATTATATGTGGCCCAAGCAAGCCAAAAGGCTGGACACCCATGCATAGCTTTTATTAATGCTACCTTCACTAGGGGTCCAAGCACCAAATGAGGCCGATGTGCAGTAGCGACCTCACCTATGACCCCCACGAGCTCAGACTCAGCTATGTGTGAACCATTTCTAGGGGGTCAGCAATGTAGCTCAATGGTAGATCACTTACCTAGTATGCGTGAGGTACTAGGGTCAATCTCCAGCACTACAAAAGTTCCACAGGGGACCTACATATAGTATTTCATACTATTAAGATGGCATCTATGCCAGTGGGAGCCATAACACCTCACACAAATTAGTTAAGCCTAACCTGATGATCTTTGGTGTCACTGTCAATACTTAAGAGTGGCAACAGAGGGGCTAAATAGTAACACTGATACCCTCACATTTATAGGCCTTCTCGCCATGGTGAACTCTTGCATGTTTGCTTAAGCGTGAAGAAACAGCAAACGCTTTCCCACATTCCTTACAGATGTAAGGTTTCTCTCCAGTATGCGTTCGCATGTGAATGTTAAGGGATGTGGAATATACAAACGCCTTCCCACAGATATTACACACAAAAGGCTTTTCTCCACTGTGAATTTTTAAATGTTTAGTACGGTGGGAAGAAGTAATAAAGGTTTTCCCACAATGAACACATTCAAAAGGCTTCTCGCCTGTGTGTGTTCTCACATGGTGAATAAGGCCTGAGGTCCTAGTGAACGCTTTCCCACACTGCTTACACTGAAAGGGCTTCTCTCCACTGTGAATGCGTACATGGGTAGCAAGGCCTGAGTACTGAGTGAAGGCTTTCCCACAGTCCTTACATTCATAGGGTTTGACTCCAGTGTGTGTTCTTATATGTTCAGTAAGCTGAGTGGATCTTGAGAAGGCTTTCCCACATTCCTTACATTCGTAAGGCTTCTCTCCAGTGTGAACTCGTAAGTGTTCAGTCAGGCCTGACCACCTCAGGAAGGCTTTCCCACATTCCACACATTTGTATGATTTTATTCCAGTGTGAATTCTCATGTGATCATTAAGGTATGTGTTATTTTTAAAGCACTTTCCACACTCCTTACATTGAAAGGGCTTTTCATCACTGTGAGTTTTTATATGGGCAGACAGTTGAGAAAAAGTAGCAAAGCACTTCCCACATTCCTTACATTTTTTGTTTTTCTCTCTAGAATGAACTGTTACATATTGATTTAGGTGGGAGGAAACTGTGAATGCTCTCCAACATTCCTTACATTCACAGAGTGTTTGTTCAGTGTGGGTTTCCATGGGATTATTAAGGCATGGAAAATACTGAAAGCCCTTTCCAAATTCCTCCATTTTGTAGGGATTTCTTCCATTGAAAATTTGAAGATGAACAGCAAGGCTGGTGGGGTGAATATATCCACTCTCGTATTTCTTCCATTCATAGGGGTCTCCTTCATTCTGAGTTCTCATATCCATCTGAAGGTATGATGAATTAAAAAAGGTATTCCCACAATCCCTGCACTCAAAGGGTTTGTCTCTCATACATGTTGTCTGGTAGGCAATATTCGGAGTTAGGTTGAAGATATTTCCATACTGATCAATCTCAGAAAAGTTCTGTCCAGTAGAGGTTTTCTGGTGCACAGTAAGGATGTCTTCTCCATACCAAATATACCCAGAAGTATATTCTTGGTTTTGTGTCCTCATATGTGTATTAAGGAAAAACTGTTCACCAAAGACTTCTCCGTATGGCTTATATTCGTAGAGCTCCTCTCCATTGTGGTTTCTCACCTGTGGATGAAGGGATAAAAGAGGATCAAGGAATTTTTCAAACATATGAAATATGAGATTTTATAGGTAGAAACATTTCAATGATTATAATGATTTTTACAATTGCTTTTATAAGTACTGATTTCCTGATCTCTTTATTTCTTCCAAATTGAATGATGGATTCTTTTACCAGAATCCTGTGTTGTGGACTCTAATTGTAAAACAACGATATTTTCATAAAATTGTTTAAAATCCTGTGTCTAGTTGTCTATTTACTTGTGTAGGAATGTGTCTTTGTGGAAATTCTGTGCAATAATGTTCACAATAGTTTTGGGGCTGTCTCCTAATTCTTGATATTCAGAGTATCTCCCCAGAGGCACTGCTTCCTCTTTGGTGCATGTTACTTCTCTCACACATCACTCATGTGTGCTGATTTTCTACAAAACCATTTCCAATCTTTTCTGAGAGTGGGACATAAGAAGTACCCTTGGGGGGCTGGATATGCAGCTCAGTTGTAGACCACTTGTCCATCATGTTTGAGACCCTGGGTTCAATCCCCACTACTGCCAAAGAAAAGAAAAGGAAAGAAATAGCCCTGGTTAATCTTACCATTTCCATCTCTTTGGAAGTTTCTTCCCTAAAATAATCCTCAAATTCTGATCCTTTGGTTACTGGTTGTAGCTCCAATTCTGAAGTTAAACAGAAAAACATAGGGATTTGGAGAAATAAATGGTATGTACATGGAGTTAAAAGTGATAAGGGTCATTTGTCCTTGTTTTCAAGTTAAACATGGTAAGAAAATAAAAGCACGGAGAACTTTGAGGATTTTGGTATGTTAAAAAGTTAGCAATAGGGGCAGGGTTGCAGCTTAGTGGAGAGCCCTTGCCTAGTGTTAAGTGAGGCCCTAGGTTTGATCCTAGCACTGGGAAAAAATAAAGGCAATAATAAGGTTATAAGATCAACATTTTATATAGCTTATTACAAATTGATTTTAAGAGAATTATAGTGAAGGTTATCAGAAAAAGAAAGTAAGAAAGATCTGGAAAAAGATCCTACATTGAAATAATAAAGAAAAAACAGAACAGGTAGTTTTGTGAGACTCTAAGAATGTTTGAATGGAGAGAAAGTAATATATTATGGGAAGTTGATGATGCTCTAAAATCTAAGAAAAATGACTTCAATCTTCTGAAACAAAATGCATCTTTAAAAACTTTCATTATACTTGCAAAACCATACTGAACTCACAAAACAGGGTTTGTCTTCACAAATACTCACGTTGAAGAACTCCGGTTTCTGCTGTGTTTAGTTCTTCTTGTTTTAACCAGGAGATTAGACTAGGGATGAAGAACTGGTATCCTGCACAGGTGGAAAGATGCATGAATGGAAGCGCTCATGCAAGAGATGGTGAGCCTTCCTATGACTACGGAATTAGAGCTCTAATGAAAGCAATGTAATTATTTCAAAGTGGGTAAAAATGTAAATGCCAGGGGCTTAGGTGTAGCTCAGCAGTAGAATGCATACTTATGTGTGAGCCCTGGGTTCAATCATCAGCATCAAAAGGAAAAAGCAAATATGCATCCTCATTCCTGGGCCCCTCAAAAATAGCTTATCTCCAACCCCTGAAAATCAAATGCAGGCTGCTATGCACATTACAAAACACTAATAAAGTGTAATAAAAATGCTTGCTGTCATGGGGAAATAACTCTTGCCGCTGATTCTCGAAACTTAGAGTGTGTTAGACTAATCTGGAGGGCTTCTGAACAGACTGAGCTCAACCCTACAGTTTCCAACTGAGTCTGTCAAAGATGGAGGAGGAAAATGTACATTCCTAACAGGTGGAAGCCCATGCTGTTGATGACATTTTAAAAGTCATCACAGTAGCTGAGCATGGTGGTGCACACCTAAAATCCCAACTCTTTGGGAGGCTGAGCCAGGAGGATGGCAAATTCAAGACAAGCCAGAAAACTAGCCAGCCTGGGCAACTTAGCAAGATTCTGTCTCAAAAAATAAACAAGGGCTGGGCATATAGCTCAGTGTGAAGGCTTTGGGTTCCATCCCCAGTTAGCAAAATAATAATAATAATAATAATAATTAATTAATTAATTAATTTAAAAAGAATCACATTAGATTAAAATGTAATACGGCACAGACTGTGGCTCTGTTACTTCCCACTGTACTCAGAATTGATATGACCAATTGTGCAACACAGTAATAAGCATGTATTTGTTCCATAACAAGCCACAAGCAACACTGGTATCTTACCCACTGAAGACAGGTTCTCGTAGTTTTCTAGCATCACTTCTCTGTACAGGTTTCTCTGGGTTGTGTCCAGTAAAGTCCACTCCTCTTGGGTGAACTCCAGAGCCACATCATCAAAGGTCACTGAGTCCTAAACCATTATACACAGGCTGGTTTGAGCCAATTAGCAGTTCTGCCAATGTTTACTGGAGGGTTAGGAAAGGGAGCTAATGCCTACACATGGTTCTGAGTTCTCCCACAGTCCATTAGCAGGATTTAATGATCCCAGGACTCCTGTCCCTCTCCAAGCTCACTCACTGTTGAACCTTCTATTGCCATAGCCATCAGCATCGGTTCATAAACATGAATTCATTGCAGCGCAGCCCAGCTAGGAGCTCCTTGTCCTATTTGTCTCCACTGCAGCACACCCTGAGCATGCTGCAAACAACTGATAAATGCCAATGAATAAATTCTGCAAGAAAAGGACACTTTCATCTGTCTTACCATCAGTCAGAGCATTTGGCACATAGCACTCAACATGTAGTCGGCGCCAAGTGGCCCAAGATTAATTATTAGGGCTGGGGATGTGACTCAGTGGTAGAGTGCTTTCCTAGAGTGGCTGAGGCCTCACCCCCCACTCCCACCAAAAAAAAGGATTAATTTAATGATTTTCAATACCTCACCAATATAAGGCTCCACTCTATGGGGAAATTCAAATGGGGAATCACTCCTTGCATGAGGTTCTACTTCCTTTAAGAAGCTCTGGAGACAAGTATGTCTAGGAGGAAATGTGTCTAGTCGGTGGAAGATTTCCGTTTGGTAAAAGGGTATCTTTTTTTTACCTGGTAACAATCTGCCTGGTAGTCAGCCACCACACTTTCTACCTTTGTCTCATCTTCATAAAAGCAGATTGGTTCTGTGTAGAGAAGGCCTGGTGGAAAAGAAAGAAGGCATCAGAACTCAGAATTGCCCATAATTCCTGCATTCACAGGTCAGGAAGTCATTCCACCCAAGTTTGAAATTCCCCTGTAATATTGTACACTCAATAAAACTCAAACAAATACACACTACTATAATAAAATGTGATGGTAGTCATATTTTGTTTGTTTGTTTAGCTGATACTAGGGATTGAACCAAGGGTCTCACACCTGCTTGGCAATTGCTCTACCACTGAGCGATACCCCCAGCCCTTTATTTATTTTTTTTTTTTAAGCTTTATTTTGAGCTAGGGATGTAGCTCAATGGGAGAGTATTTGCCTAGCATGTGCAAGCCACTGGCTTGACCCCCAGTATGACAATCAATCAATCAAACCCATATGTAACTTTATTTTTTTAAAAAATGAATTTTCTTTTTGAGTCAGGATCTTGCTAAGTTTCCCAGGCTGGCCTCGAACTCTTGATCCTGCCTCAGCCTCCTAAATAGCTCTGATTATAAGTGTTTGCCACCAAGCCCAGGACACAGTAGTCATGTTTTATACAGAGCCAGAGGGGCAGATTTTACGCCATGCTGCCCACTGGGGAAAGGGTAACAGTCAGCATTTTATAGATAAGGGTAGTTAAGTCCCGAAAAATAGGACTCTATCTGCTCATGGTGATAAGAACTCAGGGAGATTATGCAGCCCCTCCTCCCAAAACACACACAGTAGGAGGCTGAGCTAGAAAATTCTGTGTTTGAAATGAGCCAGGAGCAGGGCCACTGAGGCCCCGCCCTTGGTCTCTACTGTTCAGGGGAGATCTAAACCAGAGTATCTGAAAAAGAGCACCAAGGAGGACTCACCTTCTGACAAATCAACGGCTGCCATTCTGTGCCTCTGGCGCTGGAATGTGCCTAAACACTCCCTTTCTTGATGCTGAAACCACTTCCAGACAGCTTATGAATCCAAGCAGAGGGAGGCAATCTCCATTCCTCCTCATCCAGTGTTGTAGAGGGTCCTGTTGGTATCAATCATCAAGCAAAGACTGAACATCAGTCATCAATCAAACATCATGTATTAATGCTGTCTCCCTACAAATAACACATGTGAAACCCTCTAAAAATGGTTCACTTACCATCAATAGTGTTCTGAACACCAAGCAACATTTACTGAGGATCAGAGGTTGCTCTAACGCCTTTCCATATATCAGCTCATAGAATCATCACCACCACCCTATGCAACGGATACTGTGACCCACACTTATACTGAAAGAAACCTACATTCAGACGCCATTACTGAGCAGTCAAGGGCCGTCCGGTTTGGAAGTGATGAACCTGGACTTGGGTGAAGTTAATTTTGCCCTGGAAGCCTGACCTCCTGTGATTGCATTACTCCCTCAAAAGAGCAGACATTCTGTAACTGCACAGTGCAATTCAGTAGTCACTAGGGCCATGTGTTACTGATCATTTCATATGGACACAGTATGGCTGAAGAAGTTTTTGCTTAATCTTAATAAATTCAAATTGAAATATAAAAACAAATATGATTCCATTATCTGAAAACTCTTTTTTTTTATGTGGGTCGACCTCAGGACTGGTAGTCAACCTCAGGACCTTGCGCTTGCCAGCAAGCACTTGCACCGCTGAGCGATATCACCGGCCCTTTTTTACCTTTATGTGGTTCCAGGAGTCGAACTCAGGACTTCGCACTTGCTGGGCAGGCGCATATGCCGCTGAGCCATCTCACTGACCCCTGAAAACTTTTAAATACATTTGCAATAACATGGATATCTGAACCTGTGGTGTGTGTGTGCATGTGTGTGTGTACACTGGGGATGAACCCAAGGTTTCACATACACTAAGTATGCACTCTACTGCTAAGTAACACCCTCAGCCCTTTTTAAAAAAATGTTTTCTTTTAAAACAGGATCTTACTAAGTTGCCCAGGTTGGCCTCAAACTTGTGATCCTCCTGCCTCAGCCTCCCAAGTGGTAGGATGACAGGCACGCACCATCACACCCAGCAAGTAATGGATTATTTGAACGTACACATGCAGAAACTGAAAACTTCAAATCTGCTAACTTGCAGCTCAATTCAAGATCTAAGAACCTAGGGCTGGGGCTGTTGTAGCTCAGTGGTAGGGCACTTGCCTCACATGCTCAAGGTCCTGGATTCAATCTCCAGCACCACATATACACACACAATCAAAGAACCTAGGACCAGGAATGGTGACATACACCTATAATCCCAGCCTGCGCAACATAACGAGTCCCTATCTCAAAACGTGTTTTTAAAGGGCTTGGGGTCAGGTGTGGTGATGTACTCGGAAGGCTGAGACAAGAGGACCGCTATGAGTTCGAGGCCAGCCTGGGCTACATAGTGAGTTCAAGGCCAGCTTGACCCTGTCTCAAAAAAAAAAAAGGGGGGGGCTTGGTATGTAGCTTAGTGGTAAAGTGGTAAAGTGCCCCTGGGTTTGACCCCAATACCACACAAAGTAAAACAAAAACAAAAGAACCTAGAACTGGGGATATAGATTAGTGACAGAGCATATACATGAGGCCTTCGGTTTGACCCCTAGCACCACAACCACAACAACAATAAAAAAATCTAAGAACCAAAGAGCTTCTATGATAACCCTGTAGGAAACATTTTTCATCACCACAGGTTGTTATTGGTGAAAATCAAACACAAAGCTTAAGTGAACAGCTTTAATTACAACCATGGTCTGAGGCCGAGGAAGGAACATCACAAGTCTGAGGCTACCCTGGGCTACAGAGCAAGACCACATCTCAAAAAAAAGAAAAAAAAAAGAAATCAGCCATGGTTTCTCAATATGTTGTAAATGGGAGGGGAAGGCTCCTTTATGCGATCCTTCAGGACTGCTCTGATACGGCCAAGGACCTCACAGAGGCATTTTATGGTATCCACAGGTCCTGGAGAGGAAGGCACAGCGTGTCGTTCAGGGGACTACAGGGTGAAGCAGGCTACGCCAAGCAGATAGGCAGCCAAGACCCATGGGGGTCTTCACTGGGTCTTAGGCAGGGTACACAAGCAGAAGTCTTGAAGGGACTGTATTTGTACCTTTGAATGTCAATCAGCCACAGTCAGGGGATGGAAATGATGAGAATTTACGGCAGAGACCAGGCTTATCACACTGGTACACCCACACTTCAGCTGAGTGACACACAGGCGCCAGGAAAACAGGAAGTTTTAAAATTTCTAATATACTGGAATACATGCACCTGTAATCCCAGCTACAGGAGACTGAGGCAAGAGGATAGCTAGTTCAATGCCAGCCTGGGTAATACACCAGGATCCTGTCTCAAAAATAAATAAATAATAAATAAATGGGAACCAAGCCTGGTGGTACACGCCTATAATCCCAGCATTCTGGAGGCTCGGACAGGAGGATCGCAAGTCTAAGCCCAGTCTGGACAACTGTGCAACTCAGCAAGACTCTGTCTCAAAATGAAAAATAAAAACAAGGGCTGGGGATGTAGCTCAATGTGAAGGCCTTGGGTTCAATCCTCTAGTACAGTGGTGGCAAACGTATGGCACATGTGCCACAGTGGAGCTGCTTGTTATCAATGAAAGCTCTAAAAGCTCTGCCATCACTGCTCTAGTACCGATGATAGATAGATAGATAGATAGATAGATAGATAGATAGATAGATAGGGCTCAATGGTAGAGCATTTGCCTAGCATGCATAAGGTTGTATATTCAATCCTTAGCATGGCAAAATAATAATAATAATAGTAAATAAAATTGATAATACAATCAGGAAAGAATGAGAATGTGACACATACAATGAAGGCAGCTAGTTGCACGCAGATAAAAGAGTTGCAATCTTAAACCCCCAGGACACTCTGAGGCTCCCTTACTAGGGAAATATTTTGCCCTTTGATTTCTCAGAAGAGTAGCCTTGGTCTGCTTGAAGGCCCTTTGATCATCTCACTTGAGGCAGATACCTAGGAAGGGCAAGCTTATTTTTCTGAAGACCTGCCAAAATCATTTGCTGTTGTCACCAGAATCATAACTGGAGCAAACCCCAGGGGAACAAGTACACTGTACCACATAATGCAAGAGCTAATATTTCACACAATACAATGATCCAACTCTAGTAACACATAGCAGAAAAACCTGCCCAACTGTATGGACTGCATTGTAAGGGTATTAGACTAAGCCCAGTGGAAGATAACCTTACACTGAGCCAAATTCATTGACATCAAACCACTTACTATATATTCTAGATCTAACCTGCGCTTACCAAGCTGCAGTGAAACTTGGACTCAGTGGTGACCTCCAGTTAACATGATTGGTGGTTCAGTGGCAGAGCTTCCCCAGCACACTGAGGAGGGAACCTGACAGACTAGGAATGTGGACTTATCACTTGTGATCTCTCACGCCCCCTTCATCAACATATGTTAAAGACTTAGAAGTCACTCTGTTGATGAAGGTATTTAGGGTTAGGTAAGTGAGAGGAACTTTACATTCTTGAAAAGCTCTGTGGTGGTTCTCCTTCACTGACCAGCTCTGAGTGTAGGGGACTCATTCATCAGGGACGAATCCTCTGATTGATGGGGATGAAGAGAACCTAGAGCATCAAAGTGGGAAACATTTACCCTTTGAAAAAGCGGTGGGATCCTACCAACTGTCAAGGGCAGGTAGAATATACCGTTAATCAGAATGGCCTGTCTGGAGCTTGGTGTGGTGGTGCATACCTGTAACTCAAGAACTCAGGAGACTGAGGCAGGAGGGTCATAAGTTCAAGGCCAGCCTTGGCTATACAGCAAGAGCGTGTTTCAACCACCCCCCTGCAATGGTCTGTCCTGCACAGATCATCAGTGGTGGCCACATTAGCATGGAACCCTCAAGAATGAAATAAATAAGCTGTATAATAGAGCAAGGATCAACAAATCCTGCAGAAAGGATCTTATACTCAATTTTGGGCATGTGGACCACATAATCTCTGTTACAACTATTCAACTCTTCCCTTGTAGTTTGAAATAAACCATAAACTATATATAAACAAGTGAGTGCCACAGCACCTGCCTGGCAAGCACAAAGTCCTGAGTTTGATTCCCGGTACAAAAAAATAAAAAACTAAAAAAGAGTGTCTAGGTATCAATAAAACTTTATTTAGGAAAACAAACAGAAAGCCAAACTCGGCCCATGGGCTGATGTGTTAACCTGTGTACTAGAATATTTCTTGGTCTGTGTAACAAAAAGTCAAATCTGGTAGCCAAAATCACACTGATTCATACATTTTCTATACTTGGAGTCACAGCATTTTTTATACCTAGATAATTCACAAACCTAGAGGCCTTTATCAAGAGAAAGACCCTGTACCATCAGCATAATCCATATTATACATTTGTCTTTGTGCCTTCCCAATGGAACCTCAGTTAATTACTTGAATGATTATATATCAGCAAAAGAAAATATACCCAAAGTGACCCTCAGGTGACATTACATCCTGGGGCGTCAAAATACAATTATGAGCCAGGTATGGTGGCACATGCCTGTAATCCAAGCCCCCTGGAAGGCTCAGGCAGTAAGATTAGAAGTTCAAGCCCAGCCTGAGCAACGTATTGACTTGGCAAAACCCTGTCTCAAACCAAAATATTTTTTAAAAGGGCTGAGCATGTAGCTCACTGTGAAGGCCCTAGGTTCAATGCCTAGTACTGCAATAAAACACCATTATGGGCCACCACCAGTGAAAGTAGAAGCTACGGTCAGAGGCCATTTGAACTACAGACCCAAGCCACAGTTATTCCCTAGTTGCTAAATGTATAAATGGGACAGCATACCTAAAATCGGTTCTCTGACCAACAAGGTGAGGGCTGTTATGGTAGTAGAAGCTAACGGAGGTGCTGGGAATTCACCAACCCCTAAAACAATCAAATATAAGTAGTACACATTCTTGGGGGGACTGCACAGAGTAATGCCACTATAAAAGAACTAAAAGGACCATGGATTCTGATGCTTAATACATCCCTAGGAAAAACACTACTTTTGGCTTGTGCAGAAGTCACGTGGATCTTGGAGAAAGACTAGACTATTGTAAACAAACCCAGGTGATCGTTCCCATTGTAGCTGCTGCTCTAAATGTGTCTTCACTGAAACAAATAAGCACAACAGTTGGCACAAGATGAAGATAATGGCCTAATCTCCACACCATTCTGAAAAAGACCCCAGGATCCTTCATGCCATTGTCGCCAGATTATATAAATTCTCCTGTCCAATGCCAAAATGAGGTCAGAGGTCTTGACAGTCCAAAAACATCACACTGGATAATACTGTGCAGACTGGATTCATCGACCAAGAAATAATCAATAGTTTAAGACCTTTATAACACACACAAAATACCGTAACTGTTTCAGGGACCGGCCAACTCAAGTTTCTGGGAGTTCAGGGGGCATGTCTGCACAGTCCCTATAAAGGTTCATTTTAAGTTCCTGCTCCTTACATCAACTGTCCCAAAAATGAGGCACAATATTTGGTAGCTCCCTTAGACTTTGGAGAAAATATATATAATTTTTTTCCATCTCATATCATGCTTTACGCCATGTACAGCCCACCTTTTCTTTACCCATGAACTCTCTGGAAGTTAAGGCATATACTAACCTTATGAAACTTTTGTTTGCTATATCACACTTGTGTTTCCAAAATTTCACTTTAATTTGTAGTACTTCTCTTCATAAATGCTTTATAGGGCTGGAGCAAGGCTCAATGGTACAACATTTGCCAAGCACGTGCAAGGTCTCTGACACCCAGCACACACACACATACACACAACTTTATGGCCAGGTGTGGCGATGCATCAGCCACTAGGGAGGCTGAGGCAGGGGGATCACGAGTTCAATGCCAAGCCTGTCTCAACATAAAACAAAAAGGGCTGGCTGGGGTATAGCTCAGTGTTCCTTGGGCTCAACTCCCAGTACCACACAAAACAAAACAAAACGCAAATTTAAAAATCTATTTTTTTTTCACATCAGACAGGTAATGTGCCAGTGTTGTAACAAAGTGTGAGGGAGGCACATCTTATGCACACAGCATGAATACCCAATCATCACGCTCATGAACCAAAGGATCTTAAAAAAAAAAAAACTTTATAGAAATTTTAAGAAATAAATTATACTTTTTTATTTTATGGGCTTGAATTGAGAAGCATCTTCCTAGTTGGGTGTGGTGCACACCTATAATTCCACCACTCTGGGAGGCTGAGGCAGGAGGTTCACAAGTTTGAGTCCAGCCTGGGGAACTTAGTGACTCAGTGAGACCCTGTCTCAAAAAAAAAGTCATGTTTCCTTGCATGTCATTCATGAGTGACTTAAATAACAGATAATTAGCTGTTAAATAACAGATAATTAAAAGCTAAGAACAAAGCCAGGTATGGTGGCACACACCTGTAATCCCAGCATTTGGGAGGCTGAGACAGGAGGGTTGCAAGTGTGGGGCCAGCCTGGGCTGCACAGCAAGTTCAAGGCTAGCCTAGAGTACATAATGAGACCCTGTTGCAAACAAAACAAAACAAAACAAAAAGCTGAGTACAAAACAGTCCCAAACCACAAGGCTGCACCAAGAAGAGGCGTGATTCTTTTCTTAGAAGTGTAAATTTTCTCTAGGATTATTCCAAATGAACAGAAGATCTCATTACTTGAACACAATCTCTCCTTGAAAGAACTTATAAAAAAAAGAAAGAACTTATGTGAGTTACAGTGAATAACATAAGAAATAACCTATGAATAACATCAGAGAATCATCTTATGGCTTTTCACACTGAAACATCAGTAAGAGGCCTAAGAAATCGTGAAGGAGAAACAGGAGATAAAACTGGGTTATGTTACAACAGAGACAGGAGCGTAGCTCAGCAGTAGAGCTCATGCCTACCACGCATGGGACCGTAGGTTTAATACCCAGCACCACACACGCGCACACACACACATACACACGCGTACTCCAGAGCTCATGATAAACATGTCTGGTGCTATCGATCATTAAAATATTCAACTGTTTCCCGTGAGTTATGCACAGAATTGAAGTTACATTTAAAAACTGAGGGCCAGTGGGATAGCTCAGCGGCGTAAGCGCCTGTCTGGCAAGCGCGAGGGCCTGAGTTCGACTCCCGGATCCCACATACGAAAAAGGGGCCGGTGATATCGCTCAGCGGCACAGGCGCCTGCTGGCGCACAAGGTCCTGAGGTCGACCCCCCGGTACCCACAAAAAAAAAAAAAAAAAACTGAACTGGACTGGCCTGGAGATGTAGTTGAGTGGTACAGTGCTTCCCTAGCATGCCCAGCCCCGGGTTCAACCCTCAGTACGGTAAAAGCAAACAACAAACAAAATAAAACCAAAAAACCTCACCTCAATTCTATCTGTCCATCCATCCATCCATCTCACTGAGGCAGGAGGATTGCAGGCTTGAACCTGCAACTTAGCAACTTAGTGAGACCTTGTCTCAAAATGAAAAAATAAAAAAGGGTTGGGGACGGAGCTCAGTGGCATAGCCCTGGGTTCCATCCCAAATAATGCCAAAAAGAAAAAAACCCTAAACAGAGCCTTAGTCTTCTAAGTGTTGAGAAATGTTTACATTTTAGCTGAATGACTTAGTTAACTCAGTCCAGTTAATAAGTGATAGAAATAAAAAACAGGCCAAAGAAAAATTTCTTATTTATTTAATATCTCACAAAACTCCCTCAGATTTACAAGTTTTGGGTTTTTTTTCAAATATATGACAGAAAAATAATTTCTCTGTGGGGGAGGGGGTATTTGGGATTGAACCCAGGGCCACTCCATCGCTGAGCTATATTCCCAGCCAGCCCCTTTTTTATTTTTTTTACTTTAAGAAAGAGTCTCACTAAGTTGCCCATATGGGACTTGAACTTTCAATCCTCCTGCCTCAGATTCCCAAAGTGTTGGGATTACAGGTGTGCACCATCATATCTGACCTGATTCTTAAATTGTACTTGTACCCAGAACTCTGTAAATAATCTCTTTAACTTATGCTGAAACCTTAAAATAGCCTTACACATATTTGTACTTTATCTTTATGTTCTATATTTTGCTTATTTTAATTGACAAAAATAGGTACAACAGTGTAAGACACATTGTTTTGCAATATATGTTCACTGTGGAATATCTAATATGAGCTAATTGTATTATCTCACATATTATCATTTCTTTGTGGTAAGAACACTTAAAATCTACTCTTAGCAATTCTCAAAGATGTAATACACTGTTATAAATTATAATCATCAGGGTGTACAATAGAGACCTTTAACTCATTCTCCTAATCTGAGATTTTGTAATCCTGTAACATCCCATCCCCCAATTCCTGGTAATTTGTTATTTGTTATTTCTATGAGGTTTTTTTAGGATTATTTATTTTAGGGAGATCATGAAGTATCTGTCTTTCTGTATCTGGCTCATTCCCCCCAGGTTCATCCACATTGTCACAAACGACAGAAGTGCCTTCTCTTTTAACATACACCACTTTGAATGTGCTTTAACCAAACTACAGAGCTGCCAAGATGTCTTTCATTTTCAAGTGCGACCAAGGCAAGAAAGTGCTCTGCAAAAAGTTCAGGATGGACCGTGAGCTTCTCAAGCACTTAGTGCAAATGATCTAGCAGATCAGGTCAAACCCGACAGCTCCAGGGAAAGCAGGATACGCTTAGCATCTCCTGGCAAGCACAACGGGAGACCAGGAGGACAGACCTCTAGCAGGATGGAATATGCAAGTTTTTCTCAAGAAACTATTCTCCATTTATTTATCGATTTGTTTGTTTGCAGTACTGAGGACTGAACCCAGAGCCCTCACACTAAGCCCTTTTTTTATTTTTTATTTTCAGATGGAATCTCGTAAGTCATCAAGTTGCCCAGGCTGGACTCCAATCTCCTGCCTCAGCCTCCCAGAGTGCTGGGATGACAGGCGTGCACCACCACACCCAACTACTATTCTCCTTTGAGAAACAGCTTAGCCCTGACACATGGTACGGACTGAACAAATGTGGGACATCAAGTGATCAAATGGCCTGAGCTTCTTAAAATAAACTGAAAGTTCTGTGAACCTCCAAGCCATACATTTGGGCGATAGTATCCACCATCAGATGGAAACAGCATATAAAACAGAGAGCTCTGACACTTCCGGTGAGCACAGACATGACTTTTTCCTCCCTTTCTCTGTCTGCCCGCCTGCTTGTCCCTCTTTCTTTCTCCCTTCCTCCCTCCCTACCTCTTTTTTCTCCCTTCCTCCCTTCCTCCCTTCCTTCCTTCCCTTTCTTTCTTTCTCTTTCTTTCTTTCTTTCTTTCTTTTTCTTTCTTTTCTTTCTCTCTCTCTCTCTCTCTCTCTCTCTCTCTCTTTCGTCGAATACTGGGGATTGAACCCAAGAAGTGCTGAGCTACATCTTCATCCCTTTTTAACTGTTGACAGGGTCTCACTAATTTGCCAGGCTGGCCTTCAACTTGCTCCCTCGGCCTCCCAAGTGCGGGGATTGCAGGCATCTGTCACCACACCCAGCTAGCTAAGATTTTTTGAACACTGACATCAGCAGCACATCTTATCGTATTCAACCCCTGTCTTTGGCTTCCTTCCACCCTGAGGACTAACACAAAACCTCCTTGCAGATGGGACTTCATGATATGCAAGTACCACCTGAAAGTAAAGAGCTGAAGCGCTACAGTCCCGCTGAACCATGATACTACAGGACTGCACTGAGGGAAAATCCCCCAGGGGCAGAACCTCCAGCAGTATTCGTATACAGCCACATGGCTGTTCTCTGGCCTCAAGTACACACGAAGATTCCTGAATGCTTCCAATGGCTTAGGTTCATGGTCAACATGTGGAAAAACAAGGCTGGTAACAAAGAAGTCTGTAAACGGCATTATGATGGCCTCTGAAAGCATGCAGGCTGTAAGGTACCTGTGACCTATGTGAATGCCCACCAAAGGGAATTCACTAGAAAGATCACTGGGCTGATGGTGTAGCTCACCGATAAAGACTTGCCTAGCAGGCATAAGTTCCATTCCTGGCATCCAATGCAAAAGTAAGGAAGGACGAAAGGAGGGGGGAAGAGGGAGGGAGGGAAGGAAGAAAGGGGACCATTAATGATCATGTGGGTAAAATTATGCACTCTGTAATGTCTATTACTTTTCCCAGCCACTCCAGTGGGTGCTTGACCAATGGGCCCGTGAACAAAACTGCTGCATGGGAAACATAAAGGCTATTCACAGTTCACCAATGTGAACTTCTTACCCAACCTGACCTAGCTGGCACTCTGGCAGCCGGCCTGACCCGCGAAGAGCAGAAATCAACAGTAAGTGTCCATGCCAGGACCACTCCCTCCAGCAGACCAGCCAGGAGCTTCACTAGTGCTCTCAGTTGCTTACACTGAGCCTCTACATGGAGGTTTTTAAAGCATGCAGTTGACAAAAGTTTATGCACACTGGAATACACTCAAGTTCTGGATGTGGATTTGCCTTTCTCTTAATGATGACTCTGCAAGCGCCACCACCTGTGCAGTCACAAAAATGCTTTATCTATCCTTCATCTATCATCACGGCATTCACCCAACATTATTTCTCCTTCCTTCCTTCCTTCCTTCCTTCCTTCCTTCCTTCCTTCCTTCCTTCCTTCCTTCTGTCCTTCCTTCCCCCCTCTCTCTCTCCTTCTCTCTCTCTCTCTCTTTTTGGTGGTACTACAGATTGAACCCAGGGCCTTTATGCATGACAGAGCCTTTAAGCATTAATTACTTCTAATCAAGAAATCAGCTTCAGCCAGGTGTGAAGGCACACGCCTGTAAGCCCGGCTACTCTCGAGGCTAAGGCAGGAGGATCACAAGGTTGAGGCCAGACTGGGCAACTTAGTGAGGTTCTGTCTCAAAATAGAAAGTAAAAAGGGCTGGGGGTGCATCTCTGTTGAAGAACATTTGCCTAGCAAGCATTAGGTCATGGGTTCAATCCACAGTATGGAAAAGAAAGAAAGGAAGGGAGGGAAGGAGGAGAAGAGGGAGGGAACGCACTCTAACGCAAAGGAGTTATAACACATCCCTGTGAGCATCTGGTCTCGTTAGATACACCGTCACTCAGGAGCACCTGACGTCCATGAAAGGTACATTGTCATGATGCAAATGTATAGGGTTTCAAGTAGAGCGTCGCGGCAGAACACCTGCTAGCAGGCACGAGGCCCTGGGTTCCATCTCCAGCATGGTGGGGAGAGGGGGCCCTCACTTGTGGGGCCAATGGGAGACGGACCTCAGAATGGATGGGACTCTGTCTCACAGAACATAGCAGTTTTCCCTCAGTATCCATGGGTGATTGGTACCAGGACCTGATGAAGATATCGAAATCCACAGATGCTTAAGTCCGTTTTATAAAACCACACAGTATTTGCTCATCACTTATGCACATCCTGCCCATACCTTAATCATCTCTCTTTTTTTCTTTCTGCCTTTTTTTTTTCTTTTTGACACAGGGTCTCACTGTGTAGTCCAAGCTGGCCTTGAACTCACTATCTAGCCCAGGCTGGCCTCAAACTCATAGTGATCCTCATGCCTCAGCCTCCCGAGTGCTGGGATTATAGGTCTGTGCCACCACCACACCCAGCTTTTAATTACTGTGTCTCTGATGACTTAATACCTAACACAACATAAATGCCTTGTAAATGCTTGTTAGACTGCATTGTTCAGGAAATAATGACAAGAAAAAATGTCTGCCCATGCCCAGTGCAGATGCGATCACCGCCACCCTTACTACATAGTGCTTGTCAGCAGAAATACGACATTTTCTTCCATTTGGTGGTTGGCTGAGTCCCTGGATGTAGAACTTGCAGAAGGCAAGTTATCTGCTGTGAATCGGGGAGCACCCCATGGTACCATCTCCTCACAGCCAGAACATGAGTAGAGCAAAGCACAAGTCAATGTGGAATTGGCTCCACAAACAGAATTTTGATGTTACTTTTTTGCAGTGTTGACTTTTTTGTTTTTTCAGTACTGAGGATTGAACCCAGGGCCTCACACATGCTAGGGAAGCGCTCTACCACCAAGCTACATTCCCAAATTTTATGCAGTGTTGGGAACTGAACCCAGGGCTTTACATGTATTAGGCAGGTGCTCTAACACTAAGCAACACCCCCAGCCTCACAGACAGAACCTTTGCCCTCAGTTTGAGGAACTTATTTCTGTAATAGGGACTGCTTTCCTCAGGAAACACTGGAAATGAGATTGCTACCTGCTCATCACAGGCTTCATATATCACCAAATCCCTACACACCAGAGGCAAAATAAAGGGAGGTTAATCTCCTGGCTACAGCAACTGATCCCGAGTACCAAAGAGAAACTGGGGTACAGCTATACAATTGGGGCAGGTCTAGAGCCTTAAATACTTCTGTGTTACAAAGAAAAGGTTAATGGGAACTTACAACTGAAAAAAACAGAGGAATGGAAGAGTTAGACCCTCTGGGAATGAAGGTTTGGGTTATTCCCCCAGGTACAGAACTCAGAACAGATAATGTTCTGGCTAAAGGGAAAGGAAATACAGAATCAGCAGTTGAAATAACCATGGATATCAAGCACAAACTTGTGACCAAGCACAGAAGCAAGAGCAGTGGTACTTTTGCATGTGTTCTCTTTGCTTGCATTATGTATGTTTGCTGTTATGCATGTGTTTGCATAAACTAGCCAATCACTTCAAGCTTCTCTACATTTGTATTAAATACAAGTACAGAAGATTGAGTTTATACGTGTGTGTGTGTGCACGCGTGTGCAGGTGCACACATGCAGTGCTGGGGATTGAACCCAGGGCCTTTGCACTGACCTACATCCTATGTTTTATCTTGAGAAAGGGTCTCCCTAAGTAGCAAAGTTACCCAGTCCGGGCTCAAACTTGTGATCCTCTAGTCTCAGCCTCCCGAAGCACTAGGATTATATGCAAGCACAACAGCTGGCTATTTGGGGGTGGGGGAGGTGAGACAGGGTCTCGTTATGTCGCTCAGGCTGACCTTGGACTCTTTATATAGCCCGGGTTGGCTTCAAACTTGAGATCTTCCTGCCTCAGCTTCCAGAGTGCTAGGATTACAGGCGTGCACCACCACACCCAGCTATAATTTAGTCTTGAGGTAAGAACAGTCACTGACAACACGACTAAATTGGAGGAGTAATTAGTATGGCTTGTGATTGTGTTACATCTATTGGGACTATGCATTCTCTCACTTTAGGGAAGAGTTACAACTTTTATTTTCTTTGCTACAAATACAGACTTGTCTAATTACTATAAGGGACTTAAAATATGTGTAGAAGAGTATATATGAGTACCTGGCTGTGCCAGTGGGCTGTTTATTCATCTCAGCTCCAAATTCCCCTCCAACACTTGGTATGGAACACACTGGTTTCTTTAGTCATTTCTTTTACCCTGAACCTCTTAAGTTTTGCCAGAGGGGACTACAGGGACACTGAAGACAGACAGAAACTTTCACTGGATCCTACTGATGTATGATGGGTCATCAGGATGGGGTGAGAACATCTTATTGTGTTCTGCCATACCGTGTGCCTAGGACATACCACCCCTTGGCAACCTCAACCCCTGTCTGTCACCACCATCCTGTGGCCCTTCCAATGTGCTTACCAGATGCTCAAAGGAATCCAAGTAGCAGAAGCACATCGCCACATGCCTCCTCCTGCTGCTGCTGCTGCTGCTGCTACTTCTTCCTCCTCCTCTTCCTCTTCCCTTTCCCTCTCCTCCTCCTCCTTCTCTCTCCCCCTTCTTCTTCCAGTACTAGGGATTGAACCCAGGGCCTATGCATTCAGCTATATTCCCAAAATATTTTCTATTTTGAGACAAGGTCTTCCTAAGTCACTAAGTTACCTAGGCTGGGATCGAACTTAAGATCCTCTTGCCTCAGCTTCTCGGAGTGCTGGGATTCCAAGTGTGCACCACCACACCTGGCACATGCATGTTTCATATATAGTTTCCTGTGTCCCTCATTTTTTATTTTTTAATTTTTATTTTTAGGAGTACATACTTGCAGTACACAATGATTACCTTCACGTGGGTAGTTGATACATAGACATAATACCCCCCAGTTCTTTTTTTTTTTTTTTTTTTTTTTTTTGGTACTGGGAATCGAACTCCCAAGCTTGCACTTACCAGGAAGGCACTGTGCCGGTGAGCTATATCCCCGGCCCCCTCCTAGCTCTTTTTACTTCTCTATCTCTTCCTTCCTGTGTCCCTCATGACCCAGTCATGGTGCGTTCTAGGAGGCAAGCTGCGTTTGACCCAACTCACACTGTGCATCTGCCCACCGTAAGCCTAGGTCCTGTACCCCTGTTCCCCACACCTCGGCCTGGAGTGCTGCCCAATTCCTGTGCATACTGGCCCCACTTTAGGTAACCCATGCTATGGAGTACTGCTCATACACATCCAGTGACTGTAGCCCAGCTCAGGCTCAGAGGAAAATAGGAAGTCTCTCTACCTTTCATGAACTACACCTGTACTGAGAACAAATACACCCTAAGAGGACCTCCATGATCCCTGCTTTCTTGAATAATTCCCTCTCCTTCAGGGTATCCAAGACTTATGATTTCTTTCCAGCCAAGAGAATATAGCAAATATGAAGGATTCTGCAGGTGTAATTAAGGCTCCAAGTAAGTTGGTTTTGAGTTAATCAGATGGAAAGTTTGTTTGTCTGTCTGTCTGTTTGGCCACACTGGGGATTGAACCCAGGGCCTTTATACATGGTGGGCATTCTACCACTGAGCTATGTCCCCAGCCAGTAGGTTTTGTTTTTCTTGGTTTTTGGTTTGTTTGCTTTTTTTTTTTTCCTGTACTTGGGATTAAACACAGGGCCTTTGACTCAGCTGCATCCCCGGCCCTTTTTTTATTTTGAGACAAGGTCTCACTGATTTGCTGAGGCTGTGCCTGAATTTGTGAGCCTCCTGCCGAGTAGCTGGGATTATAGGCACACACGCCCACACCCTACTCGAAGTTTTTAAAGATCAGTTAGACCTTCTCTGAAGTACAGATATTCTGGTAGCTGATTTATTGAAGAAAGGGACCAAGTGACAAAAATTACAGGTGGCCTCTACTGATGAGTGACAAGTCCTACAACCACAAAGAAATGAATTTTGCCAATGACTTGACTGAGTGTGGAGACAGACTCTTAACAAACCCCACCAAAACCCTAGCTGCACTCAGGTGATCCTGAGCAGAAAACCCACATGATCCACAACTGATCTTGTGACCCAAGGTAACTATGAGATAAACCTATGTTATTTTAAACTGCAAATTTTAGTAAAATTTGTTAGGCACCAATAGATAAATATACACATGTTTTCTAATCAAGTCGGAATCCCTCCCTTGGTTGGGGTAGGTATTCTTTTGTGTCTAGCACCTTTTATTCAAAATTATGTCAGCTACACCCAAGGGGATAGAATGCTTGCCCGGAAAGCACAAGGCCCTGCGTTCCATCTCTAGCAAAATAAACAAAATATATTAGTGAGGTTCGTCCATACAGTGGCATCTACTATTACTGTATTCCTTCTATTTGCTATAAAGCAATGATGGCGAACCTTTTTAAAGCTTCCAATGATACAAACAGCCTGTTGTGGCACGTATGCCATAGGTTCACTACCACTGCTATAGAGGATTCCAATAATAGAAGTATACCACAATTCACCTATTTTGTTGCTCCACATTTGGCTGTTTCTAATTAAGGAAAGGACAGGACTATTTCAAATAACTGATAAAACACCTTTTTTTTTTTTTTTTTTTTTGAGACAAGATCTTGCTGTATAGTCCAGACTGGCCTTAAACTCCCTATGTAGCCCAGGCTGGCCTCCCAAGTGCTGGGATTACAGCTGTGTGCCAGCACACCTGGCTCAATACCTTTACTTTTATATTAACACGCACTGCACCCATTATTGTAATGTTATAGAGTATTCATATGCACAAAGTTAGTAGCTATGGCCAACAGCTCAAATTCTTGCTCCAGTAAACTCTGCTGCCAGCACTATGTGTGCACCCTTACCAGCCTTGTCTTCAGGGCCCTCATCAGCTTTATCTTCAGAAACCTCTCATCAATTTTTCTGTAAGTCCAGAAAGCTTACTGGGACCCCTAAGAGGTGAATACAGAAGGTGGTATGGGTCCCTTTGAAGGGTCCCTTCAAAGCTCTTTGCCAGAGCACACTGGCAGCTGAGTGTCCTGGTATTTTACCTATGGAGTAATTCCAAACCCCTAGACGTGTTAGTGTCTGCAAGGAGCTGCACAGGACTGGTTACTCCTGGAACTAGAACTGGAACATTCCCTCAGGGAAGTGGAGTCCTAGTTTGGATAGCAAGAACCCCAAGGTGGGGCCGGTGAGATGGCTCAGTGGCTTAAGCGCCTGCCCAGCAGGCGCGAGGGCCCGAGTTCGACTCCCGGAACCCACATACGAAAAAGGGGCCAGTGATATCGCTCAGCGACACAGGCGCCTGCTGGCGCACTAGGTCCTGAGGTCAACCCCCCGGTACCCACAAAAAAAAAAAAAAGAACCCCAAGGTGGACTGAAAACCACTCAGAGGTTTCAACACTTTATGATCATAAACATTTCCTATAACAGATAATATAAATGAATTTTCACAAAGAATTTATTTTTCAATGTTTAATTATTGATTCTCATTAATTCCTTGAATTTCCTGTTCATGAAAATAAAATATATTCATACTATCTTTCTTTGGCTGGGGGAGAGAGCAGTTGCTAGGGATTAAGTCCAGGGCCTTCACACTAAGCTACACTCCCAGCCCGTTTTTTATTTTGAGATGGGGTCTCATTAAATCACTGTTGCCTCAGCCAGGCTTGAATTTACACTCCTCCTGCCTCAGCCTCCCAGACTGCTGGGATTACAGGTGTGTATCCCTGTGCCTGGCTTACTTTCTCTTACTTTCCCTTGGTTACATCACTTGACCAGCTGTCACTCATTCTATCAGTTATATACTGAAGATCAGATATATTCTCCCAAAGAAAAACACTGCACTGTCAAACCTGCCCTCCTCTCTCAGTATAGAAATGTAATGGAAGTAGCCAATACACATGAAAGCTTTCCTTATCTCCCATTCTCTTTTCTTTTAACATAGCTAATTCCTATGCTCTGTCTTTTGGTCTCAGCTTAAATAGAATGCACTTTTCTTACATTTACTGACTCCCATATACCAACAGAATATGTAATATTTTACTTATAAAGCCCTGATCTACTTGTTATAATATTTATTATTTACTATTAATCAGATGCCTACTCTCTTTGCTAATTTATAAGTTCTCCAAAAACAGCCCTAAATTGAATTTTTTTCACTGTCGTTAATCAGCCACGGTTATTCATCACTACACAGGAAACACAAGTGATGGAAAAACACTGAAACACACCATGAAAACACAAACAGAAATATCAAAATGTGTGACTTTATTGAAGAACAGATGACTCTTCAAAAAGTCAATACAACAGAAAGACAATGGTGACTGCTCCAGGTTCAAAGACCCTAAGGGACATTAAAATTTTTCAATACAAGAACCCAGCAATAAGCTAGGCTTGAAGTAATCCTAGTACTCAGGAGGCTGAGAAAGGAAGATCAAGAGCTCAAGGTCGGGGCCGGTGAGATGGCTCAGCGGCTTAAGCGCCTGCCCGGCAAGTGCGAGGGCCCGAGTTCGACTCCCGGAACCCACATACGAAAAAGGGGCCGGTGATATCGCTCAGCGGCACGGGCGCCTGCTGGCGCGCGAGGTCCTGAGGTCGACCCCCCGGTACCCACAAAAAAAAAAAAGAGCTCAAGGTCGGCATGGTCTACATCTACAACACTGGTGGCGAACCTATGGCACTCATGCCACTGCTGGCTATTTGTTATCATTGAAAGCTCTAAAAGATAGTCTCAAAGAAAAAAAAGGAAATTTAAAGGGATCTTAGATCCAAAAACACCCAAAAGCCTACTTTGGAACAATGTGCAAATTTTTGATTTTATACAAAGTACGTATTACATAATTTTGCTGTGTTTTGGTGGTGCAGGGGATTGAACCCAGGGCCTTAAGTATCTAAGCAAGCACTCTACCATTGAGCTACATTCCCAGCCCTAATATTATTTTCTTGGTTGAAATATTAGTATTGTGGTTTTAGTGGGCCAAGATCCTCATCTTTAGGTGATGTATTACCAATTATGTAAAAGTATCATGCCTGCAATGTTCAACTTACTCTCAAATAGTTCATCATAAAATGCATTTTATTTAACTTTTAAAATTTTTATGAGTACATATTTGCAGTACATAATGATTACACTCATCGCAGGGAGTTGTTACATGGAGGACATAATACATTTTTTTTTTTTTTAGGAGAGAAAGCAACTGGTTAATTCGACTAAGTGTAGTAGTAGCCTAACAAAGCCTCCATGCTTAACTCCTGGAGGGCTGTTTTAAAAGGCTGTATGTGTGTGTGGGGGGGGGTTACAGACCGACTTGCTTCAAATAAGAATACCTCAGCTTTAGCTGGGCGTGGCACACGCCTGTAATCCCAGCACTCTGAAAGGCTGAGGCAGAAAGATGAAAGTTGGAGCCCAGCCCGGGCAATTTAGGGATTTAGCCAGACTTTGTCTCAAAAAAGGAGGGGGGAGGGGCGGAGATGTAGCTCGGTCCGAAGGCCCTGGGTTTAATCCTTAATACGGAGGTGGAGACCAAAAAAGTTAGTACTGGGGCTTGGGATGTAGTTTAGTGATGGAGCGCGATTGCTTTGCATACTTTCCAGTGTCTCTGTCTCTCTGTCTTTCTCCTTGTTTTCCTTCAATAGTAAGATCCCTTTCGGGTTACATACAGATATATGCACCCGAAGACACCTAAGAATCTTGCAGACTCTCTAACATGAAATGCAGCCCCAGCATCTAGGAAAGCATCTTTGCATCTTTATCTTCCTAGCGGAATACCATATGTCACCAATAAATATGCGACGCACAAAGAAAGCGAAATTCTCAGATGAAACATTCGTTTGCATTAAAAAAAAAAAAAAAAAAAAGGAACAAGAGGCCCCCCCCGACCCATCTTTCACCCAGTGGTCACCTGGACGCGCGGAAACCGTCGGGTTCCTGAAGCTGGAGGACGCAGTGTCTTAAGTCAGAGTGATCCCAGAGGCTGAGGATAAAAACCCAGCAAGGTTACTGCGGAGGCTTTTGAAGAGGGGTGTGCACCGTGCATGCAAACCTGAAGGACGAGCGCTGACGACCCTTCCCGACCCGGCACCTGCAGAGGACGCACGGCCCGAGTGGCCTCCCCGACACGGCCACGCCGGGGGTCCCGGGACGGGCGCGCCAGGCCTCTCGGAAGAGGTCTTTCGGGGGCTCGGGCCCCACTCGCCCTTTCCCCATCCCCTTCTACCGCCGGTGCATCCCCATCACCCTGCCTCACCGAAGCCGGGTTGAGACCGACCACCTCGGAGTACGGTCTCGGGTGACCAGAGCCCGAAAAGAAGCGGGGGACCGCTGACGTTACTTCCGCTTCCGCTGGGGCATCAGCCACGTTGGACCCCTCCAGGGAGAGCAATTCCAGTTCCCTCCCTCGTGGGTGCAGGTGGACCGCATAATGGGCTCATCCAGGGTAGCTGAGGTAGAAAGAAGCCCGGCAGCAGAGGCTCAGCTTAGAACCGCTTCTCCGAGCGAGGATAAGGGCGGGGCGGGGGGCGGAACCCAGAGCTGGGGGCGGAACCCGCAGTCGGGGGCGGGGCCCGCAGCCGGGGGCGGAGTTGGAGGTAGGACCACGCCCCGCGCGCGGTGCGGCTGGAGAAACCAGACAGGCAAGGATGGGGGTGGGGAGGCGCGCCTAGAATGCTCACAAAAGTCTTTATGCCTGCCTCTCCCCACGTTCCTAGTGCCCTGTAATGATTTGCCATGCTCATAAATTTGCCAATGTATGAAATGCTGTCTCCTCCATCCCACCATTCCTGTATTTAGACTGTTCTTTCAACCTTTCTTCTTTCTGTCCATAGACACCATGCTGAGATTTTCATCGTCGGTTCTATTGTGTTTGCAGCACAACGATGTTTTTTGTAAATCCGAATTTTTTTCTTCTGCGGATGTGTAGTTTTATTTTTGTCAGCAACTTTTGTTCTTTTTGTTAAAAGTATGTACAATTGAGGCTCATAGTAAAAAAAAAAAGAAAATTCAAGCAGTGGAAATGAGTGTGCGTGGAAAAGTCATCTCTCCCCAATCCTACTCCCATGAGTTTGAGTCTAGAAATGTTCTGTCCATGTATAAACATATTTCTCGTTTTTAAAAAACAGTATTAGAGGATCTTGAAATATACAGTGAGGAAGAGGAAAATGGGGATACAAAGAAAGAGGATGGTAAGAGAGGGCAGGAGCCAGGACAGTAGAAGGGTGGATGAAAGAGTGGAAAGACTGAGGCTGCACAAAAGGATCTGCAGTTTTCTCCCCGCCCTCTCTTGCAGTCGTCCTTGGTATGTGTGGGAATATTATGAATAGAAGAGGAAAAAATGGGAAGGACGAAAGAGGTGAGGAGAGACTTAGCTGGGGAAGGGGAGTGGTGAGCCACTGGGAATTTTGAACCCCATGCATGTATTACTTGAATAAACTTCTTTGTGTTGCTAAAAAAATAAAAAAGAAACGCATTTAGTATATTATCGAACGCGTAGTTTTCGTTGCTTGGAATTTAACCATACGAACTAAATAAAGCCTCCCCTCCTAGGTTGCAAATCAGCAATGATAAAATTCTTTGATTGTGCGGCAATGGTCCTAAAGTTTCTTTTCTCCGGGAATTATGTTCGAGGTCAGCCTGGGCAACCCGTCAAGAACCTCTCTCAAAGTAAGATTATTTTTTTAAAGGGGGCGGGGGTTAGGGTTGTAGCTTAGCGGTAGAGCACAGGCCTAGCTCGCCAAAGGCTGGGTGGGGGTGGGGTCTCCATCCTCTCGAACCGCCAGAGAGAAAGAGTAAAGCCTCCTCAAGCTTTGGATTATATACAGATTTCCTAGGTGTATTTTTCCCCCTGAACTCTATATTAACCTCCCCCCGCCCCATGCCTTGAGCATGCTTGGCAAGCACTCTACCACTGACCTACACTTCCAGCCCCATATTACTTTTAAAAACATTTAAATCACATGTGTGTTGGCACGTGGTATGGGATGGTGGAATTTTATTTTCCTCCAGAAAGATGACCAATTGTTGCTTATTTGTAAACTACCCTTGACCTGAAGTTTTGAAATTCTGTGTTGATTAGACAATTTTCATATGTACTTACAGAGTTGAGATTATATGTTGATTGAACAATTGATTTATATATATATTTGTATCTGTTTCTAGACTGCCTGTGCCAATAATACATTTACTTATGTCAGTACCAAACCTTTCTTTGTTCTTCTGGTTTTATTTTGTTCTTGTGGTGCCCAGACTTGTAACCCAGGGTTTCTCACCTGCTAGGCAAACATTCCTCACCAAACTAAACCCCCAGCCCAGTATCATACCTTTTAGAGTCACTTAGTTTTAAGTTAAATTTTAATACTGAGCAATGAAAACATATTACTAGCTAATATTTGTTACATATTACTGTTCTAGGTGCCTCAAGATAGGCATTCAATATTTTTTTATGTTCCCAATGGTACAGGTAGTGTCATGATTTTCTCCTTTCTTTGTATTTTATTTGTATTTATTTACTTATTTATTTTTTTTATGTGGGTACCGGAAGTCGAACTCAGGACCTCGCACTTGCCAGGCAGGTGTTTATGCTACTGAGCTATCTCACCAGCCTTGTATTTATTTAAATATAATTTGCGGGACCAGGGATATAGCTCAGCAGCACAGTGCCTGCCTGGCAAGCGTGAATTCATGAGTTTGATTCCCAGTACCAAAAATAAATAAATAAATAAATAAATAAATAAATAAATAAATAAATAAATAAAATTTGCATTCCAGGCCAGGTGTGATAGCATGTGCCTGTCATCCCAGCACTCAGGAGACTGAGGCAGGAAGATCACCATGAGTTCAAGGCCAGCCTGTGATACATAGTGAGTTCAAGGCTAGGCTGAACTACATAGGGAGACCCTGTCTCAAAAAAAAAAAAAAAAAAATTGCATTCCATAGAATTCACCCAACAAAAACCATACATGCAGTGATTTGGAGGACATACAGAGTCTTGTGTAACATTACAATTTTAGGACTATTTCTTGATCCCAAAAGAACTCTTTGGGTAAACATTAAACTTACTTTTATATGTGTGTGTGCGTTAGTGAGGATTGAACTCAGGGCCTTCCTGCTAAATTACATCCCCAGCCCTTTTTATTTTTCTAATTTTGTGACAGGGTCTCACTAAATTGCTAAGTTGTCCAGGCTGGGCTCAAATTTAAGATCCTCCTGCCTCAGTCCCCCAGAGTCCTGGGATTACACTTTAGGTTTGCCTTCTTTTATACATTTCATATAAATGAAATAATTTAATCTTTGTGACTCTTTCATTTTAGCATGTTTTCCAAAGGTCATTGGCGCAAACTGGTGTTGTAGCCTCTATTATTCCATTTATTGCTGAATAATATTCTGTTGCAGATATGTACCATGTTTCATTATTTATTCACTAGATGATGGACATTGGATTCAAGTTTTGGTGTACAAAGAGTAATGCTGTGGCATGCCTGTAATCCCCGCACTTGGGAGGCTGAGGCAGGAGGATCACTGTGAGTTTGAGGCCAGCCTGCGCTACAAAGTGAGTTCAAGGCCAACCTGAACTGCATAGTGAAACCCTGTCTCAAAAAGACCCCCCAAAAAAGAAAAAAAATTTGATATTGCACCAGGTGTGATAGCAAACAGCTGTAGTCCCAGTCACGTGGGAAGCTGAAGCAGAAGAATCATGAGGTTGGGGCCATCCTGGGCTACATAGGAAGATCCCATCTCAAGAAAACAAAAAACAAAAAGAGTAATGCTTCTATGAAAATTCACATATGTGTTTTTGTTGAGTACAGGTTTTCACTTTATTGAGTAAATATCTAGGAGAATTGCTGGGTCATATAATAACATTTAAGAATTTGAAGGGCCGGTGAGATGGCTCAGCGGCATAAGCACCTGCCTGGCAAGCGCAAGGGCCCGAGTTCGACTCCCGGAACCCACATACGAAAAAGGGGCCGGTGGTATCGCTCAGCGGCACGGGCGCCTGCTGGCGTGCAAGGTCCTGAGGTCGACCCCCGGTACCCACAAAAAAAAAAAAAAAAGAATTTGAAGAACTACCAACTGCTTTCCAAAGTGGCTCTATCATTTTACATTCCCACCAGAAATCTATGAGGGTTCCAATTCCTCTACATCCTTACTAATAATGCCAATAATAGTCTCTCTTTCTGATTTTATCCATCCTAAGAGTGTGAAGTGATATGTGATGTGATTTGGATTTCCATTTCCCTAATGACCAGTGAAGTTAATCATCTTTCCTTTCCTTTCCTTTCCTTTCCTTTCCTTTCCTTTCCTTTCCTTTCCTTTCCTTTCCTTTCCTTTCCTTTCCCTTTCCTTTCCTTCCCTTCCCTTCGCTTCCCTTCCCTTCCCTTCCCTTCCCTTCCCTTTCCTTCCCTCCCCTCCCCTCCCCTCCCCTCCCCTCCTCTCCTCTCCTCTCCTCTCCTCTCCTCTCCTCTTTTCTTTTCTTTTCTTTACTTTTCTTTTCCAGGTGTGGTAGCCCAGTCTGGCCTCTAACTCATGGCAATTATAAATATGAACCAGGCATGATGCCACACATCTGTAATTCCAGCACTCTGGGAGGCTGGAGCAGGAGAATCTCAAATTCAAGCCCAGACTGGGCAATTTAGCAACTTAGTGAGACTCTTTCTAAAAGAAAGAAAGAAGGAAGGAAGGAAAGAGAGAGAGAGAGAGAGAGAGAGAGAGAGAGAGAGAGAAAGAAAGAAAGAAAGAAAGAAGAAAGAAAGAAGAAAGAAAGAAAGAAAGAAAGAAAGAAAGAAAGAAAGAAAGAAAGAAAGAGAGAGAAAGAAGGAAGAGAGAAAGAGAAGAGAAAGAAAGAAAGAACAGAAAGGGCTGGGGATGTAGGTTAGTTGGAAAGCCCTTGGTTCAATCCCTAGCATTGGAAAAAAAATTATAAATATGACTACCTAATTTACTTAATTCCATTCCTCAACCACACCCTGTATCTAGTTTGTTTTAAAGTCAGTAATGTAAGGATAGCATTCTATTTGCTAGACTTGGCACTTGGTCAGAAGTTAAAATTTAAAATCAATAGTTTTTTTTCTTGGACTTGTAGCTGCCTAGAGGGGCCAACAATCTATCTTTTCTTTTCTTTTTTCTCTCTCCCTTTCTTCCCTTCTCTCTCTCTCTCTCTCTCTCTCTCTCTCTCTCTCTCTCTCTCTCTCTCTCTCTCTCTCTCTCTTAGCTTTTAGGTGCCTGAAGCTGTAGTTCTTTTTTTTTTCTTAAATGTGGAACACTTCACGAATTTGCATGTCATCCTTGTCCAGGGACTATGCTAATCTTCTCTGTATTGTTCCAATTTTAGTATATGTGCTGCTGAAGTGAGCACGAAGCTGCAGTTCTTAGTTTCTGTCTGGTTCCTAAGAAGGAAAGCTGGTGGAGAAAGCTAGTGTCTCCAAACAGCAGCTCCCAAGATACTCAGTCCCTTCACCAGCAGCTCCATGCTACAGCACTTCCCTAGCTTTCAGTGAGGCCCTGGGTTTGACTCCACGCACTACAAAAATAAATCAATCAAATAAAGATACTCAGTGGGCTGTGTATCTAGGTCACCAGGACAGCACTTGCCCAACATGTTTGAGGTCCTTCGTTCCATCCCCAGCATCAAAAAACAAAACAAAAAGGAGAATAAGTCCCTTTCCTCCCTCCCCTCTTTTTTGCTTTTAAGAATGGCTTGAGCCAGGCATGGTGTCACATGCCTGTAATCCAAGCAGTCAGAAGGCTGAAGCAGGAGGATCATTGTGAGTTCAACGCCAGCCTGGCCTACATACCAAGACCCTATCTCAAAAGAAAAAAAGGGAGCCCAGTGGTCCCAAGTGGCTGCCTTTGGGGGCTGTGGCCTCCATTTGCCGGAAGCTGCCTCCTCTTCAAGGGAGACTCAATCAACCTCATTAGGTTCAGGAAAAGAAGAGCTACAGGACCAAGGTAGGGGTCATAGAGCCTGGTTGTCTGTAAAGGGTCATGGCTTCCTTGGGGTGGGGCACCCCTCCTATTGGGGACAGTGCACTAATGCAGGAAGTCTCCCTTGTGCCAGTTTTGCCAAACACCAAGTGTCTACACCCAATAGCATCAACCTCAAGGAATGGTTGCCCTCTGGTCCCAGAACTTTACAACACAAATTGGTTTGTGTGTGTGTGCGTGTATGTGCGTGTGTGTGTGCACGTGTGTGTTTTGTGGCTACCAGGAATCAATACGACACAAATTGGGACCTCGAATAGTCTAACTTAGCCAATTTGACTCTGACCGGTAGTTCCGGAACTGATCCTGAGCTTAGTTGCCCTTTTCTGTACAAGGGCCAGGACTGATTGATTGATTGATTGATTGATTTTTGTGGTACTGTAAAGGAACCCAGGGCTTTCCCACTGAACTACATCTTCACCCCTTTTTATTTTGAGACAAGACTCTCTCTGAGTCACTAAGTTGCCCAGACTGGGCTGGAACTTGCAATTCTCCTGGCTCAGCCTTCCAGAGAGCTGGGATCACAGGCGTGCGCCATCATGCCAGGTTCAGGGCTGGGTTTTTTGCTACTCTAGGTCCAGGCCAAGTGATACCAGAAGTGGCAAATTTGGTGTATTTAATGCTGCTCTGGTGTTACTCTGGGGTGTGTGTGTGTGTGTGTGTGTGTGTGTGTGGTGCAGGGGATCCAATCCAAGGCCTCAAGCACCCGAGGCAAGTGTGCTACCTCTGAGCTACATCCCCAGTTCTGGTGATGTTATTTCATTCTTTTAAAACAAATTTTTTCCTTTTTAAAATTTTTTCTTGGGCCAGGGATATAGCTCAGTGGCACAGCACCTGCCTGGCAAGCTTGAGGTCTTGAGTTTGATTCCCAGTACCAAAAAAATTTTTTTCCTTGTTTCCTAGTTGTTACTTTAAAATATGATCTTTTCCTTCAATTCACCTACTACTATGTACTTGGTATATCCCTCAAATAGCTGATCCATGTATTCTTGTTTGTTTGTTTGTGATAGGGTCTCACTATGAAGTTCAGGCTCACCTTGTACTCACTATGTAGCCCAGGATGGCCTCAAACTCATGGCAGTCCTCCTGCCTCAGCCTCCTAAGTGCTGGGATTACAGGTGTGCACCACCATGCCCTGCTTAGCTCTGTGTATTCTGTCCAAGATTTTTTTTCTATTTTTTTTTTTTTTTTTTTGGTACTGGGGATTAAACCCAGTGCCTTCACACTGACCTACATCTCCAGCCCTTTTTAGTTTATTTTGACACAAGGTCTCACTAAGTCACCGAGTTGCCCAGGCTGGGCTGCAATCTGTGAGCCCTCTGCCTCAGCTTCCCAGCGTACTGGGATTAGAGGTGTCCACCACCACACCCAGATCGCTCCATATTTTCTGAGTTCAGTGAGACTGACAGGAAAAATTGTGCTTGCTTTATCTTTCCCCAAACTGGAAGCAATTTTGCCTAGTTTTCAAAAATTAATTTAAAAAATCACATAATGGGGCCGGTGAGATGGCTCAGCGGCGTAAGCGACTGTCTGGCAAGCGTGAGAGCCCGAGTTCGACTCCTGGAACCCACATAAGAAAAAAGGGCCGGTGATATCGCTCAGCAGCACGGGCGCCTGCTGGCGCGCGAGGTCCTGAGGTCGATCCCCGGTACCCACACACAAAAATAAATAAATAATCACATAAGCTGGGCTTGGTGTGTATTGTGTAGTTCCAGCCACTTAGGAAGCTGAGGCAGGAGTATTGTTTGATCCCAGTCATTTGAAGTCAGCCTGGGCAACATAGTGAAACCTTGTCAGTAAGTAAATAAGCATCCTTTCTATGTCTGGTTTCTTTTTTTGTTTTCATTGTTTTGTTTTGTTTTGATTTAGACAGATGTTTTTAGGTTTTTTTGAGACAGGTTCTAACTGGGCAGTCCAGACTGGTCTTGAATTCACTATGTAGTCCAGGCTGGCCTCAAACTCGTGGTGATCCTCCTGCCTCAGCCTCCTGAGTGCTGGGATTACAAGTGTGTACCACCACACCCAGCTCTATGTCTGGTTTCCTATGCAACATTACATTTATGGGATTTATCCATCTGATCCCATACATCTGAACAGAAGGCACAATTGGGAGATGATTACCATGACTGTTTTCCTCTGGTACATTTTTGTATAATCTCATCCTGTTGAGTGTAGGTGGGTTTTACAACTTCCTTGTAATCAAGAGAGTAGGACAAAAGTGATAGATGTCACTCCTTTGGTTATGTTATGTGGCAATAACAAAGACTTTTACAGATGACATTAAGGTCCCTAATCATTGGACTCAGAATTAATCAGGAAAACCATCCTGGGGATGGCCTGACCCAATCAGGTGAGCCCTTCAAAGTGGGTATAGGGATCAGAGACTCAATGCAGCAAGTTCACTCTCTCTGTTGCTAGGTTTTATTTCCCCCTTGGAGACAGGATCTCAGTCTGCTGCCCAGACTTGCCCCCATCCTCCTGCTTCAGGCAGTAGCTGGGATTAAAGGCATGCCCCGTCGTGCCCAGCTTCTTTTACTGGCTTTGATGAAATAAGCAGCCCAGAATTCCACAGCCACACAGAAATAAATTTTGCCAACAGTCTGAGGGAGATTAGAAAGAAATCCTTTATTGTTTGAGCCTCAAGATTAGAATGTGGGGCTGGGGTGTAGCTCAGTGCCAGATCGCTCGCCTAGCCTGCACAAAGCCCTGGATTTGATCCAGCACTGCAAAGGAAAAGCAGGAGAAAAAAAGATGAGATTGTAGCCTGTTCAATGTATAATTTTAGCCCTACAGTATCCTTAGCAGAGAATTTGGCTAAAACATGCCCACATTTCCAGCCTATAGAAACTGTGAATAAATTGCTGTTTTGTTTGCAGCACTGAGGATCAAATCCAAGGCCTCCCACATGCTAGGCAAGTCTTCCACCACTGAGCCACATCTCCCAGCCCAATGTGTTATTTTAAGCCACCAAGTTGGTGGCAACCATAGAAAACTATTACAATCTGTAAACTATTGCTTTTCTTTGCCGAAGAATACTTCATTAAATAAGGATAATTTAATTTTTCCTTCCTAGAGGATAATTTGGATTTTGTTTTCACTGAAAGGTATTTTCAAATCAAGCGCCTATGAATAATCTTTGTCTTAATGAACATGGATTTTGTCGTACAGGCTGTACATATGTTCATATTTGGTGGGAAATGTCAATAGGTTTTTCAAAATATATTCCAAGAGGCCAGGAGTGTAGCTCAGTGGTAAAGCACGTGCTTAGCATGTGTGAGACCCTAAATTCATTCCCATGCACACACATAAGCACACACATACACACAAAGCAAGCAAGGAAAAAGCCCCCACAAGGTCAGCAAGAAACAAAAGGAAAGGAAACAAGAGACCTCCCACTGGAAAAGAATTTAGGGAGTTGGCTGTGGTGGCACACACCTGTTATCCCAGCACTCTGGGAGCCTGAGGCAGAAGAACTACAAGTTTGAGCCCAGCCTGGGCGACTTAATAACTTAGTGAAGTCCTGTCTCAAAATAAAAATTAAAATGGTCTGTGAGGCTGGGGATATGGCTCAGCAGCACAGCGCCTGCCTGGCAAGCGCGAGGTCATGAGTTCAATTTCCGGTGCCAAACAAGAACAGTCTGTGAATGTAGTTCAGTGTGAAGCTCTGCATGGAATCCCCAGTAGCGCACGCGCGCGCACACACACACACACACGCAAAGAGGAGATGTCAATATTGTGATCACATTACATGACCGGTCACAAAGCACATTGCAGATAGAATTCACACCCCTATTCACCAGGTTCCACTTACTCAACTGGGGCCAGCCTAGGTCTACCAGTGTCTTGGGGCTTCTTTGTTTTTCTCTTTTTCAGTGCTGGGGCTGGAACCCAGGGCTTTGGCTACCCAGGCAAGTGTTCTATCCATGAGCCGCACCCCCTAGGGTTTCAGTGTGTGTCTCTAGCGGTCAGTCCTGGTCATCACGTGTCTGTCTGCTCCTGCACTGGTATGGCCTGTCCTCAGAGCTGTGGACTTAGCATTGTACTTTACATTTTGATTCTGGACCAGTTTACAAGTCTGGCTGGTATATTGATCAGGAACTAGGTGACACGGAAAAGCTTTTATTTTTATTTAACATGTGATCAATGTTTTTTTCTTTTTTATGGTGACAGAAATCGAACTCATGACCTTGCGCTTGCCAGGCAGGCGCTGTGCCGCTGAGCTATATCCCCGGCCCAACATATGATCAATTCTTTTAGTCAAATATTTTACATTCTCTCTTTTTTTTAACCAAGCCTTCCAAATCAAGTATTCTGAGTTTATTTTACATTTATAACATGTCATGAAATATGGACTGGCCACATTTCAAGTGCTTCACAGCCACGTGTTACTCCTAGTTAAATATGGCCATATCTTTTGGATATTGGGCATTCTGGACATTTTCTTCACATTCAGGTGTGATTTTATGGCAAGGTGACACCACCGCTGGTGAGAAAGACTTCTGAGCATCAGCTGGTGAGTTCCCCGCCATGCGCCGCAGCCCTGCCCCTCTGGTCCCTCGCCCCGCCCCTGCGGCCCCGCCCCCCGCGGCCCCCGCCCCCTGCGGGTCTCCCCTACCCCTCCCGAGTGGACCCCGGCCCCGCCCGTAGTGTTGCCCATAGCTACTTCTATCTCAAAGTTCGTCTCCTCGGCCAATTTCTGTCCGGCCCCAGCGGCGAACCGGTCCCAAGGTCCTGTTCATCAAAAGAAACCAGAATTTGCCTGTCCGCTCGGGCCTGAGCCGCGCACCGCAGCCCCGTTCCCCGGCAGAGACCGGAAGTGACGTCGCGACGACTGTGCTCATTTCCGCCGCGGGCTGCGCGGGTCAAAGGGCCGCTTTGCCTGGGTGGTCGGGTGGGTTCTTTCTTTGAGATGCTCACGTGAAGGGGAGGGTTCGGGTGTGGCTGGGAAGCGACAAAGGACCAGTCTGGCCGCCGGGGCCGAGCGGCCACTCGAGCTGGTGTGGCAGTGTCGCTACGCTGCGTTCTCGGTGTCCCCCCCCCACCCGGGGCCCCTGGGCTCCGCTCCTGCAAAGCCTCCCAGAGCATCGGGGCGCAGCTCCCTGTAGAACCCTTATCTAGCATGCGTGAGACCGTGAGGCCGTGAGTTCCACACAGTAATGCAAAAACAAAAACAACAAAAACCCTCCAGAGAACCTTCCTGATTTTTTTTTCAGAGAGGAAAAAAATTCTCACGAGTCTAATCACGTTGAATCCGGCATGCATCCCCCAGCCTCAAGGACCTGACAATTCCAACCCATTCTGGTGAGCACTGGGTGAGAGGCGGCTGGAGAAGGTCTCTCCTAACTTTTCTCATGCAAACAGTTTCACTTTGTCTTTGCAAGTCCTATATTTATATTTGGCACATGATGGTAAGGTAAGAAGATAATGATCACTTGCCAGGTGCTAGGGTGGGAGTGTTTTTCTGTGTGCATACTATAATAAACAGTCGTAGACCTCAAGTGTTTCTACTAAAGAAAACTAAACAATACTCAGCTGTTTCCTTTATCTGAGGTTCCTAGGCCTGTAGATCCCCCTCAGAGCTTCAAAACGGGTGCCTCATGACGGGCGTGGTGGCCGCACACCTGTACTCCCAGTACTGAGAAGGCGGAGGCAGGAGGATCACTGCAAGTTAGAGGCCGGCTCGGGCTGTAGAGTGAGTTCAAGGCCAGCCTGAACTACATAGCGAGACCTTGTCTCCAAAACAAACACGGAGCCTCCTGAAAGAAGGAAAGAGCGGAGGCTTTATTAGACTCCCGTACCCCGTTCAGTGTGTGTGTTGGGAGTGCCCTGCCACTGACCTATATCCTTAGCCCACAAGTCTATGAATAATTGAATTCACCATTAACAGGGTTGTTGGATTGTTTTTCCTCACACATTTTTCTTTTGAAAATTCTTTTTTTTTTTTTTTTGTGGGTACCGGGGGTCGACCTCAGGACCTCGCGCGCCAGTAGGCGCCCGTGCGGCTGAGCGATATCACGGGCCCTTTTTTCCTATGTGGGTTCCGGGAGTCGAACTCGGGCCCTCGCGCTTGCCAGGCAGGCGCGTACGCCACTGAGCCATCTCACGGCCCTCTTTTGAAAATTCTTAAACCTACAGGTAATTTGAACACCTATAACAATGAATACCCATCATAGTAGATTCATTTATGTTTGGCATTTTATGTATTTTTGTTCCCCCCCACAAACAAGTACATTTTATAGTGAACTGTTAGAACATTGAAAATAAATTGCAGACCTGATGTTCCACTGTTAAATACTTCATATTGCTTTTTTGTTTGTTTGTTTGTTTGGGATGGGGTCTCACTAGAAAGTTCAGGCTGGCCTCGAACTCACTATGTAGCCCAGGCTGGCATCGAACTTGCAGCGATCCTCCTGCTTCATTCAGTCTCCCAAGTGCTGGGACTACAGGTGTGGGCCACTGTGCCTGACTTGCATTTCTTAAAGATAAGGACCTGGCTGGGGGTTGTAGCTCAGTGGTAGAGCACCTGCTTAGCATGTATGAGGCCCTAAGTTCAATCTTCTGCATCTCGCCTCCAACACCCCCAAAGAGAAAGGACGTTGTCCTGCTAAAACCTGCCTCAGCCTCCCAACTGCTGGGATTACAGGAGTGCACCACCATGCCTGGTGATTTTTAAATTTTTTTGCAAGAAGAGAGAATAATATACTTTATTAAATAAGCTACCCTGAGGAAGTTTATGAGAAAATCATTAATGAAATAGTGCCATTTGTTTATGTGCATCTTGGTGCCATTGATTCATATTGGTGCCAATAATGCAGTAAGTACCTCACAAAGTCAGAACTTATAAATTCTGAAGGCCAATTCATTATTTCACAGATATGTTCATTGATGAAGTAAAAAAAAAAAAAAAAAAAAAAGACTTGGGAACACACACCTAAAAGTAGAAGTCAGAAATTACCCTCCTGGTCTTCTCAATGACTGGTTATTATCTCTATATTTAGTTAACAATGCCATCAACTGCAAGTAACAGAAAACCCAACTAATGGTGGTTGAAACAGAGATTTGTTTTTCTCATATCCCAAAGAAGTATAAAAACTAGTTGCAAATTGTGTTGGTTCTGCTAGTCCATAAAACCATCAAGGAACCAGGGTCTTTCTCTTTTTCTTCCGCTGTCCCCAACCTTTTTAGCATGTTCACTTTTCATTTTTATAATTATTGTCACCGAGTGGGCCGCAAAATGGCTGCAGAAGCTCCAGCCGTCTCATCCTGAGACTGACAATAAGTGCAAAAGTCTGGCAGGTGACCGTTTTTTAATAATCCAGGGCACTTCGTATTAGTGCACCACAACAACAGGAATGAGCAGTTTCCACCCAGTATCAGCTGCTCCAAAGAAGAAACAGCATGGCAGAGGGCCATGGTGGAGGAAAAGCTGCTCTCCTCGTGGCAGCTAGGGAGCAGAGCAAAAATTTTATTCTGAGACACGGTCTCACTAAATAGCCCAGGTTGGACTTGAACTTGGAGTGCTTCTCTTCAGCTTGCAGAGCAGCTTTAATTATAGACTAATGTGACCCTGTAGCCTGTATTGACTTTTTTTCCCCTTGCTACTGGGGATGGAACCTATGGCCTTCTCACTAAGGTACATGCCCAGCCCTTTTTAAAAATTTGAGACAGGATCTTGCTAATGCACCAAGTTACCCCGGCTGGACTGGAACTTGTAAACCTCCTGCTTAAGCCTACTAGAGTGCTGGGATCCCAAATGTGTGCCACCACATCCAGCTACACTGACTTTTTTGAAGTGCTACGTATTCTTTTAGGATGTCACACATTATTATAATATTTCTGGTTGTGTACTTATCCCACCACCACCACCTTTTTGTGATACGGAGGATTGAGCCTAGGGAGAGCCAGCCTACATGCCCAGCCCTTTCTATTTATTTACTTTATTTTGAGACAGCATCTCACTATGTTGCCCAGGCTGACCTGAACTTATATTCCTCCTGCCTCAGCCTTCCGAGTAGCTGAGAATTCTAGCATGTGACACTGAACCTGTCTTTCATCTTGTTTTTAAACTGTTTCCTCCATGTCTCGTATCTTTATAAATATAAACCTTTGAGCTGTAGTTGGCCACTTCCTAGACTAGAAGCTTCAGAAAATCATTTTAAAAGTATATTTTTAGGGCCGGTGAGATGGCTCAGTGGCATAAGCGCCTGCCTTGCAAGCATGAGGGCCCGAGTTTGACTCCCGGATCCCACATACGAAAAAGGGGCTGGTGATATCGCTTAGCGGCACGGGTGCCTGTTGGCGCTCGAGGTCCTGAGGTCTACCCCCGGTACCCACAAAAAAAAAAAAAAAAAAAAGTATATTTTTAGATAATTTTTCTGGCAGTTTCTGAATCAACACTTTGTAAACATGCTTGCAAATTGTTCTGGGGAAAGATAAGAAATGGACATTAGTTTGAAATGCAAGATATTTGTTTCCAAACAGGTATGGTGGTGCACGCCTATAATCCTAGTGCTTGGGAGGCTGAGGCAGGAGGATCACTGTGAGTTTGAGGCCAGCCCGGGCTACATAGTGTGAGTTCAAGTCCAGTCTGAACTACCTATCGAGACCCTGCCCCCCCAAAAAAAGATAAATGTTTCCAAAAAGAGTATCAGTATTCAATCCATTTTTATCCTGAATGAAAACACTCCAATATATTTTCAGATATACAGTGTTTGAGTTTATGTTGTACTATGGATAAGCATTTATATGAATGTTAACTTTTGTGTTGTGATTCCTGTCTGCCTTTTATTTGTGTATAGCTTACATTTCTATGGTAAGGCAATCATTTTGTGATCATCAGACAATCCACAAATGACCATTTAGTTCCTTTAACATGTTCATGACAGGGCCACAGTGTGTATGTCTTGCTGCTGGGTACCTCTGAACCACCAGTGACACAGGCATAACTGTCCCTTTCGGGGGCATGGGACAGTACCATTGGGTGGGAGAAGCTGCCTGAGGGGACAGTGATGCCTGTACCACCAGGCAGTTCAAGGCAGTTCAAGGTGGCAGGAACATGTTAATGAACTAGGCTCTCTGCCAGAAACAGGAAAACGGTAACCATCAAAACAGACACAGTACTGCCACGATGAGGCTGACAGTCTTTTTTTTTTTGGTGCCAGCAGTCGAACTCAGTACCTCGCGCTTAGCTAGGCAGGCGCTGTACCACTGAGCTATATCCCCGGCCCCAAGGCTGACAGTCTTATCAGGGAAGATTATTTTAATTTATTTTATTTATTTTTCAATTTTTGGTTTTTTTTTTGAAACAGGGTCTCATTATGTAGCTTAGGCTGATCGTGAACTCACCATACCCCAGACTGGCCTCAAAATCATGGCAATTCTCCTGCCTCAGCCTCCTGAGTGCTGGGATTACAGGCATGCACCACCACACCTAGTGGGGAGATGATTTTAAATGAATATCGGCAAGTTTGTTATTCAGACATAAGAATTATTAAGAAGCGTAGTGTGGGGTGAGGCTGTGACTCAGTAGTAGAGCACTTGCCTAGCACATGTGAGGACCAGGTTCCATCTTCAGCACTAAAAATAAAAAATTAAAGAAGCTTGGTGTCATGCGCATATCTGTAATTTCAGTGCTCAGGAGGCTGAGGCAGGAGGATCACAAATTCGAGGCCAGCCTAGGCTATGTAGTGAGACCTTGTCTTCAAAATACAGGGAGAGGGCCGGTGAGATGGCTCAGTGGCATAAGCGCCTGCCTTGCAAGCGCGAGGGCCCGAGTTCGACTCCTGGATCCCACATATGAAAAAGGGCCCGGTGATATCGCTCAGCGGCACGGGTGCCTGTTGGCGCGCGAGGTCCTGAGGTCGACCCCCCGGTACCCACAAAAAAAAAAAAAAAAAAATACAGGGAGAGAAGGGGCGGGGGGATGTGCACATACCAAGTGAAATTGATATTTGCATTGTGAAGAAAATGAGCAGGATTTAATAGACTGTTAAGCGCAGATGAAGAGATGCAGAGCGAATGAGAACATTTTAGGAGATAGAAATGTTATGAGCAGAAGCCTGAATGGGAAAGAGGGAGTTGCCAAAGCAGAGAGGGAGTGTGCTGGGAAGGGACAGGATCATTGCTGAGGGCCAGAGCGTGACTGGACCGTATTGAAGATGTGGGAACTTTCTGAAGTGATGTAAGCAGGACAGCTGTTTGGATCAGTTTCTAACTGTAATGGGATTCACAGACATCCTAGTCAGAGAATGGAATTCAGGAAATATGACAGTGAAGGCATAAGGTTGAGATAGCAGCTTAAGACGAAATTGTGTTGCATTTGGTTTTTTGGACAGGGTCTCCTGTGTAGCCCAGGCTGTCCTCTAACTCGCAGCAATCCTCTTGCCTCAGCCTCCTGAGTGCTAGGATGACAGGCATGCACCACCCCCCCAAAACAGTTTTAAAACATGATTGTAGTAACCTAGACTTACACGATTGCTATGGAAAAGAAAATAAATTACTTACAAGCTTATTTTTATGTTTTTTTATTTGAGGTGGAGTCTCCTTATGTTGCCAAGGCTGATTTTGAACTTCTGTGTTCACATGATCCTTCTGCCTCAGCCTCCTGAGCAGCTGGAATTACAGGTACGTGTTATCCCATCTTGCTATTCAAGAGTTTTTAAAAAGGTAAAGTTGCAAGAATCTTGTTATTCCTCCATCTCTTCGTGGACTGGACAATACACCACTGTCGGCCCGCTTGGGGGGCCCAAGGGAGATTTTCTCAGGTGAGGTCCCAAGGTTAAAGAACACATGTGTGCAACAGCAGGCAGCGTGGAGCAGAGCAGAAAGCCAGAGCAAGAGTGCAAGAGAGCCACCTGTGTCTTTATTGTACAATTTTTTTTTTTTTTTTGTGGGTACCGGGGGGTCGACCTCAGGACCTCGCGTGCCAGCAGGTGCCCGTGCCGCTGAGCGATATCACCGGCCCCTTTTTCGTATGTGGGTTCTGGGAGTCGAACTCGGGCCCTCGCACTTGCCAGGCAGGCGCTTAAGCCGCTGAGCCATCTCACTGGCCCTATTGTACAATTCTTATACAGATTGTTATCTCATATTTACATTCCTGTATGGTGCTGTAACCAGCGCATGCGTGTTTACCTGTGCTAAGTCATGGTTACGTAACTGTATCCCACTGTGCGCCTGTACTAGACAAGCAGGGTCATGTCCTCAGGTGCCTTATGATGCCCAGCTGAAGCAGTCTGAGTGGTTCCCCACAAGCACACTGTCTGAATAGTTGATTGAGGCAAAGAATTCAACCTGGCTATTTGAGGAACAGGGCTATTCTTAGGAAATCATAACCTAAAGGAGGAAGAAAGCATCTACCCAAGTGTATAGATAGACTTACAATTTTCTTTGTTTTTTTGGTTTTGGTTTTTTGAGACAGGGTCTCACTATGTAGTTTAGGCTGGCCTGGAACTCACTCTGTAGCCCAGGCTAGCCTTGAACTTGTGGTGATTCTCCTGCCTCCTGAATGCTGGGATTACAGGCGTGCGCCACCACGCCTGGCAGATTTACTGCTACAAATTGAGGGCTAGCAGCCTAAAGGCTCCGTCCAATGGCAGAGCACTTGCCTAGCATACGCGAAACCCTATGTTTGATCCCCAACACCAAGAAAAAGAAACAGAAAACAACCTGTGAAGGTTTTGGAAGTAACATAGAGCACATTGTTTTGCCTTATCTTTGAATGGCACTGATAAGGGTAAAAAAAGGGGTGTAAGCTGGTAACTAAAACACAGGTCGTGGGAGTTAGTCGTACTGAAAGGAAAGGAAGGCTCAAGTCATCCAATCTGATTAGATTTCTGAGGGAGAGGAGCTGCTGGCAGGGTTGCATCAGGGGTTACAGGCAGGTTTGACCCGGAGTTATTTTCCTGGAAAAACGCTGGAGGAGGTGCCTTATCTCCAGCACACGACTGCTGCAACGAAGTGCTACATGTCAGGATGGTACAAACCAAGACAGAGAAAACAGGGCCGGTGAGATGGCTTAGCGGCATAAGCGCCTGCCTGGCAAGTGCAAGGTCCGGAGGTCAGCTTCCAGTACACACATTAAAAAAAAGAGAGAGAAAGAAAACAGGACAAAGCAGGCATGTTTTTTTGTTTTGTTTTTTTTTTTTTTGTGGGTACCGGGGGGACGACCTCAGGACCTCGCGCGCCAACAGGCACCCGTGCCGCTGAGTGATATCACCGGCCCCTTTTTCATATGTGGGTTCCGGGAGTCGAACTCGGGCCTTCGCGCTTGCAAGGCAGGCGCTTACGCCGCTGAGCCATCTCACCGGCCCAAAGCAGGCATGTTTTAACTTTGGGTTTTTGTTTTGGTGAAGCCAGGGATTATACAGAGGGCCCCATGCATACTAGGCAAATGTCTTACCTTTTAATTTTATTGATTTTTAGGCAGAGTCTTGCTAAATTACTAATTTACTCAGGTGGGGATTGAATTTGCAATCCTCCTGCTTCAGCCTCCCAAGTAGCTGGGATTACAGGTGTGTGCTATCATCCCCAGCCAAACTTAATCATTTCTCGATGCCAAAATATCCTCACAAACAGGCTGTTCAGGGAAGCAGTTCCATCGTTGTGATAAGGCTGGTCCTGCTAGCTTGCCCCTTAACATGTTTCCACCAGCTTCTACCACCCTATGGAACTGTCCCATGCCACTCAATGAGACAGTTATACATCTACCAGCACCGGTAGAACAGCGCCACCCAGCAGTGAGACATATGAATTACGGCCCCTTTGTGAATGTGTTAAGGCTGTTGGTTTTGTAAAGCATATGACATTTTTTGTGTAATTCCTTGTTCTCTTTTTTTTTTTTTTTTTTTTTTTTTTGTGGGTACCGGGGGGTCGACCTCAGGACCTCGCGCGCCAACAGGCACCCGTGCCGCTGAGCGATATCACCGGCCCCTTTTTCGTATGTGGGATCCGGGAGTCGAACTCGGGCCCTCGCGCTTGCAAGGCAGGCGCTTATGCCGCTGAGCCATCTCACCGGCCCCTTCCTTGTTCTCTTGCACAAAACTTCTCTAGCAACAAAAATTCTTATTTGCTTAGTGAAACAAATGACTACAGCTGGAATCTTAAAGGGGGCACAGAGTACAAGTTGCTGCAGCCTCCAGGAAGGGAAACCCAAGGTTGTCACCCAAAAGACAAAGATCACTATTCTACTCATAATGCCCCACAGCAGCCTAGGTCAGTGCTGTAGGATACAAGTGTTACGTGCAGGTCATACACATGAAGAGAAAACTCTAAATACCCAGTCAACTAAAATGATAGAAATGAAATCATTTGTAATAGTATATGTTATTTTATGTAGCAAGAACATGTAACCAAGAAAAAATGGAGATAAGTACATTCGTTCCTTCATACTGTCTTCAAAATTCATTGATAATGTCAAATTTTTTGCGATGTACTTGATTTTTCTTTATATCATAACAAGCGAGGTTGCACTTGCCTATAATCAGCTACTCAAGAGGCTGATGCAGGAGGATTGCAAGTTGAAGGCCATCTGGGCAACTTAGGGAGACTACTTCAAAATAAAGTTTTAAAAAAGGGCCAGGATGTAGCTTAGTGGTAGAGCACTTTTTTTTTTTTTTAACATGGGTACTGGCAGTCGAACTCAGGACCTCGCACTTGCCAGTAGGTGCTTGTGCCACTGAGCAATATCACCGTCCCCTTTTTTTCCTTTATGTGGGTACCGGGAGTCGAACTCAGGGCCTCACACTTGCCAGGCACGTGCTTATACTGCTGAGCCATCTCACCGGCCCTCACATCTTTAGAATGCACAAGGCCCTGGTTCAATTCCTGGCACCACACACACACACACACACACAGACAAAATTAACATCAAATATTCATATCCAAGTTTCTAAGTTACTTTTTTGTCACAGGGACAAAATATCCAATACCTACAAGTTTGAGGAGGTGAGGTTTACTTTGGCTCACAGTTTCAGTCCACGGTCAGCTCAAATGCAGGAACAGCATGGTAAAAGGGCCTGGTCGGAGGAAAGCTGCTCACATCATCGTGGTCAGGAAGGAGAGAGGTAGAGGAGCTGGGGAAGAAGATGGACCCTTCCAGGCCATGCCCACAGTGACCACCTCTTCCGTTTTCCTAACAGCACATTTGCCCCACTGATGAGTGTAACACATGAATGGGTCACCTTCCAAAAGTCCCACCTCTGAACACATGAGGCTTGCGGGGGATGTTCTAGATCTAAGCCATATCACCAAGTTGTTACAAACATTAACAGAGTTTTCAATGGACTAAAATGCTAAATTTTTTTTTTCAGTGTTTTTATTTTATTTATTTATTTTTATTTTTTTATTTTTTTAAAGACAACAAGTAAACACTCTCATGTATTAACAAATTCAAGCATTAGAGAATGTACAAATACCTTTTGGAGAAAAACATTACTCAGTATAAGATTAAGCCATGTAAAAGCTACGTAAAATTAGAAGACTAAGGAATGGAATAGTCACAGTGAAATTGCATTTTCATACTAGGGAGATAATACGATGTTTACAAATGTGCATCCGGTTTATTTCGCTTGTGAGTATTTTCTCGAGTTGCATCCATTTACCTATAAAAGTTTCTAGTTTATCTTTCTTTATGGCTGAGTAGTACTCCATTGTATAGAAATACCACATCTTTTTTATCCATTCCTCGGTTAATGGGCATTTGGGTTGTTTCCACGATCTAGCTATTACAAATTGTGTTGCTATAAACATGGGTGCACATATATCACTGTGGTACGATGTTTTTAATTCTTCTGGGAAGATACCCAGAAGGGGAATAGCTGGGTCAAATGGGACCTCCAATCCTAGTTTTTTGAGGAGTCTCCACACTGATTTCCACAGTGGCTGCACCAGTTGACACTCCCACCAACAGTGGAGAAGGGTTCCTTTTTCTCCACAGCCCCTCCAGCATTTGTTATTGGTTGACTTCTTGATAATAGCCATTCTTTCTGGGGTGAGATGGAATCTCACTGTTGTTTTAATTTGCATCTCTCGAATGACTAGTGATGTGGAACATTTTTTCATATATTTATTTGCCATTTGTATTTCTTCATCTGAGAAGTGTTTATTCATCTCAGATGCCCATTTTTGGATTGGGTCTTTAAATTTGGGAGGTCTGATTTTTTTGAGTTCTTTGTATGTTCTCGATAGTAATCCTTTGTCTGAGGAACAGCTGGCGAACATTTTTTCCCACGTTGTGGGTTGTCTCTTCACTCTGTTGGTGGTTTCTCTTGCTGTGCAAAAGCTTTTTAATAAGATGAGATCCCAGTTGTTGATTCTTTGTGATACTTCCTGTGCGATGGGGGTTTTATTCATAAAGTCTTTGCCTACACCAATGTCTTCAAGAGTATTCTATTTTCCAGGAGATTTAATGTTTCTGTTTTAATATTTAGTTCTTTGATCCATTTTGAATTTAGTTTAGTGCACGGTGAAAGATATGGATCTAATTTTAATCTTTGGCATGTGTAGAGCCAATTTTTCCAGCACCATTTATTAAAGAGGCTATCTTTCTTCCAGTGAATGTGTTTGGCACCTTTGTCAAAGATAAGGTGGCTTAGTATGTCTGGAGTTGTTTCTGCATCTTCTAATCTATTCCATTGATCTTCGGGTCTGTTTTTTTGCCAATACCACACTGTTTTTATCACAGTAGCTTTATAGTATAATTTCAAATCAGGGATTGTGATGCCCCCTGCCTTGCTTTTGTTGCCCAGAATTGCCTTTGCTATTCTAGGTCTCTTCTGGTTCCAGATGAATTTTAGGATTGTTTTCTGTAATTCTGTGAGATATGTTGTTGGAATTTTTATCGGACTTGCGTTAAATCTGTATAACAGTTTTGGAAGTATGGCCATTTTCACTATATTGGTTCTTCCGACCCAAGAGCAAGGGATATCTTTCCATTTTCTGATATCCTCTTCAATCTCCTTTTTCAGAGTACTGTAGCTTTCAGTGTAGAGGTCTTTTACTTCCTTTGTGAGATTGATTCCTAGGTATTTCATTTTTTTAGATGTGATTGTGAAAGGTGTTGTTTCCCTAATTTCTCTCTCAGTGAGTTTGTTATTGGTGTACAGGAAGGCTATTGATTTTTGAGTGCTGACTTTGTATCCAGCTACACTACTGAATTTGCTTATTAAATCTAGTAGTTTTTTAGTGGAGTTTTTTGGATCTTCTACGTAGAGTATCATGTCGTCTGCAAATAATGATAATTTAACTTCTTCCTTTCCAATCATAATTCCTTTTATTTCTTTCTCTTGTCTAATTGCTCTGGCTAAAGTTTCCAGGACTATGTTGAATAAGAGTGGGGACAGTGGACATCCTTGTCTTGTTTCTGATTTTAGAGAGAAGGCTTTCAGTTTTTGTCCATTTAGTATGGTATTGGCTGTTGGTTTGTCATAGATAGCTTTAATCAGATTGATATAAAGACCATCTGTTCCAATTTTCTGTAGGGTTTTTATCATGAATGGGTGCTGGACTTTGTCAAAAGAAAATGCTAAATTTTTAAAATTTAATTCATTAAAATAAAAATAAAAATTTTTTTCTTCTGTGATACTAGCTTCCAACAGAATGATCAAAAACACCTGTGGGGGTGTGTGCCGCCTGAGACCCTGCAGGTAGGGACCAGCTTCTGATCATCATGGAGTGTAGCAGCAACCATGGGAGATCAGAATTTACAGACCAACTACCTGCATTGAGGTCCTGGTTCTTGATTGAGGTCCTTGCTAGATGATACTGGAACAATTAATCGTGCTTCCTGAGTCCCAACTCCATGGTTTTTCAGTATTAAATAGAGATCACGATATCTGCTGGTAGGAAAAGTAACTTAGTGAGCTACACATATAAAACTAGTGCACATTCAGACCCATTGCCTTCAGTAAATGCCAGTTGGTGCTAGCAATACTCATGGTACAAGGTGTACTGTTTTTAGGGTCTGCAGAGAGCCAGCCAATGTATGATGACTGATGATGAAGTAAGGTTTGTTAATGACTGATGTTAATAGAACTCCAATATAAGGAGGAGTGGAGATTTCCACTGACACCAAGATTCACAGGCTGCCCTGTGGTGGTCTTGGTTATCTAGGAAAGGGACATCCGGGCACATTCACCTTGGGCCTCACAGGGTGGCAGCCATCAGTTGGGCCCGGGGCCAGTCCTCTTGTGTTCCTCAGAGAGCCTGATTTCACCTCCCCCCATAATATAAACTCCAGTGGCCCAGGCCCGAGCAGTCACCCTACCTTTCCTAGTTCATTTTGGAGGTGCTAAAGTGGCCGGAGAATGCTGCTGCTCAACATGTCCTGTGGTAGAAGCGTTTTGGGAAGAGGTGCTGCAGAATCTCTGTCATGAGATTTGTTACCGTGGGGAACTAAAGAGCCACTAAAGGGTCACTTTTCTGGCCTGAAATTTCCTTACCTGCTCGGCGAGACTGTTATAGTTTTCCTGGTGGGCAGCTGGGCTCATGACCATCACTTCTGGTTCTGCGTGGGACAGGACCGCTCCAGCATTGTGTGGCCGTGATCTTGTGTGTGTCTGAGTGTGTTAGGTTGTATAGACGTTTCAGACCACGATGGGACGGTTCTAGCCACACAAGTGTAGGTATTATGGACGCTCCGGGTGCTCATGTTCTCTCTCTTTTCTAGGTCTTCTTTTTAGGGACCCAGTCTGCCTTCATGAAGAAAAGACAGAGACATCAAGGATGCTGACTGACCGCACCAGAAATTGTTACCAGGTATGCAGAAACTGTCCCCCATGACGACAGACTCACTTCCACTAAGGAGATGTGTTTCCTTCCGGGCAGACTTGATTCTGCAGTTTCTTACTCTCTGCTGAGCCTCACTCGAGGATGGAGTCCGCAGAGGGTTTTCTCCAGAGAGCAGAGCCTCCTGTGTTGGCAAGGTGTTGCCTTGAAAATCACCATGGTTGTTCAGTAACTACTGATTGATCTCAACCCTCCTAGTCCCAAGTGCATGCATGTTTGCTCTGAGAAACGATAAGGAAGCAGGAAATACCATCTTCTAAAGACTGTGTCAAAAAAAAAAAAAAAGACTTTGTCCATTCACCACTGTGTGTGAAATATATCTAGTGTCCTCAGGAATGTATGGCAGTGCCTTGGTTTATGAATACTTCTGTTTGCAAACAATTTGTTTTACAAACAAAAGTGTTCAGCAAAATTTTGCTTCTGTTTGCAAATTCCAAGTTGGGTGATAAACACAACCATGGGCATCTTCCCCTCACAAACACAAATGCAACCATCTTCCCCAAAATCGTAAAACAAATTAAGTATGTAAACCAAGGTACCACTGTATTTTAAAAGAAGAAAGGCAAGCCAGGCAAGGTGATGTATGCCCGTAATCTCAGAACTCAGGAGGCTGAGGCAGGAGGGTCACCACAAGTTCAAGGCCAGCCTGGGCTACATAGTTCAAAGCCAGCCTGAACTACATAGTGAGACCCTGTCTCAAAAGACAAAAATGAAAGGAAGGGAGAGAGGTGAAAAGAGCTCCCAGTCTAGTTGTGAGGAGAGGAGTTTGTGTTTCAGAAGGGCCATTGCAGCCCCATGACGGCAGGAGGTGCACAGTGAGTGGATGTGGGGAGAGGAAAGGTCCCTGGGCCCGCTGGGCCCTGGGTGGGCAGTGGAGGCGCTCAGAGCCCTGTACGGGTGTCGGTCTCGCCCCTTCATCTCTGGTGAACATTGGTGGAGAGGTCACTGCTGTGACTCGGTACTCAGGCTGGCCTGTGTGTGATGTTTCAGGACTCAGTGACCTTTGAGGATGTGGCCTTGGACTTCACCCAGGAGGAGTGGGTTTTACTGGATCAAAGTCACAGAGACCTTTACAGAGAGGTGATGTTGGAGAACTACGAGAACCTGGCCTCCGTGGGTAAGAGCGCCGCCCTGCCTGTGACGTCGTGGGGAGGAGATGGGGGCTGTGCACTTCCTGGGTCCCAGCTTCGGTGACGTGGACTCTGAATCCACTGGGAAATAATAGACACACAGTCCCTGTTCTGATACATTTTAATCTACTGTAGTGGTTTTCAAAATGTGGCCTAAGGCCCAGGGATGTAGGTGAGCAGCACAGCACCTGCCTAGCAAGCATAAGTCCCTGTGCTAAATTCCTGGCACCAAAAAAGAAGAAAAAAGCCCCCCTCCCCCAAATGTGGTCCAAGAGCGACAGTATCGTCTGGGTGTGGTGGTGCATGCCTGTAATCCCAGCGCTCTAGGAAGCTGAGGCAGGAGGATCCTGAGCAACTTAGTGACTTAGCAAGACCCTTTCTCAAAATTAAAAAAAAAGGCGGGGGTGGGGGTGCTGGGGATGTAGCTCAGTACAAAGACACTGGGTTCAAATCCCGGTATTGCAAAAGAAAAAACTCAAGACCATTACCACCATTCTCCTAGATACTTAAATCTTCAGTCTCCAACTTTGACATACTGAATCAGGTTGGAGACTGTCACATGTGTTTTAACAAGCCATTTAGAAAAATCTGATGCCTCATGATGTTTCAGAATCATTGGCATATTTTTCTCTGTAAGGTCTTGAGCTGGGCATGGTGGCGCACACCTTCCATCCCCGCACTTGGAAGGCTGAGGCAGGAGGATCGCAGTTAGTTCAAGACGAGCCTGAGCTACATAGTGAGATTCTGTCTCAGAGACAGCGAGAGAGAGAGAGGGAGAGAAAAGGGGAAGGGGAAGAAGGGGGAGGGAGAGGAGAAGAAAAAGGAAGAAAGATCTCTTTTGTTTCACTTACTGTACTTCCTCAGTGATTGAAACTTTCGGTGCTTAGTAATTGTGTACAAAGTGATTAATTTGGGCTTCAGGACTCAGAATAGCCTCTCTCTTTGGGGCTCAGAAAGTGCTGCCTACATTTTTAGTCCTCCTGGAATAACGTCCCTGTTACGTCCCTGGATTGTACCCGGTGCAGGCTCGTGGTCTCTTGCCTGAGCCTCTTCTGTCAGTGCCCCTCTCTTTGTGCACAGGACTTCAGCTCCCCAAGCCCAGCCTGATCTCTAGGTTGGAGAAAGAAGAGGATTTAAGGGCAGTGCAGAAAGGAGCTGTCCAAGGTGAGTGTGAAGGAGACATTTTAAAATGCACTTGGGGGCCGGTGAGATGGCTCAGCGGTATAAGCGCCTGCCTGGCAAGCACAAGGTCCTAAGTTAGACTCCCAGTAACCACGTAAAGGGAAAAAAAAGGGGCCGGTGATATTGCTTAGCAGTATAAGTGCCTGCTGGCAAGCACGAGGTCCTGAGTTCGACTCCCAGTACCCACATTAAAAAAAAAAAAAAAAGATGCACTTGGTCTCAGGAGGTTGAGGCCATTTATCTGAGAAATTAGGATATCATTACCTTTGTGGGGGCAGTGCTGCAGATGGAACCTGGGGTCACATATGTACTAGGCAAGCACTCACCACTGAGCTACCTCAGCAGCCCTACCAATTACTTTATGTCTACCCAAAATTTCCTGTAATCTTACGAAGTATGTTATTCTATATCTTCTTAAAGTCTTTTTTTTTTTTTTTTTTTTTGAGTCAGGGTCTCACTGTGCAGTTCAGGCTGGCCTTCACCTCACTGTGTAGCCCCAGCTGGCCTCAAACTTGCAGTGATCCTCCTGTCTCAGCCTCCCAAGTGCTGGAATTACAGGCATGCACCACCACACCCCGCCTTTCTTTCTTTCTTATACTGGGGATCAAACCCAGGGGTGCTCTGAGCTATGTCTCCAGCCATTTTTATTTTTCATTTTGAGACAGAGTCTCACTAAGTTGCCTAGGCTGGCCTTAAGCTTGTGATCCTCCTGCCTCAGCCACCCAAGTAGCTGAGATTACAGACATATACCACTGCACCAGCTTTTTTTTTACTGTGCTGCAGACTGGACCTAGGGCTTTGCATATGCTAGGCAAATGCTTTACCACTAAGCTACATTGCCAGCCCAGATTTATCACTTTCTTTTATTTTATTTATTTATTTTTTTGAGATAGGGTCTTGGCTGTACAGGTCCAGGCTGGCCTCAAACTTGCAACGAGCCTTCTCCCTCAGCCTTCCAAGTGCTGGGATTATAGGTGTACCACCACGCCCAACCCTAATTTATCATTTTAATAGCCTCTTTGTCCAGGCCTTGAGTACTTCCTATGCCTGACAATATTCATGTTGGGGCTGGTGGTGTGCCTCAATGGTAGAATATTTGCCTAGCTTGTATGAAGCTGTGGATTCCATCCTTAGCACTGCCAAAACTGTGTGTGTGTTCATCCTGTTCATCATTAACTTTAATTTTCAAGGAATCGACTTGTAATAAACTATTTAAAATTATGATCCACATCGTAGCATTACCTTATTTTTGACCTAGTCAAAACGCTCAAAATTTAGTTTTTTAAAATTAAAAAAATGTTTTAACCAGGTTTAATTTGAAAACAAATATACAGGGCCGGTGAGATGGCTCAGCGGCGTAAGCGCCTGCCTTGCAAGCGCGAGGGCCCGAGTTCGACTCCCGGATCCCACATACGAAAAAGGGGCCGGTGATATCGCTCAGCGGCACAGGCGCCTGCTGGCGCACGAGGTCCTGAGGTCGACCCCCCGGTACCCACAAAAAAAAAAAAAAAAAAAAAAGAAAACAAATATACATCAGTGCCATCATTTGTAAACTCTCTCACTGGGCCACTTCTTCATCCAAACCTTGGTGTTGTTTTTCTGTTCATCTTCAGAATGTGCAATGGGACTTAGCGCCAGTGAGGGTGTACATCAGCCGGAATTCCTGAGGGGACAGAGCTCCAGTAGGCTGCACATGGTAAGACTGACAAGGGTGATCTCGTTTCCTATCCTCAGAGAAGGTTGAGAATTCCATTTTAGAAATCCAGCCCAATTGAGGGAGAGACGAGAAAAACAGCTTCCACCTGGGAGAGAGCAATGTCTGGAGGGATACTGTGGACGGCATGGATCCAGAGAGGCCCCAGATTGCTTTTTAGAGTTGCCGGAAGTAGGCAGTCTTCTTAATAATCTAAGATTAGAGCACGGTCTAAGGTCCTGGAGTTATTGTTCCACTGTTCAGTTCGAAAGGAAACATGCGTACAGCTGTGTACTGAACGCAGTGGCTCTCGTCTGATCTCAGAAGCTAAGCAGGATCAGGCCTGGTTAGCACTTGGGTGGGAGAAAGGAAACAAGGTAGAACGGTGTGGATGTAACATGGTGGTAAAAATGACTGTCATCCTCAAAATACTATACTTTGGGCTAAGAGTATAGCTCAATGATAGAACACTTGCCTAGCATGCATGAGGTCCTAGGTTCCATCCCCAGCCCCACAAAAATAAATTTAAAAAAATAATGTTCTTTAATCATCATTCATCTGTTTATCAACAGGGAAGAAGGAAAAGTGTTGGTGAACTCCAACAGTCATGTTTTAAGACACACGTGGGAACTCAGAACACAGGAAACAGTTACGAGTGTGATCAGTATGGAAAAGACTTCCTTACCCTACACATGAAAACCTCTATTAAAGCGAAACTTTTGGAGTTGAATGAGCATAAAAAAGCCTTCAGCCCAACTCCGAATGCTGTGTACAAAAGAACACACATGCCAGAAAAACCCTTTGATCACAGCAACCATGGGAAAGCCGGCGCGAATCAGTCCCGCATTCAGGCCCTTACAGGAACTCCCGGTGGGGAAAAGTTCTATGAATGGAGTGAATATGGGGACAGTTTTTTTCTCTCTGCAAACCTTGGTGTGTATCCAGAAAGTCTCAAAATAAAAAATCCTTACAGATGTAAGGAGTGTGGAAAAAGATTTAGATATCGTGCTTACCTTAGTAAGCACACGCGGACCCACACTGGAGAGAAACCCTATAAATGTACAGAATGTGGGAAAGTGTTTGCTCAGTTCTGGGGTCTTTCTCAGCATGTACAAATTCACAGTGGAGAGAAGCCCTTTGAATGTAAGGAATGCGGGAAGGCCTTCGCCCTATCTTCGTACCTAACCAAACACACAAGAATTCACGTCGAAGGGAAACCCTACAAATGTAAGGAATGTAGAAAGTCCTTTGGGAATTCCTCCTACCTTAAGAAACATGTTCGAATTCACACTGGGATCAAACCCTATAAATGTCATGAATGTGGAAAAGCCTTCACGCAGTCCTCGGGCCTCACCAAACATATGCGGTCCCACAGTGGCGAGAAGCCATATGCCTGTCAGGACTGTGAGAAAGCCTTTTCTACATCCACCTGCCTCGTCGCCCACAGAAGGACTCACACTGGAGAGAAGCCTTTTGTCTGTAAAGAATGTGGGAGAGCCTTTGCTAGGTACTTTTGTCTTACTGAGCATATCAGAACTCACACCGGAGAGAAACCCTATAAATGTAAAGAATGTGAGAAAGCCTACACTACGTCTTCAGACCTCAACAGACATGCAAGAATTCATACTGGAGCGAATCCCTATAAATGTAAGGATTGTGACAAAACCTTTACTCATTACTCAAGCCTCTCGGCGCATCAAAGGACGCACACTGGGGAGAAGCCTTATGAATGTAAGATATGTGGGAAGGCATTCACATATTCCTCAAGTCGCAGTAATCACATACGAACTCACAAAGCCTCATAGCCATTTAAGAAGCCTGGGAATGACTGTTTCCTGTAAACCTTATTAGTCATGTTACTAGTTCTGGTGAGAAACGTGCAAGTACACAGTGTGACGAAGTCTTTATTCCCATTCCTGCAGAGTACATGAAAGCAGTCACACTGAAGAGAGAAGGCAATCGGCGTGATAAAACGGACTCCTGATTTTCAGGAGCTCATTTGTGAAATATTTTTAGGTGGCGTTTGTACTTGCAATTACGTTTCATCAGGAAGACAGACATTCATACTGGCCTCTTGTTAGTGATGCTGTTTGATACTTGTTTAAGGTACTGATTGTCAGAGCACTCGATTTTAAATATAGATTATTCCTGGGCCGGTGAGATGGCTCAGCGGCGTAAGCGCCTGCCCGGCAAGTGCGAGGGCCCGAGTTCAACTCCCGGAACCCACATACGAAAAAGGGGCCGGTGATATCGCTCAGCGGCACGGGCGCCTGCTGGCGCGCGAGGTCCTGAGGTCGACCCCCTGGTACCCACAAAAAAAGAAAAATAAATATAGATTATTCCTTATGGGTAAGAAAGTGATTTGCAGGCTGGGATGCACCTCAGTGGTGAGCGCATCCCTAGCATCTGAGAGGCCCTGGGTTCCACCCCCAGCACCACAGAAGACAAAAAAAAGTGGTTTTGTAAGTCGATACTTTGATATTCAGAACATCTAGTCTCCCAACAACCTTCCTTATTGTTTCAGCATTTATGAATAACCTCCAGTGAATAAAATTCTCTCTATATTTTGAGCATTTGTAGTTTATTTTCAAGGTGAGCTTTTAAGGTGAGATGTCTAGGTAAACGAAAAAATGTATTTTTAATTTTGCTATACATGAAATTTTTTCCCTTGCACTAGTATTGTACCATTTGGCAGTTTCTGAATCAGCTTTTTTAGAAAACATGTTCATAGACTATTCTGGAGAAAAATAAGGAGCTGATTTTAGTTTTAATGAGTTTAATGGTTTTTGAGACAGGATCTCGTTATATAGTTCAGGCTGGCCTCCAACTTACAGCGGTCCTAGCTCAGCCTCCCAAGTGCTGGGATTACAGGCATGCACCATCATACCTGGCTAGTTTTTTTTTTTTTTTTTTGTGGGTACCGGGGGGTCGACCTCAGGACCTCGTGCGCCAACAGGCACCCGTGCCGCTGAGCAATATCACCGGCCCCTTTTTTCATATGTGGGATCCAGGAGTCGAACTCGGGCCCTCACGATACCTGGCTAGTTTTAACTCCTTTTTACAAAAGGAAAATTAATATCCTGTGTAATTTTGTCCTGAGTGAGAGTACTGTAGTAACTAACTTGTGGCCCTAATTATACATGCAGAGTCCCTTCATGTTTTTCATATTCTGCTGTGTAGAAACAAATCAGGTCTTACAGCCACTCACAGGAAGGTGACGACCCAAAACGGTAAATACCCGAAAGTAGGGCTGGGGGTATAGCTCAGTGGTAGAGCACTTGCTCTAGCATGCATAAGACCCTGGTTCAAAGCAGCACTGAGGGAAGAAAGTTATGAGGTACTATGGTTGGTGGGACAGAGTGCAGAAAGTTTTGGGGGCATGTGATATGCAGGAAGCCTTGAATTCATGATTTGCTTTGGGGAAAGTCTTGACACAACCCCTAGCACACAGAAACAGACTGAAGGCAGGTATACAGTTGCAATTTTTTTTTTTGTACTGGGGATTTGAACCCAGGCCCTTTGCACTGAGCTGTATGTCCCCAGCCCTTTTTAAATTTTGAAACAGGGTCTCATTCACTAAATTGCCCGGGCTGGGCTAGAACTTGCAATCCTCCTGCCTCAGCCTCCCAGAGTGCTGGGATTATAGACATGTACCACCAAGTCCAGCTCACGGTAGCAGTTTTGTGTGGTACTGGGGTCACAGGGCCTGAGACTGTCACAGCGTAAGGGCTGCAGGAAGCAAAGCTCTGGGGGCACAGCTCATAGTGGGTGGACACGGAGTTGTGCCAACATGCAGTGGGAATCCTGGAATGCACAGTGTCTGTGCCATGAGGGAGAAAGGAGAGAAGCCATCGAGCTGGTTGGCACAGGTACTGAGGGTCCCTCTCCTAGTTCAAGTCCTTTCAGTCTTGGATGTCCATGTGAGCAGGCCACAGAATGGAGGTACCGGGCCCAGTGCTTCCAGGTCACCTAGGACTGTGTGTTCTGGGAATGGGCACGGGCAGGGCACCACATGGTGTCCTTACCCCCACACTGCTGATCACGAGCACCAGCTGGACCCAACAAGAATTCCCCTGCTTTTGCAGGGACCCTCCAGTGGCTCCTGTACAGCCTGAGCTTAAGCTTGGTGAGAACAAAAAATACTTAACCTACCGTTATTCCAAAGCCGCTGTTGGAGGTTATACGGAAGCCGAGATAAATAAATGGATGACCGGCACAGTCCAGCTTGGGGTACTTAGCATCCACATGTGCCCTGTGCAAACATTTGAATTCCCTTACAATAATTAAAAGTGTACATTTCTACCTAACAATTCAAAGGAAGACGTTCTTCCCTAGAGACAGAAGGTTCCCAGGTTATATTCACATCTCCTCAATTTATTTATTTATATTTTATGTGGGTGCCGGGAGTCGACCTCAGGACCTCGCGCTTGCCGGGCAGGCGCTTATGCCATTGAGCCATCTCACCAGCCCAACACATCTCCTCAATTTAAGTCACATTCTCAATATTCTGTTACCTGAAGGCTAAATTATGAAGTCCACCTCCCAGAACTTGAGTTAAAATAGGAATAGGAAGGAGATGGACGTGAACATGAGTTTATGTAAATGGACACATGAGAAGATACACACGTAAGTAAAATATATAAGACTAATTCTGTAATTCCTTTTTCTTTTTTCTTTGGTTTTGTTTTGGTTTTTTGACACAAGGTATTGTTATGGAGATCAGGCTGACTTGGGACTCCCTATGTAACTCAGGCTGGCTTTGAATTTGAGATCCTCCTGCCTCAGTCTCCCAAGTGCTGGGATTACAGGCATGTCACCACACCTAACTCATTCCTGATATTTTATTTTCATTTTATTTTTGTGATACTGGGGATGGAACCCAGGAGCACTCTATCTCTGAGCCACATCCCCAACCCTTTTTATTTTTGCCTTTGAGACAGGGTCTCACTAAATTGCCCAGGTGGAGCTTGAACTTTCAACTCCCCTGCCTCAGCCTCCCAAGTGCTGGGATTACTGGTGTGCACCACTGCATCTGGCTGCATGGATATCTTTTAAGAAAGAGGAATAAAACTCACAGCTGGCAAGCCTGATTTTTCTCATCACGATGTCCTGTTCCGTCTTGGGACTCTGCAGAGAGAGTCCCTACCCACAAGCAGTGTCCTCTTGACCAGATGCTGCCTCTTGACTATGGACATTCCAGCCACCAGAATCATGAACTGAACAAACCTTCACTCCATGAATTACCTAGTCTGTGGTAATCAGTTATAGCAACAGAAAACAAAGTAAGACACTAGAGTTTACACTTCAGTGATTAATTCCATTATTTCCCTTGCCCTCAGCCACATTCTGAGCAGCTGTGGGTTCTGTACAAGTGGTGTACCCCAAACCTTCATTCCCAGAGGGGCTGCCACAGGCTAACCTGTTTTCTGTACAGCATGTAAGTACTTGTAGGGCCTACACTCCATGTTTCTTGGGTCAACTGTTTGCCATTCTTGGGTCAACTGGAGCTCCCTGCAAAGTCCCATGGGAGTTGGGGTCAAGAAGCCAAAGAACCTGGGTTGGAAGGCTGAAGAAACTGCCCTGGAAGCGTGGAGATCGACATCCAAAGACGATGGTGAAGACCGGAGCTCCTCTGAAGAAGCAGAAACGAGACTTCCTTCTTTCCCTTTTTATTCCATCCAGGCTGCAGGCCTATGGGTTGGTGCCACCCACACCCAGCGTGGGTCTTTCATCTCAGTAAATCACATGCAGAAGTGTGCTAAACCAGTCTGCTAGGTGTTTCTCATTCAAGTTGACACAACAGTTAACTATCACACTGTGTATTTTAACTGCTTTCTTGTCACCGGGACACAATACCTGGTACAACTTAAAGGAAGAAAGGTCTATTGTGACTCACAATTTTTAGAGGTTTCAGTCCATCATCAGCCAGTTTCAGACCAAAGTGGTATGGTGGAAGGGTCTGGGCGGAGGAAAGTTGCTCACCCTATGGCAGACAGGAAGTAGAGCGAGAAGAGACAACTTAGGGAGGGAGCTACGCCTTTTCAGGTCACACCCTAGTGACCTGTCTCTTCCAACCAGGCCCTACCTCCTCACAGTAAGTTATGTCTACTGCCCTCAAAATCTAGTCACCTTCCAAAGGTGCACATGAAGCTCTTGAGGGACATCTAGATGTAAACCCTATCACCATGGCCTTTTACACATGGGCCCATTGCTTAAGCATGCGGGTGACTGGGGAAAGTAGTAGGTGTCCACAGGGTGCTTGGTTTTGTCCTTCTAAACATAATAGCAGTGTTAGCTTTGTCACTGTGATGACATCCCTGACATAAACAACTTGAAGGAAAAGAGATTTATTTTGGCACACTCTTTCACAGGTTTTGGTCCATTGTCGACTAGTTGGTTCCACTGCGGTGGGCCTTGGAGAGGCAGAACATCCTGGCACAGTGGCATGGTAGAGTAGAGCTGCTCACCTCATGGCATCCAGGAAGCAGAGAGGGGGGAAAGAGGCAGGAGAGAAGGGGCTGGGAACAAGATAGACCCTCCAATGCCACTCCCCAGTCACCTGCTTCATCCACTGAGGCCCCACCTCCTAATCTACCAACTGAGCCACGAACTTGTAGGTGTTTTAATACACTTGGTGTTAGAGTCCTCATGATCCAATCACTTCTGCAAAACCCATCAGATAGCAACTATGCCCTCAACACAGTGAGCCTTTGTGGGGGGCATTTGAGGTACCAATCTTTTTTTTTTTTTTTTTTTTTTTGTGGGTACCGGGGGATCGACCTCAGGACCTCGCGCGCCAGCAGGCACCCGTGCCGCTGAGCGATATCACCGGCCCCTTTTTCGTATGTGGGTTCTGGGAGTCGAACTCGGGCCCTCGCGCTTGCCAGGCAGGCGCTTAAGCCGCTGAGCCATCTCACCGGCCCCTGAGGTACCAATCTTAACCATAGTCTTACTTCTAGTGGTTCACCTTTGCTGGGCATTCACCTAGGACAAAAATATCTTCACAATTCCCAGCTTTTTTTAATTTTTTGAGACAAGGTCTCACTGAGGTGCCCAGGCTAGGCTCAAACTTGTGATCCTCCTGGCTCAGCCTCCCAGAGTGCTGGGATGACTGGTGTGTGTACCACCACACCTGCCTGAGGTCCATCTGTATGCCCTACTCCAGACTTCCTTGTCTCCATTCATGTTCCTTCTGCATCTTTGACCTTCCAGCCAAACCACCGGCAGCTACTGATGAATCAACGAGTATGCGTCCATCTCCCCCCACACAGTGAGCAGCAAAATCCACTGCTTGCTATTTGCCACTGGGAAGGTTTTCCTTTCATTACTGTCTCCATGTTCACCCATTAGTAGCAGTAGAATGCTTTAGTTTGCCACTTTCTGGTTCTACACTCAACAGCTGTAAACCAGGCCTTTCTTTTTTCTTTTTTCTTTTTTTTAAAAGGCAGCATCTTGCTATGTCGTTCAGTGTGGCATTGAATTAACTATGTAGCCAAGGCTGGCTTCAAACTCATAGCAATCCTCTTGCCTCAGCCTCCCAAGTGCTGGGATTTCAGGTGTGTGCCACCATGCCCAGCCGTAAACCAGGCTTTTTGTGTCAGCTGATCATAAGGAAGGTGGTGCACGCCTGTAATCCCAGCACTCGGGAGGCTGAGGCAGGAGGACTGTCACATGTTCATGGCCAGCCTGGGCTACATAGTGAGATAAAGGCCAGCCTGTGGTCCAGAAAAAGATGGCGGATCTGTAAGAAGCAGGCAGTGAACCTCTCCAAAAGTTGCCATCTGGACACTGGAATATAGTGACTGGAGGAGGACAAGAAAGAGGGAAGTGGCTCCCATGGACCCAGGAAAGATCTGAAGCACAGTTTGGGGCCCACGGAGAAAGTGAAGAGAGAAACTGCAACAAAGAAGGAGGAGGTGGCCGCTGGCGCCTTTTCCCTGTGTTGGGAATCCCTGCGCGACAGGAGCAGTTCAAATCTGCAGACATGCGGTGACTGCCGGTGCCCCGGGGGGCCTCCGCGGAGGAATACAAGAAGCAGCGGTACAGAGAAGCAGCAGCCGTGAAGGACACACTGACTGGTGGTGAGTGCTGACGCCTGGCCGTCAGGCGTGCAAGAGAGCCACTAGCCGGGCGCCATTGTGGGGGGCACAGCAGCTGAGCTCAGAACTCAGGGCGGCCGCCACTCCATCCACGGCTCCGGCAGGGACCTCCGCAGAATAACGCGAGACGCCGCGGTACAGAGAAGCACCAGCCGAGAAGGACACACTGACTGGCGCTTTTCTTCCTGGTATTCCAAGACTGAGATTGTCTAAGGATCACAGAAAATACTGTGGCATAGAACCAAAGAACCAAGGACTGGGCCAAACAGGCAGCAACTTGTTATCTCCAACAAATTGAAGAGGTAGGATATTGCAGGAGGCTCAAAACCCAAAAATAAGCTACACCTGGAAGATACCTCAGAGAAGTAGCCATCTCCTAACAGTTTGAAATACTAGAAATAAAGCAACCTACCATGGGCAATTTACAAACAGCAACCCAGGAATTAAACTAAAGAAAGAAAAGAAAATGAGACGACACTTAAACAAGATGCAACCCCACACATCCAGTTCACCAAAGGCAAACCCAGGGGGCAGTGAGGTGGGACAAACCGAAATCCACCCACCTGACATCTCTGAAGTGGTAACAACAAAGCAGTTGAATGAGGCCCTGGAAAAATTTAAATCAGAAATAATTTCACAGATAACTGCAGAGATAATGTCCACAATGAAGACCATGCTTAAGGATGCTAGAGCAGACATAGACAAAAAAATAGACAAGCTTAAGAAAATGATGGAAGCCATGAATGCTCAGCATAGGAAAGAAATGGACTCCATAAAGCAGATTCAAGCAGATATGCAGGAGAACAAAAATTGCATTGAAAGTATTTGTAGCAGATTAAGCCAATGTGAGGACAGGATCTCAGATATAGAAGACAGGCTTGCAATTAGTGATCATGAAAAGAAAGAATTCTATTTTTTTTTTTTGTGGGTACCGGGGGGTCGACCTCAGGACCTCGCGCGCCAACAGGCGCCCGTGCCGCTGAGCGATATCACCGGCCCCTTTTTCATATGTGGGATCCGGGAGTCGAACTCGGGCCCTCGCGCTTGCAAGGCAGGCGCTTATGCCGCTGAGCCATCTCACCGGCCCGAAAAGAAAGAATTCTTAAAAATAGCAAGGGACAATGAAAAATCAATCCAGCAGCTGCTAGATGATGCAAAGAAGAATAACTTAAGATTGATTGGAGTCAATGAAAAAGCAGGAGCAGCATAAATGACATCAGAACACTGTTCACAGACATTATCACGGAGAATTTCCCCGGTAGAGAAAAAGAATTTGACGTTCAGATAAGCGAGGCTTATAGAACTCCAATTAGCCACGATCAAAAAAAAAATCTTCAGCCAGGCATATCATAGTCAAGATTCCAGAAATTCAACATAAGAGTAGAATCTTAAAAGCTGTTAGAGAAAAGAAACAAATCACCTATAAAGGAAAGCCCATCAGAATCACAGCAGACTTTTCAGCACAAACCTTCAAATCAAGAAGAGCTTGGAATAATGTATTTCAAGTTCTAAAGGAAAATAATCTTCAACCCAGATTGATGTACCCCGCAAAACTATCTTTCAAAACTGATGGAGAAATAAAATACTTCCATGACAAAGAACATCTGAGAAAATTTATAACCACCAAACCAGCACTCCAAAATGTTTTGAAGGACATTCTAGAAAGGGATAACAAGGACTACAACTCCAGAAACCCCAACAGAAGGAATTCACCAGGCAGAGCAAATGATTAAAGAGAGGGAGGGGAAAATAAAGGCCAGCCTGTGATACACAGTGAGATTCTGTATCAAAAAAAAAAAAAAAACACACAGAAATAACTAAGTAAAAATAAAAGTCTGTGCTGTGAGACTCATATCAGTGCTTGCTAGAAGCTTCTAATGTCATCCTGTTTGTGTTTGTGTGTGTGTGTGTGTTACTCAGGATCTAACCCAGGAGTGCCTCTGCGACTGAGCTACATCATCAGCCCTATTTCTTTTCATTTTTTAATTTTGATACAATGTCTCGTTAAGTTGCCCAGGCTGGCAACTGTGATCCTCCTGCCTCAGCCTCCCAAGTAGATGGGATGACAGCTTCTGCCTGTCTACCGTGGACACTGTGAGTTTCGTTGTGTCTGGTGGATCATTCACACTGATTGAGAAGCTTGTGCTGTGGCCCGAGCTTGGTGCGTAGCTCTCTTGCTGTGGTCCCAATTGAAACCGGAAGTCTAGGGGACTCTACATGGGTCAAAGGCACAGCCCAATGTGGTACCTGCTGTCTCCAAGATCTTCAAGGTCTATAGGATGTTGTGCCTCATTTTGGGAGCAGGTGGTGTGAGCACAGTAACTAAGAGTGGCTCACAATGTTTATTTAGCTGGCCCTCTATCTCCAGCCTCTCCTTTGTAAGTGATGTACCAAGGTATTGAAAGTATTTGACCTCTGAAGACTACGTTTTCACAGACAATGGGAGAATTAAATACATTTATGATAGTCTGTGGTAATTTCCCATGCTCCATGTTCTTTCTGTAGAAGCCCAAGTGGTAAGTTACATGGGTCTGAAAATTGGGGGACAGGTGGTGATTCTCCTCTTCAATGATTCATATCAAGTTTGTCCACCAGACTGGAGGCATTTGTTACCTAGAACAAGCAATATTCTCATGGCGTGGTGGCAGATGTCTGTAATCCCAGCTACCTGGGAGGCTGAGGCAAGAAGATTGCATGTTGGAGGGGGACAGTCTAGACAATTTATGGAGACTTTACCTGAAAATTAAAAAAAATTAAAAGCACCGGATTTGTAACTCTGTGAGGCCCTGGGTTCAATCTGCAATACAAAAAAGCCAAAACAAAACACAATATTTTAGTATTTGGACCCATGAGACACATCCACCACTGAAACTTTGTAAATAAAGTTTTAATGGAATACAATCATGTGCATTTCCTTAAAGATTTTCTATTTGCCTTTTTATTGATTTCATTCCCAGGGACACTGTGGTCATTTTACCACCATCAATGAGATCTGTAGTCCAACAGATGGCTCTGCTGACTGGCATACTCCATCTGCCTGACAGCTCGATGTGGCCTTATTGTCTTGATGGCTGGGGCTCCTCACTTAATTTCTACTACTATGGCTTCTCATCAACACCACTGAAATTGAGGGTCTCAGCTCAGGAACGGTCTCCCCTGCAGACATAGCCGGCATATGCAGGAGTGTAAGCAGCGAATTTCCAAGGATGTAGGGGCTCCCTTCTCTGATCTATCCCCAAGTGCCTTCACGAAGAGAGTACTCCCCTCCAAGTCCACAACATGGGTTGGGCAAAGGGGGCTGTGCAGACCACAGATAACAAATGCAGTGCAAAATTCCTGAGTCGCTAGGATTCCTTCCTTCACACTATGCCCAGGAAACTGTCATATCATCTCACTGTAGGTCACCACTGAGCCTAATTTCCAGTCATCCAAACAACTTAGCTGTCAGTCATTCCCAAGTCCACGAGCCAGGAAATGAAATCCAAAAAGTCTAGTCAGGATCCATGTCAATGAACTTGGCCCTATCTAGCATTCATCCCACCACCCTTGGTCTCACACCCTTAGAATCCTTTCCCATGCATGGTCCCTGGTTTCCTCTGATGCATGTGACCACAGTGGGAATGTCGTGTAAGCCTTCTTCTTGCCTGATGCTGTACAACTGTGTCCCTGGATTTTGCATGAGTTCTGCCTCTAGTGGCAAAAGCAGGTGATCGTAGTCTTTGTGGTTGGTCTTCTACAGTATTTCCTTCCAGTATAACTCCCCCAGGAGAGATTACCACAGGGCTTTCAAGGAATGCAAAGACCAAAGGGCAAACTACATACCTGATAGGGGCAGGTCAGAGTGCCTTAGGGGTTTAAGACTGTTTCACCTGGGTGGAACAAGTCCTCATTTCAAGTTTCATGCTCTCCTTTTCCTGATTTTATTGTAATTTTTTTTTAGTTTTCAAATTTTCTGAAGGTTAGAACATCCCCCACAGTCCATAAGGACCCCACTCAGGTGGTCAGGTGCATCAGTATGAATCCCCACCCACATTCTCCTCCTTGCCCTCCCCTGTGACATTTGATTGAATCATCAATGAAATCTCATGTCTTTTGCTTTTCTTCTCCACACAGATGCTCAATGTCCTCTGGCCCACTGTCCTCGCTCTCTCAGTTCCTTACCATGTTGGTGGAGTCTGCTCATTAGATCCTTTTATAGCACAGCGTGACCTCTTGTAGTAGAAAATGCGCCCCCCCCAGCCAGTATACTTCAGTTGCCCAGGTGACATTTCTTGTTCCAGTTCCAGTTGCTTCTGTCTTTTAGAAATGGCTGGTCACTATGGTGCACATTGTAAGAACCAATCAAAGATGGCCAAGTACTCTACCTCTGTACCCCATCCTTTGCAACCCCATAAAAACCTCCCTCCCTGGGCCTTTGAGGCCTGATATTTGGGGAATGATCCCGATCAGTGCCTATTGACATAAATAAATCTGCCTCCAAACCCTGGGTGTCATTTCAGTGTTTCTGCTTGCTGGAGCACTCCTACATGTCACAGTGTGCCTCCTTCTCTAGGACTTATGCATAAAATAAATCCTTTTGCCTGGCACAGTGGCACCCACCCATCATCCTAGCACTTGGGAGGGTGAGGCAGGAGCATTGCTAGTTCAAAGCCAGCCTGGTTAACATGGCAAGACCCTGTCTCAAAATAAAATAATAAAATAAAATGGGTGAGGGACATAGCACAGTGGTAGAGCACTTGTCTAGCACGTGTGCGTCCCTGGATTCAATCCCCAGTACCACCAAAAAAAAAAAAAAATCCAAAGAGGAAAGAATTTCAACATCCTAGAGATAAAAATACATTTTAGGAGATTTTGCTTAAAAGAATAAGTAAAGGATATGTGTGATGATTACCCTGTTCATAGGCAAGGACAAGGAAGACATTGCCAAGAAGCACCTGGCCCTTGTTCCCTCCTCTCCTTTTCTCTTAGCAACTAAAGACTCAGACTATAGCCCTTGAAAGCCTACAACAAATAAATATAAATAAAACAGGGTGAGGGACAGAGAATAGTGGCACTTTCAGTGGCCAGGAGCTCAAGAGAGAAAAACTTTAAATTGTATGTACTGACCTAATGACAGGCTACACACACATAATGGTAGGATTACCTACTGTGGGGGACCACCTGGACGGCTCTCCTTGAAAGAAGAGCAATTATCTCCATCTTGGCTGAAACTGGCCCTATTTCCACCTATTGATATGTACAGAGCTGGCTAAGACTTTTCCTTATCTCTTTAATTGGCTTTAGGCAATGCAAGTCAGTCCAGCCGAGGTCCTCATATGTAGTGTTTGAAGCAAGGCCACAGGCCTGTGTTTCCCCGCCCCTTTGCTCCCAATACATGGTTGAGCCTGGAGGGATGGAGAGCCGTGCTCCACGCTGTCAGCTGGGATCGAGCCTCGAGAAAGAGGCTATGACTTCCCAGGGCATAAAAGATTACACATCAGAGCTGAAGCACCGACCCCAAAACATTAGATACTATTTTGAATTGTATTATGCAGGTTACTCCTTCTGCATATTCTTCCCTCTGCATTTGCAAAGGTGGTTTCAGGCCTAGCCCAGCTCAGGAGACTCACGTACTTCCCGCCACTCTCACAGTCACTCATCCCCACGCCACTCCCCTCCTTCAGAATTAATAAAACCCGGGTTCGGCCCTGGGTCGAGGCCTTTGTTCCAGTAGCCACCATCTTGGCTGGGCTTAGGACCCCTTGGCTCCCCACAACTATAAATATGCCTTAGTGTCTTTATTCTCGCCATGGGTTGCACTGGAAGTGGTAGATTGGAATTAAATCTCTAGAATTCCAATAACTTTTCCATGGGATTACAAATATAAACTTCCCGGACCGCGTCGAGGACTGGGAGGGCTCTCTATAACCTACTGATTTAAAAACAAACCCTTGGTTTCAGGGAGTTAAATCTCAAGGTAATTAAATACACCTATGAGTGTATTTAAATAGAAATACATATATTCTCTACTAGATCTGAACATTGTGCTCCCTATGGTCTTTTTTAAAGTGCCTAATATATGCAGGGCATAGTGGCAGGTGGCTGTAATCCCAGCTACTCCAGGAGGATGGCAAGTTTGATACATGCCTGGGTAGTTTATCAAGACCTTGTGGCTTATAAATCAGATCCATAAGACCTCATGGCTGATATTTGCAATGTCCCCCCAAAACCTCATGTTTTCAGAGCTGGGTGGATCTAGGGTGTGTGATACTGGAATTAAGGGTGAGTGGTACTAAATTAGTCCACTGACTGGAAGTAGCATAGTTCTGGGAGTGGTTGAACGGATTTACTGAAGATAGGAGCCCCACCCTCAGTGTGAGTAGAGCCACCCAAAAGGCTTGTAACCTGGATGGGACAAAAGCGAAAGCCAGGCTTGCTGCTGTTGCTGCTCCGCTGCCTCCTGCCTGCTCTGCTGTGGACTGTTTCTCCTCTGCCATGCTGCCCTGCCTTGGAGCCAGCCGACTATGCACTGAAACCTCTGAAAACTGTGAGCCAAAATAAACCTCTCCTCCTTTAGCTTGTGGGTATCAGGTATTTTGTCTCAGCAATGAGAAAAGTAACTAAAGACACCCTGTCTCAAAATAAAATAGAAATGCCTGGGGAGGTAGCCAAGCACTTCCTGGGTTCAATTCCCAGTACCACAAAAAGAAAAAAAAAGAAAAAGTTATAAAATGGAGGAAAACGGGTAAACTTTACTTTATAGGCTTGGCTAACTTTACCAGTCACGATAACCATTGCCCTAAAATACTCCACCCTGGGCATGATATTCTTCTGCTATGTACAAAGTCCCCCTAATTCTAGCCTGCCACGGTGCTGCCCCAAGAAAGTTTGTGTGCTACTGCTTCCTGGGGGTCACACTTTTCTTTTTCTTTTGTTTTCTTTTTGGTACCCTTCATTCCAAATTGCATTTTTGCTCCATGGATCTGACATATTTATGAACCAAATTTCCTTATGTTATTAAGGCTGTTTGGAGATATTCCAGTTGTTAGATTCCTGTTCATGAGTCCATACTGCACAGTGTTAATTACAGCGGATTACAGCATATTTTCATGTCTGCAGGTCATCATTTGTTTTCCTTTTCAGTGTTTTCTTGGTTATTATCATCAGATGTTTGCTCTTCCATATTAACTTTAGTATCAGTGTGCTGAAGTCCATAAAAATCTTTGGCATCCTTATTGGGATTATGTGACATTTGAAAATAAAGAATGGGGGGGGAAATACCCAGTAATCTCAGTGCTATTTTGGAATGTCATATAGGTGGTCCTAGGCCATATGACAAGATCATAAAAATAGCTACACAATACATATTTGAAGAAACACAAATCAAGATGTATAGCAAATCTGCTTACAATAAAAACGCAAAGAAATCAACTATTAAGAGTTGAGCACGGTGTTCAGATAAATTAAATGAAATAAGGGGCAGTAACAGACGGGGACGGTGGCACACACCTGTAATCGCAGGTACCGGGGAGAATGAGGCAGGAGGACTGCGAGTTAGAGGGCAGCCTGGGCAATCTAGGGACACTGTGTCTCAAAATCAAAGTGGGGAGCAATAAGGGCTATGTATGGAAAGACTGAATGGAAGAGACAGACCATGCCATCTCTTCTACTGTCATCATGTAAGGGTTCTAGGCATGTAGGCAGGGTCTGATAAAGAAGCTTTTGTGAGCGTCCTGCGGGTCGCGTCCCACCCCAGGTGTCCCCCCAACCAAGGCCTCTGCGCCTGTTGCTGCCTCCTGCCCCGGCTCTGCGTCCGCGCGCGGAGGAAGCTAGAATTCTGCGTCTAGGGGCTGCACGCGTCTGAGGTTCAAATCCCGCGGGCACGCGCGGCCGGAAGCGGAAGTGACGCCAGCGGGTCGCCGTCCTTTTCAGCGCTGGCGGCTCGGTGCTGTGTGGAGTCGCCTTCCTCGTGGTGGGTCCGCCCTGCTTCCTCTGAGTTCGTTTGTCCCCACCTGTCTTGGTGCGGGGCCGTGGGTCCGGGGTGGCGGCAGCGGCGCGGGAGAGCGGGGCGCCGGGCGGGCGCGTCTGCGGGCGCGGCCTCGGCTGCTTCCCGCCGAGCTCTGAGCAGCCTGTCTGGTTCCGTCCCAGAAGGAAAGGAGTTTCCGCCGTTTAGTAACGTTGCCTCCAGCCCCAGCCCCTTTCCTCCTCAAGGATTTGGCGATTCCGGAGAGTTCAGGTGAGCGTCGGGGGAAAGTTGGTCCAAGAAGGCCGCCTCTACCCATCCTTTCCTTTCCTTCTAATCATATTTATTGTTATTATTCTGTGGCACTAGCGATTGAACCCAGCGCCTTTGCCCTGAGCTACACCCACCAGCCCTTTTTTTGAGATAGGGTTTCACTGAATTGCCCAGGCTGAGCTCGAAATTCCATTCTCCTGCTTCAGCTTCCTGTCAGACTACTGGGATGACAGGTGCGCGCCACTCCACCCAGTGACTTCCTTTTCTTTTGATACCCAACATACCAGTAGAAAGATAAAGTCGGTTCTTAGGCGTCTAGGGCGTTAATATTTCTGTATATAGGTGAAAAGATGGGGCTGCAAGTCTTTCTACTGGAGAAAATACGAATGTTCAGCTGTTCTCTTCATTTGGAGTCCCTAGGCCTGTACATCCCCACAGAGCTTCAGAACAGGTCTCCTGGAAGAAAGGATGGAAATTTTACTACAGTGGTACCAGAATAATTGATATTCGTTATTAATAACATATTTGAATCAAGTGTGTTTTTCCCACTTTTTTTTTTTTAATTAAAATTGAACCATCGGGTACAAGAAATACCCAATACAATGAACATTTTAAGTGAGTACCATCTTTTTTTTTTCTATCAGATTTTATCGGTATATTTTAGACATACATAATGATCACATTCATCATAGAGAATTTGTACCTGTACATGATATAACTTGATTCTTTTTTTCCCATTCCCCTACTCTGCCTTCAACCCCTCCTCCCCTCACCATTTATAAAAGCTTTGTTTCCATTTTTCCCTCCTTTTCTAATTTTTTTTACTTTTCCCTTCTTTCCTTTCCCCCTCCCTGGTTCCCCTCCCCATTTGAACATTTTCTTCCTGTTTCACAATACCTAATATACATTTTATGAGTACCATCTTAAGTAAGTAAAATAGATTTATATATGTTTTGTTTCTTTGTTTGTACTAGGGATTGAACTCAGGGCTTCACAGTGACCTACGTCTCCAGCCACCACCACCACCTGTTTTCATTCCAATTTTGAGACAGGATCTCACTAGGTTGCTAAGTTGCAAAGGCTGGGCTGGAACTTACAGCCCACCTGCCTCAGCCTCCCAGAGTGCTACGATTATAGGCATGCACAGATTTACTCATTTTCAGCACTGCGTAGGTTTGTTACTTTTTAGGTAATAAAATACATTTAATGGTGAACCATCATTTGTGTGTAAGTTGAGCATAAACTGCATACATAAAACTCTCCCTTTGATTACTGGGTAATACACCTCTTAAAGATGTCCAACTAAACCATAGTATTATTTCACCTGAGAAAATTAAAAATAGTAATATCATCCAACATTTACTTTGTGAACCACTGGAATTCTGCACATTATTCCTTTATATGCTTTCTATGTTTTTGTACCTAAGAATCATTCAAGGTTTATATAGTGCAATTATTCATGTCTTTTTAGTTTAGAACAATCTTTGTTTCTTTTTTCTTTTCTTTTCTTTTTTTTTTTTTTTTTTTTTTTTTTGGTGCTGGGGTGGAATCCAGGCCTCATGCATACTGAATGTGTGGTTTACCACGGAGATACACCTGTATCCCCCATTTTAATTGACTTTTGAAGAGTCACACATTCTTGAGAAAGTCACACATTTTGTTATTTCTTACTGCATTCTCATGGTATGTTTAAATATTCCTTCAGTTCTTGCTATTTTCTCTAAACTTGTAATGGGCTCCAGAGGAGAGGTATGTAAACTTTTATAAGGACAGATTGTAAGTATTTTATGCTGTTTGGCCACATGATCTCAAATTACTCAGTTTTGCTTTAATTGCTTCATGTCCATGGCTATTTTCTTATTGTTTTTTTTTTGAGACAAGGTCTTGCTATGTAGTGGTCTTGAACTCACAGCGATCCTCCTGACTCAGCCTCCTGAGTGCTGGGATTACAAGCATGCCTGGCTGTCCATGGTTATTCTAACGCAGGCTAGTGAAGCCAGAACCAGTATGAAAAGCAGAATACTTACTTTCATAAGTGGGCATAGGGGCTGGGGTTGTAGCTCAGTGGTGTAGTGTTTGCCTACTATGTGCGAGACCCTGGGTTCAATTCCCAGCACTGCAAAAATAAAATTTAATTTAATTTGAAAAGAGGGCCTAGATTTGCCCTAAAGTACCAAACGGTTGTGTTGTGCATCTCCTGTGGGTACTTGCCAGAGGTTGCCAACAGTACACTGTATATCATGGACACTTTGAGTATTATTGGGTCTGCTTAGTAATTTGGCCCAGGTGCTTGAAAAATTTGTACTTCACCCTTAACTTGCTGTGGTCTTCACTTGAAACTGTAAGCCTTACAGGTGACTGCGTAGATGTGCTAAAGCACATTCAAATCTTGAAAATGTTGCATCCAAAATTCAAAGGATTCTGGGCATGGTGGCCATGCCTGTAATCCCAGCACTTGGGAGGCTGGGGCAGGAGGATCACCCTTACAAGTTAAAGGCCAGCCTGGGCTACATAGTAAGTTCAAGGCCAGCCCGAACTACAGACCGAGACCCTGTCTCAAAACACCAAAAAAGCAAAAACAAAAACAAACCCACAAAAAGAATTCAAAAGGTCTATTGAGTGTTCTGCCCATTTTTAGGCTGGTAGATTGGATGAGGTGCAATATCTTACAGTGAAATCTTTGAGGAAATGTCTTTACATGATCCAGACCACTGATCCCCTAGAAACTTTCTTTCACCCCTTAATTACCACCTTCTGTTTTGCATCTTTCTTATAAAGATCTCTAAACTATTTTCTACTCCTTAGTCTGTTAGATCCAGTCAGCGCATCAACATAGTTTGCAAATGTGGCTTTGTGTGGAATGTCAAGTCCTCTAGGACTATGTTACACCAGAGAAAAGCAAACTGACGTAGCCTGGGGCAGTGATGTGACAGTACACTGGTACACTGTTGATCCTGCCAAGTAAAAGCTAATCGCTTCCTGTTTATTTTAAACCAGTTTGGAAAAAGATAACTAGCTTTGTCAGTACTTGCATGCCAAGTGATAGAGACTGTGTTGATTTTCTTCTATAAATATACTATGTCTTGAAAAGCAATTGGAAGTGGGTATAATGATACATTCTGCCTCTTGGAAGGCTGAAGCAGAAGGATTGTGAGTTGGCGGCCAGCCTGAGCAACCTAACAAAGCCCTGTATTGAAAAAAAGACTCCCAAAACCAAACAAATCAACAATTAAGTGTTACTACCTGACTAAATTCATGATAACTGACTGACTTAAATATCCACCAAAGGCCATGTCTTAAAGGCTTGGTTCCTAGCCTGTGACACTACTGGGAGATGGTACAAGCCTAAGAGGTAGGGCCTAATTCAAGGAAGTTAGGTCTGTAATGAAATATTGAGACCTCTGCCCCTTTCCACTCTCTTTGCTTCCTAACAGCCATGGGGTGAGCAGCTTTCCTCCACTACATGCTTCCATCCTGATGTACTGCCTTGCCATAAGCCTAAAAACAATTAGACTAGTTGATCATGGATGGGAATCTCTGAAGCCAAAGTAAATCTTTCTTCTTTATAAATAGGTTATCTCAAGTGTTTTGTTACAGCTCCAGAAAGCTGACTAATACAGCCATTCTTCAAGATCCAGGTAACTCCTGTACTGGCCACTGTGGTGAATTAAATTGGGATGAGTTAAATGTTTTGATCCCTGATTATTTGAAGTGTTTGAGTTTTTTTTTTTGTTTTTATTGATATTTTTCTTAGTCATCTTTCTGTCACTGAACATAATACCTGATACCCACAACTTGAAGGAGGAGAGATTTATTTTGGCTCAGGATTTTTAGAGGATTCAATCCATAGTTGGCTGGCTGTAAGTCAGAAAGGAAATGATGGAAGCATTTGGTGAGTGTAAGCTGCTCATGTCATAGTGTCCAGGAAGCAGAAAGAACAAGGAGTGACTGGGGAAGGAGATAGACCATTTCAGGTAAGTGCCCCCACTGACCTGTTCTTCCATCCAGTCTCCATCTCATAACAGCACACTCAGCTATTAATTCATTGGGGTTTTCATCCAATTATGAGTGTAGTGGCCCTATGATCTAATCACCTTCCAAAACCAAACCTCTGAACACGTGAGCCTTTGGGGAGAGATATAGATCTAAACTATAACATTCTACCCCTGGTCCCCAAAAGACTCATATCCATCTCTTTACACAAAATACATTTTATCTACCACTTAATGTCACCAAATCCTAACAGTTTCAGCATTGCTGGAAAGTCCAAATCCAAAGTCTCCTCTGATATTCAAGGCAAACTCTTAGATGTGAGACCCTGTTAAAAATCAAAAAGAGGGCCGGTGATATCGCTCAGCGGCACAGGCACCTGCTGGCGCGTGAGGTCCTGAGTTCAACCCCCAGTACCTACCAAAAAAAAAAAAAAAAAATCAAAAAGAAAGTTAAATACTGCCAACATACAATGGCACAGGGTAAACATTCCCATTCCAAAAGGAAGAAGTAAGGGGATAAGATGGAATGGGATGAAAGTAAGATTGAAATCCAGCAGGGCAGACATTAAATCCTGTAGTCCTATGTCCAGCACCTTGGAGCAAGTTGTGGCAAGAATGTCTCCACTGTATTTTCAGCTTCACTCTTGCAGCTTCAACCACAGCCTCCCAGGCCTTCTTCTGAAATCTGGGTGGAAGCCTCCATGACCACATAAGTCTTACATTCTGCTTTCCTGAAAAACCAGCACCACATGGATAATGCCAAGGTCTGCCACCAGCTCACGTAGTAGCCAGGCCCCCTTGGACCATGACAGCAGCGGCCTGTGAGTGCCTGGATGGCTGAGCACTGAAACAAATCCCAAAGATCCAATTCTCTACTCACCCCTTCTGGAGCAAGGGGCCTGAGGCTCTCTTCTCAAATGAAAGTTTTATAGTTTTGTTCCCTTGAGCTTGTGAACAGTAGGTTCTTGCTGCCATACCCTCAAGCCATCTTTCTATTGTCCAAAAGAAAAATACTTGGCTTCATTTTTAGTACTAATTGTTTCAACAGCCATGCTCTCCAGGGCCCCAACTTTGCAGGTAGTGCCTTTTTGTTGAAACTGAAAACTTCACATCTGTTCACTCTCATATTTGCTCCTGATTCTCACTATAAATCTGACTGAAAACAATGAGTAGTACCCATATGACGTCCTGAACATTGAGCTGCTTTGAAATTTCTTCTACTAGATTAATTAGTCCACCACCCTTAATTTCAGTCTCTCAAAAATCTCAGGATATAGGCAAAATGAAGACAAATTTTCTGCCAGGGTGTACATACATGGGGTCTAGTCGAACTGCCAGTGGAGTCTTTGTTCCCAACTGAAATCTCCTGAGCCTGGTCTTTACTGTCCATATTTCTGTCAGCATTCTAGTCTTCAGATCTCTGACCAGAACCTCCTAAGCTTGGTTTACACCATTCTAGGGCTTCTCTACAAGCCTCCCTACCTTTCTAAACTCTTCCCACACATCACTTCCAAAAGCTTCTAAACCATATGGTCAGGTGTAGTCAGCAACAACCCCACCCTAGGTACCAAAATCTGTTTTAGTCACTTTCTCATCACTGGACACATAGGACATTCTGGTGTTGGATATTTTTTCTCAGTGACAGGAAAGTTGACTATTTATTCCTCCATGAATGTCCTATTATTTCTGGTTTATTATAAAGGGGTTAGAGATTTCCTCCTTGTACCTTTTTCTGTCATAAAAGCCTTCATCTTCTAGGTCAAAGAGCAAATTTAAGGGGTTTTGCCAGTTGCCATGAATGTCTGTATTCTAAGGAAGTATTATTAAGGAAGTATTATTATTAATACTTCTGTATTATTAAGGAAGTAGGCAAATAACCATAGTGTGGGTCTGTTGTTCAGTTGGGCCCTCTGTGAATTGGATTAAGAACTGTTAAAAGGTAAACTGGGAGATCGTAAAATTATAGAGTTTATTTTTCCAAACAACAATTCATGAATTGAACACCTCCAAATTGTGTCTTGGGGGCACTGATAAGGGAAGGCAGGAAGAATGCTGTTTTAGGGTGAACACGGATGTAAAGCAGAGAATATATGTGCTTGGTTATAGTTACACAGTTGCCTGGTTTGGTCTATTCAGCTTGAAAGTCCCTAGATATATAACTGTAGATGGAGGTTTCTGACTGGATAGCCTTATATTTCTTTCATTTGTTTTTTGAGACAGGGTCTTGCTATGTAGTTCAGACTGGCCTTGAACTCATGACAGTCCTCCTGCCTCAGCCTCTCAAGTGCTGGGATTACAAGTGTGCACACCTCACGCCCACCTCTTGCTCTCTCTCTTTTTTAAATTACAGGCTTTTATAAGAAACAGCTTCAGTTTGCTTGTATTTTCAAATGAAGCTACTTTAAATTCACAGTGAGAACTAACTAGTTTTGACTGTTCAGGAATTCTTTGCACTTAGTTCTTTATTTGATTTACTTTAACTCAGTCTATCACTTGACTCTAATAAACCTCTGGTGGGCCACTGTAGTATTTTGAGTCACCAGGATTTCTTGTCATCTCAAGGCCATCTGGGTACTTAATGTCCGGTGTGTAATCACTCTAGTAAATGATTGCAGATCTCTTTGGTGAAGGCTTGAGCAAGATTCATAGTGTGGATTGAGGTGGTGGTACAGGGTCAGTCCTTTGACAGAGGAGCACTAGGGCTGTGAAGTAGCTCAGGCGTGGTAACTGGATACAAGGGTCTGTGTACTGCAGTGTCTCAGGTCAGGTTTTTGGCTACCATATTGGAGGCCTCCTTGTTACATAAACAGTATTCAAATATACACAGGCTCACAGTGGCCTGTGGGCCATGTCTAGCCATCCAGCTTTTTTTTGTTTTTTAGTGTTTTTTTGTTTTGGTGTTTTGAGACAGGGTCTTGCTATGTAGTTCAGACTGGGTTTGAATTCATTATGTAGCCCAGGCTGGCCTTGAACTCACAGCAATCCTCCTGCTTCAGCCTCCCAAGTGCTAGGATTACAGGTATGCACCACCAGCCCCGGCTCAATCCAGCTGTTTTTGTGCATAAAGTTGTGGGAGATTTTTGTTGTTTTTTGTTAGGCAGTACAGGAGATTGAACCCAAGGCCTTCACACTGAGCTACATCTCCAGCCCTTTTTGTTTTGTTTTATTTATTTTGTTTTATTTTAGCACTAAGTTGCTAAGTTACCCAGGCTGGGCTTGAATTTGTGATCCTTCTACCTCTGTCTCCCAGAGTGCTGGGATCACAGGCATGTACCACCATACCTAGCTTGTACATAAAGTCTTACTAGAACACAGTAGCATTTGTTTACCAGTTTTCTATAACTTTCACGCTAAGTTATAACACAGGCTACATGGCCTGCAATGCCTAAACATGTCTTACGTGGTCTGTTAGAGCACGGTTTGTTAATTGCTTATCTGTTTCATTCCTTGGGACACCATGATCAGTTAGCTATGACCAAAGATCTCTGGAGGTCAAAGCATTGTGATATTTCCACTGGCTATTGTTCGTTTTGTTGGTTTTTTGAGACAGGGTCTCACTAGGTAGTCCAGACTGGCCTCAAACTCACGGTGATCCTCCTGCCTCAGCCTCCTGAGTGCTGGAATTACAGGTGTGGACCATCACTCCTGGCTCCTGTTCTTTTTAAAAAAATTATTACTGTTGTTATTTTGTGGTAGTAGGGATTGAACCCAAGAGCTTTGCACTGAAGTATATCTCCACCCCTTTTTTTATTTTTTATTTTGAGGTAGGATCTTGCTAAGTTGCCCAGTCTGGGCCAGAACTATTGAACCTCCTGCCTCAGCCTCCCAGAGTCCTGGGATTATAGGTGCGCATCACCATATCTAGCTAAATTTTTTTTTTTTTTTTTTTTTTTTTAATAAGAGAATAGTCTTGGGCCAGGGATATGGCTCAGTGGCACAGTGCCTGCCTGGCAAGCACAAGGTCCTGAGTTCAATTCCCGGTACCACAAAAGAAAAAAAAAAAAAAGAGTCTTACTCTGTTGCCTAGGCTGACACTGAACTCCTGGGGTCAAGTAATCCTGCTGACTTGACACCCTGAATAGTTGGGACACTAGGTGCTTGCCACTGAGCCCAGCTACTGTTCTTGATACAGTAATTGATGGACACAGTTTACCTTTGATTGTTAAATACCCACTTGATTCCTTGGTTCCTTGTCAGCTCCATTGAAATCCAGGAACTCAGGTCCGTGATGGTTTCCTTTGACATTATACCCGTCCCGTGAAAGAGAACACAGCGGAGCTTTTCGAGGATGGAGGTGCTCTTCTCATTAATCTGGAGAGAAGAGTGTCTTCTGAGCCTAGCACAGGTTGGGGGATTGAGCTCTACAGGTGCGACTTTTTCGTCTTATTTTCTGCAGTGCCAGGCCTGGAACCTGGGGCTTTCTACCCCTGAGCCATGTCTCCAGCCCTTTTTAAATTTATTTTGAGACAGGGTCTTGCTAAGCTGCCCGGGGTGGCTCAAACTTGTGACCCTCCTTCATCAGCTCCAGAGTAGCTGGGAGCATAGGTATGCATTCAGTTTATCACACAGATTTTTCTCTTTTGTTTTATGGTAATGGAGATTGAACCAAGGGCTTTTGCACTTTTCCTGCTAAGGGAAGGTCAGGGTGTCTTTGGAGTTCTCAGATGTTAGTTGCATCTGAGTCCAAACAACTAGATGTCCCATTCCTCACTTAATGCTCTTAATTTTTCTGGATGAGTGTCCTAATTTACCATCAAATTTTAGTCTGTGACTTTGTGCTTAAGCTTTTTTTTTTTTTTGTGGGTACCGGGGGGTCGACCTCAGGACCTCGCGCACCAGCAGGCGCCCGTGCCGCTGAGCGATATCACCAGCCCCTTTTTCGTATGTGGGTTCCGGGAGTCGAACTCGGGCCCTCGCGCTTGCAAGGCAGGCGCTTACACCGCTGAGCCATCTCACCGGCCCTGTGCTTAAGCTTTAACCTATACAACTAAACTGTGAGTTTTGTTGTCAGTTCTAACCCCGTGGCCACAGGCAACACCCTTCTCTAAGAGAAGTCTTGAGACTCTGTTTCTCAGATTTTGACCATATCTGTCAGGTGGGAGACCTAAGCTTGTCATCTTTTGCACAGATACATAATTAAAAAGATTCCATCACTTACCTCACTGGGACCCTTCCTGGCCGCTGTGACTGGTGTAACGATGCAGAGCATTGCTCACTTGAGGTCTCGGCAAGTGTGTCGGTGGGCGCCTCATCAGAATCAGTCACGAGTAATAGCTGATCCATGGCCGGAGCCTTAACTCTGCTCAACCCGAGCAAGAGAGCCCAAAAATGTAAATCTCGTCTTCCCAGGTTCCTCTACTGGGATCACTGTCCGTCTCAATTCTGTGTAAGTCTAGATCCCGCAAGGAGACAAAATTATTCCTTGATTATTTATTTAGCAGTGCTGGTGATAGAACCCAGGCCCTCTTGCATGCTAGACAAGCATTCTAACACTAAGCCGTGCTCTCTGTTTTTTGTTTTTTTTTTTTTGTGGGTACCAGGGGGTCGACCTGAGGACCTCGGGTGCCTGCGCGCCCGTGCCGCTGAGCGATATCACCGGCCCCTTTTTTGTATGTGGGTTCCGGGAGTCGAACTCGGGCCTTTGCGCTTGCCGCGCAGGCGCTTAAGCCGCTGAGCCATCTCACCGGCCCTCTCTGTTTGTTTTAAACAGGAAGATTAAATATACAGATGTAAGGTGTTTTTTTTTTTTTTTTTTTTTTTTTTATGGGTACCGGGGGTCGAACTCAGGACCTCACACACCAGCAGGCGCTTGTGCCGCTGAGTGATATCACCAGCCCTTTTTTTCCTTTATGTAGGTACCGGCAGTCAAACTCAGGACCTCGCGCTTGCCAGGCAGGCGCTCATGCCGCTGAGCTATCTCACTGGCCCAGGAACTTTTTTTTATGGTGCTAGGGATGAAACCCAGGGCCTCACACATGCTAGGCAAAGCTGAGGTGTATCTACCCCACTCCACCCCCCAGCCCTAAGGAAAACACTTAACAGAGGCTCGTCCAACCCAGGGCCTCTTGCTGCCGCCATTGCCTCCTCCTCCTCTTCCTCTTCCTCTTCCTTTTCCTGTTTCTCCTCTTTCTCATCTGTTTTCTTTTTAATGTCATAATAAGAAATATAAAAATTAAGGGCAGTTTTGTTAGTTGTAAACATTAACTATGTTATATATTTTATATGTGGCCCAGGACAGTTCCTCTTCACTCACTGTGGCCCACACAAGCCAAAAGGTTGGACACCCATGAGAGTTAACAGTGTGCCAGTGTCTTAACCACATTCTTGTTCCTGGGACAGAATACCCAACATCCACCACATAAACAAAGAGAGGTTTATTTTGGCTTATGTTTTCAGTCCCTGACCTACAGGGTCCAAGCCATGAGAGGCATAGTAGAAGGAAGTGGGTGAGGAAAGCTGCTGCTAACATGGCGACCAGGAAACAGAGAGAAAAGCAAGGAGCCAGAGAGGGAGATAGATCCTTCCAGGTCATGCCCACAGTGACCCACCTCTTCTGAGCAGTTCCCACCCCCTAACAGCAAGTCAGCAGTATCAGCCAATTCAGCTTTGCTTATGAATGCACGAGGCCTTGGTGGACACTCAGATGCAAAGCACAACATCAAGGAAGGGCAGATGTGTCACAGCCTTCTTCCTAAGGTGCGGCTTCCTCAGGTGTTATTGGGGAAGACGTCATTGCCCTCTGTTGGAAGGTGGACACGGGTGCTTGGTTGTCTGGGCCAGAAGTGGTCAGCAGTCACTTGGCCATCATTGTCCAATACTGTGGGATGGCAGCCAGCCCTAACTGGTGGGCAAATCCATGCATAAGAACTAGTGTGTTGAGTATCCATAGCCAGAGGCTGTGGGAAGTGGTCTCTGAAGTACAGACGAGCCAGGAGTGGTGGGTGAGGGCGTGAAGGAAGACGCATTCCTCCCACCCTTGGGTCATAGAGTAGTTACAGTGCATGGACTGGACTCAGGGCTGTATTTTGTAATGAACAGTTACTTCACCATTACCCAGCTGTACATTTCATTGTTGAGAAAGGATCTTCGTTGTTTGTCAGATGTCAGTCACTGGGTGCCTCTGGTGAGAGCCAGTCTCTGTGGTAGGTACTGGCAGGCACTGGTAACAAAAAGAGATACAGGGAGGAGCTGGGGTATAGCTCAGTGGTAGAGCTCTTGCCTACTGTCGATGAGGTCCTGGGTTCCTTCTCCCTCCTCCAGCAGACAGAGACAGAGAGAATGAATGAATTCTCTAGAAACACAGGGGATCCTAACTTCAGACCTTGTCAAAAAGAATTACTAGAGCTGGGTGTGGTGCCACACGGTGGTCTATAATCTGAGTTACCCAGGAAATTGAGGCAGGAAAATTGCAAGTTCAAGGCTAGGTAGGGAGACCCTGACTCAAAATAAAAAGGGCTGTGGATAAATCTCAGTGGAAGAGTTCTCCTAAATTTAATCCCCAGTACTTGAGAAGTATTACTATAGGTAGGCATGGTAACCTGTAATCCCAGCACTCGGGGAGGCTGAGGTAGGAGAGTCGCCAAGCCCAGCCTTGGTCAGCTTAGCAGTTTAGTGAGACCCTGTCTCAAAAAAGAGCCGGGGATGTAGCTCAGTTTGAAATTCCTGGGCCCCAGTCCGGTCCCCAGTACCAGAGGCAGGGGGGTGGGGTGGCAAAAACCAAGATAATTATTCTTCAACGTAATTGATCAATATTCACTGGACACTAAACTTTGATGAGATATATTTGATTTCTCATCATAAAATTAAGAGTGGAAAAACTACTCATCCAATGGGTACGAATATTCTCAAGTTTGTAATGAAGTTTCAGATTTTTGGTTTCAATTTTAATTTATTAAAACTAAAAAAATAGAAAATATCTTAAGTAGCCAGACATGGTGGTACACACCTGTAGTCCTAGCACTTAGGAGGCTGAGGCAGGAGGATCTTGAGCATGAGGCCAGCCTGGGCTACATAGTAAGTTCAAGGTCAGTCTGAACCACATAGCAAGACCCTATCTCAAACAAAATATCCTTAACCATACTCACTTCCTATGAGATGATCAGTGGCACATGACCAGTGGCCACTGTATTCCCCAGTGCAGGTCTAAATTGACTTCTGGTCATTCTGTGGTGCTCACAACAGTGACCGGAGACCAAGCTCGGGCACCAGCTGTCTGCACTCAGTCCGGGATCACCACTTTGTATCTAGAAGATACAGGAACAGTTAACCTGTATTGTCCGAATCTGTGTTTTCTCATTAAATAGGGGAGTTAGCGTACTGTGAAGGGTTGGTAGGGTAAATAAGTGAGCTCATATGTATAATCCTAATCGAAACTCAGACATATTGGTCCTCAGTAGACGAGAGTGTGTTAGTAACACTCATGTTACAAAGGATACTGGGGTTTTTGTTGTTGTTGTTTGTTTTTTGAGACAGGGTATCACCATGTATTCCAGGCTGGCCTTGAACTCATTATGTAGTCCAGGCTATCCTTGAACTTTCGTTGATCCTCCTGCCTCAGCCTCCCGAGTGCTTAGACTACAGGCATGCACCACCATGCTGAGCTAAAAGCATACTATTTTTAGTGGCTTCCATTCATATCATCTGTAGAGAGGGAGGCAAAATACGATGAATGATGATGACGTAAAGTTTGCCGACGAATGACTAATGTTACCAGAACTCCAGATAACCCTGTGTAAGGAGGAATGGAGATTTCCCGTAATCACTCACATTCATAAGCTGGTGAAGAGCATCTGGGAAAGGGTCATTCAGGTACATTTCGCCCTCAGGCTTATTATGGGCTGGCAGCCACAGATGAAGCCCATGCCAAGTTCTGCTGATGCTCCCTTCAGAGAATCTGACTCAGGCCCTCCCTAAATATTATAAATAGAAACATTCATGTGGCCTAGGCCCGAGCAGTTGCTGTACCTTTCTTAGTTCATTTTGGAGATGCTAAAGTGTCCCAGAGAATGCTGTTAAATCAGTCCCCTGCTGTGTGTATTTCACAGAGAGATGCTGCATAATCTCTGTTGTAAGATTTCTCATCACAGGGAGAAGTGTTTCCATCTCTGTGGCCAGAAGTTTCCTCTCTAGTAAAATAAGACTGTTATAGTTTTCCGGTGGGCAGCGAGGCTCACAATCCCTTTTCTCTGGCTCTAGGTGAGACAGGACTGTGCTGACCTTGTGTGGTGGCAGCCTGTGTATGTGTGTGAATTTTCTGGAATGTATTGGATTAGGGAGGGGGCAGTGGCCCACCCCTCCAATCCCAGCTCCTCAGGAGGCTGAGGCAGGAGGATTACAAGTTGGAGGCCAGCCTGAGCAACTTCATGAGACCTTGTCTCAAAATAAAATAAAAGGGCTGGAGATGCAGCTCAGAGGTACAGCAGTTGCCTAGCAAACGTGGAATCCTAAATTCAATCCCCTGTACTGGAAAAAAAAAAAAAAGTGTTGGACTATATGGGATTCATGTAGGATGGGCTGATTTCTGGGCATATGAGTGAGAATTTTGCTCCTCCATAGGTTCTCTTGCCTTCTCTCTTTTCCAGGAGCCCGTCTTTCTAGGGATTCAGTCTTCTTTTTTTTTTTTTTTTGTGGGTACCGGGGGGTCGACCTCAGGACCTCGCGCGCCCGCAGGCGCCCGTGCCGCTGAGCGATATCACCGGCCCCTTTTTCGTATGTGGGATCCGGGAGTCGAACTCGGGCCCTCGCGCTTGCCAGGCAGGCGCTTATGCCGCTGAGCCATCTCACCGGCCCATCAGTCTTCTTTCTTCAAGAAAAGATAAAGGAGGAAAGGATGGTGGCCGACTGCCTGACAAACTGCTATCAGGTATGCAGAACCTGTGTCCCACAAAATGACATGCTTGCCCCCACCAGATGGACACATTTCTGGCCAAGGCAGATCTATGTCCCCACCTTAAAGCCAGGAAAGCCTCAGTCAAGGACTGAGTCCCCAGCTGATTTCCTGAGGGAGTGCAGTTTCTGATAGTAGGTTTTATCTGAAAATCATCCCAGTATGTCAGCAGCGAGGAATGACTCTTTTTTTTTTTTTTTTTTTTTTTTTGTGGGTACCGGGGTCAAACTCAGGACCTCGCGCTTGCCAGGCAGGCGCTTATGTCGCTGAGCCATCTCACCGGCCCTAGGAATGACTCTTGACACTCGTGGCGCCAGATGCACATTTATTGTGTTCCCAATACTCTGACAAATGATGGGGGATCACAGTGGCCTTTTCTCAGGGTATTCGAGGATCACTCTCTATCAAGGGATTCACATGCTCAGGAGCTGTTCTTTAATGTTACAAAACAAGAGGAGAACACCCAGTCTAGCATGTGTGCTGTCAAAGCAAGCACTGTAACACCCAGTCTAGTTGTGGGGAGAGGAGTTTGTGTTTCAGAAGGGCCATTGCAGCCCCATGATGGCAGGAGGTGGACAGTGAGTGGATGTGGGGAAAGGAAAGGTCCCTGGGACCGCTGGGCCCTGGGTGGGCAGTGAAGGCACTCAGAGCCCTGTGCAGGCATTGGCCTCACCCCCTCCACTGAACATTGGTGGAGAGGTCACTGCTGTGACTCGGTACTCAGGCTGGCCTGTGTGTGATGTTTCAGGACTCAGTGACCTTTGAGGATGTGGCCTTGGACTTCACCCAGGAGGAGTGGGTTTTACTGGATCAAAGTCACAGAGACCTTTACAGAGAGGTGATGTTGGAGAACTACGAGAACCTGGCCTCCGTGGGTAAGAGCGTCGCCGTGCCTGTGGCGTCGTGGGGAGGAGATGGGGGCTGTGCATTTCCTGGGTCCCAGCCTGGGTGATGTGGACTCTGAATCCACTGGGAAATGAGAGGGTCATAGCCTCTGTCCCAGCACAGTAATCCTGCTTTATCCTTGGGGGATATGTCCAAGGGCTGGGGCCATTATTAAGTAAGATAAAGGTTATTTGAACATAAGCACTGCTGTCCTGTCACAGGCAATCTGAGGACACGGCTGGGAAATGACTACCGTGCCGGTAGGTAGCATTTATGGTGGGCCTGTAATGGACAAAGGGAAGATTCCCATCCCTGGCAGCACAGAGGTAGACACAGATTTCATCACACTACTGAAAATCTGGTGTAATTTAAAACTTATGAATTTTTTTCTGGAAATGTATACTTAATATTTTTAGGCCACAGATGGTGGGTAACAAACTGTGGAAAGCAAAACCATGGATAGGGGGACTGCTGTCCATTTTAATCTGTAGTGGTTCCCAGTGCGGTCCAAGGTGAGTGGCATCACCACTGTCCCATTAGAAAGGTAGATTATTGGGCAGTTAGTGTAGCTCAGTGGTACAGCACTTACCTAGCGTGTACAAGGCCCTGGATTCAATCCCTAATGCCACCAAAAAGAAAGAAAAAGAAAAGAAATGTTAATTATTAGTGTCTTTCTCCTTTTCATGTTTGGTTTTTGAGACAGGGTCTTGCTATGTAGTCCAGGCTGGCCTTGACCTCACTGTGTAGCCCAGGCTGGCCTCGAACTTGGGCTCATCTTCCTGGCTTAGTCTCTCCTTTGACATACTGAACCAGAAACTACAGGTAGATCCCTGTTGTGTAAGTTTTAACAAGCCATCCAGATAAATCCGATGCACTGTAATATGTAAGATTCGCTGATACAGTTTTGTTTTTCTGTAGAAGAACAAGTATCAGTTTGTTTCACTTTTTGGTTGAATCAAGGTATTACTGCTACATTAGCAAGCGCATAAGCACTCATTTGGGTTTCAGAGTTCAAAGATAACTAATCATTTGGGGCACAGAAAGAGATATTTGCAAGCTTAGTCCTTTTATAATAATTCTCTTGCTTTCATTAGAAGAATCAGTCCTGAATTAAACTAAGTTTAGGGCTCTCTTGCCTGAACTTCTTGCATGAATCCATCTTTCCCCATGTGCAGGGTGTGAGCTCATCAAACCCAGTCTGATCTCCTGGTTGGAACACGAAGAGGATTGGAGGACACAGCAGAGAAGAGATCCCCAAGGTGAGTGTTCGTGAAGAACACCCGTGGTCACAGACACACTTGGTATGTTTGGAAGTGTAATGAGGAGCCTTTGAGATGCACTTGATGTGAGAAGCTTCAGGCCGTTTATCTGAGAAGGTAGGAAATCTAAACTTCTCATCCTGTTTCTGCCTGATCACACTTTCTTATGATTTCACAAAATGATTTGTTCTCTTTCTTTGTTATCATTTTGTTGTTCTGTTTGTCCAGGTCTTTACTACTTTTCATTTCTGATAATGTTCTGCCTGTTAATTAAACCATCAGTTTAATGGTTAAACCATCAGTTTTAATTTTCAAAGAATCAATTTGTAATAAACTGTCTAAAACTGATTCATATTATTAGCCATGGCCAAATTTTTAACCTAGTTAAAATGTTCACACTTTTCTCTTTTTCTTTCTTTCTTTCTTTTATTCATTCAGTCTTCTTTTTTTCTTCTTCTTTCTCCCCCCCTTCCTTCCTTCCTTTCCTTTCGTACTCAACCAGGTTTTATTTGAAAAGAAATATAAATGACCCCTATCATTTTTAACTCCTGCAAATGATCATTTCTTTCTCTAACCTTTAATTTGTTCTCTGTTTATCTTCAGAATGGGAAATGCAACTTAGCACCAAGGAGGCAGCATTTCAGCAGAATTTTTTGAGGGGACAAACTTCAAATGGGATGACAACAGTAAGATTAATAGGAGATCTTTATTATTTCTTACACTCAGAGAAGATTTGGAATTCCATTATATAAAATAAGTTAACATTCACCCGGGCAGGATCAAGTTATCTAGAGAAATGCTCTGAATATATTGAATTTGGGGGTGTCCCAAACTTATTATGAAATCCTTCAGAGATACCACAAGTATATAGTCCCACATGTGTAACTAGACATTGACTTTTTAAAGCAATTTTGTGAATATTTGAACAGTATTTTTAAGATTAAGCAGATGGATCAGGGTTCTGGCACTGTTGTTCTGTCATTCAATTTGAAAAGAAGACATGGCAGGAACTGTATGAATGTCACAAAAATAAAAATCATAATCATCGTCATAGAATGATGATGAAGCACACCCTAAATCAGGTCCGTGTCACCATTCATCTATATGTCAACAGGGAAGAGGTCAGAATAGTGTTGAACTCGTAGATTAACAAGTGAGATTTCTCATTTACTACACTCAGAGATTGGGAATCCCTTTCTAGAAAATTAGCACAAAGGAGAAATGTTTGAGAGAAGTGGCATTCACTCTAGTGGGAGAAATGTCTCTAGAGGGATATTCTGAATGTGATGAATTGTGAAACCCTAATCCTAGCTCTAAGCTAGGGCTTCAGAGTTCCCACAAGTACACCTTCGCACATATATAACTGGGTACTGAGAGTAGTAAAAGAATTTCATAAGGGCCAGTGAGATGGCTCAGTGGCATAAGCGCCTGCCCAGCAAGCACGAGGGCCTGAGTTTGAGTCCTGGAACCCACATACGAAAAAAGGGCCGGTGATATCGCTCAGCGGCACGGGCGCCTGCTGGCGTGTGAGGTCCTGAGGTCGACCCCCGGTACCCACAAAAAAAAAAAAAAAAAAAAAGAATTTCATAAAAATGGAAAGGAATACTTCCAAGATGAGGCCTGGTGACACAGAGTATTTAGTGTTGAGTTTTTTTATTCAACTTGAAGGGAATCCACAGAGCATGTCGTATATGCATGTGATCAAAATGGCAGAAATCATAGTCACAATGATATTTCTGTTTTCAGGTAGGTAGAATCCATTAACAAGTCTGAAAAATCTTTTAACCATCATTCATCCCTTCATCAACAGGCAGGAAACCAGAGTGCAGGGGAACTCTGTGACTATACGCAGTATGGAGAAATCTTCAGTGAACACTCATATTTCAAGACACACATGAAAACTCAAAATATTTGGAATGCAGGAAATTTTACTCACTCCATGGGTCATGCTGTGCCTGTTCAGATGCACACCATAAAACACTACGCATGTAAGACTTGTGGAAAAGCCTTTGGGCGTTCTTCAAACCTTAATAGGCACATGCGAACCCACACTGGGGAGAAACCCTATGAATGTAAGGAATGTAGGAAGCCCTTCACAACTTACTCGAGGCTAGTGGAACACTTCAGAACTCATACTGGAGAGAAACCCTATAAATGTAAGGATTGTGGAAAAGCCTTCACTAAGCGCTCAGGCCTTATTACACACATACCAACACATGCTTCCGAGAAACCCTATGAGTGTAAACAGTGTGGGAAAGCCTTCGCTTCATCCCCACGCCTTTCTCAACATGTAAGAACCCACAGTGGAGAGAGACCCTACATATGTAAGGAATGTGGGAGAGCCTTTCTTACTTCCTCCTACCTGCGTAACCATGTAAGAAGAACTCACAGTGGAGAGAGACCCTATATATGTGGGGAATGTGGGAAAGCCTTTCATTCTTCCTCATACCTACATAGACATGTAAAAACTCACAGTGGAGAGAGACCCTTCACATGTAAGGAATGTGGGAGAGCCTTCCTTACTTCCTCATACCTCCATAACCACGTGAGAAAAACTCACAGTGGAGAGATACCGTACATATGTGGTGAATGTGGGAAGGTCTTCCATGCGTCCTCATACCTACGTAGACATATAAGAACTCACAGTGGAGAGAGACCCTATATATGTAAGGAATGTGGGAAAGCTTTCCTCAATGTTTCATACCTGCGTAAACATCTAACCATTCACACTGGAGAGAAACCCTATGAATGTCAGGAATGTGGGAAGGCCTATAATAGGTGTAATCTGCTCAATGAACACTTAAAAACTCACACAGTGGAAAAGCCGTTTGATTGTCATGTATGTGGAAAATCCTTTCAGTATTTCTCATACCTTACTAAGCACATTCGTATTCATACCGGAATAAAGCCCTATAAATGTAAGTACTGTGGGAAAGCCTTTACCACCTCCTCAAGCCGAACTGAACATGTCAGAAGTCATACTGGGGAGAGGCCCTATGAATGTAGGGAATGTGGGAAAACCTTCACTTCATCCTCAAACCTAATTCACCATGTAAAAATTCACACCCGAGAGAAGCCCTATAAATGTGAGGAATGTGGGGAAGCCTATAGCAGCATTTGCCTACTTAGTGACCATTTAATGACTCACACAGAACAGAAACGCCTTGAATGGGAGGAATGCCAAAAATCCTTTAGGAATTCCTCACATCTTAATCATCACAGTGGAGTTTACACCGGTGAGTAACCTTATCCATGTAAAGAATGAGGGGCAGCCCTCAATTACTCCAGTTTAATTTGAAGACATTCAAGAACCCATACTCAAGATGCCCCATGAATTGAAAGAAGGAAATACGAAAGTCTTCACTGTTTCCCGGGAAGTTATTCTTACATATGTGAGACTTCACGCTGGAGGGAGACACTGATGTAAATCATGTGGGAAGTTGTAGTTCTGCTAAGCTTCACTTGTGGTTTCACAGTGAAGAAAACTTTATGAAGGTAAGAAATGTTGGAAAGTCATTTTTTACATGCCATTAATCCTCAGCATTTAATAAACATTCTGATTCATGCCCAAGAGAAAACTAAATATATGGGATATAGGAGTTTTGTCCCCATGTTCTGAAATCTGATATGCTGACAAAAATATGGCCATTTGGATGGTCTTTGTTTATTTTGAACATTTGTGATTCTGTCCTGATTATTCCTGGAGGGATTCGTCATTCTTTCCCTTCTGAGCAACATCATTTCATTCCAGTTGCTACAACTTCTGGGTAGCAGCCTGGCGAAAAGTGGGCCTTTGGGATACAAACAGTACTGTTTTTTTTTTTTTGTGGGTACCGGGGGTTGACCTCAGGACCTCGCGCGCCAGCAGGCGCCCGTGCCGCTGAGCGATATCACCGGCCCATTTTTCGTATGTGGGATCCAGGAGTCGAACTTGGGCCCTCACGCTTGCCAGGCAGGCGCTTACGCCGCTGAGCCATCTCACCGGCCAACAGTACTGTTTTAAGCACTGTAGATTCTTTGGTTGGTTTGTCATACTCTTAAACATGGTCCACCTACAGAGGCCACCTACAGCACACAAGTTTGGGGTATAAACTCATGTTGGTTAAACATTCTTATTTCTCTTTCACATCTGATCCTTTCAGATAAAAGGTGAGGGTGCAAGAAGAGATGAGTGAAAATGGGATGAATGAATAGCTAGTGGTATGAGATGCCTCAGTTTTATGGCCATGGCAGGACAGCACTTGCACTTGAGAATGGGAGATTCTGTGATATCTGGCAGTGCATGGAGTTGGGACAGGCTTCACTGTTCCTCTATATTCATTCTGCTGCTTGGCAAAGCAATTTTATATGCCTGAGTCAAGCAACAGCTGGGACTGGTAGTAAAATCTGGATTTTTCCTTCCGTGTACTGTAAAAACGAAAAAGTGCCCGTGAACACAGCTGGTCACCATGGTCTACCATGCTGGAAATGATCACGGCACTTCCTGAATATGTGAAGAATGTGTGGCCTTTGGGTACAGACATGCACACCACAACCAGGTTTCAGCCTCAGTGGTCCAAATATATGTACTTCTGATGCTTGAGCAACCTTGGGTTGTTTGTGTATGGCCATCAGGGCTGTAGCCTTCTGATGGCTCTTTCTGTGGCTCTTAATCCAGCCAGTGTGGTGTAGCCCAAAACAAGGCAAAGAATAAATCTTGAATGGAAGAGACCTCTGTACTTTTGTGTTGCGTGTTTGTGGTGAGGAGTGGGTGGTAGAGTTTTCTTCCAGTGGGTGTGATGTTGCTGTTTAGCCCACGTGTTACCACATTTCATTATTGGCAGTGACACCAAAGATCATCAGACCAGTCCCTTGTGTGGGTTGTCACAGCTCATAGCCTGGCCTCACGTGTCATCCCAGTGGTCTGAAATAAGGTATGGAGGTCACTCTGGGAACTTGTTCAGAGCTTCCTGAGTATGAGCACGTGGGGTCATGGGTGAAGTCCATACTGCAGAGTGGCCTCACCCTTGGGCTTGGATGTGATATTAACAAATGACAGCCTGGTGTCACAACACACATATTCTCCTGCCTGAGAGGCTCACTGCTGGAGAAGATGCCCCCCCAACTCCAAGACCTCACCACTGGAGATAACTTCCCTGTCTTCCTGGAGATGAGTTCATAAGATCATCAGAACCTCCTCCATAGGGATGCCCATGGACCAGCACTCCTCAGGCACAAACTGCACATGAGTTGCTTTTTGTATTTTGGTGTTTGGGGATTCTGTTGTGTGCCTGATCTTGCTGTTGACCTAGCCCATAATCCTGGCTTAACCTCAGCCATAACGTACAGCTGTGCACGCCATGCCTAGAAGAAAGCCTGAAGAGATTACTGGTATTTGTGCCATCCTGAAAGTTGATGAAAATTTTTTTGGTTCCCTCAGGAGACACTGGCTGTGTATCAGTCTCCCACTGATACTCATAGCCAAGGACCACTTGTCTTATCCGTGCCTCCTATACCCCCTACAGCTGTCCATATTGATTTCCTTCTTTGCCTTGGCTTCAAAGAAAACCATGTTTTTATACATGTTTCATTAGAGTTCATACGTTCAACGCAACTCCAGACTTCCACCTTAATTATACTCAAACTCATACATTTTAGCACACTACCACTCTACAATTTTAAATCTGTTTTCAGGTCTGAAAATTTCAGATACATTTTCTTGAACAGTGCCATAAAATGAAGAACTCCGTTATGGCTAGGTTTATGCCGACTGCTCATACTTCATTATATTTCTTCTTCCTACTCATAATTTTTCCCTCGTACTCTGTAGGGCAATGTAATGCCCTATTATTGTAATTCTCCATGGTCCTCATTCTCAAGTGTGATGTCCAAACATCAGAGGACCAATTTATTAGTTACGAGTTTTATTTCCTGTATGTTAAGATATACTGACATCGTGGATATTTTGCTGGCTGAGGAGACACTTCCCCTCTCTAGGTAATTCCTCTAGACAGTAATTGACTTGCTTGGGAGCACGTATTTCATATTCAAACCAATGAAACCAAAGCCCAGATCCACAACCAGTTCCTCTAACCTTGAGAACCAAGCCAATATTTCTCCTGCCCTAAATCAAACCAGGGCAAGGCTCAAGACATGCACTTGCCCTTCAGAAATTTTTTTCCTGCCTTGGTTTGTCTTGGTAGAAATCCCAGTAAGTGCTAAGGTCTGTGTTTTCTTGCTGATGCTTCTTCCGGCCACCTGTTTCTGCGCCATGTGTCTGTGTGTCATGCTGTGCACTTCCCCTTTGTATTTGTGTTAAACTTCCAGTGCCAGAACTCCTGTGTGTACTCAGCTTATTGAGTTCACATACAGATGGAAATCAGTCATTTCTTGACTTTTCCACAAGGTATTCCTTAGGTAATTTTTTTTTTTTTTTTTTTGTGGGTACCGGGGGGACGACCTCAGGACCTCACGCGCCAACAGGCACCCGTGCCGCTGAGCGATATCACCGGCCCCTTTTTCGTATGTGGGTTCCGGGAGTCGAACTCGGGCCTTCGCGCTTGCAAGGCAGGCGCTTAAGCCGCTGAGCCGTCTCACTGGCCCCTTAGGTGATTTTTGAAACCTGCCTTATTGACTTAACCCCTGTGCAATTTTATTCTTTTTCATTGTATATGAGACATATTTTAGCTGGGCTTAGTGGTACATGCCTGTAATCCCAGCACTGAGGCTGAGGCAGGAGGATAGCTGTGGGTTCCAGGCCACACTGGGCTACAAAGTGAGTTCAAGGCCAGCCTGAACTGCATAGCAAAACCCTATCTCAAAAAGACAAAAAACAGGCCGGTGAGATGGCTCAGCGGCTTAAGCGCCTGCCTTGCAAGCGCGAGGGCCCGAGTTCGACTCCCGGATCCCACATACGGAAAAGGGGCCGGTGATATCGCTCAGCGGCACGGGCGCCTGCTGGCGCGCGAGGTCCTGAGGTCGTTCCCCCGGTACCCACAAAAAAAAAAAAAAAAAAAAAAAAAAAAAAAAAAAAAAAAAAAAAAAAAAAGACAAAAAACAACAAAGAGACATATTTTTACTTACTTTGGCTATTTTCCTTGTAGTGAAATACTTGGTCATGTGTTTTCCCAATATTTGGTCTTTTAAAAAATAATCTTAGGGGCCGGTGAGATGGCTCAGCGGCATAAGCGCCTGCCTTGCAAGCGCGAGGGCCCGAGTTCGACTCCCGGATCCCACATACGAAAAAGGGGCCGGTGATATCGCTCAGAGGCACGGGCGCCTGCTGGTGCGCGAGGTCCTGAGGTCGACCCCCCGGTACCCACAAAAAAAAAATAATAATAATAATAATCTTAGCTGGGCGTGGTGGCACACACCTGTAATCCCAGCACTCAAGGGGCTGAGGCAGGAGGATCACTGTGAGTTCAAGGCCAGCCTCAGCTTCCTAGTGAAATCAAGGCCAGCCTGAACTGCACAGCAAGACATTGTCTCAAACAAAAATTCAAAAAACTAAAAGGCTCATGTATACTAATTTGGTATACATTGTTTTTGTCCTGTTTTTCTTTGCCAGGCTGGGGATCGAACCCAAGGCCTCATACATAGTAGGCAGGTGTTTTACTGCTGGTCTACATCCCCAGCCCCCCTCCCCCCTTTTTGCTTGTTTAGTTGTTTGTTTGAGGGTCTTGCTAAGTCATTAAGTTGCCCAGTCTGGACTCGAACTTGTGATCCTCCTGTCAGCCTCCCAGAGTGCTGGGATTATAGGCCTGTACCACCATGCTTGCCTTAATTTGCCTTAATTTTGGCATATGCAAATTTCTCCAACCATTCCTTTAGTAAGTCCCCGACTTACAAACAATCAAGTTGTGAACTTTCACAGGTGTACCATATAAGACTCACTTTGTTGGACCTAGGAACAAATCCAACTTAGACATTCTGCTGGAACAGAACTCGTTTGTAAATTGGGGACTTACTGTATGTTGTTTGAGAAACTTAATTGAAGGCCTTATAAGTGTTCTGTTACCTTGTCTTCCATATTCCTTGTAGTCCTAGTTTCAAATTTCAACAGTTAACTGATACCATTCCTGCTGGTGTCTGTATATGTCGAATTTCACTTTTCTTTCATAGGACTTCTGTTTCTGGCAAAGGTGCATTGGGGTGTCTTAATGCTGGAAGGAACAGACAGAGACAGAGAGACAGAAGAAAGATGGGCCTACCACCTAGGGCTGTTGGAAGAATGGAAACTATGGTTTTTTTGTTTGTTTGTTTTTCTCCTCATCCCCAGCCTCTTCAGAGGCAATCCTGTGGTGTCTGATATACTGTAGGTCTCCAGAGTGAGACTGAGACTATTATCTTGGTTACTTTTCTCATTGCTGAGACAAAATGCCAGACACCCAAATTAAAGGAGGAAAGGTTTATTTAGCTCACAATTAGCTGGCTCCACGGCAGGGTGGTATGGCAGACAGGCAACAGTTCATGGCTGGCAGAAGATAACAAAAGCAACAAGGGACTTTAATAGCATCTTTCTGCCCCTTTTATCCAGATTACTTAGAGCAGGTAGCACTCACACTCTTAATCCTAGTGTTCTTGAGCCTAGCACTGCACCATGAATCAATCCCAGCATCACACACTAGTCCCAGCTACCTCTGAAAAAGCCCCACCAATGACTGCATGAGGCTTTGGGGGGAAATCTAGTCACAAGCCATAACATTCCGCCCCAGGCCCCCCCAAAACTCATTCACATCCCTTCATGCAAAAGGCATTTAGTCCATCTCTAAGAGTTGCCAAAGTCCTAACAGCTTCAGCATTGTTGAAAAGTCCAAATCAAAAGTCTCCTCTGAGATTTAAGGCAAACTTTTAGCTGCAAGCCCCTGTATAAATGAAAAACACAACATTCAATGGCACAAGATAGATATTTCCATTCCAAAAGTTACAAATGGGAATAGAAAGGAATGGGAACAAAGCAAGACCAAAATCCAACATTAAATCCCACAGTTCCACTTCCAGCATTCCCTGCAATCCGTGGCAAGTTGTGAACTCCAAAGGGCTTGGGTAGCTCCGCCCCTGTGGCACTGTCAGTGGTTGTAACTCCCATGGCTTCCCTCTGGGATGGGCCCTGCTCCCTTGCAGCTTTCCTCAAATGATTCACATTCATGGCTTTTCCAAATTTCTGGGGTCTCTACTGCACCTTTGGCTTCACACTCACAGCTTCATACACTGCCCTCTTAGAGACACACTGCCTGGCCTCCCAGGCCTTTTGAGATCTGAGTGGAAGTGAAGTCTTCCTGACCCCACAACTCTTGCATTCTGCATGTACCTCAAACCAGCACCACATGGATGATACCAAGGTCTGCTGCCAGCTGGAGCAGTAGCCAGGCTTCCCTCTCTCTTGGCTGTAGGGGTCAGGTGCCTGGATCACTGAGCACTCTGAATCCAATTCTGAGGATCAAATTCTCTATGCTGCTGCCATTCTGGAACATGGTGCTCTGGGGTTTCTTCTCAAAGCAAAGTCTCACTTTTGCAATTTTGAGGCTGCAAGGAGTGGAGTGCTGCTGCTTCTTGTGATGCCCTCAAGCCATCTTTTCTAGTTTCCTGTTCCTTCTCAGCAATCAAGATCTCCTCTGCTCTGTCTTTGCCATCGACACCTTTACTGGTGCTTCCTTTCTGGCCAAACCCACATTTTAACTCATTCTATTGGGCTCTTTGCTCTTGATTCTCAACATAAATCTGGCTAAAAGCCCCCAGCAGTAGCCATGCCACCACCTCAACATTAGACTGCCTTGAAATTTCTTCTACAAGATTAATTAGTCCACCACCCTTAATCTCAGTCTCAGCAAAGTCTAGATACGCGCAAAATGCAGACAAACTTTCTGCCAAGGTATAACACATATTGTCTGGAGTCCAACAGCCAATGCAGTCCTTCTTCCCAGCAGAAACCTCCCAAGCCTTATCTTTACTGGCAGGATTTCTATCAGTCTTCTGGTCTTCTGATCTCTGACCAGAATCTCCCATTAAGTACAGCCTAAGGCATTCCAGCTCTACTTTTTCAGCCAGCATCTCCAAACTTCCCGCAAGGCAGTCCCAAAGGTTCCTGAACTACATGGTCAGGTATAGTCACATCAACAACCCCAATTCTGGTACCAAATTCTGTCGTACTTGTTTTTCTCATTGCTGAGACAAAATACCTGACACCCAAATTTAAAAGAGGAAAGGTTTATTTAGCTCACAGTTTGTAGAGGTTTCAGTCCATAATCGCCTGGCTCCAAGGCAGGGTGGTATGGCAGACAGGCAACAGTTCATGGCAGGCAGAAGGTAGCAAAAGCAACAAAGGACCTTCATAGCGTCTTTCTGCCCCTTTTATCTTATCCAGACTTCTTCGGGTGGGTAGCACTCACACCCTTAATCCTAATGCTCTTGAGCCTAGCATTGCACCATGAATAAACACCAATGTCATACACTCTAGACCCAGCCACCTCTGAAAAAGCCCCACCAATGACTGCATGAGGCTTTGGGGGGGACATCTAGACACAAGCCGTAAAGAGCTACCCTCCATTTATTCCACCTATAATAGAGACACGAGTTGCACCTTGCAGAGGGAATGCATATTGAAACCACAACCCACAGAATACCCATTGAACCTTGCACACTTTTTTTTTCAGTGCTGGAGATGTAACCCAAGGCCTTACCCATGCTAAGTAAGCACTTTACCACTGAGCTATGCTTCCAGCCTTGAAATTTGCACACTGAACCCAACTTTGTTGGTTACCTGATCAAACATCTACATTCCCCATAGGACTTAAAGACTCAGGGTGTCATAATATTAAAAATGTGCAGAATATGCCAAGCCTGGTGGCACATGCAGGTAATCCCAGCTACTCAGGAGGCTGAGGCAGAAGGAGTGCAAGTTGAAGCCACCCAGGGAAACTAAGCAAGACCCTTCCTGAAAATAAAAAATAAAAAAAGGCCAGAGATGTAGCTCAGTTTGAAACTCCTGGGTTAAATCTCCAGGAGAGGGAGGGAGGGGAAAGGAGGGAGAGGGGGAGAGAGAGGCACCATGAGTCTCCTAGTGCCCCTAGGTTCAATCTCCAGTACTAAAAGTAAAACAAAACAAAATAAACACCACAAACAAAAACAACAAGAATTCCAAATTATTTTCCATACAAACCTTAGGGGACTATGTGATAATCCCAAAAGGGTATTAGAGAAAGAGAAAATCAGTAAAAATATTTGATAAAATGAGAATTTTCTCAAATTTGATTTAAGATACAAAGATTCAAGAAGTCCAGTGAGCCTAAAACATGGTAAAGCTAAAGAAAATGAAGGCCAAACATATGAAACTAGTGAAAGCTAAAGAGATTTCTTTATAATACATATCACTGTCAAAAATATAAGATGGGGATTTCAAATTATGTTGGTACAGTAAGAATTACAACATAAAGGTAGAGGGGGAATGTGACCTATATGTTAGGTTCTACATCAATTTCAGTGGCAAAATATTCAATCTAGACAGAAATATGTACATTTTAATGAAAATACAACAGGTAAATGAAAATAAGAGTACTGGGAGGAAAGGTTAATCCAAAAGAACAGTGTTAAAGGGAAAAGTGAATGACAAAGACACTACAGACATAACAAATAATACAACTGAATCACAACATACTCGGCTACATTAAACATAAATGATCTAAATAGCAATTAAAAGAGTGGACCCCACCTTGCCTGTGTCCACCCAGAGCTAGCAGATCTCTGCAGACCTTGCATCAGTGAGATGCCCTTTGTACCTACAAAGCGGACCCAAGCAGAGCAATAGTGGCTAGGCTGGGGCTACTGCTTCTGGCACTGGTCCTAGTCAGGGATATTTATTCAAATCAAACAGCTCTTGCGACACTTTCTCAGAAAACCATTGCTCCCCTAAATCCAACTAATGCCAGGTGGCATTGCCCAGCCAGTCTCCTCATGGTCTTGCTTTCTCTGTTGCTACTGTTTAAGTGGTTCATGCACTGGGGTGAAGGGGGTCAAGTGAGGCACACCTGTCATCCCACCACTCTAGGAGGCTGAGGCAGGAGAATTTCGAGTTCAAGCTCAGCCTACAAAACTTAGCAATTTAGGAAGACCTTGTCTCAAAATAAAAATAAAAATAAAAAAGCTCAACGTGAAACCCCTGAGTTAAATCCCTAGGTGGGGGGAAAGAGAGGCCAAGGGAGGGGAGGAGGGAGAAGGAAGTGGAGAGAGACTGACTCTATTGTGACTATATGTCCGGTAAGGAAGAAAGAAATGTGCATCAGATGTAGTTCTACACTTTATTTGGTTACCACAGAAAACGCTGAGAATTCCAAATTTGATCAGTTTGAAGAACATGGTTTTGACAGACGATTAATGGTTTGACAGTTGATTAATGTCACCATTAATTCAGCTAGAGTTTCACATACAAGATGAGAAACAACATCCAAAATTAACATGATTTCCTTAAATGTAGCTTAATAATATAGACACTTAAACTCATGCCTATAATCCCAGCACTGGGGCTGAGGCAGGAAGATTTTAAGTTCAAGTCCCACCTGGGCAATTTAGCGAGACCCTGTCTCAAAATAAATAAAAAGAGGCCGGGGAGGTAGCTCAGTGGTAAAGTGTACCTAGGTTCAACTCCTAGGTGTCTCTGTGTCGCTATGCCTCCCCAACACACAACACACAGCACACTTAAAACTACTTGAGGGCCCATGAGATGGCTCAGCAGCGTAAGCACCTGCCCGGCAAGCGTGAGGGCCTGAGTTCGACTCCCAGAACCCACACACAAAAAAGGGGCCGGTGATATCGCTCGGCGGCACGGGTCCCACAAAACATAAAATAAAACTACTTGAAAATAAGAATAGATTTTCTTATTTAGAGATAAAGAATGGGAAGTGGAAAAAGAGACTTTCATTTGGCTCATTAAATCTATAGGGGTTCGAGTAACGTGGGGAGAGGCTTGTAAAAAAGGAAAATGTTTTGATGAGCTGGGCGTGGTGGCGCACGCCTGTCATTCCAGCACTAGGAAGGCTAAGGCAGGAGGATCGCCACAAGTTTGAGGCCAGCCTGGGCTACATGGGGAGTTCAAGGCCAGGCTGAACTAGCTAGCTAGACCCTGCCTCAAAAAACTAAAAGTTTTCATGAACATCCTTGTGAATGAGACCCCAACCCACACCGGCCATTCTGGTCCAATCCGTCGTCCACACCCAACTGCAGCCCCGCCCAGAGGGCGCCTTCTATACTCAACTAAGTCCTCGGGGCCATTTCTGCTTTCACTCTTGGTGCTAAGCCAACCCCGGAGCCTTTCCCTGTGCACGTAAGACTAAATTAGACTACACCAGACCTAGTCCAACTCGGAGGAGGCCGTAGGCCGGGAGCCCGGTCCCGCCCTAGCCGGAAGCGGAAGTGACAATCGATCTGGCTCTGTCTTTATGACTCAGTCTGCTCGCGACTCGGCTTCTCGTCTCTTTCCTGGCTGTGGGTTCCATTCAGTTTGCGACAACGAGTTCCGCGTGAGGTGGGCTCCCTGAGGTGGAGCAGCTCGTGAAGGACAGCGCTGTGCGGAGCCGCCGAGGAGCTGGACGCTCTGCTCGCGCCCGCCGGGCCGCGGCTCCTGTTCTAAAGGCTGCGCGGGCTGTCGGGCTCTGCGAGGAGCGGGTCGGCAGGTGTTATACTGTGTCTTCGGGGTGTTTCTTCCACTGTTTTGTTCTCTTCAAAAGCCTCCAAAGCAGCCTTTGTAAAAAATAGAAAATATTTTTTCCCAAAAGTAAGATAATTTCCACCATTCCAGTCACGTTGACGACGTCCCCAGTGTCCTGCCGCCTCATGGACCTGGCGGTTGAAGCACGTTCGGGTGAGCACTGCGAGAAAACTGGGCAGGGCTGCGGGTGGAGCTCGCGGGTAGGGCGCTGGCTCATCCGACCTGGATTTCGTCCTCGGCACTGCGCGCGCGCTCACACACACAGAGGTTCAAGGGATCTCTTCTTTTCTTAAGGCAAATGAATCTTTTGTTTGAGAATTTGCCTCTTCCTTTTCGTCTCATGTAGTTATTTTGAATACGTACTGTTATGGTTTAGATCTAAAGTGTCCCCCAAAAGTCTCATTTGTGTGGAGGGTGATTGGATCTTGGGGGTGCTGTACTGATCAGTGATGTGTTTCATGGCTGACTGTGCTATCAGGAGGTGGGGGCCTGGTTGGAGGAGGGTTCCTGGGAATCTGACCTGGAAGGGTGTATTCTTGTCCCTTGCTCCTCCCCACCCACTCTGCTCTCTGGCTGCTGTGTGGTGAACAGCTTTCATCTGCCATGCCTTTCTACCGTCCCATTTTCCGCCTTGGAACCAGGTAAATTTGGACTGAACCTGCTGAAACCATGAGCCAAAATAAACTTCTCCTTTGAATTGTAGGTGTTGGGTATTTTGACCCAGTGACTGGAAAGTGATTAATACGGTCATTTTTTTTTTTTTTTTTTTTTTTTTTTTTTTTGGTGGGTACCAGGGGTCGACCTCAGGACCTCGCGCGCCAACAGTGCCGCTGAGCGATATCACCGGCCCCTTTTTCGTATGTGGGTTCCGGGAGTCGAACTCGGGCCCTCGTGCTTGCAAGGCAGGCGCTTACGCTGCTGAGCCATCTCACCGGCCCAATACGGTCACTTTCTATTAGAAAAATAAACATCCTTTCTTTGGTGCCTATGGTGTGCATATTTCTGTATAGGACAGGGAACGTTTTTAGCCCACAAGTCCTTTGATAAACAAAACCAAGAATTCACAACCATCCTTTTCAAGTGAACGTCCTAGTCCTCCGTACATCCTCAGAAAACTTAAAAACCCAGCCTCTAGCAAGGAAGGATGACCACTTTATTGCACTAGTAGTAGAATAATTGTGTTTACTATTGAGAAGGTAGTTGGGATAAGTATTTTTTCCACATTTTTTTTTTAGAACAATCTGAAACTGCTTACAGGTTATTTCAGTATAAAATTATAATATATATACATTGTAGTAGATTCTCTCATTTTTAGTGTTTTTTTCACATTTGCTCTCAGATAAAATACTTTTTATTGTAAACTATTTGAGAGGGAGCACACTGAAAATAAATTGTAGATGTGTGAACTTTAGACAGTGATGCATCTCCTAAATATATAAAGACTTAAACAATAAGACTCATTTGAATCAAGAAAATTAATAACAAGTGTTGGGGGTAGCTCAATAACAGGGCTTAGGGGGGTAGCTCAGCCACATGTGCTAGGCCCTGGGTTCAATCCCCACTAACAATAACATAGTCTAATATCTACTGCATCAAAACTTCATTTATCTGCATCGTTCTAACATGGGTGTGTGCGTATGTGTGCGTGTATGTATGTGTGTATGTGTATATATGGATATGTTGCAGGGAACTGAATTCAGAGTAGTGCTCTACCATTGAATTACATTCCCCGCCCCATACAGGCTTTGGGATGTTTTGGATCTAAGATCCAAAGTTTATTTCTTTGTTTTCTTGCAGTCCTAAAGATTGAACCCAGCATCTTCACCCTGAGCTACATTCTCCAGCCCCTTTTAATTTTGAGCCAGGGTCCCACTAAGGCACTAAGTTGCTCATGTGGGTTTGAACTTGCATTCCTCCTGCCTCAGCCTCACAGAGTACTGGGATTACAGGTGTATGCCACCATGCCCAGGTCAAGGTTCCTTATTACATTTGTTTATGTTGGTTAGTCTGTTTAACATGTTCCTTCCGGCTTGAACTCACTGGTTGTACATCCATGACTGTCCCATGCTTCAGAGCTGCCCAGCAGCAAGACATATAAATTATGGCTCTATCGTAAACGTGTTAAGCCTAGAATTAGTCCTAACTCTACATTATATTGGCATATTGAAGAGCCACTCATTTGTTTAAAAAGTCAAAGCACTTTGCTATTTATGGTTGTCTTCTCATGGCACATTTAAATGAGTCCTTTTTTATTAAATTTTTATTACTACATGTTTGGAGTACATAATGATTACTTTCCTTGTAGGGAGTTGGTTCGTGTACATAACATATCTTAATTCTTCTTTTTTTTTTTTTTTAATTTCTTTCCCTCCCCTCTCTTCTGCCTGAGTCTTTCATTTCATGACTGTATAATTGATGATTGGGTCCATAGCAGAAGTTGGAAAACTGTGTAAATAGAGCCCACTAGTAAATTTTGGATGCTTTGAGGGCATACTGTCTCTAGTTAGCAACCTCTGTGTTGGTAGTGGTCAAGCAGCCAGATATTTTAGTAAACAGATAGGTGTGGCTTTGTTACAGTAAAGCCAAATTTACAATATTAGGGCAGTCAGCCGTAGCCTGTCAACACCTGGGGTAGAAAATTCAAAAGATCACTTACCAAATGTTTTGTAGGTAATGCATGCTTTACAATGGCATTTTACTGGGAATAAGTGCATTTATATCATTCCTCTGTTTGCAGTGGAAAGTTTTTTGTTTTGTTTGATTCAGGTTTTGTTTTTTGTTTTGTTTTATTTTGTTTACAGTACCAGGGGTTGAACCTAGGACCTTTGCACCGAACTACATTCTCAGCCATTTTTTCATTTTTATGTTTTAAAAATTTTTGAGAGTCTTGCTTAGTTGCCCACACTTGGCTCAAACTTACAATCCTTTTGCTTCAGTCTCCCAGAGTGCTGAGACAACGCGTGTGCACCACCACACTCAGCTTTTGGTAGGAAGTTTGACACTTGCTTAAGGTGTACTGATCATCATAGCATTCTATCTTAAAGATAGACTTTTTCTTTTGAATAAGAAAATTTGTGGTTCGATATTTCGATACCTAAACTATCTACTTCTCTAGTAATCCGTCTTTCTTATTTTTGAGCATCTGTGAGTAATTTGTAGTGAATAAACTTTTTATATTTTTCCTATTGGTAGAGATTTATTTTCAAGTTAAACTTTCAAAATTGGTTATCTAAGTCAAAGGACAAATATACATTTAATTTCATTGTACATTAGATTTTTCCCTTTCCATATTATTTGTACCATTTTAGAGTGTCAGAATCAACTTTTTAAAAGAATTTGGTTAAAATTATATTGGAGGGAAAAAATGAATAGATTTTAACTGCAAGGCATTTGTTTTCAGAAAGAAAGTTAATGTCCTCTACACTTTGATCCTAAGAATAGTACAATGTATTTGGCTAATTATGCATTGTGGACAGTTTATTATTATTTTGTGAACTTACATTCTATTAAATTGTGAATTTTGATTCTATTTCAGTGTTTTGTTTTTTTTTAATTTCCTTGAGATACTGGGGGTCGAGCCCAGGGCCTTCGCACTGAGCTACATCTCTGTCTCTTTTTCATTTTTTAAATTTTGAGACAGTGTCTTGCCAAGACACTAATTTGCCTAGGCTGGGCCCAAACTTGTAATCTTCTTTCTTCAGCCTCCCAGAGTGCTGGGATTACGGGTGTGTGCCGCCCTGCCAGCTATTTCAGTGTGCCTTCTATTTTGCTTAGCTATTCTATACCGTTTTTGTGAGGAATGGGAATTATCTGACAATCAACAAATGACTATTGAATTCCCTCAGTGGGACTCCTTATAGACAGGCACACTTCTGGGCGGCAGAATCAATGCTGTGGGTCAATGACCAGTTACCTCTTCTCTCACTGCAGGCTGCCAGAAGGCTCTGTAGAAACCAAGTATCTTGGTAACAAACAAGCCACTTTCTCTGATTGCTGCTTAGCAGCCCCAGTGAGGTAGCTAAAGTTATTAGCCAGCCATTTATTAATAAACAGTTTATTAGATCTCTGAAGAGGTTGGTAAAGGTGTACATGAATCAGGTAATGGTATGCAAGTCAGGTTTTGTGTACACTCCAGGAAAGGGGATTATGGGGGGGTACCAGAAGGTGGAGATCACTGGGTTCATATTGTGTGTTGGCCCCAGTGTGGTTACAGCCCACCAGATGATGTGAAACCTTGCTGGGTTCCTCTGGGCCTGAGCTGTGTAACATGTAACATATTGGGGGGTGGGCAGCAGACACCACCAGGCTTGTGTAAAGGCAACATGGCCTGGAATTTATTGTGCCTGGGTGCAGGCAGTGAGTGCAATAAGACTGCAGCAAACAAAGAGAAGTGTGTCCCTTTTTATAGGGATGGAGAGAAGGGGGGGCATTAGGTGGGAGATTCTAATAAACATCTGTGGTCAAAGTTCTCTGGCAGCCTTGCACCTCAGTGGACAGAGTCCTCGAAGTGTCTGGTGTAAATTCTGGGGTGTCTCCAGATGTCTCAGAACGTGCAAAATTCCTTGTCCTATCTTACCACCTTTCCTGTGCTTGCCGTGACAGCTTCGGTACTGAGCTGAGTTCCCTGCGGAGAGTAGCACTTCTGCTGGCAAGCAGTTGGGGGGTGGGGGATCCAGGTCCGATTTGAGACTTACAAGGTGGTCTATAACCAGCAGGCAAGCAATGCTCAGAGCAAATGCTCACTGCCGTAGGGCACCACAGCTGCTACAGAATGCACAGAAGGAGCTGGGCATCATGAGAAGCAGGAAGCTTTGAACGCATGGCACTTGCTTCGGAAGAAGTGTGGTAATACTATGCCAGGATGTGTGTGAACTTAGGCTGCGTGCAGCACAGGTGTGCAGGGCCAACTTGGGTGCCATACCTTTGTAAGGCCTGGGACGGGGAGTGAAACCCTGGGGCGCAAGCTTAGTGGGGGAGGTGCACAGGAGGAGGAGTTGGGCTGACGTGCAGCAGGCATCCTGGAATTCACAGTGTCTGTGTCACAGGGGGCACAGGACACAAGCCATCAAGCTGAGAGATGCGTGTGCGAAGGGTCTCTCCTAGTGGGAGCCCTTTGCATGTTAGGTGTCCATGTTAGGAGAGTCACAGGAAGGCGGTGCCTGAGCCAGGGACAAGATTGAGTCCCCAGGGCCTGTGAGTTGTGGGCGGAGCCCCAGTAGACATCCTTAGCCCTGCATCAAGGATCCACCAAGCAGATCCACGATGCACAGCTGCATTCAGCAAGAGTAGTTCCTTCCCTGTTGCTCGTCCCTGCAGTGTCTCGTGTGTTGACTGAGCAGAACGTGTTTGGTGTAAAAGTTACCTGACTAAAGACTCCAGCCCATCATGACAAAGCAGCTGCTGAAGGTAAATCTGAAGCTAAGAGGAGTAAATTGGTAACAGATGTAGTCCACACTTGGCCTGTTCAGCAGATGGGACAGCCTGGGTGGAGGGTGGCTGCACCTGCCACACATCTCAGCTCCCTTGCAATACGAAAGCGACTGTATGTTTCCGCCTAACGATACACAAAGGAAGAGGTTCTCACCCTTCCCTGTAGTAAGGAGGTGACAGCCCCCATCAAATGTCATATTACTCTCTCGTCAGATTTAGTTACATTCCCACTGAATATTGATACTTAACGTAAATTATAAGTTTACCCTCTAATGATTACATGTGAAATAAGAATGTGAAGGAGATAGAAATGATTAGTTTATATAAATACATGTGCATATAAACAAACCTGCCAATAGCATGTTCTGTAGGTTGTAGTTGATATACGAGCACATAATTTACTGCTTTAGGGGCAAATTCCATATATCCCTTGCCTCTGCCAGAACCGCTGGGTTCTGTAACCTCTTAGTGAACCAAGCTTTGATTCCCAAAGAATCTAAATCTTCCAGTGGCTTTCCTTTTTGTAGTTGTTTTACTTTGGCAATATTTTCTTTTTTCTTTCTATTTTTTGAAGGGATGGGGTCTTCCTGTGCTGCCCAGGTTGGCTTCAAACTCCTGGGCTCAAGCAACCCTCCTTCCTGTGTGTCTTAATCACTTTTCTTATTGCTAGGACAAAATACCTACACCCACAACTTAAAGGAGGAAAGGTTTATTTTGGCTCACAGTTTGTCGAGGTTTCAGTCCATAGTTGGCTGGCTGCAAGGCGGGAAGGCATGGTGGAAGGGCCTGGGTGGAGGGTAGCTTCTCAGGCATGGCAGGAGGGAGCAGAACAGGAAGGGAGGAGCCAAGGATGAGATGAACCCTTCCAGGCTACACCCCCAGCAGCCCACCTCTTCTGGCCAGACCCTACCTCCTAACAGCAAGCCAGATATAAGCCCCATAATCCAGTCGCCTTCCAAAGGTCCCATGTTTGAGCACATGACTAGATACAGATGGTAACACTCAGCCTCCCAAGTACCTGGAATGACAGGTGTAGCCACACCTGGCTTCATGAACATTGTCTGGGGAGCATGGAAACCTGCACGGGTTCCAGGCTTTACGCTCCTTGCCTCAGTTACATGGCATTACCTCAGTTTCCCTTTGGAAACAGATCTGGCAGTCCAGATAGTAACTCCCAGTCTCGCATATTGCCTCTTAGTGTGGTGATAGAAGAAGCCCCAAGTGGCCAGATAGCTGTCTAATCTTCTGAGGTATTGGGACTATCATTGTGCCCCTAGAGATGAAGATCTCCAAGCTGCAGCAAATCGCTGGGCTTGGAATCAAAATGTTTTTCTTTCTGTTCACCGTGGAGTGCACCAGCAACCGTGGGCAGTCAAGAGTTCAGGAATGAACTTACAGTCAGGTCCAGGATTTCTGCTGCTTAACAAGATGATATGGAACTTGTGTGCTGTCTGAATCTAGATTTGGTTTGGTTTGGTTTTGGTTTTTGCAGTTCAGTACTTGGGATTGAACCCAGGCCTTTCCTATTGAGCTATATCCCAAGCCCCCTGTCTCACTAAGTTGTTTTTGTTTTTGAGTCAGGGTTTCACTAGGTAGTTCAGGTGGGCCTTGAGCTCATTATGTAGCCCAGGCCAACCTTAAACTTGCAGTGATCTCCTGCCTCAGCCTCTCAAGTGTTGGCTTTACAGGCATGCACCACCATGCTCAACTTAAGATGGGGTCTCACTAATTTCCCTGGGCTTGAACTTGTCTTCTTGCCTCCACCTCCTGGCTTGAATTAGGCATATTGATACCAATGTGAAGGGTTGGTGTGATACTTAAGTGACTCTCTGTATATATACAGTGCAAATTCAGTCATAATGGGCTCAGCACATGGCAATGTGTGTTAATACTCTGATGACCAATGATGAAGTACTGCTTGGAAATCACTGACTGATACCAAGGACTCCAGATAACCCTGTATAAGGAGGAATGGAGATTTCCACCAATCACAGGTTCATAAACCAGCATGAAGTACATCTTGGCTTCCAGGGAAGGAGCACAATTCACCTGGCGCCTCACAGGATGTCAGCTACTGATTTGGCCGCAGCCAGTCCTGTTGATGCTCTGCTTTTGTCCCCTCTGAACAATAGACTGCAGTGGGCAGGGCCTCAGCAGTCGCCCTACCCTTCTGTTCCTTATAAAAATGTCAGAGTGGGCCAGAGAATGCTGGTGTATTTGTCAGCCCCCTGGTATGTGTGCTGTGTAATCTTCATAGGATTTATCACCATAGGCAAATGCAGGCTTAATTTCCGTGAGTTTACATTTTCTTACCTAAAAATTTTTTTTTTCTTACCTGGGCAGGTGTGGTGGTGCATATCTGTAATCCCAGCACTCTGGGAAGCCAAGGCAGAGGATTGCAAGTTGAAGCCTAGCCTGGGCAGTTTTATGAGACCCTGTGTTAAAATTAAAAAAAAAAAAAAAGTAAAAATGGCTGGGGATGTAGCTCAGTGTGAAGGCCCTGGGTTTGACCTCCATTACCACCAAATGACAACAAAAATCCCAAGTATTCCTTACCTGTGAACTGAGACTATTGCAGTTTTTCTGGGGGCAACATGCCTCACCATTCCTTTTTTGCTATAAATGAGACAGCAGCTATGGCACTGTAAGGCAGAAGTGTGTGATTGTACATGTGTGTGTGTGTGTGTGTGTGTGTGCAGTGTATGGGATTACATGGGAATTTCGTACTAGGATGGAATGACTTCTGGCATGTGAGCATAGGAATTTTGCTCAGTTCTGGATTCTCTTGCCTTCTCTCTTTTCTAGGAGACCTTCTTGCTAGGGACCCATTCTCCTTTCTTGAAGAAAAGATGAAGGAAGAAAGGATGGTGGCTGACTGCCTGACAAACTGCTATCAGGTATGCAGAACATGTGTCCCGCAAAATGACATGCTTGCCCCCACCAAGATGGACACATTTCCAGCCAAGGCAGATTTGTGTCCCCACCTTAAAGCCAGGAAGGCCTCAGTGAAGGACTGAGTCCCCAGCTGATTTCCTCAGAGATCCACATTGCTCTTACTGGTAAGGCATTACCTGAAAGCTATTCCAGGTTATCAGTAACTACTAATTAATGATGATATTCATGGTGACAAGGGTATGTTTGTTATTTTGCCAAATACTCTGATAGATATTAAGGATGAAGAAAGTGTTCTTTTCTGTGAAAGTTTATTAATTCATGCCTATTTATCAAATATACACACGTGTTCAGGAGCTATACTTTAATAGTACAGAATAAGAGGAAAAGAGCTCCCAGTCTAGTTGTGAGGAGAGGAGTTTGTGTTTCAGAAGGGCCATTGCAGCCCCATGACGGCAGGAGGTGCACAGTGAGTGGATGTGGGGAGAGGAAAGGTCCCTGGGCCCGCTGGGCCCTGGGTGGGCAGTGGAGGCGCTCAGAGCCCTGTACGGGTGTCGGTCTCGCCCCTTCATCTCTGGTGAACATTGGTGGAGAGGTCACTGCTGTGACTCGGTACTCAGGCTGGCCTGTGTGTGATGTTTCAGGACTCGGTGACCTTTGAGGATGTGGCCTTGGACTTCACCCAGGAGGAGTGGGTTTTACTGGATCATAGTCACAGAGACCTTTACAGAGAGGTGATGTTGGAGAACTACGAGAACCTGGCCTCCGTGGGTAAGAGCGCCGCCCTGCCTGTGGTGTTGTGGGGAGGAGACAGAGGCTGTGCACTTCCTGGGTCCCAGCCTGGGTGATGTGGACTCTGAATCCACTGGGAAATGAGCAGGACAGTAGTCCTGCTTTATCCTTAAGGGACATGTCCCAAGACCCCAGTAGGTCCCTGAAACTGCAGCTAGTCCTGCACTCAGGTACAATTTTAGATAATGCTTTGATGTACAACAGCAAAACTAGCATGAATTTCTTTTTTCTTCACAATTTCACAAATTGATGATTCCTTCTTATAATAGCAGCTACCTCAGCATACGATTATTTTCCTTTTCTTATTAAGTTAACAACTTTCTTTTTTTTTTTAAGACAGGGTCTTGCTTTGTAGTTTAGGCTGACCTTGAGTTTACTATGTAACCCAGACTGGTCTCAGACTTGTGGCGATCCTCCTGCTGCAGCCTCCCAAGTGCTAGGATCACAGGTGTGTGCCACCACACCCAGCTCAACAAATTTCAACTTTTCACTTAAGTGAAACACTTTAGGGTTTCTCCAAATTAGCAGCATTACTCTGTTCTGGTATGGGGCCATTATGGAGTAAAATAAGGGTTACTTGAACACGAACACTCCTGTCCTGTCCTGGTAGGTAGCACAGCTACTAAAGTACTGTTGTGCAGGTAGCACGTACAAAGGGATGGTTTGCCTCCTAGGTGGGATGGGGTGGGACTTTGCAAACTTTCATCAGTTACTCAGAGTGTGAAATATTTCTGGAATGTTCTTTTCAATATTTTGGGGCCATAGATGATGGTAGGTTCCTGAAACTGCAGAAAGCAGAACCATGGGTAAGGGGGAACCACTCTTAAGTTTTAATCTAATGTGGTGGTTGTTAAAATGTGGTCCAAGATCAACACCACCATCTTCACCCTGTTAGAAATACTAAGTCAGTCTCCTCCTCTGACTCACTGAATCAAGAACTCTGCGTAGATTCCTGCGAGGGTTTTGTTTTGTGGCACTGGGGGTAGAATCCAGGGTTTTGTGCCTGCTAGGTGAGTGCCTTACCACCGAGCTATACTTCTAGTCCATGTCATGTGAGTTCTGACAAGCCAGCCACGTGAATCAGACATACTATAATTTGTGAGTCCCTGGTGTAGTTTTTTCCCCAGAACAAATATCTTTTTGTTTCACTTTGATTTTTCTATTTGATTGAAGTGTGTTTTGTTAGTGTGTACATAAGCATTAATTTGGTTTCAGGGTTTAGAGAAAAGGTATCATTTTGGGCACATAAAGAGATATTTGCATGCTTAATCCTTTTGTAATAATTTCCTTGCTTTCATTAGAAGCATTACTCTTGAATTAAACTAAGTTTAGGGCTCTCTTGCCTGAACTTCTTGCATGAATGCATCTTTCCCCATGTGCAGGGTGTGAGCTCATCAAACCCAGTCTGATCTCCTGGTTGGAACACGAAGAGGATTGGAGGACACAGCAGAGAGGAGATCCCCAAGGTGAGTGTTCGTGAAGAACACCCGTGGTCACAGACACACTCGGTATGTTTGGAAGTGTAATGAGGAGCCTTTGAGATGCACTTGATGTGAGAAGCTTCAGGCCGTTTATCTGAGAAGGTAGGAAATCTCAACTTCTCATCCTGTTTCTGCCTGATCACACTTTACTGTGATAAAACAAAATGACCTCTTCTCTTTCATTGTTATCATTTTGTTGTTTATTCTTTGCCCATGTCTTTGTAACTTTTTATTTCTGATAATATTCACCATAAATTTTAATTTTCAGAGAGTTGGTCTGTAATCAAATGTCTAAAACTGTGGCCTACAACTTTACCATTGGCGAATTTCTGACCTACATAACATGCTCAAACTTTGTCATCTTCTTTTACCCCTCCCTCAAACTAGGGACTGAAGCCAGGGCCTGGCAAATGCTGGACATGTGCTCAACCACTAACTGTAGGTTTTTGAGATTTTGGCTTTTTTTAAACCACGAATACAAATGAGTTCTATCTTTGTGCACATGTGTATACAGTACTGGGCATTGAACTCAGAGTCTCATGTATGCTAAGCAAGTGCTGTACTGCTGAGCTATATCCCTGGCAGTCCTATCAATTTTAAATCCTACAGTCTACCATTTCTTTCTCTAAATCTTAATTTTATTTTTCTGCTTATCTTCAGAATGGGAAATGCAACTTAGCACCAGAGAGTCAACTTTTGAGCAGGGTATTTTGACAGAACAAACTTCCAGTGGGATACTAACGGTAAGATGAAGAAAAGGTGTTTGTTATTTCCCACACTGAGAGAAGATTGTGAACTCCATTATAGAATATAAGTAACATTCACCCAGGAGGGAGCAGTGTGTCTGGAGAGATACTCGGCATGTAATGAATTTGGGAGCACCTCAAACCTATGTTGAAACCTCTTTTCCTTCAGAGGTCTCACAGGTACATATTGCCACATGAATAACCAGACATTGACTTTTTAAAGCAATTTTCTGAATATCTTATCAATGTCTGTAACACTAGAGCCAATGTCATGAGATTTTGGCACTGCTCTTCCTCTATTCAGTTTTATAGAAATCACATGGTAGAATATAAGAATTTCATGGAAACTGTAAAAAATCATAGTCATCCTCTAAATAATGTACTTAAATCATCATGTATCCATTTTTTAACAGCGAAGACGTGACATGTTGGTGAGCTCTAAATTTAATGAGGGACCCTATTTACAGCACTCAGAAAAGATTGGCAGTTCCTTTGTAGAAAATCACTGTAAGTGAGAGATACTTGAAAGAGGTGGCATTTACCTTAATGGGAGAAAGCTCTCTAGAGGGATGTTCTGAATGAGAAGAATTTGAGGTACCCTAATGCTAGGTCAAACCTTGGGGCTTCAGCCAGGCACAGTGGCACTCAGGAGGCTGAGGCAGGAGGATTGCCATGAGTTTGAGACCTGTCTGGGATACAAAGTGAGTTCAAGGCCAGCCTACGCTACAAAGTGAGACCCTGTATCAAAAAACAGACAAAAAACTTGAGGCTTCAGAGTTCCCACAAGTAATATGCCCACACCTATAACTGGGCACTGAGCTTCCTAAAAGAATCTCATGAGGCTATACAGGAGACATTCCAAGGTTAGAACAGTAAGCACAGGATCCTTGCTTTCACTGAACCTGAGAGAAATCCATAGAACAGAAATTGTAAACATGTAGTGGAAAAGGCAAGAATAATAATGTTTATGTCTTCAGATAAGTAAAATCCATTAGGTCTAAAAAATCTTTTAACCATCATTCATCTCTTCATCAACAGGCAGGAATCCACAGCGCAGGGGAACTCGGTGACTATAAGCATTGGGGAGAAATCTTCAGCGAACACTCCTATTTCAAGACACACTTGAAAACTCAAAATTCAAGGAACACTTGTGACTCTGGTCAGGATAGAAAACGCTTTCCTACTCTGACCATGAGAACTTCTACTGGACAGAATTTTTCTGTGTTAAATGAATGTGAAATGGCCTTTAGCCCGACTCCAAATGTTGCTTACCAGAGAATGAGCATGCAGGACAAATCTTTTGGATGCAGTGACTATCCCTTCCTTAGTAAGTCATACTTTCAGACACACGTGAGAAATCACAATGGGGAAAAGCTCTATGAATTAAAGCTATTTGCAAGAGATTTTCTGTATTCCAAAAGTGGAGCTGTGCCTTTTCAAATGTATACCATCAAAGCCTATGAATGTAAGGTTTGTGGAAAAGTCTTTGGATACTCCTCAAATCTTAATAGCCACATGCGAACTCACACTGGGGAGAAACCGTATGAATGTAAGGTTTGTGGGAAAGTCTTTGGTTATTCCTCAAATCTTAATAGCCACATGCGAACTCATACTGGGGAGAAACTCTACGAATGTAAGGAATGCAAGAAGTCCTTCACTACTTCTTCGAGTCTAACAGAACATTTCAGAATTCATACTGGAGAGAGACCCTATAAATGTAAGGAATGTGGAAAAGCCTTCACTAAGCGCTCAGGCCTTGCTACACATGTACAAACACACACTGCAGAGAAGCCCTATGTATGCAAGGCATGTGGCAAATCCTTCAGTGTTTCTTCAAACCTAACTGAACACTTCAGAATTCATACTGGAGAGAAACCCTACCAGTGTGAGGAATGTGGGAAAGCCTTCCATGCTGCTTCTTACTTGCGTAAACATGAAAGGATTCACAACGGAGAAAAAACCTACGAATGTGAGGAGTGTGGGAAAGCCTTCCACACTTCCTCCAATCTACGGAAACATGTAAGAACTCACAGCGGAGAGAAACCTTATGAATGTAAGGAGTGTGGGAAAGCCTACAAAAGGTGTTACCTGCTGACTGAACACTTAAAAACTCACACGGTAGAGAAGCCCTTTGAATGCAAGTTATGTGGAAAATCATTTAGAAGTTCTGCCTGCCGGAATAAGCACATTCGAATTCACACAGGAATCAAACCCTATAAGTGTAAGTACTGTGGGAAAGACTTCACTGTTTCTTCAAGTCTGACTGAACATATACGAACTCACACCGGAGAGCGGCCCTATGAATGTAAGGAATGTGGGAAATCCTTCACTACATCCTCATGTCTGATTGTTCATATAAGAACTCACACAGGAGAGAAACCCTACCAATGTAAGGAATGTGGGAAAGCCTACAAAAGGTGTTATCTGCTAACTGAACATGTGAAAACTCACACAGGGGAAAAGCCCTTTGAATGTAAGGTATGCGGAAAATTCTTTGGGAATTCCTCATGCCTTAATAAGCACATTCGTATCCATACTGGAATAAAACCCTATAAGTGTCAGTACTGTGGGAAAGCCTTCACCGTTTCCTCAAGCCTGGCTGAACACATCAGAACACACACAGGGGAGAAGCCCTATGAATGTAGGGAATGTGGGAAAGCCTTCACAACATCCTCAAACCTATATCACCATGTAAGAACTCATGGTAGGGAGAAGCCCTATAAATATCAGGAATGTGAGAAAGCCTATAATAGGTTTTACCTACTAAGTGAGCATTTAATGACACACTGAATGGGAAAAATGTCGAAAATCCTTTAAGAATTCCTCACATGTTAATTGTCACACTGGAATTTACAGTGGTGAGAAACCTAATGTAAGGATTGAGGAGCAACCTTTAGTTTTGGCAGTTTATTTCAAAGACACTGAAATCTCTTTATTCTCAAGATCCTCTGTGAATTTAAGGAATCTGTGAGGTTATTGGAGTCTGATCACAAGGCAGCATTGTAAGAACTCACCCTTGCCAGGCCTGGTGGTGCATGCCTGTAATCCCAGCACTCAGGAGGCTGAGGCAGGAGGATCACTGAAAGTTTGAGGCTAGCCTGGGCTACATAGTGCATTCAAGGCTAGCCTGAAGTAGATAGACTCTGCCTCAAAAAACAATACAAACAAAAGAACTTATCCTGGAGCAATATGATGTAACAAATACAAACAATCCTCAGTGTTTCCTGGGGAGTTAATAAATGCGTAAGGTCTTGCAGTGGAGAGGAAACTCTGTTGATGTACGAGATGTTGAGAAGTTGTAATTCTGCTAAATACTTTGATGTTCTCTTGTGATATCACAGTGGAGAACAGTTTTTTTTAAGGTAAGGAAAAGTACAGAGTCATTTTGTATTTTTATTGTAGTACTACAAATTGAACCTGGCACCACATGCATGCTAGGCAAGCACTCCACGACTGAACTACATGCCAAGACCTTTTTATTTTGAGACATGGTCTCACTAAGTTGCCTAGGCTGGCCTCAAACTTGGGATTCCTCTGCTTCAGCCTCTCAAGTAGCTGGGACCCAGCTACAAAGTTGTTTTCTACATGTCATTATTCCACAAACTTATAAACATGGAGGTCTACAACCGAGACAAACAATGTTCCTGATACAGGAATAGCATCTCTGTGTCCTGAAATCTTGGGTGCTGACAGGGATATAGCCTTCTGCATGGTTTATTTTGAACATTTGTGATCCTTTCCTGGTTATTCCTGGACTGATAAGTAAGTCCTGTGTAGCAACAATATTCAACTCAAGTTGGTACACCTTATAGGTTGCATCTGGTCAAAAGTGATATCAAGGACATGAATTTATTTTATCTTTCTGCCTGTAGGATTGAACCCATTCCACTGAGGTACACCCACAACTCCTGTCTTACCAATGTAGAATCTATGGATGGTTTGTCATGCTGTTAAAGATGATTCACCTACAGAAGCTCACAGCAACAAAACTTTGAATCTAATTCAGCTATCAAGTTTACTAAATTGTCTTTTTTTTTGGTGGGTACCGGGGGTCGACCTCAGGACCTCGTGCACCAGCAGGTGCCCTTGCCGCTGAGCGATATCACCAGCCCTTTTTTCCATATGTGGGTTCCGGGAGTCGAACTCGGGCCCTCACGCTTGCCAGGCAGGCGCTTACGCTGCTGAGCCATCTCACCGGCCCCCTACTAAGTTGTCCTTGTTCCTGCCTTACATCTGGTCATTTCAGATTAAAGATCAGGGTACTAAAAGGAGTGAGTGGAGAGAAGCTAAAGTGAATAGCTGATAGTGGGAGAGACCTCAGTTTCATGAGCATAGAGGAAGAGAGCCATACTCTTTACACCTAAGAATGGGAATTCCTTTAACATTGGGCAATGCAGGAAGGGATTGAGGGTCTTAAATTTTCTTTTTCTCTCTAGATCTATTCCACAGATTGGCAAAACAATCTTGAGTCAAGCAGCAACTCCAACTGACAGTACACCTTCCTCTGATTTGTCCTTCCATGTACTGTGGACACAAAAACTGAACAGGTGTGATGGCACATACCTGTAATCCCAGCACTCAGGAGGCTGAGGCAGGAGGATCACTGTAAGTTCAAGGCCAGCCTGGGCTACATAATGAGTTCAAAGCCAACCTAAACTACATAGGAACACCCCGTTTAAAAAAAAAAATATATGAACATGCTGATTGTTATATGTCATGTTCCTTGGCGCTGGAAACCATCATGGCACTTCCTGAATGTGGCCTTTGGGTACAGACATCCCCAGCACAACCAGATTTCAATCTCAATGGTCAGAATTTATATATTGCTGGGTTATGGATTATGCTGTGATGGCCATAAGGGTTGTAGCTGTTTGATGGCTCTTCAGCCAGCCAGTGTGCTGTAACCCAAAACAAGGCAAACAATAAATCCTGAATAGAAGAGACCTGTGCACCTTCATGTAGCATATATGTTTGCAAGTGAGGAATGAATGATGGAGTGGTTCTCCTGTAGGGTGAGTGTTGCTATTTAGACCACAGGTTACCACCTTTCTGTGTTGGCAGTGACACCAAAACTAATCAGATCAGTCTCAAGTCACTGGTGTGGGTTGTCAGTGGTCATAGATTAGCCTACCTGTCACCCTGATGGTCTGAAATAAGATATGTGTGTCTCACTGGCAACTCGTTCAGAGCTTCCTGAGTATAAAAGCAAGTGTGGGTCATGGGCGAAGTATGTACTGCGTGTTGGCCTCACCTTTTCCTTAGACTCCTGCTGATAGTATCATTAATAGATGACAGCCTGGTGTCACAGCCCGCATATTCCCCTGCCTGAGAAGCTCACTGCTGATGAACACATCCTTCAATGCCAAGACCTCCCTTTGGAGATGACTTTCCTCTCCACTGGAGATGAGTTTAAGTTCATCAGAACCTCCACTGTAGAATGTCCGTGGACCAGTGCTCCTTGGGCACAAAATGTGTGCAAGAGCTGCTTCGGGGGCCGGTGAGACGGCTCAGCGGCTTAAGCGCCTGCCTTGCAAGCGCGAAGGCCCGAGTTCGACTCCCGGATCCCACATACGAAAAAGGGGCCGGTGATATCGCTCAGCGGCACGGGTGCCTGTTGGCGCGCGAGGTCCTGAGGTCGTCCCCCCGGTACCCACAAAAAAAAAAAAAAAAAGAGCTGCTTCGGTATTTGGGGTTTCATGTATGCCTGAGCTTGCTATTGGTCTGTCCATGTCTTATTTACCTTTCTCATTGTGGAGACAAAATAACTGACACCCAAAGTTAAAGAAGGAAAGATTTATTTGTTCACAGTTTGTAGAGGTTTCAGTCCATAGTCAGCCGGCTCCAAGTCAGGGTGGCATGGCAGAGGGGCGCCTCAGAGGAGAAATAGTCCATAACAAGCAGGCAGGCAAGAGCAAAAACAAACCAGCAGCCAGCCTCTTTCAGTCCTTTATATCTTATTCAGACTACCCACCCTTAGGGCAGGTAGCATTCACACCCTTAATCCTAATATGCTTAATCCTAGCATTGCACCATGAGTCAATCCCAGCATCACACACACTAGACCCAGCCACCTCTGAAAAAGCCCCACCTATGACCGCATGAGGATGGGGGGACGCATCTAAAAGGCCATAACAGCCTATGATCCTGATGTAATCTCAGCCAAAACGTACAGCTCTATTCCCCATGCCCAACAAGGAAGCTTGAAGGGGTACTGCTATCTGTGTTATCTGAAAGTTGACAGATATTTTTGGTTTCCCTAGGAGGCTTATCAGTCAAACCGCTGACACCCCAAAGGGAAGAGTACTATCTTGGTGCCCTCTACTAACCCCTACTGAGTTCCATGTTGATCTTATTCTTTCCTATTGGATTCAAAGAAAACCACTTATTTTTATGTATGTTTTTCTAATGTATGAGTTTATAACCTCAAACAACATAACTCCAGATCTGCCATCTTGATTAATGTCACACATACTTTTAACACACTTTACAACACTACAAAGATACAATTATTGACCCCTCAATTTCATATCTTTGTTTTTGAGCAATATGATGTATATTGGAGAGCTTGGTTATAGATAGGCCTACAAGTAGTGCATATCTTTCTACCTACATTGCTCTTCGTTACTCTCATAACAAAGTGTTTTGTGTGCTCTTTAGGGCCATTTATGCCCTATGATCTGAATATCTCCATTATCATCCTCCAAAAGTTTTCTAATGTGATGTCAAACTACCTGAGGAATAACTATTAGTTATGTATTTTATTTCCTATATATTAGGATACATTGACATACTGAAGGTCTTACTGCCTAGAAGGACTACCCTTCCTAGGGCTAGTACTTATTCTTAAAAATAACTTGTTGGGAGCACGTATTTTATTTTCAAACCAATCTATCCAAACTCCATCCTTCCTCTTATAAACCAGGTCAGTATTTCTCCTACCCTAGACGACAAGGGTCTTGCATTCTCTTGAGCCCATGAGAATTATTCAGCAGAGCCATGTGGTGGCACATGCCTGTAATTCTTGCACTGTGGAAGGCAGAGGCAGGAGAATCACAAGTTCTTGCCCAGCCTGGGCAACATAACAATTTAGTGGGTCTCTGTCTCAAAAAGTAAAGAAGTTCTGGGGATGTTGCTCAGTGTGAATGTCCTGGGTTCAATCCCCAGTATCATACACACAAACAAAAAATTCAGTCACTAATAGTTTTCCTGCCATGCCTTTCTAATTTCCCTACCTCTTAGGGACATAAAATTATTACAGGACCTCACTTTCAACCACAAGCAATTGTGATGTTCAGAGAGAGAAAGAGATCAATTCCAAAGGTTTTTGTCTTCTCCATTTATTTGCTGCCTGCCTGCAGGCGACCCTGTGGTGTAGTGAGACATAAAATAGACTTTGAGAGCTACGAGATAGCCCAACCTCCAGCCCAACTGCTCCCTATAGAGCAGCCTTCCCCTACCCTCGGTACTGGGGATTAAGGCCAGGGCCTTCACACTGAGCTACATCCCCATTCCTACAACCCCATTGCCCACTTGGGTTTAACTTGTGATCCTGCCTCAGCCTCCCAGTTTTCAGATATGTAACGTCATACCCAGTGGAAAAGATTTAAAAAATGGAATTCACATTGGAACAACCCACAGAATGCTGAAAGAAATTTGCATGCTGAACCCATTTGGGTCATTTTCCTGGTCAAAGGAATATCTGCATTTCCCCATAGGATTTAAAGAGTTAGGGCATGCTAATACTGAAAATGTCCATAACATACTCCCAAATTATTCACTATATGAACATCAGCCTCATGCTATGGCAATGCCAATCAAAAGTCTAACTGAGGGGGCGGGCAAGATAGCTCAGCAGCATAAGTGCCTGCCTGGCAAGTGCGAAGTCCTGAGTTCTACTCCCGGTACCCACATAAAGGAAAAAAAGGGCCGGTGATATCACTCAGTGGCACATGTGCCTGCTGGCAAGCACGAGGTCCTGAGTTCGACTCCCGGTACCCACATAAAAAAAAGTCTAGGGGCCGGTGAGATGGCTCAGCGGCATAAGCGCCTGCCTGGCAAGCGCGAGTTTGACTCCCGGAACCCACATACGAAAAAGGGGCCGGTGATATCGCTCAGCGGCACGGGTGCCTGCTGGTGCACGAGGTCCTGAGGTTGACCCCCGGTACCCACAAAAAAAAAAAAAGTCTAGGGGCCAGTGAGATGGCTCAGCAGCATAAGCGCCTGCCTGCCAAGCGCGGGAGCCCGAGTTCGACTCCCGGAACCCACATACGAAAAAAGGGCCGGTGATATCGCTCAGCGGCATGGGCGCCTGCTGGCGCGCGAGGTCCTGAGGTCGACCCCCGGTACCCACACACACAAAAAAAAGTCTAACTGAAACAACTAACAGAGCCCTAAAGAAGAGTACAATGTTTATGTCAAAATGCAGTCATGCACTGCATGACAACACTGACCAGTGACAGACCACACGGAGAGCTAAGTGTGTAGTAGGCTAGGCCATCTGGTTTTTGTTGGTCCACTCTATGACACTGCACAATGATGAAGTTGCCTAATGACACGTTTTTCAGAACTCCTGATATGAAAGTTCTCAAATTTGGTGGAAGCTACAAATGCAAAGTGTTCAGGGAACACAACATGATAGAAATAAATTATCAGAGCCGGGCATGGTGGCGCACATCTGTAATCTTAGCACTCTGGGAGGCTGAGGCAGAAGGATCGCAAATTTGAGTCCAGCTGGGCAACATAGCAACATAAGGAGACCTGTCTCAAAAGAAATAATGCAAAAAAGGGGTGAGGATGTAACTTGGTGTGAAGGCCCTCAGTGTTCAATACCCAGTACTGGGGGGGATAGGAGAGAAATTACCAGGTAATATAATACTAAGCATTTTTGCCTGAATACCTGCTTTAAATAAATTATCAGTAATGCTCTTAGCAACAAATTATACTAGGACAAAACCTGAAATATTAGGAATGAAGGGAAAGCAACAGAAATGGCAAGTATCTGAATAATTATAATTTAGTTTATATTGTACATTTGTGTTCTTTTTTTATTTTTTTTTTAAGACAACAAGTAAACATTCTTATGTATTAACAAACTCAAGCATTAGAGAATGTACAAATACCTTTTGGAGAAAAATATTACTAAGTATAAGATTAAGCCATGTAAAAGCTAGGTAAAAATAGAAGACTAAGGAATGGAATAGTCACAGTGAAATTGCATTTTCATATTAGGGAAACAATACGATGTTTACAAATGTGCATCTGGTTTATTTCGCTTGTGAGTATTTTCTCGAGTTGCATCCATTTACCTATAAAAGTTTCCAGTTTATCTTTTTTATGGCTGAGTAGTACTCCATTGTGTAGAAATACCACATCTTTTTTATCCATTCCTCGGTTAATGGGCATTTGGGTTGTTTCCACGATCTAGCTATTACAAATTGTGTTGCTATAAACATGGGTGCACATATATCTCTGTGGTACAATGTTTTTAATTCTTCTGGAAAGATACCCAGAAGGGGAATAGCTGGGTCAAATGGGACCTCCAATCCTAGTTGTGTTCTTAATAATTGTTGAAAAATGAGTATTTCAAGTTATATAGATACATAAGATAACTGTAACATAATAGGGTAAAGCATGACTTGTTAGTTATTAAGGCTGTATATTTCAATGGTTAAAATATCATTCCATATGGCTTGATAATCATGTATATATATATATATATATATTTTTTTTTTTTGTACTGGGAATTGAACTCAGGGCCTTGCACTTGCCAGGCAGGTGCTGTGCCACTGAGCTATATCCCCGGCAATTATGCATATTTTAATCACAAAAATATACAATGAGGGGCTAGAGGTATAACTCAGGTGGTAGTGTACTGGCTTAGCAAGTGTGAAGCCCTGGGTTTGATCTCCAAAACAAAAAAAAACAAAAAAAACAAAAAAAAAAACAGTAGGTAAATTATAGTACTAATAAATAGCTAAATAACCCAAGAGAATAATGAAAAAAAGAGAATAGAATAATGGAAAAAAGAAGCCAAAGAATAACAACAGCAGAATTGAATCCAAATGTAACCTGAGTGATTACACATAAATGGCCTAAACTTGCCAAATAAAAGATAGGATGAATAAAGAAGCAAGGCTCACATGTGCATTGCCTCCAGGAAACTCACTTAAGTACAACAATGTGAGTAGCTTAGCAGTGAAAGGCCTGTGCCAACCCTCAGTGTGCATGTGTGGAGAGCTGTGAGCAACTGCCCTCGGGGGCACAGGTTAGTTGTGGGTTGGTGCACACAGGGAGTTTTGTTGTTGTGCAGTGCACATCCTGGGATACCCAGTGTCATAAGGAACACTGGAACAATCCAAACTGCTTGGCACAATGGGCTGAAAGGGTCTTTCTGATGGATTGCCTGAGTGTGAGAAGCCCATCTTAGGGGGCCAGGCTAGGAAGTGCATGGGCCAGAGCTCAAAGTTCTCTAGTACAATGGTTTGGGTCTGATGTGTGTCTTCCAGGGTCTCATGTGTTGGAAAATTGGTCCTCACTGTGGTGATGTTAAGAAGGGGTGGGACTTTTAAAAGGAGCCTCTCTGGTGGTCCCAAGCCCGGCCCCTCCCTGCTCTCTGGCTTCCTGTGTCACCATATAATCTCTCCCCATCACACACCCCCAACACTGTGATATCATCTACAATAGTTTTCCCACCAGAGACAAGCTATTGCTGATGCCACTTGTTTACCATCCAGAACTATGGACTAAGCCACTTTATAAAGTATCCAGCCTCAGGCATTTTGTTATATATAGTAACAAAACAGACTAACAAACCTACAGACTGTGTTCTGAACACCACAAGATGTCCTTACTCCCACACCACCAAACCACTGCACAGCTGGATGCAACGAGAGAATTCCTTCCCTTTTCTTTGACCTTCCAGTGCCTCCTGCACTAAGCTTAACATGTTTAAATGTAAAAGATGAATGAAAAAGAATTCAGTCCATTACTCCAAAGCAAATGTTGAAGGTGATTTTGAGGCTGAGATGAATCCATATGCACCCTGTACATGCATTTGAATTACTTTATGGAACAACAACTGGACATGGTGGTGCATGCCTGTTGTCCCAGCCCCAAGTTTGAGGCCAACCAGAGCAACATAGCAAGACCCACATCTAAAAACAAAACAACAAAATATCCTGTGTATTTCTAGATAACGATATACAAGATAAGTTCTCAACCTTTCCCAAAGTGAAAAGGTGCACAGTCCTCCATCACAGCCCATATTAATATCTCCTCACACTTAGTCACACTCTTACAGAATACTCTGCTACCTAAGGACTAAAATATAAATTAACATCATAATTTGAATATAAAATAAGAATGGGAAGGAGATGGAAACAATTGTGAGTTTGTATAACTGAACACATGCATCCAAGCAAGCACATAACAAGCAAATAGCATGCAAAACTATCCATGACATCCATGGTTTACTGCTTCAATGACTAATCCCATCTTTCCCTCAACCTCAGCTGGAACTGAGCAGCTTTGGGTCCTGTACCTCATCCAGTGACTCAAACCTTCATTGCCAAAAGGTCTATGTCCTCCACTGACTGCCATGTTTCCTGTCGTAACTTGCCGTTAACCTTCGCTGTGCAGCACAGAAGTATGAGTAGGATTTATAAGGCACACAGCAATAGTGTTAGCTGGGCCCTCTTGGTAAGGGGAAGATCATATTTCTGAGCCCATGCATAGGCTTTATCCCTAGCACCATGGCTTTTTTCTTTTTCAGTACTGGTGGTTGAGCCCAGGGCCTTTGCAGCCTTTTCTATTTATTTATTTATTTATTTATTTATTTATTTATTTATTTATTGAGACATGGTCTCACTAAGTCAGGCTGGTCTCTAACTTGCTATTCTCCTGCCTCAGCCTCCCAGAGTGCTAGGATTATAGGCATACACCACCACACCCGGCTCACTGTGCATTTTTTATTCATATAGGCCCACTGCACAAGCACGGGGGTGGCTGAGACTAGTGGACATCTAGGTGGATTGTTTTGTTTTTCTGAATATTAAGTCTCATTTCTAGTGGTTGACCTTCGGTGGGCTTTCATGTAGGACACAAATACCTCCCCAGTCTGTATACTGTCAGAGTAGCCCCTCTGTATTCCATCCCCAGACTTCCTTGTCACCAAGATTTCAATTTTACTTGCTAGAATTGCCTGAGATCAGTATCTGCTATGCCATGTCCACTTTCTTTTTTTTTTTTTTTTGTGGGTACCGGGGGGTCGACCTCAGGACCTCGTGCGCCAGCAGGCGCCCGTGCCGCTGAGCGATATCACCGGCCCCTTTTTCGTATGTGGGTTCCGGGAGTTGAACTCGGGCCCTTGCGCTTGCCGGGCAGGCGCTTAAGCCGCTGAGCCATCTCACCGGCCCGCCATGTCCACTTTCTGATGGGATACTCCTGGAGGTGTCCACACTGGTGCCTTGGTGGTACAGCCAACATTCACTTCATGATGGGAAGCTCAGGCCACTTGGTCACATGATGACTCATAGTTGTTCGATCTCTGTCCTGTACCAATCATGAGCTAGTTAAAAAGTAAAATAATTTCCAGGTCAAAGGTCAGGGGTGAGCTCTAAGTCTCATATTAGTGCCTGTGAGAAAATTCCACTCTCATGCTATTTACCATGGACACTGTGAGCATCGCTGTATCCGATGGATCATTCACGCTAAGGGTCTGAGAAGCTTGTGCTGCAGCCTTGGCTTGATACAGAATGCTGTCCTGCTGTCATCAAAACTGGAACTAGAAGCGTTTAGGAGACTGTAGAGGGGTGAAAGCACATTTCAATGCGGTGCATGCAGTCTCCAAAATCTGAAAAGTCTACAAGATGTGTGTATTAAGGTTTAGCTCTAAAATGGCCCTCAGAATGCCTTCACATTTCTGAAGGAAAATTATAACCACCTTTTCAGTCCATAACCAGGCAAACACTTAACTGAACTTGAGAAGGCTATTTTCAGACAGTTAAGTCTCAAAAAACTTACATCGAGGAGTTGAAAAAAGATGGCGGATCTGTAAGAAGCAGGCAGTGAACCTCTCCAAAAGTCGCCATCCGGACACTGAAATATAGTGACTGGAGGAGGACAAGAAAGAGGGAAGTGGCTCCCATGGACCCAGGAAAGATCTGAAGTGCAGTTTGGGGCCCATGGAGAAAGTGAAGAGAGAAACTCCAACAAAGAAGGAGGTGGCCTCCGGCGCCATTTCCCTGTGTCGGGAATCCTGACGTGACTGAAGCAGTCCAAATCTACGGACACGCGGTGTCTGCCGGCGCCCCCAGGGGCCTCCACGGAGATACACGAGAAGCAGTGGTGCAGAGAAGCAGCGGCTATGAAGGACACACTGACTGGCGGTGAGTGCTGATGCCCGGCCGTCCCGCGTGAGAGAGCAACTAGCCGGGCGCCTTTGGGGGGGGGGGCAGCAGCTGAACTTGAAACTCAGGGCGGCCACCACTCCACCCACGGCTCCAGCGGGGACCTCTGCGGAGGAACGCGAGACACCGCAGTACAGAGAAGCGGCGGCTGTGAAGGACACACTGACTGGCGGTGAGTGCTGACACCCAGCTGTCAGGCGCGCAAGAGAGCCACTAGCCGGGCGCCATTGTGGGGGGGGCAGCAGCTGAGCTGAGAACTCAGGGCGGCCTCCACTCCATCCACGGCTCCAGTGGGGACCTCCACGGAGCAATGCGAGACGACGCGGTACAGAGAAGCACCAGCTGAGAGGGACACACTGACTGGCGCTTTTCTTCCTGGTTTTCCAAGAATCTCCTAAGAGTTTGAAATACTTGCAATAAAGCAACCTACCATAGGCAATTTACAAACAGCAACCCAGGAATTAAACTAAAGAAAGAAAAGAAAATGAGACGACACTTAAACAAGATGCAACCCCACACATCCAGTTCACCAAAGGCAAACTCAGGGGGCAGTGAGGTGGGACAAACCGAAATCCACCCACCTGACATCTCTGAAGTGGTAACAACAAAGCAGTTGAATGAGGCTCTGGAAAAATTTAAATCAGAAATAATTTCTCAGATAACTGCAGAGATAATGTCCACAATGAAGACCATGCTTAAGGACGCTAGAGCAGACACAGACAAAAAAATAGACGAGCTTAAGAAAATGATGGAAGCCATGAATGCTCAGCATAGGAAAGAAATGGACTCCATAAAGCAGATTCAAGCAGATATGCAGGAGAACAAAAATTGCATTGAAAGTATTTGTAGCAGATTAAGCCAATGTGAGGACAGGATCTCAGATATAGAAGACAGGCTTGCAATTAGTGATCATGAAAAGAAAGAATTAAAAATAGCAAGGGACAATGAAAAATCAATCCAGCAGCTGCTAGATGATGCAAAGAAGAATAACTTAAGATTGATTGGAGTCAACGAAAAAGCAGAAGATAGCAGAAATGACATCAAAACACTGTTCACAGACATTATCACAGAAAATTTCCCTGGTAGAGAAAAAGAATTTGATGTTCAGATAAGTGAGGCTTATAGAACTCCAATTAACCACGATTAAAAAAAATCTTCAGCCAGGCATATCATAGTCAAGATTCCAGAAATTCAACATAAGAGTAGAATCTTAAAAGCTGTTAGAGAAAAGAAACAAATCACCTATAAAGGAAAGCCCATCAGAATCACAGTGGACTTTTCAGCACAAACCCTCAAGTCAAGAAGAGCTTGGAATGATGTATTTCAAGTTCTAAAGGAAAATAATCTTCAACCTAGATTGATGTACCCCGTGAAACTATCTTTCAAAACTGATGGAGAGGGCCGGTGAGATGGCTCAGCGGCGTAAGCGCCTGCCCGGCAAGTGTGAGGGCCCGAGTTCGACTCCCGGAACCCACATACGAAAAAGGGGCCGGTGATATCGCTCAGCGGCATGGGCGCCTGCTGGCACGCGAGGTCCTGAGGTCGACCCCCCGGTACCCGCAAAAAAAAAAAAAAAAAAAAAACTGATGGAGAAGTAAAATACTTCCAAGACAAAGAACATCTGAGAAAATTTATAACCACCAAACCAGCACTCCAAAATGTTCTGAAGGACATTCTAGAAAGGGATAACAAGGACGACAACTCCAGAAAACCCAACAGAAGGAATCCACCAGGCAGAGCAAATGATTAAAGAGAGGGAGGGAAAACAAAAATTAAAAGAGGGGGAGCCAACAAGAAAATAACATGACAAGGATAAGTCAATACATATCAGTTTTAACCATTAATGTTAATGGTCTCAATTCACCAATCAAAAGGCACAGACTGGCGAATTGGATCAAGAAGCAAGATCCAACAATATGCTGTATACAAGAAACACATTTAATTCAAAAAGAAATTCATAGACTGAAAGTCAAAGGAAGGAAAACAATACTCCATGTGACAGGAACCCAGAAAAAAGCAGGGGTAGCTATTCTTTTCGCAGACAAAGTGAATTTCAAACCAAGAATGATTCAGAGAGATAAAGAAGGTCACTACATCCTTGTAAAGGGAACAATCCAAGAGGAAGAGATAACAATCATAAATATATATGCAACAAATATCAGTACACCCAACTATATAAAACAAATATTAATGGACATGAAAAATCAAATAACCATTAATACAATTGTATTGGGGGATCTCAATACTCCACTGTCACAAAAAGACAGATCAACTAGACAAAAAATCAACAATGAAATATTAAAACTGAACCAAATAGACTTAGTAGATGTCTACAGAGTGTTCCACCCCACAACATCAGAATACACATATTTCTCAGCTGCACATGGGACATTCTCCAAAATAGACCACATACTAGCTCATAGAACCTGCTTAAGTAAATGCAAAGGAATTGAAATTATCCCATGTATACTATCAGACCATAGTGCAATGAAATTGGAAATCAATGGCAAAAGAAACCACAAGAATTTGCTAAACACATGGAAATTAAATAGCACCCTACTGAACAACCAATGGGTCACAGATGAAATTAAAGAAGAAATTAGACAGTTTCTGCAACTGAATGATAATGACAGTACAACATACTGGAACTTATGGGATACAATGAAAGCAGTCCTAAGAGGGAAATTTATAGCATTAAATTCCTATATCAGGAAAACAGAGCAAGCACAAATAAACAACCTAATGGTGAACCTCAAACTTCTAGAAAAAGAAGAGCAGGCTAAGCCAAAAGCTTGTACAAGGGAGGAAATTATAAAGATCAGAGCAGAAATTAACATATTGGAGACTAAAAAAACAATACAAAGAATCAACGAATGAAAGAGTTGGTTCTTTGAAAGATTAAATAAAATTGACAAACCCTTATCCAACCTCATTAAAAAAAGGAAAGAAAGTACTCAAATCCATGCAATTAAGAATGAAAAGGGTGATATCACAACAGACCCTGCAGAAATCCAGAAGATCATCTATACCTACTTTGAAAACTTGTATTCTAATAAGATGGAAAATACAGAAGAAATAGACAGATTCCTAGATACATATGAATTACCAAAGCTCAACCAAGAAGATATAAAAATCCTAAATAAACCAATAACAATAATGAAATCGAAGATGTAATTAAAAACTTCCCAACAAAGTAAAGCCCAGGCCCTGATGGATTCACTGCTGAATTCTACAAGAAATTTAGAGAAGACCTAACACCACTACTTCTCAAACTCTTTAATGAAATTGAAAGGGAAGCAGTACTCCCAGATTCATTCCTGGAAGCAAGAATTACCCTGATACCAAAACCAGAGAAGAACCCAACTAAGAAAGAGAACTATAGACCAATCTCCCTAATGAACATAGATGCAAAAATCCTCAATAAGATACTGGCAAACAGAATGCAGCAAATCATCAAGAAGATTATACACCATGACCAAGTTGGATTCATCCCAGGGATGCAGGGATGGTTCAACATATGTAAATCAATAAATGTAATACACCATATTAACAGAACCAATGACAAAAATCATATGATCATCTCAATAGATGCAGAAAAAGCTTTTGACAAAGTCCAGCACCCATTCATGATAAAAACCCTACAGAAAATTGGAATAGAGGGTCTTTATCTCAATCTGATAAAAACTATCTATGACAAACCAACAGCCAACATCATACTAAATGGACAAAAACTGAAAGCCTTCTCTCTAAAATCAGGAACAAGACAAGGATGTCCACTGTCCCCACTCTTATTCAACATAGTTCTGGAAACTTTAGCCAGAGCAATTAGACAAGAGAAAGAAATAAAAGGGATTATGATTGGAAAGGAAGAAGTTAAATTATCATTATTTGCAGACAACATGATACTCTACGTAGAAGACCCAAAAAACTCCACTAAAAAATTGCTAGATTTAATAGCAAATTCAGTAGTGTAGCTGGATACAAAGTCAACACTCAAAAATCAATAGCCTTCCTGTACACCAATAACAAACTCACTGAGAGAGAAATTAGGGAAACAACACCTTTCACAATCACATCTAAAAAAATGAAATACCTAGAAATCAATCTCACAAAGGAAGTAAAAGACCTCTACACTGAAAACTACAGTACTCTGAAAAAGGAGATTGAAGAGGATATCAGAAAATGGAAAGATATCCCTTGCTCTTGGGTCGGAAGAACCAATATAGTGAAAATGGCCATACTTCCAAAACTGTTATACAGATTTAATGCAAGTCCAATCAAAATTCCAACAACATATCTCACAGAATTACAGAAAACAATCCTAAAATTCATCTGGAACCAGAAGAGACCTAGAATAGCAAAGGCAATTCTGGGCAACAAAAGCAAGGCAGGGGGCATCACAATCCCTGATTTGAAATTATACTATAAAGCTACTGTGATAAAAACAGTGTGGTATTGGCAAAAAAACAGACCCGAAGATCAATGGAATAGATTAGAAGATGCAGAAACAACTCCAGACATACTAAGCCACCTTATCTTTGACAAAGGTGCCAAACACATTCACTGGAAGAAAGATAGCCTCTTTAATAAATGGTGCTGGTCAAATTGGCTCTACACATGCCGAAGATTAAAATTACTCCCATATCTTTCACCGTGCACTAAACTAAATTCAAAATGGATCAAAGAACTAAATATTAAAACAGAAACATTAAATCTCCTGGAAAATAGAATAGGTAAAACTCTTGAAGACATTGGTGTAGGCAAAGACTTTATGAATAAAACCCCCATCGCACAGGAAGTATCACAAAGAATCAACAACTGGGATCTCATCTTATTAAAAAGCTTTTGCACAGCAAGAGAAACCACCAACAGAGTGAAGAGACAACCCACAACGTGGGAAAAAATGTTTGCCAGCTGTTCCTCAGACAAAGGATTACTATCAAGAACATACAAAGAACTCAAAAAAATCAGACCTCCCAAATTTAAAGACCCACTCCAAAAATGGGCATCTGAGATGAATAAACACTTCTCAGATGAAGAAATACAAATGGCAAATAAATATATGAAAAAATGTTCAACATCACTAGTAATTTGAGAGATGCAAATGAAAACAACACTGAGATTCCATCTCACCCCAGAAAGAATGGCTATTATCAAGAAGTCAACTAATAACAAATGCTGGAGGGGCTGTGGGGAAAAAGGAACCCTTCTCCACTGTTGGTGGGAGTGTCAACTGGTGCAGCCACCGTGGAAATCCGTGTGGAGACTCCTCAAAAAACTAGGATTGGAAGTCCCATTTGACCCAGCTATTCCCCTTCTGGGTATCTTTCCAGAAGAATTAAAAGCATAGTACCACAGTGATATATGTGCACCCATGTTTATAGCAACACAATTTGTAATAGCTAGATCGTGGAAACAACCCAAATGCCCATTAACCGAGGAATGGATAGAAAAGATGTGGTATTTCTACACAATGGAGTACTACTCAGCCATAAAGAAAGATAAACTAGAAACTTTTATAGGTAAATGGATGCAACTTGAGAAAATACTCACAAGCAAAATAAACCAGATGCACATCTGTAAACATCGTATTGTCTCCCTAGTATGAAAATGCAATTTCACTGTGACTATTCCATTCCTTAGTCTTCTATTTTTACCTAGCTTTTACATGGCTTAATCTTATACTGAGTAATATTTTTCTCCAAAAGGTATTTGTACATTCTCTAATGCTTGAGTTTGTTAATACATAAGAATGTTTACTTGTTGTCTTTAAAAAATAAATAAATAAATAAATAATTTCTAGTATAAAAAAAACCAAAAAATAAAATTGCCCTCAAAGCCTCATTTGTTTGGAAGATGACTGGATTATGGGGTGCCTATCACTGACTCGCTGTTAGGAGCTGGGGTCTGTTTGGAAGAGGTGGGTCACTGGGGCTGTGATTTGAATGGTTTATATCCTTCCCAGCCACCATGACGTGAGCCACTTTTCCTCCACCATGCCCCTCTGCCACGCAGTCCTGCCCTGGAGCCAGCTGACTATGAACAGAAACATCTTTAAGTTGTGGGTGCTGGGTATTTTGTCCCAGCAATGTGGCCTGTGCCTCATGTGGGGAGCGGGTAGTGTGAGGTGCTGTAACTAAGAAGGACTCAAAAGGTTGGGTTATCTGGCCCTGAATCTCTATCCTTTGCTTTGTAAATCTCTTACAAAGATATCTAAAGTAGTACTTTCTGCTCATGGGATCCAAAACACATAATATTGTCAACATAGTAGACAAGTATGATGATATAAACGATGTGAAGACCTCCAAAGATGCAGGGAAATGCTAGACTTTGGATCTGGAATGTTCCCCAAGGCTCCACACGTTAAGAACTTGGTCCCCAGCAAGGTTCTCTTGAGAAGGGTTAGAACTTTTAAGACATAAGTCCTAGTGGGAGGTCTTTGGGTCATTGGGGGGTGCCCTTGAAGGGAACAGTAGGACCCGGGTCCCATCTCTTACTTTGTGGCCATAGAGTGAATGGATTTTGCTCTGCCAAATGTTTAGACCAAAAACAACAGGGCCATTAATCATGGATTGGAACCTCTGAAATCATGAACCAAAATAAATGTTTTCCCTCTCTGTACTATTATTATTTTGCAGTACTTGGTTTTGAACCCATGACCTTCATACTAAGCTACATTCCTGGCCCTTGTGAGACAGGATCTTGCTAAATCACCAACTCACCCAGGCTGGGTTCAAACTTTGACCTTCCTGCCTCAGCCTCCCAGAGTGCTGTAATTACAGGTTTGTGCCATCACGCTTGGCTTATATCACCGAAGTTTAAAATGTGAGGCAGAACTAAAGCTTTCCCACATTGTCTTACCTCTATAAATTTTTTCTCCTCTGCCTGTTGTGACTCATTTAGTAATATCTAAAGGATTTTTAACATTTCTTAAATTTATGAGGCTTCTTCCACATGACTCTGCCAGAAATTTCTGAAGGCTGTCCCATATTTTTAACACATAGGGGGCATACCACTTTTTTTTTTCAGTATGCAGAATTGAATTCAGGGCTTTGCCCATACAAGATAAGCACTCAACTACTGGGCTACATTCTCAGTCCCACTTTTAAACTTTTTTTTTTTTTGTTTGAGGCAGGGCCTAACCAAATTACCCAGGCTGGCTTGAATTTGAGATCTTCCTGCTTCAGCCTCCCTAGTAGCTGGGATTACAGGTGTGCACCATTGTGCCCAATCTATTGTGAGTTCTTAAGTGGTTAACAATATTGAAACAAAAAGACTTTCCAGCCAGACACAGTAGCACATGCCTGTAATCCCAGCACTTGGGAGGCTGAGGCAGGAGGATTGCTATGAATTCAAGGCCAGCCTGAATTACATAAAGAGATCCTAACTTAAAAAAAAAAATGGCTTTCAGGCCGGTGAGATGGCTCAGCAGCATAAGCGCCTGCCTGGCAAGCTTGAGGGCCCGAGTTCAACTCCCAGAACCCACATATGAAAAAGGGGCCGGTGATATTGCTCAGCGGCACGGGCGCCTGCTGGCGTGCGAGGCCCTGAGGTCGACCCCCGGTACCCACAAAAAAAGAAATGGCTTTCCAATCTCACAACCGTTTTTCCTCTTATATGTGAGTTCTTATACAGTAGGTTAGATATGAAGAATGAACTATTCTCCCATATTTCCTATATGAATGAAAATTGTTCCCATTGTAGGTTAAAACTTCCTATGTGAGGGATGAAAACTGAGTGAAGGTTTCTCATATTCTTTAGTTTCATGAGGGCTTTTCCACATACATTTAGATATGAACACTAAGGTCTGGAACCTGAGGTTCCAGGTTTTTCCCACAGACCTTAGTTCTTTAGTGTTTAGCAAGTGCTGAATACTGAGTGAAGTTTTTTCCACATTGCTTACATTCGCATGGCTTTGCTCCACTGTGAGTTAACCTGTACTCATTAAGGCATGTGGAAGAGGGGAAGGCTCTCCCACAGCTTTTACATTCTTATGGCTCTTTTCCAGTGTGAATTCTTAAGTGTGTACTGAGGCCAGAGGATTGAGTGAAGGTTTTCCCACATTCCTTACATACATTTGGGCTCCTTCCACTGTGAATCCTGATATGATTTATGAGGTATGAAGTGTGAATGAAAGCTTTTCCACATTCCTTTCATTGGTAAGGTTTGTCTCCAGTGTGAATCCATGTCAAATAAGTCCTATGGCTTGAGTAAAAGTTTTCCCACATCCCATACACACACAGGCTTTTCTCCCTTTTGAGTTCTTACACACTCCGAGAGGAGTGGAAGGAGGCTTTCCCACACTCTTTACTTGTACACAGCTTTTCTTCTGTGTGAATTCTGACGTGTAAGCTAAATCCTGTGGGTTGAGTGTTACCATGTTCTTTACAGGCAGAGGGCTTCTGTCCACTGTGAATTATTACATGCCAGCTGCTCAGGAAGCTGAAGCAGGAGGATTGCAAGTTTGAGGGGAGCTTAGGTAATTTAGCCAGACCCTGTCTCAAAATAGAAAATTTAAAGGGGTGGGGTGGCAGCTAGGGATTTAGGTCAGCGGTAAAGCTCCCCTGGGTTCAATCCCCAGTACTGCAATCAATCAATCACTCAGTAAATGCTTGGCTCCATAACAAGGGGATGATGCTACCAGATGGAGAGAAGGATGACATGTGGAGAAAGGCATACTCTTTACTTGGCTGAGGAAGCCATCAGCGAGTGACCCAGCCACCATCCCTGCCTCCTCCTAGTTCATCACATGAAGACAGGGTCCTGAGAAAGGTGTCCTCTCACCACTGACAATCGCCTGCCCATTCGCCAGCTCACACCACACACACACAACACGACGAACACCAGGGCCATAAAATGCCAAAGCGGCCCTGAGTATCTGGGGAGAGAAAAGAGTTCTCTGGATTTCACCATCCATGAAGAGATTAATAATTCCATTTTATGTTTACCCAGTTAAAGAGAAGCAGAACCATCCTTTATTTGCCAGACATGATACAATTCACAAGTGTTTTATCCCCCAAGGAAGCGCATGCAAAGGGCTTCTTATATCCCAACTCCTGGGAATCGGATCTGGGCACATTCTGGTTGGTTTCCATTGGTCTGTAAGACCCATGACATGAACACACCTGAGCAAGGGATCTGCTGTCTGGGAGGGAACGTCGTAAAGCAGATGATCTAGAAAGAAATGTCAGCGACGACTCACCGCACACAGGAGCCGGGCCAATGGCTGTCATCCTGGGGCAGTGATGGTGTGGTCTCTGGAGCATTCAGTTGCTTGCTCGGTTGATCACTGCAGAGAAGCTGGGGAACTGAAATAACTAGGTTAATTTTGAAGACTCAGAACATCAGTGTCGGGGTAACTGGCTTCACAGCGCCAAACGTGAAGCCACAGATGTTTCTTTTTTGTGGTACTTGCGATTGAACCCAAGGCACTCGCACTGAGCTGCATCTCTGGCCCCACCACCCACCTTATTTTTATTTTGGGGTATGTTCTGTCTAACTTGCTAAATTGGCCAAGCTGGGCTCAAACTTGTGATCCTCCTGCTATTTTAGTTGTACTTTTTGTTTGTTTGTTGAGGCAGGGTCTTACTATGTAGTTCAGGCTGGGCCTGAACTCATCATGTAGCCGAGGCTGGCCTCTTAAAGCGATCCTCCTACCTCAGCCTTCCCAGCACAGGGATGACAGGTGTAGCCTTTTTATTAAAGAGAGTCGCACAGTGGCTGGAGAAAAGGACCAACCTCCAAGCTGGACCCCGCGCCAAGACCCGGACAGGCGAGAGCAGCGCAGCTCGGAGGAGGCAGCAGGAGGCCTGGGCCCTGAGTCCCGGCGGGAAGGACGCGCGGGGAGTCCCGGGAGGTGCACGATGACCCCAGCACCTCCTCCCGCCCTACCCCACCAGCACCTGGGCAAAATCCCAACCCGGAGCAAGCGCAGAGGCCTCGCATTTCCGCTTCCGGCTTCCCCAGCGTAGCGTGCTGTGAGTAAGGGCGCGCGGGGGGTGGGTGTCTCAGGGCATCGTTGTGACATCAGGCCGAGACCTCAGCCTGCGGGACGTAGCTGCTTCCGGCCAGCAGAGGCTGCAGAGCTGGAGCTCAGGCGCGGGTAACTGGAGGGCGCCATCCAGCCAAGGAATGGAACGCCGAGGACAGAGTTGGAGGCAGGGGCAGATGCTGAGGCGGGGCCTGCTGGTCGCCAATACCCCGGGAGGGCGGGATTAGGGGCTAGGGATTGAACCCAGGCCCTTCTCAGAGTTACACTCTCAGCCCTTTTAAAATTTTTTATTTTTTATTTTGAGACAAGGTCTCAGTAAGTCACTAAGTTGTCCAGGCTGGAATCCAACTCTAGTTCCTCCTGCCTCAGCCTCCCAGAGAGCTGGGATGTGAGAGGTGGACCACCATGTCTAGCTCGAGGGTTTTTGTATTATGGCAAACACCTGACAGAGCAGAAGGTATGCATGTTGGCTATTCAGGGTCACTGGGCAGGGAGGCACAGGCCTGCAACCCCAGCTACTTAGGAGGCTGAGGGTGGAGGATCTCAAGTTTAAACCACCCAACCTGGGCTACTTAGCAAGAACCTTTCTCAGAAATAAAATTAAGGGCCGGTGAGATAGCTCAGCAGCATAAGCACCTGCTTGGTAAGTGCGAGGTCCTGAGTTCGACTCCCGGTACCCACATAAAAATAAATAAAAATAAAATTAAATTATAAAAGGGCTCGAGATATATCTCAGCACTGCCTGGGTTCATCCCCCAGTACTGAAACAAAACAAAAAAACAGATAATATTTCTCTTTAAGACGAAGATTGGGTAGTTTCGTTTGCAGTTCATTAGAAAACTTTGGGGTTCTTTACTGGTGAGACAAACCCTGCTGCTTGTGCACAGCTGCCTGGGCCGCTCCACGTCACTCCCAGGGAAAGACTTGAGAGTCAAAGGAAACTCACAGAGATGTGAAGCTCATGCTGTCCTCTGTGCTGTGATGAAGTCTTGGTCTCTGGCCCCGGGGTCTGGTGTCTTCTGCCCACATCCTTGAAGCTAACTTGTTAGTTTTTAGGTTGGGAGGGTATTGCTCCTGAGAAAAACCAGGGCATTTAGCACCATGTCCCTGAAATGCCCCTTTTGTGTACCCAAGACTCTTGCCAAGACAAGGGGGCATTGTAAGCAGACAGGGACCAAAATGTCCACATAAGAATTATCTCATTGGTGGGTGTGGTGGCACATACCTGTCATCCCAGCACTTGGGAGGCTGAGGCAGGAGGATCATCACAAGTTCAAGGTCAGCCTGGGCTGCATATTGAGACCCTGTCTCAGAAAAAAAAAAAATCATCTGAGGCACACAGGGAACTGGACAAATGAGTGCTATCTTTAGGAACTGCCTTCCTGCCGGTATGCTAAGTCAGCTGTCCTTGGAGGCTGGTTACAATAGGACAAAGCAGCCATGATGTCCCCACTATGCAGTTTACTCTAGAAACCCCCATCCTGCAATAGCTAGGTGCAGCACAGAGCGCGATGGAGGGGTGTAGTGCCATAACCACTGTTGGACAGTTTGTGTTCTTTCTGGCAATTTCGCTGTCTGGCCCTCTGTCACTGGGTTCTGTTCTTTTCTGGTACAAAGTCAGTTAATGCTGCCCTTTCCTATTGCTATTTTTAAAAACCTTAGCTCTCGCTGGGTGTGGTGATACATGCCTGTGATCCCAGGACTCAGGAGGCTGAGGCAGGCAGATTGTCACTAATTTGAGGCCAACCTGGGCTGCATAGTGAATTCACGGCCAGCCTGAACTACATTAGCAAGACCTCGTTTCAGGAAAAAAAAAAAAATCATATGTCAATCGGAGTATCAGCTGATACAGCAGATTCCCAACACATGGTTCTTTTCACTTTCTCCCAAGTGGTGAAGGGTGTGAGAATACCGGTCACTCAATTCCTGTGGAGAGCCTGAACTTTACAAGGCAAATCAAACGACATTCTGCCACCTGCTGGATTCCCGCAGTATTACATGCAGTCTTAAGCAGCTTTTTTTTTTTTTTTTTTTTTTGTTGTTGTTGAGACAGGGTCTCACTGTGTAGTTCAGGCTGGCCTTGAACTCACTATGAAGCTCAGGCTGGCCTCGAACTCACAGTGATCCTCCTTCCTCAGCCTCCCGACTACTGAGGTTACAGGCATGTGCCACCATGCCCTGCTTCAAGCAGCTATTTTTTTTTGTGGGTACCGGGGTCGACCTCAGGACCTCGCGCACCAGCAGGCGCCCGTGCCACTGAACAATATCACTGGCCCTTTTTTCGTATGTGGGTTCCAGGAGTCGAACTCGGGCCCTTGCACTAGCCAGGCAGGTGCGTACGCCGCTGAGCCATCTCATCGGCCCAAGCAGCTGTGTTTTTAAATGAACCATCAAACCTTTTTCTTCATTGGGAAATTCTCATTTTAAAAAAGCATTTTCGGCCAGCCATGGTGGCACACCTGTAATTTCAGCACTTGGGAGGCTGAGGCAGGAGGACTGCCATGAGTTTGAGACCAGCCTGGGCTACATAAGCAAGTTCAAGCCCAGCCTGCACTGCACAGCAAGATCCTGTCTCAACAAAAACAAAACAAAAACAAAGGGGGGACAAAAAGCATTCTCATCCTGGGGTGTAGCCCAGTGGCAGAGCACTTGCCTAGCATGCACGAGGCCCAAGTCATATCCCCAGCACCACAGAAAAGAAAAAAAGCATTACCCCCACCCCACTATATCTTTTATTTTTTTTTATTATTTTTTTGTGTGTGTGGGTACCGGGGGGTCGACCTCAGGACCTCGCGCGCCAACAGGCACCCGTGCCGCTGAGCGATATCACCGGCCCCTTTTTCGTATGTGGGATCCGGGAGTCGAACTCGGGCCCTCGCGCTTGCAAGGCAGGCGCTTACGCCGCTGAGCCATCTCACCAGCCCTATTTTTATGTTTTTGAAACAACAGGGTCTCACTATGTCATTCAAGCTGGCCTTGAACTCACTATGTAGCCCACGCTGGCCTCGAACTCATGCAATCCTCCTGCCTCTGCCTCCTGAGTGCTGGGATCATAGGTGTGCACCACCACACCTGGCTTGTCCCACTATATCTTTGCATTGAAACATCCGCATTCTGCCCACTTGGGCTGAGCACAGGGTTGGGGAAAGAATTTAACAGTGGAGAAAAGACCCAGAGTTATCTCCACATAGCACTTCCACTTCACCCCCAGGGTCATGCTGAAGGGATTTAGAGAATGTGAATTTCTGGGGGAAGAAGAAACAGCAAGTGCAAAGGCCCTGAGGCTGGAAAGTGCTTGGCCTCTTTAACAAACAGCACAAGCCCTGGGCCTGAAGTGGCTTCAGTGCATTAGGCAGGATGGAAACTAGGATGAAGGGGAAGTTAGATTACAGAGGGCCACCTGGGGGACTGTAAAATGTTGGGTTTTATTTTTTTTTTTTTTTGAGACAGGGTCTCACTATGTAGTCCAGGCTGGCCTCGAATTTGCAGTGATCCTCTTGCCTCAGCTTCCCAGGTGTGCGCAGTGCACCATTTTGGGTTTTACTCTGAGTCCAGTGAGAAGCCACTGGAGGGTTTGGAGCTGCAGAAGCAACATTATCTGATGCACATTTTTAAAAGATCTCTGTCATTCATGGACAGAGTAGGAGGATGCAGGGTGGGAAGTGGTCCGATGTTAAAGACAAGAGTCAAGTGAGGTGGGGGTGCATGCTTGCAATCCCAGCACTCTGGGAGGCTGAGGCAGGAAGGTCACAATTTGGAGCCCAGCCTGGGCAACTGAGCAACTTAATGAGACCGTGTCTGTAAATAAAAAATAAAAGGTGGAGTACTGTAGCTCAGCTTGAAGGCCCTGGGTTCAATGCCCAGTCTTGCAAAAAAAAAAAAAAAAATTTTACATAAATACGTATGGGGGGGACAGGGCTGGAGGTATAGCTCATATCATTACTAGGGAGATTAGAATTTTAACATAAAATGTAAGGGGATCCTATAGTTAACAAATCCATCTGTTGCAGGAGGGGAAAGGCACCACTGCAACAAGAACATTTGGGACATAATATTTGCAGATGTCTCCGAGGACTCCCAGTACTCGGGAGGCCGAGGCAGGACTGCTGCGAGTTTGAGGCCAGCATGGGCTACAAAATGAGTTCAAGGCCAGCCTGAACTGCATGGTGAAACCCTATCTCAAAAAAGACCAAAAAAAAAAAGAAAAGAAAAGAAACCCTCCAAGGTTAGGCAGAATGGGGCTTTCCTGTTTTGTAGAGAGGCACAAGCAAAGCACAAGGACAGTCTGACTTTAAGAAACAGCTGGAACCAGGCGTGGTGGCACACACCTGTCATCCCAGCACTCAGGAGGCCGAGGCAGGAGGATTTTGAGTTCATGGCTGGCCTAAGCTACATAGTGAGTTCATGGCCAACCTGGACTACATAGTGAGAACCTGTCTCAAAAAAAAAATAATAATAATTGAAAAAATAATTGGATCTTTATTAAACATATACACATTTTTCCCCTGGTCTTTATTCCCAGCCAATGCAGTATAACAAGTGCTTACACTGAATTAGTTCCTATAAGTAATCTGGAGATCATTTAAAGTGTATGAGAGGGTGTAAGCAGGTTCTGGCAAATACTGTAACATTTATAGAAGGGACTTGAGTATCTGAAGATTTTGGAGTCTGTAGGGCTCCTGGAACCAATGTCCTTGGATTCAGAGGGAAGACTGTACCATCACGCAGGTAGAAATGTATTCCTGACAATTCTGGAGGCCACGAAGTCCAAGATCAGACACCAGCTGCTTTGACATGCGATGCAGACTTCCTGGGTCAGACAGCGCCATCAGTCTGTGACCCAGGTGGCAGAATAGGCAGGGCCTCTTCATAAGGGCGCTAATCCCATGTATGAGAGGTCTGCTCTCAGGACCTAATCATCTTCCCAAACCCTTCTTTTTGTTTTGTTTTGTTTTGTTCTGTTTTGTTTTGTTTTGTTTTGTTTTGAGACAGGGTCTCACTATGTAGCCCAGGCTGGTCTCAAACTTGCCTCAATCTTCCTGCCCCAGCCTCTAAGTGCTGGGGTTGCAGGCATGTGCCACCATGCCAGGCAGAGGCTTCCGGTCATCTCCCTCCCTATCCCCAGTTGTGACTTCCATTTCGACATTCCGGCCTGTCCCCTAGATGTCCCAGGCTGGAACTGCCATTTGGTAACAGGTTTAGACAATCGGACCCTAAGCGTGGAGGGCAACCCACAACCCAGTCCTCATGTGGCCACATGGGGAAGGCCTCTCCGCCCCATCTGCTGTGTAGGACAGCAGCGCAGGGCCATCTCCAGCTCTCCTCTGACCCAGGAGCTTAGAATGAGAGGCCAGGGGGCCCAGCCTAGCCGTCTCTCTCTCCTGGCTTTGCCATCACAGGAGGTGCCCTGGCCTCCAGGCAGGTGGCAAGCACAGATCTGGGCTTAGCCACACACTCATCGACCCAGCTGGGGCTGGAAGTAGCACTCATCATACCAAGCATAGTGGTGCACTCCGTGATTCCAGCCACTTGAGGGCTGAGGCAGGGGGATCGTAAGTTCAAAGCCAGCCTGGGTAACTTAGAGGGAGCCCCTCCCAAAATTAAAAAATAAAAAGGGTTGGGGGTGGAGCTCAATGGTAGAGTGCCCCTGGGGTTGACTCTCAATGCCATGCACACAAAAGTAAAAAAAAGAAAAAAGAAAAAAATAACGCTCAGGATGTCACCTGCATCTTTAAAGTGGTTCCAACTTAAAAGACACAAAAGGGGTTGTTACTTCCCAAACACGAAACCCAAGCCACCTGCAACACCCTGCCAGCCCCTTCTCTCCCCACCTCCCTTTCTCCACCCTTCTCCCCCTTCACTCTGCCACACAGACCCCCTTCCGGCTCCTGGAAAATGTCAACAGCGAGGTCATGCCTGGCCCAGGGTCTCTGCCCTTCCCGTCCTGCCCCAGCCTCCCCGGGCTGGTTTCTCTTTGCCACTCAGACTTCTGGACAGCGACCTGCCCTGCCGTACTAAACATCTCAGGGGCCCCATCATCCCTGCTTGTCACCTTGTCTTCCCTCTGAGCTCCATACAGGCCACTGTGTCACTTGCTGCAGTGGCCTAGCACCTAGAACAGTGCCTGTGGGGGGGGTTGTAGAGTGAATAAACCAAATGCTTTTTTGAAAAATGATTGTTATTTAATAGCAAAATAATATATGCTGTGAAAAACTTGAAAAAGGCAGAATATAAAATTTAGAAAATACATCTGAGCACCTTTAGGAACATTTCAATTACTAAACAGCAACTTGCCCTCCATTCGTCCCCTGCAGTGCGTGTGTGGGTACTGAAGAAATGGTGCACAGGTGTGGTACCCCGAGTACCTGGAGGGACCGGCCAGGTCCCCCAGCCCTCAGCCCTGCCCATCCACATCCATGTGGTCCTGAGAGCACCGTGCTGGGGCCCAGACTGTAGGGTGCAAGGCACTGCAGTCCCCTGGGGAGGGGCTCTGGCCTATCACTGTTTCTAGATGGACCTGTGCATCCAGAGCTTGGCTGAGCCGAAGGCCACACAGCTGGCCAGCAACGGTTGGCACTGTGTGAGGTCCCAAGGCCCTGGTTTTCTCTACCCAGAACCCTCCAGCCTGAGTAGTTTCTCTCTTCACTGTGCTGCTCCGAGGGCCAGAGGCTCCATAGTGGACACCGGGATGGGTCCCGGAGCCTGGCAGTGGTCACATCCACCAGTCCATGGACTCTTTGGGGCAGGGCCTGACGATGACCACGCAGTGGGGCAGCCCCTGACACAGGACCCGCTCAGCCTCCTGGCCCTCCCAGCCTAGCCCTTGCAGCTCGAGCGCCCGCAGCTTGGGCATGGCCAGGCAGGAGGAGACGATCTGGGTCGGGGTGGGCATCTCGGGGGTGATGAGGGGCCCCTGCAGGCACAGACTCTCCAGCGCCGGCATCCCCTCCAGCAGGGCCAGCCCAGCTGCGGAGAGGCCGCCCACCGTGAGGCGGAGCTTACGCACACCCCGGAGGTGGCGGCTGATGGCCCGCAGGGTGCTGTCGGCCGGCAGAGTGCAGCCCAGCACCTCGAGCCTCTGCAGGTAGCTGAGCTCCTGCAGGCTGGCGTCCAGGCCCGTCTCGGTGACGCGGTAAGTGCCGCCCAGCACCAGTGAGCGCAGCGCGCGGAAGCGTGGCAGGCCCTGCAGGTGCTCGTCGCGGAAGGCGGGCACGCGGTCCAGTACCAGACACTCGAGCTGCGGCAGCACGCGGGGGTCCTGCTCACGCAGCAGCCAGGCCATGGAGATCTCGCAGCTGTGCAGCTCCAGGGTCTGCAGCGTGCGCGGCAGGCTGGTGATGGGCACCGCGCTCAGGTCTGCCACGTGCAGGCACAGGCGCTTCAGGTTGGGGCACTTGTCACCCAGGGCCCTCAGCAGGGCGGGAGACAGCTGGGGTGCCTGGGAGCCCGAGAAGAGGTAGCCGCCCATCCGCAGGGAGTGGAGCCGGGAGGCCATGTAGCGGCGGAGGAGGTGCCACATGACTTTGGGCCGCATCTGGAAGAGCCAAAGGTCGGGGTTACTGGGAGAGAGGTTCGGGGCTCCCCAGGCCCAGCCCTGTCTGCTGACAGACACCATGGTGTGGCTCCTGCCCTTCCTCTGCCCAGAAAAAAGACCATTTGACTCACCATCTTGACCGCTAGGACTTTGGGTTTTTTGGGGGTTTGTTTTGTTTTTTTCTTTTTGTTTGTTTGTTTTTTGAGACAGGCTCTTGCTATGTAGCCCAGGCTGGCCTCAAACTCACAGTGACCCTCCTGTCTCAGCCTCCCTAGTGCTGGGATTACAGGTTGTGCCACCACACCCAGCTAGAGGGCTAAGACTGAATAAATCCAGTGGGGGAAAGAGCCAAACAGATCTGACTTTGGCAACAGAACAAATTCTTGTTATCTTCTGACCTAAGAAAACCAAGGAAGCCTTTTCTTAACATCCCTCTGGGAAAAATAAACCACACGGAATAAGACTCAAAAAGACTAATAGGCCTAGGTTAAAAAAAAAAGGCTCCGGTGTGGAGGCTGAGGCAGGAGGCAGCCTGGGCTACATAGTAAGTCCAAGGCATAGTGAGACCCTGTCTCAAAAAACAAACAAAACAAAATAAAATGAAACAGTCTAGTAACAGTGAGAACTGTAAATAGTAACTGGGAAGTCTACAGAAAACAAAAGATAACGGGTAACACAATGCATTCAAGTGTATGCACCTTTTACCTTAGGAAGAAAGGAAACTGCACAGCATAAACCTTAAGTTTATTTACCTAATTTTTTTGTGCTGGGGGTGGAACCCAGGACCTCGTGCACATTAAGCGTGGGGTTTGGCACTGAGCAAAAGCCCTAGCCCATAAGCATTTAATTGGTTTTCTGTTTTTGACACAGGAATCAAATCTTCCTGGACAAATTTATTTATGTTATTTATTTTGTTTTTTTGAGACAGGATCTCACTATGTAGTTCAGGCTGGCCTTGAATTTGTGGTGATCCTCCTGCCTCAGCCTCCCAAGTGCTGGGATTACAGGTATGCACTGCCACACCTGGCTTCCTGGCCAAATTTAGACCTGCAGGTCTGGGCCCCTGGAACTTGACTCACTAGAAATACTGGTCACTCATGTGCGAGGGCAGAAGACACAGCCAGCAAACTGTAAAGTGGGCACAAAGCCAGTGGACAAAGGTAATTTTTCCTCACAGAACAATGGATGAGGAAACACTGTTAAGCTTCCTGATACCAAATGTGAGCTCCAAGGTGGAGAAACACATTTTCTCAGGCTGCTGGAGGGAACTGCTCTGGCTTTTTTGCAAAGCAATCTGGGAGTTTCTGTTGAAATTTAAAATGTGGAAAATCACTGCCACCTGTTTTATCTTCAAATAACACAGTAAGCTATCTGTAACGGTGGCGCCACATGGCTGGATTTGACCAACTGTGGATCAGAAACATTCAGGAAAAAAAAAATGTCTGTACTGAATATGTACAGGCTTTTGTTTTGGTTTTTCTTTTTTTGAGACGGGGGTTTCGCTATGTAGTCCAGGCTGGCCTCAAACTCCTGCCAATCCTCCTGCCTCAGCCTCCTGAATGCTGGGATGACAGACATGTGCCACTACACCCAGCTAGACTTTTTTTCTTGTCATCATTCCTAAATAACATGGCATAACACCTATTTTCACAGCACTAACATTGTATTAGGTACTCTAGGTCATCTAGAGATGATTAAAGTTTCCAGGAGGACGTGCGAGGGTCTATGCAAATTCCATGCTACTTTATAGAAGGGATCTGAGCACCTGGGGGCATCCCGGGACCCCTCCCCACAAATGCTAAGGGCTGACTGAATATGCGCTTGTTTGTTTCTAGGGTACATAAGCAATGGCAACATTTGCTGCCTGTGGGGAGAAAAAAAAGGACAACTGGCAGACAGAAATAGGGAGGAGAGGTAGGCTGAGGTAGGAGGATCGCTGCGAATTTGAGGCCAGCCTGGGCTACAAAGTGAGTTCAAGGCCAGCCTGAACTGCATAGTGAAACCCTGTCTCAAAAAGACAAAAAAGAAAAAAAGAAAAAAGAAATAGGGATGAGACTTTAATTAAGTCTTAATTAGACACACCTGAATTTTGGCTATTTTGTATCTCTAATTCTGCATATGCATTAGTATTTTTTTTTTTTTTTTGTGGGTACCGGGGGGTCGACCTCAGGACCTCGCGTGCCAACAGGCACCCGTGCCGCTGAGCGATATCACCGGCCCCTTTTTCGTATGTGGGTTCCGGGAGTCGAACTCGGGCCCTCGCGCTTGCAAGGCAGGCGCTTACGCCGCTGAGCCATCTCACCGGCCCCCTGCATTAGTATTTTTAAAAACAATGCTAGGCATGGTGGTGCATCGAGGCCAGCCTGGGCTACATAGTGAGTTCAGTGCCAGCCTGGGGTACATCGTGAGCCCCTGTCTCTAAAAAAAAGTTTGAGAAGCTGCCTTATGACATTATAATACTAAAAAGTTAGAAATAATCTAAATGTCTATTAATAGCAAAGTGAATACATGAATTTTGGCATATTCATTAAACAGCAATTAAAAGAAATGAACTTGATTTTCATGTGCCAGTAAAGAATCTTTCTATTCTTGTTTGTTTGTTTTTTTGAGATAGGGTCTCAGTATGCAGTTCAGGCTGACCTTGAACTCATTATGTAGCCTAAGCTGGCCTCCAACTCACGGTGATCCATCTGCCTCAGCCTTCCAAGTGCTGGGATTACAGGGGCGCGCCACCATACCCGATGCCAATAAGAATCTTAAAGGCAATGTGTGAAAGCTAGTTGTGATGACATATACAGTAAAATAGCATTATCTAAATAGAAATGCATTATTTAAGCTTCAGAAATGCATTAACAGGGTTGGGGATTTAGCTCAATGGTAGAATGTTTGCCTAGCAAGCCTGAGGCCCTGGGTTCGAGCCTTAACAACCTCCCACCAAATGCATTACCAATGCTGCATACTGCTTATGGACATACACCTAGAAAATAAATAATGAGAAAGGAAGGATACAGATCCTCTTCATAACACTGGCTACTTATGAAGATGATTTTAAAAAGGTCAACAGATCTATAAATCCTTCATTTTACATACATATATGTATATATGCATGGTCTGCAGTGAATAAAGGCAAAAATTAAAACAGGTGAAATCTAGGTGGTGAAAGATGTCTTTTCTGACATCTACATATTTCTGAAGATTTTAAAATATTTCATAAACAACAACAGCTTCATAAAGCAGCAGTTAATTTTCATAAAAACAAGAAAAAATGCAAATGAGAAAAAATGGAAATGGTTTGGTTGGTGTACTCAGGAAATTAATCTGGGGACCTCAGTTGACTCAAAATCATTTCTCTGTTAAAATCACTGGTAGGTGCTGGGCGTGGTGCCGCATGCCTGTAATCCCAGCACTCTGAGGCAGGAGGATCGGCAAGAGTTCGAGGCCAGCCTGGGCTACAAAGTGAGTTGAAGGCCAGCCTGAATTGCGTAGTGAAACCCTGTGTGAAAAAGGACCAAAAAAAAAAAAAAAAAAAACCCAAAAACAAAAAAACTCACTGCTAGGTATTAATAATTGATAGAATTAAGATGTGTTATGTACATGTACCAACTATCCATGATGAATGTAATCACCATGAACTGCAAACATGTACCAACTATCCATGATGAATGTAATCACCATGAACTGCAAACATGTACCAGTAAAAAATATTTGATAACGTAATCATAAACTATCATCTAATCTGTGCTGAGTATATGCCAGGCACGGTTTTGAAGCATTTTTGTAAGCCTTCTGTAAACCCCGCACGAACTCAGTGAAATCTCACAGTAGCTCCGATAAGTAATTTTAAAAATTGTTATTACTATTATTATTATTTTGTTTTTTGAAACAAGAGTCTCGCTCTGTAGTTCGGGCTAGCCTCGAGCTCGCGACGATCTTCCTCCTGCCTCAGCCTCCCGAGTGCTGGGATTTCAGGCCATGTGGTGCTGGGGACTGAACCCATGGTCTCCGTATCATTGTTTATCTCCATTTCTTGGACGGGGAAATTGAGGCCCAGAGACTGCAAAGCAGCAGCTAAGTGACGGCGCCGGGACAGGCCCCAGACTGCCCGGTTGAAAACCTCAAGCCCGGGTCCCCTCCCCAGGAGCCCCCAATTCCTGTACTTCTGGCGCACTCGCAGCGGGAGGTGGCGGTCGCCGCCCCGCCCCGCCCCGCCCCGCCCCGCCCAGGAACCCCGTACCGTGTAGAGCGTCAGGTCCACGTGTCGCCACAGCCATCGGTCGTCCACCAGGCGCTTCCAGTGGTGACAGACCCTGGGGGAGGGGACCGGCCGTTAGAACGAGCCCGGCCCCGCGGGGCCCGCGTCCGCGTCTCGAGGTGAGGCCCCTGCCCGGCTCTGTCCCCCCGGGGCGCGGGGCCGCACCTGGAGATGCGGATCCGGTCCCGGACCGGGAGGTAGGAGAAGATCTCCAGGAGGACCGAGTCCGGCAGGTCCGCCATGCTCGCCATGATCGCGCCGCCGTGTTCGCCCGCTTCCGGTCGGGGGCACCGGAAACTCCCCTTGGGGGGTCCCGGGCGTGGCGGGGAGACGGGAGAGCCCCCGAGGGCGGGCAGGCGGTGGCTGCGACTTCCACCAGCCGGCCAAGAAACGCCGCTTTCTTATGGCAGGGACCTGGCTGAATCCTGGGGTCGAGCCAGTCTGAGGCCCGTGGCCCCGGCGAGTGACTTAAGACTGACTTCGCCGGGCGTGCGGAGAGCGGGGCGCGCCCGGAGCGGGGCGGGGCCGGCCGGGGCCAACCGGGAAGGCGTGGCTCAGGGCGGGGCGGGGCGCGGCAAGGGCGGGGGCGGGGCTGGGGTGGAGGACTAAGCCCGTACAGCGTGGCTTGGACGGGGCGAGGCCCGGGAGACGGAGTTGAGGGAAGCCAGGGCCAACTTCAGAAGGCGTGGCTAGGGCCAGGAGGTACGGTGGGAAGCGAGGACCAAGCCGGGAGGGCATAGCTTGGAGGGAGGCCGGGGCTAGCACGGACGGGGGCGTGGCTTGAGCGGAGTGCGACGTTCGTAAGGTGACTTGGGCGGGGCGAGGCCCGGGAGGCGGGGCTTGAGAAGGCAGGTCCGCGCCCAGAAGGCGGCGCTTGGGCGGGGCTGGCCGGGGGCGTGGCTATGGTCAGCGCTGAGGAGGTGGCTTGGAAGAGGTCCGGCGCCTGGCGAGGACAGGGGCGTGGCTGGTGCGGAGGACTTAAGCCTGTGAGGCGTGGCTTGGGCAGGGATAGGTGTGGGGGACCGGTTAGGGAGGATGGCGCGGATGGAGGGGCGGGCGAGCTAGGGAAGAGGACCAAGCTCTGAAAACTCAGGGGAGCCGGCTGAGAACCATGCCTGTAGGTGGCGGTACCGTTGAACGGTACGGGCGTGAGGTTCTGCGTTTGACCCCCGACACTGCAGTAAAAGCGGAGGGACAAGCCTGGAAGACGCGGTCGGGATGGGGACAAGGCCCTGGGGAGCGACAGGGACAGGACTGGCGACGCCAGAACGATCTTCAAGCCCTAGGAAGGTACAGAACCTAGGACGAGGACCAAGCCAGGACGGGGGGGGGGGTGCGGGGGCCGAGCCGGGGGTGTGGCCGACAGCCAGACAACTGTTTTTTCGCTTCCTGAATAATGCTTTTTAATGTTCGCGCACGAGGCTATGTTTGTGTAAATGGCATAGCTCAGCCGCCCGCTGAAACTTTTTACTGATTCTGCCAAATTGTTCTCCACAGATTGTCTTAAGTCGACACTCCCACCAAATACATAGATCACTGAGTTTAAAAATAGCAATTTGTGGGCCGGTGAGCTAGCTCAGCGGCATAAGCAGGCGCCTGCCTGGCAAGCGCGAGGTCCTGAGTTCCACTCCCAGTACCCACATAAAGGAAAAAAAGGGCCAGTGATATCGCTCAGCGGCACAAGCGAGGTTCTGAGGTTGACTCCCGGTATCCACATTAAAAAAAAAAAGCAATTTGTGACCTGGCTGCAGTGGCTGTTTGTCTGTAATCCCAGCACTGACGGAGGCTGAGGCAGGAGGACTGAAAGTTCAATTCCCACCTGGGCAACTTGGACCCTGTTTCAAAATAAAAATTAAAAAAGGGCTGGAGATGTAGCTCAGAGGTAGAGCGCCCCTGGGTTCGATGCCCAGTGCCAAAAAGAAGAAAAAAAGAAAGAAACTAAAAGTAGTTAAATTTTATTCAAACATTCTTTTATGGATGGGCATTCAAATTGTTTCCAGATATGTTACCAAAAATAATACTGCAGCTAAGTATTCTCTTATATAAACATATGTACCCACACACACATACATCCTGTTTTTATTTCTGTAGGATAAATAACAGGTCAGTTTGATGAGTCAGAATTTAGGACAGACTTATTTGTGAATTCATTTTTCTAAATCACTCTACCAAGAACCTACAATGGCAATAAATATATTTTCAACATACACATATACACACAAAAGCAGAAATTTGACACGTTGAAACTTTTTTAAAAAGAAGTCTTGGGCTGCAACTTAGTAGTAGAGTGCTTGCTAATATACACGTGGCTCTGAGTTCAAATACCGGAGTCTACGGCCTTACCACCCTGAACATGCCCGATATCTGAGTTCCAACACTGGAGTGCACACACACAAAAAATGTGTATGCTTACACTTAGCCATAGATAAATATCAATAAAACACTGGTTTGCCTTTATCTTGGGGTTTTTTTTTGTTTTTGTTTTTGTTTTTTGGTGGTACTGGGTACTGAACTCAGGTGCACTCTACCACTGAGCTACATATCTATCCCTTTTTTTGAGACATGGTCTCACTAAGTTGTCCAGGCAGGACTTGGTTTTGGATCCTCCTGCCTCAGCCTCCCGGAGTGCTGTGATCACAGGAATGTGCCGCCACGCCCAGCTTCAAACTTCTTAATCTTTTCTAATTTGGTAGGGAAAAAAAAAAGAAAAAAAACAAAAAACAAGCCAGGCACAGTGGTGCACACCTGTAATCTCAACACTCTGGGAGGCTAGTCCAAGAGGACTGCAAATTTGAGTCCAGCCTGGGCAACTAAGTGACTTAGTGAAGCCCTGTCTCCAAATAAAAAATAAAGAAAAGGGCTAGGGATGTAATCAATGGTAGAGCATTTGCCTAGCCTGCATCAGGGCTCCCTATCCCCAGTACCACACACACACACACACATACACACACACACACACACACACAAGCAAAAAGACCACAGATAAAGCAATTTATGATTTGAAGTTATGACCACAGAGGGAAAGCCCAAAGGAACTGCACAAGTCAGTCAGCTCAGACACCCCTGAGCTGCTGGTGCAGCCACTGCCTACTTTCAGAATCTTTGTAGTAAGAAAATGTCATTTATGTAAGGCAACTATCAGCTGAAGCTAAGCATTCCTAGTAACTGATCGCCTCTAGGCCCTTCCCTCTGCCTGGCCAGGATGCAAAAGAGAGGAAGAAGAAGGGGTGCAGTCCTGCAGCCCCTTTGAGGGTATACCCCAGTGACATGAAGATCTCCCACCAGGCCCTACCTGTTAAAGGTGCCATCAGCTCCCAGTGGCACCAAAATAGCAATCTATGTTGTAAATTTACTTTTTATTATATGTTTGGAATACATAATTACATTCATTGTGGGGAGTAGGTATATGTACATAACACGTCTTAATTCTTTTTAATTCCCTTTCTCTCCCTTCCCCCATCTCAAGATCCTCTTCCCACTTACCAAAGATCTATTTCCTATTGTCTGTCTTTTCTTTCTCTCTTTAAGTTATTTATACTTCAGGTTTCTCATATAAGAGAAGTTATGGTATATTTAAGCTTATGTGTCTGATTTATTTCATTTAACATTATGCTCTCTAGTTGGGCATGGTGTCGCACACCTGTAATCCCAACACTCAGGAGACCTCTGAGGCAGGAGGATCACCAGGAGTTAAGAGGCCAGCCTGGGCTACATAGTGAGTTTAGGACCACCCTGCACTACAAAATGAGACTCTGTCTTAAAAAACCAAAACCAAAAACATGGTCTGAAGGTGCCTCCATTTTCCTACAAGTGATTCAAATTTATCCTTTATGGCAGAATAGTATTCCATTGTGTATAAAAACATTTTCTTTATCCACTTATCTGTTGATGGACACACAGGCCACTTCTAAGATTTAGCAGGCCACAATTATGAACTGTACTGCTGTAAACACAGGTATGCATGGATCACTGTGATATGATGTCTTTAACTCTTTAAAATTAAAGGGAAGATCCCTAGAAGGGGAACAGCTAGGTTGAGTGGAATTTCTAGTTGTATCTATTCCAGGAACTTCCCATTTCCCCCTGCTGCTTCCCCAGGATGGCTGGGGCCCTCAGTAGACCCTCCCGACACCCCTGTGAAGCCCAAGCCCCCAACAATACCAGGTTTCATTTTCCTGTTCTCTCTGCAGCACTCCCTACCCCTTTCCAATCTCCCCCAAACCCAAACTCAGCATCACCACCCTGAGCTTGCTCGATCTTTGAATCAAATCCTGAGAAATTAGAATTTAAAAACCGACATCGGGCTGGAGAGATGGCTCAGCGGCAGAAGCGCCTGCCTGGCAAGCACGAGGTCCTGAGTTCAACTCCTGGAACCCACAGAAAGGAAAAAAAGGGCCGGTGATATCGCTCAGTGGTGCAAGCGCTTGCTGGCAAGCGTGAGGTCCTGAGGTCGACTCCTGGTACCCACATAAAAAATAAATAAATAAAAATAAATAAATAAATAAAAAATAAAAACCAACATCTACACCTCCCCTTTTACAAACTGACCACCATCCAATGTCAACCATCTGAGAAAACACCAAAGAGCATTAAAAGGAAAACGAGGCTGTCAGCAATGCCATCTATCAGCAGCCACTGTCAAGGCGTCGTGGGGCCCAGGATTTCTAGTGACTGCTGCCGAGGACCAGCCTGACGCGGTACAAGGAGGCAACAACTAATAACTGGCACAAAAATAAACTGAGAGTCTGTCCTACGCCTACATGACTTGTGGTGAGGCCCCGTGCTGGCTTAAGGACAGATTCATCTTTAAGCTGACGGCCAGAGCCGAGACCAGGAAACAGTCTGTGAAGCTCAGGCGCCTCAAAGCAAGGTAACACGGCGGCTGAGGACTGGACTCATGCAAATTCAGTCTAGTTAACCCTGATCTGTTCCTGTGTGATTTTCCAAAAATGCATTGTTCCTCAGTTCTTAAACCTTGACCATGTCAGCAGTTCACCCCCACTGCTTCCTGCAGCCACCAGCACACACCCCACCAATCAAGCTGTGCACCTAATAAAGGCCAAACACACCGTGCCTCGTGGTCTTAGCCCGTCACTGGACTTTGACTATTGTGGTGCCCCTGTAACTAAAATATGTGTTTTGTCTGTGTTTTATTGGCACTGTACCTCTGAGCAGGAGATCGGTGGTCCTAGGCCAGGGCCTGGACAGACTGCCAACACGTGCTGCTTTTAAACTTCCTCAGGCACAATGGTGCCCTCAGCCACGCTTGAACTTCCAGTCTCCCTTTTCTTCCTACCTGTTCTTCTGAGACCAATCCTGGCAAAAAGGCTGCAGTGGGAAATGATATCCCTTTCCATAGGTGGGGAAAATGAGATCCAGAAAGAGGTGTTTTAAGGCCGGGGATATAGCTCAGTGGCATAAGCGCCTGCCTGGCAAGCGCAAGGTCCTAAGTTTGATCCCCAGTACCAAAAAACAAAACATACACACAGAGAAAGAGGTGTTTTGTTTAAAAACGTACAGTTTACTTATTTTATTTATTTATTTTTCCTTTTTTTGAGACAGAGTCTCACTGTATAATTCAGCCTGGCTGTGAACTCACTAGTTCAGGCTGGCCTCCAACTCAAGGCAATCCTCCTGCCTCAGCCTCCCAAGTTCTGGGATTACAGGTGTGTGCCACCATGTCCAGCCAGAGTAGGTTATTATAAAAAGAGTGAGCCTCGATGGCCTCTGAAACCCTCTCTGGTCCTTTTTCTGTCTTGCCCTGTGATTTCTTCTCCACAAACTCTCACCTTGTGATGCCATCTCATGCGGCTCTCACCAGAGGCCAGATATGTGGCTGCCCAGGTTTTGGACTTTTAATTTCCATTATTTGAGGTAAATAAAGCTCTTTATAAAATACCTGAGGCTGAGGCAGGAAAATCATTATGAGTTTGAAGCCAGCCTGGGCTACATAGTGAATTCAAGGCCAGCCTGAACTACACAGTGAAACCCTGTCTCAAAATAAAACTAAAAATAACCCATTCTGGTGGGAACTAATGCACTTCTCCAGACCAACATTAATCCCTTCTGAGGCAGCACCCCCAAAGATCCAATCACCTCCCTCTATGCTCCAACCCTCCCCCAACTGAACCCGGGGAGTGTTGTGCTACATCCCCAGCCCCCCACCCCACCCCCTTTCAATCTTATTTTGAGTCAGACTCTCTTTAAATTGCCCAGGCTGTCTTCCAATTTGTGATCCTCCTGCCTCAGCCTCCTGAGTAGCTGGGATTACAGGCTTGCACCACTGTGCCCAACAACCCTCTAAATCGTCAAGGTTCCACCATTTCCCAGAATCACCACACTGAGAACCAAGCTCCTAACACATGTACCCTTAGGGGTCACACTCAAACCACAGTACAGCGTACCTGTCCTTTCCACCACAGGGCCTCTCTGGTCTTCCACCTAATCTCATACCCTAGTTTGAGAGGGTGGATGGGCAGGTAAAAAGTGGTGGCCTCGTTTCAGAATGAATCAACTTAGCCTCACGGATCTGGGACAATCCTGTGTGGTGGAAAGGGGTCCTTCAACAGGTCCCTTGGCAAAAGTTGGTTGAACTTGGGGGAGGAGGGAGCTGTCCCACCAGCCCTGACTAACCTGGAATTGGGTACAAAATGCTCCCAAATGGTTTTGCAGTCGTGTCGTTTCCAGCTTCCTTTGGGCAAAGGTAGTTGGTGCGTAACGTGGACTCTAGTCCAGGATCAGGCTTCGTTTATCCACTGGGTCTGCATCTCATGTGTGCCGGGGCACAAACGCGATGGCCAGAGGGAAGAGCTGAGTGAAAGGTCGCGAGGCCCAGCCCTGCACGAAGCCAGGGGGCTGGACAGGGTGAGTGCAGGACTAGATCCCTAGTCCCCGACGCCCCGAAGCTGCAGTGAGAAGAGGCGTCGGACTCAGCAACGGGTCATCCCCGCCTCTGGACCCTCTGGCGTCAGCGAAAGGGCCTCAAACAGCTTCCGACGCGCTGATCGTCGGCCTCTGACTCTCCCTCCATACACCCACGACCGTCGGGACCCCCGATCGACCCCTTACGCCCACCTGGTGCACAGCCTGGCAGTCTCAGGACGCCAAGGCCCTGCCTGCGAGCCACAAGCCCACGCCCCGCCCCGCTCGGAACCCAGAAGTGCCGGACTCGGTGTTGATTGGCACACAGCGCATGGGGGCGTGAGCTTCCGGTAGCGCACTTCCGCTTCCGTTTCTAACTAAGACCGTCCTGGGCTCAACGCTACAGGGAAGAGGTTGTGGCGTCAGGAGGTTGTAGGCGATTCCAGGTGAGGGGGGTCAAGCGGAGAGGCCCGGAGTCCGGGAAGGTGGCCGGGACCAGGCAACTCAGGGTCTGAGAGCCGGTGGGAGGTAAAGCCGGGGGCCGGCCCTTCGAGTGACGTGAAGGGGCAGAGGCGCGGCGCGACTGCCTGGCGTCCTGGGTATTGGGACACAGGACTTGGGGCCCAAGAGGACTCAGGTCCGGAGGGATCGGAGCGGTGAACAGAAGTCTCAAGCGGAAGGCTTAGGGCCTGGGACCTGGGAGACTTGTAGGCTGGGGCTTCTGGAGCCTGGAAGACCCCGGACGTCCTGACTCTGTTACCTCCCACCCTCTTCCTGGGCAGCTCCCGCCAGGATGATCGAGGTTGTTTGCAACGACCGCCTGGGAAAGAAAGTCCGTGTTAAGTGCAAGTATCCACCGATGGCCGAGAGGCAGTGGTCCCTGGGGGTGCTAAGCACGAGGCGGGCACCTCATTGTGTGTTGTAGGTGGTTGCAGTTAACCCGGGAGAGGGGTCGGGTCGGGCCTTGGCAGAGTGTAAGGTATGCAGCCCTGGAATGTTATCTTCCTCGCCCTACTTCCCCCTTGCATTTGCCTTAACTCCTCTGCTCCCAGCACCGATGACACCATCGGGGACCTTAAGAAACTGATCGCGGCCCAAACTGGCACCCGTTGGAACAAAATCGTTCTTAAGAAGTGGTGAGTGCTATAGTAGAGGTAGGGGTCGGACCGGGCCAGGATTAGGCCGGGGAAGTGCTCGCTGCAGGCAGCTCTTTGCTGAGGGCTCAGCCTGCTTCCAGGGCCAAGAGCCTCCTTAGGCGTCTTTCTGAAAGGTGTCTGTCCCATAGGTACACGATTTTTAAGGACCACGTGTCTCTGGGGGACTGTATCCTTTGCGTGACTTGAGGAAGATCTACATGCTCAGCCCTGGTTGTCTTTGCTCTGTACTGAAACTTGTATGAAATTCAACACCTATGACTTAGACGGATGAGTTCTGAGAAATAGGAGCCATGTTTATTTTGTTGAGGAGGAGGGTGGTTGGCCTGTGATGTTTGACTTGGACATTTATTACTGAGGTTCACTTGAGGGTTGGACAGGAGGCCAGAGTGGAGTGAGACTCAGGCACATCTGTTATGCAGTAGGAGAAGGAACTATTTTTATAGTTTGGATTCTCTCCAAGTCAAAATGGCTCAGTCCCAAACGGCTTCCTTAGCCAGGGGCTGAGCGCTCAGGGCACCTGGATGGAGCTGTGATGGGATGAGGGGTGGGGATGGAGCCCCCAGTGAAGATTCCTTAACACCATTACTCAGATGAAATCCATGATGGGATGAACCTGGAGCTTTATTACCAATAGAGCAGAACTCCTTCCCCTTGTCCTGCCCTCCTCTCCCACCCCCCCCTCACTCTGGTGTGGATGCTTGTTTTTAAAAACTCACATTAATAAAAACTTAGATGCTGTTTTGTGGTTGTCATCTTTGCTGAGAGCTGGCTTAGGAGGGGAGGGTTGGATCTCTCTAGTCATCACTATGGCATCAGAACGAGGCTTTTTTTTTTTTTTTGTCTTTTTGAACCAGGCTTTCACTGTGCAGTTAGGGGTGACCTTGAACTTGCAGCAGTCCTGCCTCAGCATCCCAAGTGCTGGGATTGTAGGTATGTGCCATCACACCCGGCCCAAAACAAGTCATCTTAATGAGAGCTCAGGATAAACTAGATCTGGGGTAGGGAATGGGGCTCTGGTAGAGATTTGGCTAGGCTTGATCCCAGCAAAACACACACACACACACACACACGAGCATGCACAAATAGAGTGCATTAGCAAGGTACAGGGCCAGCACAGCCAGAGCCCTGGAGTTTTCCGTGGGTTTCTGAAGGCGGAGACCCTGGGATTATTGCTGCCCTAACAGACCATGGAGCCTCTGGGTTGGGCAGTAGGTACATACGCGATACAGGCTTCCAGTTTGGACAGACCATGGGTTGAATATCAGCTCTACAACACAACAGCCAAGTGACTGTGGGCAAGTTACTTAACCTCTCTAAACTAGGACTTGAGCTTCCCCTCTAAAACTGATGGACTTTAGCTAGGCATGGTGATGCATGCCTTTCATCCCAGCACTCAGGAGGCTGAGGCAAGAGGATTGCTGTGAGTTCCAGGACAGCTTGGGCTGTATAGTGAGTTCAAGGCCATCCTGAACTACAGAGTGAGACCCTGTCTGCTTCATTGGTGTTGTGCGAAGGGTAGATTGAGATACAGCAGGTGTAAGTATCCACAGTTCCTGCAGTCATAAAAATGAGCCCATGAGCCTGATGTACTCACCTGTAATCCCAGCTACTTGGAAGGCTGAGGCAGGAAGATGGCAAATTCAAGGTCAGCCTGGGCAATTTAGTAAGATGCTGTCACAAGATAAATAAAATGGGCCGGGGATGTAGGTCAGTAGTAGAGCACCTCTAGCTTCAGTCCCCAGTACTCCCCCCCCCAAAAAAGACCATAGTTTCAGGGGAACGAGAAGACTGTGGCACAGGCTATAAAAGCCCCACCTTAAGAGCCAGACTGACTAGGTTTGAATTTTGATTGATCGCAGCAGTGGGATTTGGAAAAAACCCCTTGGATCCACAGGTTCCTCTATAAAGGGGTGCCTTGATGGTACCGCCATGCCAGTGGGAGGTCTCCCTTGAAACAGCAGCATGCTGTGCACAGGCCTCATTTATCTGCAGGTGTGAATAGGCAGGAGGCCAAATACACCCCTCCCCTGGTCACAGATCCTGGATTGACTTCAGCTGAGTTTTCACAGACCCAGAGAGGGACCTGGGCTGGTCTCATCCCTGAGCCTGTCTCCCCACCTCTCTGGGCCCCATGGAGCCTCAGTTATGTTCAAGTTGCCCCTGCTCCTGTCCCCGCCTCTCTGTTGCTGCCTGGGATGCCGTTGCCCTGAGGCACTCTGGGGTGGCTTTGCTGTGTTTCGCGGTCACTTCCCTCCCAGGCTGTGGTGTCCTCCTGTCTTCAGGACACCTCTCCTAACGTGTGACAGATGTCTCTCTCAGTACCCTTGCTCTTCCTGCTCTTAATCTGTCTCCTCCTTAGCTGTCTGGTTGAAAGCAAACAGGTTTTTTTTTTTTTTTTTTGGTGGGTACCGGGGGGTCGACCTCAGGACCTCGCGCGCCAACAGGCACCTGTGCCGCTGAGCGATATCACCGGCCCCTTTTCCGTATGTGGGATCTGGGAGTCGAACTCGGGCCCTTGCGCTTGCAAGGCAGGTGCTTACACCGCTGAGCCATATCACCAGCCCGAAAGCAAACAGTTTTATATTTCCATGATGGGTTTGACAGTGTGATTCCTTAATTTCCTGTCAGCATGGAAGTGTATAAGATAGAGATAAAGCCCTTCTCTACCCTGTTATCTCTCCTGAGGTCAGGCCTTTTTTAGTGCCTTTATATAAACTTCAATTTTGTTTTTAAAAGAGAGGGGTGTAGCTTAGTGCTAAGAGAGCCTGCTAGCATGTGTGAGGGCCAGGGTTGGATCTACAGCAATGAAAAATGAAGAAACAAACAAACAACCCTTCTATTACCCTTTTATATAAGTAAAAAAAAAAAATCAAATAAAAATACTCATTACAGGGCCAGGTATGGTGGCGCACCCCTGTAATCCCAGCACCTGGGAGGCTGAGGCAGGAGGATTGTTGTGAGTTAGAGGTCAACCCAGGATACATATGAGTTCAAGGCCAGCCTGAAATACAAAGTGAGACGTTGTCTTGAAAATCCAAAACAAAACAAAACAAAACAAAACCTGTGCCTAGTGACACACACCTGTGATCCCACCACTCACAAGGTTGAGGCAGGAGGACTGCTGAATTCCTGGCCAGCCTGGACTACATACTGAGACCCTGTCTCAAAAATTAAAAAAAATGGGGCCAGTGAGATGGCTCAGCGGCGTAAGCGCCTGCCTTGCAAGCGCGAGGGCCCGAGTTCGACTCCCGGAACCCACATACGAAAAAGGGGCCGGTGATATCGTTCAGCGGCACGGGTGCCTGTTGGTGCGCGAGGTCCTGAGGTCGACCCCCCGGTACCCACCAAAAAAAAAAAAAATTAAAAAAAATGTTAGAAGATGGCTATGTTAGGGTATGGTGTGGGGTGTGTTAGTTCAGTGATATATAGCTCTTTCCTAGCATGCCCAAGGCCTTGGGTTTGATCCCCAGCACCAGAAAAAGAAAAACAAAAAAGACATTTTATACTAAGGTCTGCTTGTAAAAAAAAAAAAAAAAAATCCAAGCATTTTGTTAAAAGTTTAATTTCTTATTTCTTACACTACGCCTCCTACCAGTGATAGTCATCAGCAAATTTGTGTGAATCTAGGAATTGTCTGAAATAGCAACATAGGGATTTCATACAAAAGTAGTAATTATACCTTCTGTAATCCTCACTGCTGTTCAGTAGCTTGCTATTTTGTGCTTTATGTCTTGATATTTTCTCATATAAATTATCTGCCTCATTCTTTTTAATTAGTATTTTTATTTATTTTGTTTTTTGGATTTTTCTTTTTTTTTTTCTTCTTTTTGAGACAGGGTTTCACTGTGCAGTTCAGGCTGCCCTTGAACTCACTTTGTAGCCCAGGCTGGCCTTGAACTCATAGCCATCCTCCTGCCTCAGCCTCCCAAGTACTGGGATTACAGGTGTTTGCCACCATACCGAGGTGTTTTTGTTTGTTTGTTTTGTTTTGTTTGGATTTTCAAGATAATGTCTCACTTTGTATTTTAGGCTGGTCTTGAACTCATATGTATCCTAGGCTGACCTCTAACTCACAGCAATTCTCCTGCCTCAGCCTCCCAGGTGCTGGGATTACAGGGGTGCGCCACCATACCTGGCCCTGTAATGAGTATTTTTATTTGATTTTTTTTTTAAATTTATATAAAAGGGTAATAGAAGGGTTGTTTGGTTGGTTTTGTTTGGTTTTTTTTTTCTTCATTTTTCAGTGCTGCGGCTCCAACCCTGGGCCTCACAAATGCTTGCAGGCTCCCCAGCACTGAGTACACCCCCAGCCCTCCTGCCTCTGAAGCCTCTGCCAGCCCTAACTTGCAGTGAATAGAACACCGCAATGGGTGGGCCACCACTTTGGGAACAGGTTGCAAAGAGGCTGTGGCTCCCGTCCTGGTCTTGCTTCCTCCCCTGCTCTGCCTTGGCGCATGCTGCCTTAGCATTGGCCCAGCCGCAGCCCGTGAGGAACTCAGCCCTTAGTCCAGCATCTCCTTAGTAACTGCATCCTACCAGCAACCCCGTGGGCTGGCTGGGAGGCACATCCTGCTGCAGTTAAGCCTTCAAATGAAGACACAGCCCCCACTGCCAGTACCAGCTAAGCTGTGCCTAGGTTCACAGAAAACAGATAAGAAATGCTGACCCACTCAGCTGTGGGATAGCTTGTTAGGCGACAGTAGAGACCTTAATAGAACCAGCGATGGGCTTCAGCATCATCTACCACTTGGAACCATGCACTGAGGAGTGTGTGTGGTCTCTGCCAAATCCTTCTCCGCACTGAGCTGCCAGGTGCAGTGGCACACTCCTGCAATCCCAGCACTCAGGAGGCTGCGGCAGGAGAATTGTGAGTTCAAGGCCAGCCTGGACTATGTAGAGAGACCCTGTCTCAAAAAAAAAAAGTTGGAAGACGGAGGAAAGCAGAAAGTCTGAAGTTCAGTAGTTAATAGTATTGTACCTATGCTGATTTCTTACGTGTGATCACATTCACTGGCGTGGTTTCTCAGCATTGGCAGTGTGGCTAATTCCTAGTGGCTAATTTGTCGTGGGGTCTGTCCTGTGCATTGAAGGATGTTTAGCAGCATCCAGGCCCTCTGCTCATTAAATGCCAATAGCATGTCCCTGTCCCCAGTTGTGACAACCAAAAACTGTCTTGAGACATTGCCAGATGTTCCCTGGGGAACGAAATTCAGAATCTCTTCTGTTACATGTTGATTTTTTGTGTGTGGTGCTGGAGATGGAACCCAGGGCTTACACATACAGGCAGGTGCTCTACCACTGAGCCATACACCACACCCTCAGCCCCCTTCTGTTATCAAGATGCTGATATGAGGGGAAGTAGGGGAATAGTCTGAAAACTACTGCTTCTGCAACTCTCCCCCTAAGTATGAAATTGTTTTAATTTTAAATTTATTTATTTTTGTCTTTTTGAGACAAGGTTTCACTATGCAGTTCAGGCTGGCCTTGAACTCACTTTGTAGCCTAGGCTGGCCTCAAACTCCTGGTGTTCCTCCTGCCTCAGCCTCCTGGGTGCTGGGATTACAGGCATGCGCCACCCATCCTAATTATTTTTTTTTGAGACAGGGTGTCACTATGTAGTGCAGGCTGGCCTTGAACTCACTATGTAGTTCTGGCCAGCCTTCAACTTGCAGGGATTCTCCTGCCTCAGCCTCTTGAGTCCTGGAATGACAGGCATGCACCATTGTGCCCAGCTGAAATTGTTTTTAAAAAGAAAAGATTATTTTTATGCTAATACATCCTTCCACAAAATTAAACATTTTATATTTAAGTCCCTCATTTTTTCCTTTTCCAGCATCAGCAGCGATGGTCATTAACATACCTTAATGAATCCAGATTTTTTTTTCCTTCAGTATTGGGGATTGAACCCAGAGGCCCTCTACCATTGAGCTACATCCCCAGCCCTTTTTATTTTTTATTTTGAGACAGAGTCCTGCTAAATTCCCCAGGCTGGACTCAAGCTTGTCATCCTCTCGTCTCAGCCTCCCTCAATGCTGGGATTGCAACCATGTGCCACCGTGCCCAGCTACATCCAGAAATTTTCTGTGATCTAAACCTATCTAGTTTTTACACAATTGAGATAAATATACTAGTACTGCTGTTTAGCAACTCACGTTTTTATGCTTTCTTTTGAAGTACTGGGTATTAGACCCAGGGTCCTGCATGCACTAGGCAAGCGTTCTACCACTGAGCCACATCCCTAGCCGCTTTTTATGCTTTATAATTGATATCTTTCTGTAAATGATTCATTCATTATTATTATTTTTTTTTAATGTGGGTTCTGGGAGTCGAACTCAGGATCTCGTGCTTGCCAGGCAGGCGCTTATGCCGCTTAGCTATCTCACCGGCCCTCATTCTTTTAAATTAGTTTCCTGTATTAACGTTTTTTAAATTTTGCTTTGCTTCCATACATACTATAATTGCTATACAGTCCTATGATCTGGGTTTTTTATTCCGCAAATACCAGCCACCACCCACCCTCGTATGAGCCAGGCAGTGTTCTGAGTGCTTTATATTGTAGATCATTGAATTCACATCAAACGACAGATCTAGGTATTGCTTATCTCTACTTTGCAGCCACGGAAGCTGAAGTGCAAAATGCAGTAATTTGTTCAAGGTCATAGCAAGTGGAAGAGAGGCTTTGAACCAAGGCATTCTGGTCCTAGAGTGTGCGGAACCCTCACATCTTGCCTCCAATCATGCTCCCATGTGTTCGTGTCCCTCAGCCCCATCCTTCCTAATAGTCACATAAAGGCCCATGTAGTCAGACTCTCCCCGCCGGAGTCTTTAACTCTCACATCTCTGCAGCCCACAGTTCCCCAGCTCTGGCTGCCTACACACTTCCTCAGTGCCCCCACAGGCTCTACAGATTTTAAATTGGTTCAAACTAAGCTCGTTCTTCTCCCACTCGCGTCTCCTCTGTGTCCTCTGATTGGCAATGCCACTACCCATTAGTTACCCGGAAAGAGCCAGATTGAGAGGGAGTAAGTTGCAATAGGTAGGTTCCAAAAGACATGGGAAGTGTTTGGGTCAGTAGCATGGGTAAATAGCCTTGCAAAAAATAAAAAAGGATGGGTTAGCTTTGGACATCTGGAGAAAACAGGTGGGAAGGAGGAGGATGGAGGAGCCGAATTTAGGCTTTGGGCCCTTAGTTACTTGTCACCAAGACAACTGCGTTGCTATGGTAACAGCGCAGGCCTTAACGTCCTCCCAGAGTACCTCGTCGGCTGCCGTTACCTCCCCACCAGCCAGACGCTACTGCTAACTGGCTTGCGGGCCTCCGGGCACAGCTCACGGGGGCGGGGATTAGTGCTGCAATAGCCAATTAATAAGTTCTATCCTGCCCCCATGAGCTCTGCGGCAAAGAACAAGAAGCAATCGGGACTTTTTTGGCGCTCATCAAAGGGCGTTGAAAAGGGCGGGCTCGCGTCCCCAGCTCACCACTTAGGAGCCGTGGGGGGCGGGCCCAGGTAAACCGTGGGTGATTCCGCCTACCCTCGTTTCTGCCCAAAAGAAAGCCAGAAAGCCAAAAGGGTTGTTGGAATAGCCAATAAACACCGCCTCCGGGCCCGGGTGTGGGGCGCAACTACCCAATCGGCAGTGGCGGTAGGCGGGCGCAAGCGACAGGCGGTGCGGCGGAGGCGGAACGGGTGCTGCGGCAGGAGGGAAGATGGCGGACGAGGAGAAGCTGCCGCCCGGCTGGGAGAAGCGCATGAGCCGCAGCTCAGGTGCAGCGGGGGTCGGGACTGGGGCGGGGCCGCGCGAGCCGAGGAAGCAGGGCTCGAGCTCTCCCCTTGGGACACGGCGCCACGGCCGCCTTCCTCCCTTGGAGACGGGTTCCGCACGTTGCCCCCGGGGTAGCGGCCCCGGCCCACCTTGTGCGGAGTGAGCTCCAGGAGCCGGGACCCGCGGAAACTGAGACAGGGGCGGGATGGGTGAGGGACCGAGAAACTGCAGCACTGCCCCACGGCATGCTGACGCCTCTTGGCCTAATGCACATGATGCCCTGGGGAATTCTGCGCACCGCTGGGCGGGGTGGGGGGCCTCCCCTGGGAGGAAGACACCCCAATGCCGTGCAACCGGCAGGTGGCCCAGGGTGCTGCCCGGCCTCGGGTCCACAGCTCAACCCCGGCTGACACCCCTAATACTGAATCTGCGGTATCCGAGGTGATTTTCTGAGGTCGGCTCCTGTGCTTGGGGTCTGATACAAGGGTGTGCCCCGGTAATGACCGTGCACGTTTATGTCGCGCCCAGCATTGTGCCAAGAGCTTTAAGTATTTTAAGTTCTCTCTCTGAAGTGCCACAGTTCTCGTACAGTAGTTATTACTCCCATTTTACAACTGAGGAAAATCTGAGGCCAGAACACTGAAGGAACTCATCCAAAATCAGGCAGTTTCAAGAATTGAGGCCTTTTTCCCTTGACCCTGCCGATGCCAGAGAAGCAGGCCTAGCGTCTTCGGGTAGGTCCAGGGTTGCTCTGCTGCCTCCACAGCCCATAGTAATCATAGTCGCAGTAATAATTCTTTTTTTTTTACTGAGCACCCAGTGCTGTGACGAACACTTTGCATACATTGACTCTTCCCATTAGCTCCCTGAGTGTTGATGTCCTTATTCTCTGGCCTCTCCTCATTTTGCAGATGAGAAAACTGAGGTTCAGGGAGATGGAGCGTATTGCTAAAGCTCTAGAGTAAGTGGCTCAGCAGGATTGACTCCCAGAATCCATGCACTTGCCCAGCCTGCCCCAGCCCTGATCTGCGACTGTGACCTCCAGCATAAGCCTGACACTCTGCAAAGCTCTGGGGTCATTCCTGCTCTCAGCAGGACTCTGGCAGCCTCTTCGAGGGTGATACCCACCCTTTTGTAGTCCTAAGTCCACTATGCAGCCCAGACTCTTAGCTCTTGGAATGACACCCAGAATCTACAGGGTCCTTCCTTCAAGCTTCTTATGTGCTCCTCACTGCCTGGGGGACACCTGGTCTCCAGTAACGCTGCTTCCTAGCTCGGCAACACAGGGTGCTGGGTAGGCGTTAAGAGCAGAGCTTTTGGGTGTGGCACAACTGAGTTGGTCCCTGTCTTCCTAAGGAGCACAGAGTAAATGCACAGGAATCGTTGCCCATTACAGCCATTACCAGAGATGCAGAAGTTGAGGCCTCAGTTTTGTCTTCAAGGCCACCCTGGACAACATAGCCAGTCCTTGTCTCCAAAAAACAAAAGGAAAAAGCACATGCTTGTAATCTGAGGCAAGTGTGAGCCCAACCTGGGCAACTGAACAACTTGGAGAGGCCCTGTCTCAATTTTTTTTTTTTTTTTTTTGAAAGGGCTGGGGGATCGCTGTGAGTTTGAGGGCAACCTGGGCTACATAGTGAGTGCAAGGCCAGTCTGAACTACGTAGTGAGACCCTGTCTCAAAAAAGAAAAAAAAAAAAGGGTTGGGGATGTAGCTCAATTTAGAGACCTTGAGTTTGATCCCCAGTACCTCAAAAAGACAAGATTTCTAAAAACCTGTCCCACTCCTAATGTGTGCCAGGCTGGGTGCTAAGCATTTCACAAATGTGTGGACTCCATCCTCTCAGTAGCCTTCCAGGCAGGTGTTGTTACCTCCATTTTACAGGTAAGAAAACTGAGGCCCAGGGGCCGGTGAGATGGCTCAGCGGCGTAAGCGCCTGCCTGCCAAGCGCGAGGGCTCGAGTTCAACTCCCAGAACCCACGTACGAAAAAAGGGCCGGTGATATCGCTCAGCGGCACGGGCGCCTGCTGGCGCGCAAGGTCCTGAGGTCGACCCTGGTACCCACAAAAAAAAAAAAAAAAGAAAGAAAGAAAACTGAGGCCCAGGGAAGGTAGATCATACAGAAAGTGGCTGAGCCAGATACAAACCTTGGGGCAGCCTGGCTGAATTCTTGCCTCTTCCTGTTCCTCTTCCCTTCCTTTGGGTTGTCCTCCCTCAATGAAGGAAGTTATCTTGCCATCTTGCTTGTGTAGCACCTGTCTGGCCCCACCTAGAACCATAGCTCTCTAAGGGCAGGGAGCCCGGATCTCCAGATCCTGTGGCCCACAGCAGACACAGGTGGGTTTGCTGAATGAAGACCTTTCCCAAGCCAGTCCTTCATCGTGGTCCCCTGTCCCACCTCCAGCTGAACCCTTGCTGCCTCCCCTGCAGGCCGTGTGTACTACTTCAACCACATCACCAATGCCAGCCAGTGGGAGCGGCCCAGCGGCACTGGTGGTGGTGGCAGTAGCGGCGGTGGCAAAAATGGGCAGGGGGAGCCTGCCAGAGTCCGCTGCTCACACCTGCTGGTCAAGCACAGCCAGTCCAGGCGGCCTTCATCCTGGCGGCAGGAGAAGATCACCCGGACCAAGGAGGAGGCCCTGGAACTGATCAACGGTGAGCAGGGTGGGCAGGAGACGAGGTCTTGGAGGGGCCACGCAGAAGTTACACCAGAGCCTGCGTCCACCGCAGCCCACTCAGCTGTCACCTGTGGTGGTGGCCGACAGAGAAGTGCCTGTGCATGACACAAGCCTGGCCCCAACAGCCACCTCTCTCTGTCCTGTCCATGTAGCATTTGAGAGTGAGCCGGGTGGGGGCAGAGGACCCTGGCACACCTGAGTGTGCACAGCAGCAGTGCCTTGCGAGCTCTGGGACCTCGGGGACCATGTTACCTCCCTGGGACACAGTTTTCTCCTCTGGAAGGTGGGCGTTATGGTCCCCTGCCTCTAAGGGCTGCTGTGATATTGGGGGCCAGTTTGTGGTCCTCAGGCAGCCAGGCTGTTCTCAGTGGTGCTGTCACCAAGAGGCGCCTGGGTGACATGGAGGTGGGTCTGGAGGCAGAGCAGACAAGGTTGGGGATGGACCCAGGCACCAGAGCCGGTGAGTTAACTCTGACCCCAGGGAGGAGGCCGCTCCCCACTTGCTTCAGCTCCTCTAGGACTGTAGTGGTGAACCTGCAGCACGCATGTTACTTGTTTTTCTTTTAAGACAAAAGATGTTAGCCGGGTGTGGCAGCTCATGCATGTAATCCCATCACTTGGGAGGCTGAGGCAGGAGGATCTCTGCATGTTCGAGGCCAGCCTGGACTACATAGTGAGTTTAAGGCTAGCCTGCACTACATAGCAAAACACTGTCTCAAAAAAAAAAAAAAGATGTTAATGCATGAGGTTTTTTTTTCTAAACTAAAACTGTACTATTTGGGTTTAATTGCAGCGCTGGCACTTTGCAATAAATAAGTGGATTTTGGGTTGGCGTTTGGACACTCATCCCTAAAAGGTTCGCCCTCACTGGCCTAGGATCTAGAGCAGGGACAGCCACCTTTTTCTTTGAAGACCAGATGATCTGTTTTAGGTTTGGTGTGCAGTGCAGCCGCTGTCAGCTCTGCCTTAGAATTCCACAGCAGGCAAGACATAGCACACAGGTCACAGCCTCCAGGAGCCAGCCAGACTCTGTACAGAATCAGACAGGGTCGTGTGCAGTGATGCACGCCTCTCATCCCAGCCACTCAGGAGGCTGAGGCAGGAGGAGTGCAAGTCTGATGCTAGCCTGGGCAACTTAGCAAGACATTGTCTCTAAATAAATAAATATAAAGGTCTGAGGATATAGCTCAGTGGTAGAGCCCCAGGGTTCAGTTCTCTCAGAACTGTAAAACAAAAAACTAAGAAGGATTTGGGGGCCCGTGAGTGGCTCAGCGGCATAAGCGCCTGCCTGGCAAGCGCGAGGGCCCAAGTCTGACTGCCACAATCCTCATAAGAAAAAAGGGCCGGTGATATCGCTCAGCGGCACGGGCGCCTCCTGGCGCGTGAGGTCCTGAGGTCAACCCCCAGTACCCACAAAAAAAATAAAAATAAAAAAAAAAATAGAAGGATTTGGCCTTCGGGCAGGAGTTGGTAGAACCCTGGTCTGGAGCTGTCTGTGTGGCCACTGCTATCTACATGTGGTTACTTTCATTGATTGACTGATTAATTGATATGTTTTGTTTTTTCTTGGTTTTTTTGAGACAGGGTCTCACTATGTAGTTCAGACAGGCCTTGAACTCATTATGTACCCCAGGCTGGCCTTGAATTTGAATGGAATCTCCTGCCTCAGCCTCCCAAATTCTGGGATTGCAGGTGTGCACCGCCATGCCTGGCGATATATATATATATATATATATATATATATATTTTTTTTTTTTTTTTTTTTTTTTTTTTTTTAATGTGGGTACTGGGAGTCGTTGTGCTGCTAAGCAATATCACCGGCCCTTTTTTTCCTTCATGTGAGTTCCGGGAGTCGAATTCAGGACCTCGCGCTTGCCGGGCAGGCGGCTTATGCCGCTGAGCCATCTCACCAGCCCTATTTTTTGTTTTTTAAGACAAGCTCCTACTAGGTAGTTCAGGCTGGCCTTGAACTCACTGTGTAGCCAAAGCTGGCCTCGAACTCATGGGGATCCTCCTGCCTCAGCCTCCCAAGTGCTTGGATCATGGGTGTACGCCACCACATCCAGCTACTTCCATTTAAACTAATTAAAATTAGAGGAAATTAAGAAGTGGGCCTTGAGTCACACTGGTCGTTCCTTAGCTGTTTAGAAGTCACATATGGTGGCAGCTACCATCTTGAACAGTAGGAATGGGAAACCTTTCCATTCTTTCAGGAAATCCTGTCAGACCACTGCTCTCAGTCTCCTGTGCTTTCCTTCTCCCCAGCCTCTTCTGCCAGAGACCCCAAAGCTCTCCCCAGCTGCTCCTACCCTGCACAGCCAGTGCCCAGATAGCCTGGGCGCCGGCCCCGCTCTGCCAGGTCCTAGCTGTGTGACCTTGGGCGGGTGACTTAATATCTCTGAGCTTCAGGTTTTTCATTTGTTGTTAGAGTAATAGGACCTGCCTCATAGGGGAATCAGGAAGACTCTGACCTGATGCAGCATAGCATAAACAACAGCGTGGGGCATCTGGCCTTCACTGTGATGTTGTTATTAGCATGGGCCCTGGCCAGGAGTGTTCTCAGTCAGCACTGGCGGCTGTTTGCCGTTACATCATTGGGTGCAGGACTGGCCTGTAAGATACTACAGACGTGCACACACATACCCATACCCATGTCCCCATCCAGACAGCGCCTGGCACCACCTATTGGCTTCTTGCTAGGCATGGTGGTGCACACCTGTACTCTCAGCTGCTCAGGAGGCTGAGGCAGGAGGATTGAGAGATCAAGGCCAGCCTGGGCAACTTAGCAAGACCATATCTCAAAATACAAAATAAAAAGGGCTCAGGGTGTAGCTCAGTAGGTAGGGCCCTTGCCTAGATGTGTGAGGCCCTGGGTTTGATCTTCAGCATGGGAAAGAGGAGGAGGGAGGGAAGGGAGGAGGCCCCGGGCGTGAGGGGTGGCAGGGAGTGGCAGCAGGAAGCACAGCCTGGAGATGGGCCTGATGGAGAGACCTGCATGGCTGGAACGTGCAGGGGCCCGGAAGGCTCAGAGCCCAGGCTGGTGACAGGGGCCTCGTGCCCCAGGGGAAGAGGAGGAAGTGGGTGGAAGGAGGTGCAAGATGACCCTTGGGTCCTCCCAGCTCTTGTAGGCCCAGTTCTGAGGCCTCCGGAACAAGCAGGAGGAAGTGGGCGTCTGGAGGTGGAGTTCAGGAGTCGTCGTCTCCAGCAGAGGGCTGGGAGGAGATGCGGTGTGAGAGGGGCTCGGCAAAGGCCTGGGGTTCTGCAGGCAGCCAGGCTAAGACAGAAATGCGGGATGATCCAGAGACACCCGGAGGCTGGGCAGGTGGATGGTGAGGAGGACAGAGGTCTGGCTCAGGCAGGTGGGCCATCTCCCCCAATCTGGAAGGGACAAGTGTGTGGTTGGCGGGGCTGACCCTGCAGGGGTCCTGGGGGTCCTAAGTGAGGCTGGAGTCTTGGAGAGAAGTTGGGGTGCTCCCAGCGGCAGCCAGGCCCTTAGATGCAGACTGGGAATGTCAGCGGCGTCTCCCCTGCCTGTTCGGGGCACACAGAAGCCTTGGGAGTCATTGTACCTTGAGGCACCCTGACTTGAACTTGGGGTGGTGTGGGGGTAGAAGTGGGGGCGCAGGTTCTAGAGAGGTGGAGGAGGCAGAATCAGAGGACTCAGGGATGGGTGAGGCGGGCAGGACTGCGTATTCAGAAGGAGGTGACACAAGGCCGGAATGGCAGGGCTCCCCCTGGGGTCACTCAAGGCCATGCATGTGGCCTCCAGCAGGTGACATTCTCAGCCGCAGTTGCCACATCTCTAGAGTGGGAACAGGGTGGCCATGAAGATCCGGGACAGTGGGTTCAGTGGCTCACGCTTGCCCTCCACATAGCAGTGCTTTGACCCTGGTCACCGGCTGTGACAGGGACAGGTGGCAGGAGTGGAGAAGAGGGCAAGGCCCCTGCTGCTACCCAAAGCCCCTGCTGGGAGCCCAGGGGGCATGTGGGAGGCCCAGCAGGCCCAGCCACAGAGTCCCTGATGACCTTGGGCCAGGGCTCTCTGTGTGCACCTTGGGCCGTTAGGAGGACGGCAAGGTGGCCCAGCTGGGGCACTTGGGGCACACTGGGGAACCAGGCCATCCCATGCCAGGTCAGCACTTGCCGAGCACCAGACTGGTTTTCTCCCCCTTCTTGGACTCGGTCCAGGTGATCAGGAGATGATGATTCGGGCAGCGCCCACCCCAGCTGGCAGGCCGTGCGCGCAAGTGTCACTAGTGCCCATTTAGAGCCCAAGCTCCTCCATGCCCCCAGGGGATGGGCCACCTGCAGGAGCCAGCACTGCCCTGTTTCTGCTGAGGCTTCTCTGCAGTGACTGGGCTGCGGCCAGTGGTTGTCAGGAACCTGAGCCCAGCAGGGTGGCATTGCCGGTGTCCTTGATGAAGGCGGGCAGGCGAGCACAGGCAGGAGCTGCAGCCCTGCATGCCAGGTGCTGGAGGCCCGGATGGCAGGAAGCTCTCCTCCACTTCACATCCTCACAGTCCCTTGCCCAGAATTGAGGATCACTGGGCTTCTTTGACCTGGTGTCCCCAAGGTCAGTGGCACCCTTCAGCCTGCTAGCCTTGGGCAAGGTGTCTGGGCCCCTCCTGTGGGTCCTGGGCCTTTGGGGGTGTCAGACCTGGCCCTATCACCTCTTTCCCTGGGCACTGCGGCCGGAAGCAGCATATGGATTGCTGGGATAGGCCAGGGAGTTTGTCTCTAACTCTTATCAGGGCTGGGCCCCACCCTATTTGTTTACTCTCTCTCTCCTGAGTGACTCGGCCTGTGACCTCAGCAGCGGTGACAGAACCCACAGATGGGGCAGTCCCAGTTTTGGAAGCCAAAGGCCGAGATCAGGTTCCCACTGGTTTGGTTCCCAGTGAGACCTGTCCTCCTGGCTCAAAGACAGCCACTGTCTTGTGGCGTCCCCGCATGGCCTTCCTCGGTGCTGGTGCAGAGAGAGTAGGAAGGAGCTTTGGTGTCTCTTGTTTTGTTTTTCTTCTGTTTCTTTTGGAGATGGGGTCTTACTGTGTAGCCCAGGCTGGCTTTGAACTCTTGAGATCAAGTGGTCTTCCCTCCTCAGCCTGCTGAGCAGCAGGACCATAGCCATGTGCCACTGTACCTAGTGGTGTCTTTTCTTTCCTTTTTTTTGTGGGTACCGGGGGTGGACCCCAGGACCTCACACGCAAACAGGCGCCCGTGCTGCTGAGCAATATCACCAGCCCTTTTCTCATATGTGGGTTCTGGGAGTCGAACTCAGGACCTCGCACTTGCCAGGCAGGCGCTTATGCCGCTGAGCCATCGTCACCGGCCCTGTTTTTTGTTTTTCGAGACAGGGTCTCGATATGCAGTTCAGGCTGACCTTGAACTCACTACATAGCCGAGGCTGGCCTCAAACTCTCAGTGATCCTCCTGCCTCAGCCTCCCGAGTGCTGGGATGACAGGTGTGCACCACCAGGTGTCTTTTCTTATAAGGACACTGATCCTAGCTGGGTGTGGTGTTGTATGCCTGTCATCCCAGCACTCTGGGAGGCTGAGGCAGGAGGACCATAATTTCAAGCTCAGCTTGGGCAACTTAGCAAGACCCTGTCTCAAAATTTTAAAAGGAGGAGGGGCTGGATATGTAGCTTAGTGCAGAGGCCCTGGGTTCAATCCCCAGTACCAAAAAAGCACAAATCCTGTGAGATCAGTGCCCACCCTGATGACTTCATTTAACCTCAGTTATTTATTGGAGGCTCTTCTCCCAACACAGTCACGCCGGAGGCTGCGGCTTCATCTTGCACCTCTGAGGGCACAGATGTTCAGCCCGTGCCAGATGGGCGGACAGCTTGTATCTGTGAGTGGCTCGCTCCGGGCCAGCCACTGCTCGGGAGGTCGCTTGTTCCCTCCAGGGTGGGAGTGCCTGTTTCCCCATTTTACAGACCAGTCAGTGAAGCTCGAATCAGAGCCCAGCAGCTGGACCTCGAGGTCGGCCCGCGCTGCACCTGCCCGGAGCCGAGCGCGGCCAGAGCCCAGCGTCGGACTTGAAGGGGCACCGTCTTGGGGAGGTGGAGGAGGCCCGGGAAGTCTGGCCTCACCATCGGGTCCAGAGATTCAGGCAGAAAAGGCAACTGGGGATGTGGCTTGGCGGTGGGGTCCATCCCAGTGCCACAAAGAAAAAGAAGAAAAGGCAGAGGATCCCGGCGTTTCTGCCGGAAAACCAGTGTGGGGTCCCTGTCTCCTGCCTCCTGACATCTGTTTCTGTCTCACTTATTCGTCAAGTCCTTGTCACCGGTGAGCTCGTGCCTGGTGCTCGGCTCCGGGAGGAGGGGTGGGCAGAAGGGGACAAAGGTGCTCAGACCCTGTCCTCGACAGACGCAGGCAGGACAGTGGGGACATCGCACGTGGCCGCTGCTGGGGGGCTTTGGGGGAGACCAGAGACACAGGCAAGCATCGGGGGCAGACAGCAGCAAGACGGAGGGGACAGGGACTGGGAAGGACTTCACTGTCACCTGGGTGCCATGTTGGGGTGCTAGAGTCAGGGGAACACACAGTACTGTGCCACCCATCCCCCATTTTGGGTTGGGTTTTTTGTTTTGTTTTGTTTTGTTTTGTTTTGTTTTGTTTTGTTTTGTTTTGAGATAGGATCTCCCTGTATAGCCCAGGCTGGCCTAGAACTCATGGCGATCCTCCTGCCTCAGCCTCCCAGGCACTAGGATTACAGGCATGCAGCATCATGCCCCACTATTGTATTTTTTATTGTGAGAGTCTAGCTAAGTTGTCCAGGCTGGGCTTTGAACTTGTGATCTTCCTGCCTCAGCTTCCTAGAGCGCTGGGATCACAGGTGTGCAGCACCATGCCTGGCGAAGAAAGCAGTTTTTGTTTTTGTTTGTTTGTTTTTTGGGGTTTTTTTTGAGACAGGATCTGGCTATACAGTTCAGGCTGGTCTTGAACTCACAGTTATCCTCCTGCCTCAGCCTCCTGAGTGCTGGGATGACAGGTGTGCACCACCATACCTGGCAAGTTTTTCTTTTAAGACTGCCTCAGACTCCTGCCCGAGTGGAATGTTTCTAAGAGCCCTGTGAGCTGTGAGGGGCGCCGTGCACACACAGAGTGTGAGAACACCAGGCTGTCCACTGTCAGGGATCCCACGGCCCTGGCAGGGCCAGGGCAGCACCTCACAATTTGCTTCTGGAGGCAGCAGCTGGCCTGGGGTGCTGTAGGGCCAGGCGTCCTCACTGGTCACTGTGGCCCACATAGGGACAGGTAGGGAACTCAGAGCTGCATGGGGGAGGCCCCATAGGTACCCAGAAATCCATGGAGAAGAAGAGCAGGACGGGTGACCCAGGCATGTCTGGTCCAGGTCCGTCAGCGATGGAGGGGCTGCATGTGCCTGGGTGACAGCACCAGGCAGCGCCTCGTGGTGACAGCTGGATCTGCCCACAGCGCCAGGGGTGGCAGAGCAGAGGGGAATAGGCGCAGCTTCATCTGTCACTGGGACACACGGCCCATGCGGGAGGGAGAATGGTGACAGCAAGTGGTGCTTGTCAGTGTCTCACTCAGTGTGGAGTGGTGTGTGTCACCGTGGCCTCTGGCACATGACAGGCTGTGGGGCCAGACAGGATGGGGTGATGAGGCAGGAGCAGGGGGGTGTCCTACATCTGGCACCATGAGACCAGATACCGAGGTCACTGCTGTCCCCCATGTGTCCTCCCAGTGATGCTGTCCCCCTTGCAGCACCTATCAGGTGGATCGAGGTGGCGTTGACGTCTGGCAGGAGACAGGCCAGGGGCCCCTGGGGAGTTGGGATCAGCACTGTGTCAGGCAGATGCTAGGGTCTTAGTGGGCCTCGAAGCACTGGTTAGGTCACCCAGCGGGGTCCCTGCAGGGCTCACACAGGTACCTAGCGGCTGTGGCCCTGACATCTACACCTGGCAGGCGTGTAGAGACCCCGTGTGGGTCACAGTAGCAGTGGGTGTGGGTGAAGTGTCAGGTGAGGAGGGTGCAGATGCCACCAACAGGTGTCAGCTGCCTTCACCTCTCGAGTGAAGGCGGTGGGGACACTGGGGTGTGGGGTGGGGACAGCATGGGCTGTCTGGGGCCCGTCGCAGCCTTCTGTCTGCTTTGCAGGCCAACTGGAGTCAAGAATGTGCCGGCCGCTCCTCCCCATCCAGTTCGTGCCTGCATGTGTGCACTCACACGCAGGACACACCATGCACACACGCTCGTGCACGCACGCACAGCTCTTCCGCACGCTGCTCCCAAACCTGAGTCACACAGGCTTAACTCTGGGGCTGGCTTGGGCCACACTCAGGGCAGGTCCAACCGGGCTCCTCCCCACCTGTCTCACCTGCTGTAGGGAGGAGAAGAGCCGAGCTGTTCTCCTGTGGCACCGGGGTGCATGGGGCTGACCCAGGTTCCTGCCACCCAGGCCACTGGGGGGTGTCTTCTTGGTCGATTTCCTCTGCAATATGTGTGTGTCTGGGCCTAGGCGTGTGTGTCAGGGATAGAGTGACGACAGGAGACTGGCGAGGCTGTGAGGGGGCCACAGGTGTGTCTGGACAGGTGACGGCTGCCAATTGCACCCCATCCTGACCGGCGGCCCTTCCTTGTCCCGTCCCTCCTGCAGGCTACATCCAGAAGATCAAGTCGGGAGAGGAGGACTTTGAGTCTCTGGCCTCACAGTTCAGCGACTGCAGCTCGGCCAAGGCCAGGGGAGACCTGGGTGCCTTCAGCAGAGGTGGGCAAGGAGTGGGCACCACCATCTCTGGCTGCAGCTCCCAGGGCGAGCAGAGCCCCGGGTCTGCCCTGCTTTCTGCCGCGGGACCTCCAGCGGCCACCAGGTGGCAGCGTGGTTTCTCCCTGGGCTTGGAGGAGGCTCTGCTGGGGGCTGCCAGGAGGGGTGCAGAGCCTCTGCCTTTGTCCTTCCCCCTGGGGTCTTGGTCTGTGTGGCCTGCACCATTGTCCCCATCACAGGCCCAGCAAAGTGGCATTGTCCTCTCAGTGGCGTCTCCTCCTGATGGGGGCGCTCCAGGGCTCAATCTTCCTCTGCACCCTCAAACCTGGGGAAACCAGGGGTGTGAGGAGGCGGGGTCAGATGGGCCCCCCAGACTTTCGGCCGGTCTGGCCAGAGCTGAGGGAATTGGGGAGCGAAGGTGACACTCTGCTGTCCTCCCACCTTAAGGGTCTGCAGAGGCCAGAGCTGCCCAGGCCAGAGTAGGGGCGCAGTGTGGTGGCGCAGCCACTCGGCCGTCCCTCATGCTGTCCTCAGGCTTCCCGGGGCCTCCTTAATGGCCCCGCCACCCCCAGCTGCTGTGGCTCAGCTGGTGACAGGGCCATAAACTCGGTGATGGATGAGCGCAGCTGGAAGCCCCATCTGCTGCCACTGCCACCAACCGACCGACCAACCGCGCTGACGCCTCACCCTTGTCCCTCCTGTCCCCAGGTCAGATGCAGAAGCCCTTTGAAGACGCCTCGTTTGCGCTGCGGACGGGGGAGATGAGCGGGCCGGTGTTCACGGACTCGGGCATCCACATCATCCTGCGCACGGAGTGAGGCCGCGGCGCCCCCGCCACTGTATTTATTGTCCCCGGAAGGCTGGGGAGGGGCTGGTGGAGAGGAGAGTTCTGTGGTCTCTGCTCCCTGTCCTCCCGCAGCCGGGCTGCCCCGCCAGACACCCTTGACTTCCGTAGAGCCGTGGGGTGGGGAGGCCCCCCGACCCGGGGATCGAGGGCGGCCGGTGCCCCCGTGGGTGGGCACCAGGGCCCTGTCAGTTGCAAAAGCCAACGGTTGCACAGTGCCCAGGCGGGCCCAGAGGCGACAGCCAGGCAGCAGCACCCTTCACCTCCTCTATTAAAGCCAGAACCACTCTGCTGGCCTGATCTCGTTTATCGCCTGGTGAGGCGAGGGGGCGCCGTGGGGGGTGGTCAGGGGCCACACACACATGCACCCCCGTGCCTAGGTGTCCATGCTGCTGCTCCTGCCCCGAAGCCACCCTTCCAGGCCTGGGGTCCTGATGGGAATTCTTGGTGTCCACCAGATGTGCAAGGATGCAAGGGCCTGGGGTGGAGCCCACTGGTCTGGGGAAGGGGAGAGCCAGGCCCCATGCCTGGGTGCTGTGCGCATCCACGCTGTCCCCTACGCACACGGGCCCCACTGCAGTTACACCCAGTGCCCCAGCACCCATGCCAGTGGGGCAGTTTCCACCAGCCAGTCCTGGCGCTCTCCACAGATGCTGTTACCACGGAAACAGACCCCCCCAGCCTGGAGGGGAGGGATACTGCTGGGTACCTCTGAGAGCAGGGATCCCCACAGAGGGGGCTGGGAGCGGGTGCAGCTTGGAGCTGCTGTTGGGGAGCAGAGGGGCTCCCCTGGCGGGTAGGGGGTGGGCTTTCCTTCCACCTCTGGGTAGGGGGCCCCTGCCGGGGAGATGTGGCTGCCTGTGCGCCAGGGCCTGAGCTGGGGGCTCAGGATTCAGCCGGGGGTTGTGGATCCCCAGTGGAGATGGGGCTACATCTGCCCCTTGCTTGGCGGCGATCAGCCTGGATCATGTTGGTGGCCATAGTTGGTGGGGCTTGGGGACCTGAGCAGTATGAAGCTGGGCCCCCGGGAGCACCCCAGCCCTCCCCCCAGAGCTGAGGGTCCTGAACAGTCGTCACCTGCGCCCGCGCCTATGTGCCGCTTGGAGCGGTCTCATCTCTGCCAGCTGCCCCGCTCCTGCCTACGGAGCGCTGTCATCAGGAAGGTGTAATGAGTTTCCTCTCGGCCTCCTGGGTTGGCCACACCTCCAAGCACCTCGTTCTTCTCTGGTTTTCCCAAGGACCTCAAGGTGGACAGGCAGCAGCCCTCTGCCTCCAGCAACAGTTGGGTGGCCTGGGGAGGTGACTGTGTCCTGATCCCAAGCCCCTGGTGCCCCCGCGGGATCTGAATTGTTGCCGGGAAGGGGCCAGCAGAGCACCGTCCCTGTGGCATGGTCACCTTGGGCATCCAGGGTGCATGTGTGTTTGTGCCCCCATGTCCGTCTGTCCTGTGCATTGCCGGGAGTCCCCCTGTCGCCATGGACCTCGACTCCCCCCTCCCCGTGTTTTTTCGAGCCATGGCCAGAGCCCAGGTGAGAATGTGGCTGTCGTGTCAGATAAATGGGCCCCTGGAGCCCACTCAGCATCCCCGTGATTTATTATTGAGGAGCTGTGGTTTCCCTCACCTGTCCCACTTCCCCCGCCTGCGCCCTCCTGCTGGAACTGCATTGGGCCGTAAATCCCGGGCCTTCAGTGCAGTGGCAGTGTCGTCTTCCTGTTAGGGCAGGAACCAGGGCCTCGCACAAGCCAGGCAAGCACTGTACCACTGAGCTATACCCGCTGCTCTCCCTGGACGTCTGTCACAGGCGTCTCCAAACCAGACCTGTCCCTCATATGCATCAGCCCTGGCTTCTGTGGCCACCGGGCAGGGCTCAAGCAGGTCACTGCAGGGCACTGGGTTACTGCAGGGGACTGAGCTGCAGCTTTCGGTCATAGTCACACACGGGTCCACGATGGGTTGAGTTCATGGCCAGCGGCCTAAGGCAGGCAGACAGATACACAGTGATCCTGGCCTGGGCACGGCAGTGTCACCTGGGGCTCATCCGCGGCTGAAGCCAAAGCCACAAGGAAAGCTGAGGCTATGAGTGAGAGAGAGAGACAGTGGTCCCAGACAGACAGACACTCAGTGCCCAGATGTGTGTGTGGCACTGGGGATTGAACCCAGGGCCTCTGCACTGAGCTCCATTCCCAACCCTTTTTAATATTTTATTTTGAGACAGGGTCTCACTAAGTCACTATGTAGCCTAGCTGGCCTCAAACTCTCAGTGATCCTCCTGCCTCAGCCTCCCAGAATGCTGGGACGACAGGTGTGGGCCACCAGTTTTTGTTCATTTGTTTAGCAGGTACCCAGCAAAGGGCCTCTCCTGAACTAATCCAGAAATCCATCTTCTTTTCATGTCACACTTGCTCATTTAAATGGAAATTAATTGGTCTTTGGGAGGATTTCTTTAAAATTGGTTTTAAATGAGTGCATTAGGCAGCCCTATTTATTATTCATGGTTTCACTCCCAATATGGCTGGGCATTGAGTTCCTGGAAATGATTTAATCAGGGAGGCCATTCATTAGAAATGGGGAGGGCTGTCACTCCCCACACCCTCCAGTGGCCTCAGTGGGGTGGGTTTGGGCCACCCCGGGTCCAACAAGAGAGCGGGAGCAGGGTCAGCCCTGTGCCACCCCTCACTCCCTCCACCCCTCTGTCCTTCTCAGCTTGTCCCTCATCTCTGTGGCACCTCGATGTCCCCACCCCACACACACCGCACAGTCCACCAGGCAGATTTGGGTGACAAAGCCCTCGTCTCAGTATTCCCTCCTGTCTGCCTGGCCTTCTCCAAGAGCTCCAGTCCTCCCGTTAGGAGCCATCCCTGCCCAAGCTCCTTCCAAGCACAAGAGTCCACACCTGTAATCCCAGCACTCTTGGAGGCTGAGGCAGGAGGATCTCAAGTGGAAGCCCAGCCTGGGCAATTTAGCAAGACCCTATCTCAATAAAAAGGGCTTCAGGTGTAGCTCAGTGTAAAGGCCCTGAGTTCAGTACCCTGTACTACACACACCCACACGCACGCCAATAAAAGGGTGGGGGCTCCAGGCGTGGGGTGTGGTGGGTTCATCCTAACCCAGGCCAAGTGTACATTCCGGCTGTTGATATTAACTCAGATCAGGCGTGACTTGGTTAAAAAACAATTTTTGAAATTACAAAGCAAAAAGAGAAGAAAGGATAAATTCAGCAGGGCCCAAGGGCTTGCCCTGGGAAGGGGCCCATGCTCCGCCCCAGCCGCCCAGCCACCAAACTGGGAATCAAGGGACAAGGGCTCAGCGGAGACCAGCGCCAGCCTCCACCTGTGCCTCCACCTCGGCCACCAACACACAGAGCCACAGAAGCATCAAATGTCAAAGTTCCCGTTTATTCTGGCAACCCGGAAAGAAAACATGGAAATAAAAAAGAAAGATCCATGCAGGCAACTCCAGGGGGTAGGGTGGGAGGGTGAGGGATGAGGACCCATGGGAAGCAGGGAGGATGGGAAGAGAAAATGACAGAGAAAGAGGACTGGAGGCTCAGATCAATAAAAAGACAAGCTGGGCGTGGTTCTGCACGCCTGTAATCCCAACACACTGGGAGGCTGAGGCAGGAGGATCTCAAATTCGAACCCAGCCTGGGCTCATTAGCAATTTAGTGAGACCATGTCTCAAAGAGCTGGGGATATAGCTCTGTGTGAAGGCCCTGGGTTCAATCCCCAGTACCACAAAAAATAATAAAAAGATGGGGACATTAATAAAAAGGCAGAAAGTCCAAGAAGTGGAGTATCAAAAGCAGAGATCAATAAAGGAGGAGAGACATAGTTGAGAAAATACAGGGATAGAAATACAAGGGCAGAGAACGAAAGCTGGGCAGAGGCAGAGAAAACAGAGGGGAGAGGGGGTGACAGAAACAAAGACCAGAAGGGATGCAGGCAGCGAGGAATGGACCCCCAGCAGCCCTCGGGCAGTGTGAGTCGCTGCTGTGGAGGCACCTAGGGGACCCCCGCGGTGCTGATGACGTGGAAGAGGGTGACATTGTACAGCACCTGGTGGCCGTTGTTCCAGGTGTACAGGGCCCGCTCTCGGGGATTGTAATCCAGCATAGAGATGTGCGAGTACTGGTTGTGGAAGGGCACGTCCGTGTACTCATAGCTGGATGTGTTGGTGAAGTAGGCGAAGTAGACCTTGGCCCCGGCCAGGTGGGAGTTGGTGACGTAGAGGACACCACAAATCATGAAGGCCTCGCCCGCGCTGCGCTTGGGGTAGCCGGTGTCCCAGGACCGCATGACCTCCAGGGTGTGTGGGTCCAGCCGGCTGACCACGATGTTGCCCGCATTCTGGTTGGTGGTGTAGACTGCCCAGAGCCCACTCTCGTCCACCATGAAGTCCATGTCGGAGAAGCCGCCCCAGGAGTAGGGGAAGGTGTTGTTGTAGCCGGCGCCCGGAAGGCTCCTCTGCACCAGCACGGATCGTGAGCGGAAGTGGTACTTGACCACCACGTTACTCTGGTACTTGTTGTAGAACAGCGAGCCGTTGTACACCACGTGGCCCGTGCCGGCCCAGGGCTGCGGCAGCAGGTGCTGGATAAAGTTCTGGCCTTTGATGAAATCGCCCAGGGTGCGGAACTCCAGGACCCGCCGGCCCTTGTAGTAGCCGTCCATGTACCAGACCTAAGGAAGCAGCCGCGTGCGGTCACCACAGGGACCACCGCCAGGGACCCAAGGGACCCAGGACCCATTCAGGATTCAACCGCAGTCATGAGTGCTCACCAGTCACTAACGCGGGCATTACTCAGTCGCAGGCCTTCCATGACCATCATGCGACCACTCAAGGCCAGACACAGAGCTGGTGACCTGCCTCACGACAGACACCAGCTGGGTGGCACTTGGTCCCGAAGGATTGGGCAAAAACTGTATTCCCTGGGGACTCCCTGGGCCCAAGAATTCACGGGTGATTGGACTTTGGCTGGTTAGTGGTTGCCAGACAGCCATTGGGTGATAAGAGGCACCCGCAGTCATCACCCAGGGGTAACCCCTATAACCACCCACCAGGTAACCAGGCATGTTGCCATCTCCACCATCATCATCATCATGACTGTCATGTTAATAGCACTTGTGAGTGCCATAATTATTATACTGAGGACTGAACCCAGGGCCTTTGCACTGAGCTACATCCCCAGCCATTCCTTCTTTACTTTCATTCACTTATTTATTTACTTACATTTTTTGGTTTTTGTTTTTTGAGACAGGGATTCACTATGTAGTTCAGGCTGACCTTCAACTCACTATGTAGCCCGGCTGGCCTTGAACTCACAGCAATCCTCCTGCTTCAGCCTCCTGAGTGCTAGGATTACAGGTGTGAGCTACCACACCTGGCTCATTTACTTTATTTTAGAGACAAAGGCTGGCTAGTTGCCCATGCTGGGCTTGAATTTGCAATCCTCCTGCCTCAGCCTCCCAGAGTGCTAGGATAACAGGTGTGTACCACCATCACATCCAGCCGAGTGCCCTCGTTGTTGAGCTAAGAATCCTAAGAACGTCGGCGCTGATGTCACGACCATTCTGAAGGTACAGAAACTGCAGACAGAGATATTAAGGACCCTGCCCAAGGCTCCCCGGCTAGAAAGTGGTGGGACTGGGATGCAAGCCCTAGCATGGCTCCCACGCCAACCGATCCGTTGAACCCCCATGATCCATGGGAGGCCAGCGATATGGTGGAATGGTGGCTAAGACACTCAGTGGCCGCCCAGTCACCAGCATCGGTCACTAGGAAGGTGAGTGTTACAGGACAGTCACTGGGCAGTTTGTGGAAGTTTCTTGTGGGTCCAGGTAATGGGCAATCCTGACTCCACTGGGGTCCGAGGGTCATTCACCAGGCAGTGCCAGGAGTCTGGTTTTGGGAAGGCATGAGTGATGTGATTCAGAGACCAGTCGTGAGCCACGTGCTGCGTGATGTCACAGCTAGGCCAGGCCACATTTACAATGGTTCTCTAAGGTCATACCACCTGGCAACACTGTCACCATCTTAGTTTGCACTCTGTGATGTTGGCGCCACCATAAGATAGCCTAACACATTTCACAGAACACGTCCCTGCCCTTAGTGACCATCCAGTGACCATTCTTCTCTACTCAGTCATTGGTGGTCACAGGACGTTGGGATTCACAGGGCTAGAGGTCCCCAGTCACCTGTTGGTCACTAGGCAGTCTAGGGAGTATCCAAGGGCTGTGGGGACCCAGGACGATCCTTGGGCCCCTGTGAGCAGGCACAGGCCATGCCCCTCCCAGGCTCTGACCCCGGAGTGTGAGGGGCGCTGTCACTCACCCGGCTGTCCGCGCTGGGGGCCATCGTGTCCGTCATCCAGGAGCCAAAGCGGGAGCCCATAGCCCGGATGGTGATGGGGTTACTGACCCCAGTCAGCTTGCCACAGCCTGGGAGGTAGGAACAGGCGGAGAGGGTAAGGGACAGGGCCTTCGGCGACAGAAGACGCAGAAATCTACCCCAGTGCAGACAGGATGGGGACAGAGGGTCGCCATTTAAGGGTCAGGGTCACTGCCAGCACTGGGGACCAGGTTTGGCTTTGGGTAGAGAGCACAAGGGTGGAGGTTTAGACACTGGAGGTCAAAACAGTCAGGTGGTGCAAAACTGGGGGTGGAGGTCAGGGGTCCAGGTCAGGCGTACCCAGCTTCTGGGCGCAGGCATGGAGCCGGGCCTCCAGGGCCAGGACGCGCTGCTGCAGGTCCTCGTAGCCGTAGGCACCCATCTCCTCCTGGATGGCAGCAAGGCTGCCCGAGAGGTTCCGCACCTCCTCCCGCAGCCGCACGATGGTCCGCGTGTCCGTCTTGTACTGCTCCAGCACTGAGCTCAGGGGCAGCAGCTCCGTCATCCTGTCCTTCAGCTCCTACCCACCAAGGCAGATCCTGACCCTGACCTCTGCCCCACAGCGTCAGCCTCTTATCTTTCTTTTTCATTGTTGTTTTTTGAGAAGGTGTCACTATGTAGCCCAGGCTGGCCTGGAACTCACAGTGATCCTCCCGCCTCAGCCTCCCCAGTGCTGGGGTGACAGATGTGCACCACCACACCCGGTTTCACCCTGTTTTCTCTGGTGAATGCGCAGCCCATGACATTTGGCCCACACTGGGCCCCAGATCCCAGCCAGCCCTTGTTTCCTCTCAGGCGCGGCCCTGCTGTGGGTGCCAACGGCACCAATCTGCCCTCGATCTCCTCCCTGACCCCAGAGTGCCCACCTGGAAACTCTTGGCGGAGAGGGAGCCATCAGCCACCCTGAGCCTCGCATCCAGGCTGCGCATGAGGGTCTCCATGCTGCGCACGTACTGCAGGTCACGATAGGTCCGGAGCTCAAGGACTTCCATGGACTGGGACACGTTCTGGACCTGAGACGGGGACCATTGTGGAGACCAAGACTCCCTGTCCCACCCCAACCAGAGATGCCACAGACGAGGCCCGAGGCAGCACAGATGCCCGGCCACCCTTGTCCTCCCCCCCCCCATCTCACCAGCAGCTCGGCCGGCCATGGCCTTGGCCCCTGCTCCTCATCCTCACTGCAGCCGGAGGGAGTGGGGTTCTCCTCGCAGAGCCTGCAAGGGCTGCTTCTGCTCCCCGCGCTTCCTGTCCCCTCAGTTACTGTTCCAACTTCAGCTCGCCCAGTGCTAAGCCCCGCCCCTCCACAGGCCGCCGCACTTGCTGTCTCTCCAGGCGGAGCTCTGTTCCCCTCATTTTCCCATGGCTGTCCTGTCCCTCAGGTCTGCAGGTCAGCATCAGCTCCTGAGGGCTGCTGTCCCTGGCCACAGTGCCACACTCACTCTCCCTCTAACAGGTAATTTTCTTCCCTGCCTGGACTACTATCCAGAACATCCTTTTATCCACCCCAGTCCTGAACTCAGGGCCTTCTCACTGAGCTACATGCCTAGCCCTTTTCCATTTTATTTTATTTTATTTTATTTTATTTTATTTTATTTTATTTTATTTTATTTTATTTTATTTTATTTTTTGGTTTTTTGAGACAGGGTCTCCCTATGTAGTTCAGGCTGGTCCTAAACTCACTTTGTAGCCCAGGCTGGCCTTGAACTCCCAGCAATCCTTGTACCTCAGCCTCCTGAGTGCTGGGATTACAGGCGTGCGCCACCACGCCGGGCCTTTACTGTTTTTTGTTTTGTTTTGTTTTGTTTTTTTTGAGACAGGGTCTCACTAAATTGGCCAGGGGGGACTCGAACTTGAGATCTTCTTGCCTCAGCCTCCCAGAGTGCTGGAATAACAGGCTGCAGAACCACGCCCGGATAGCAGAAAGTGTCTTTCCACGACCCTCTAGAGGCAGAGGGTGAGCCCCGCAAGGAGCACAGAGCGCCCATCAGGTCAGGTGCACTAAAGGCTGGGCGGGGCGCGCACGCTAATGCCCGGATGCTGCCCCTGGGATTTTTTACCTTCTCAGCCCCAAGCCCTTTGGCTTCTCTTCCCCTAGGCGCTGAGCAGATACTGAATGAAATTATCCACCTGGATCTGGGGTACGGCTCAGTGGTGAGCGCTCGCCTAGCATGCGGGACCCCCTGGGTTCCCTCCCCAGCACCACCCAGGAAAAAAGGCGACAGCAGAGCGCTCTTCTCAGGCAGCTCTGCACCGCGCACGCGTCTGGAGGGGCCGGGCTGAGCTAGGTGCAGACAGCGCAGGGCGGACTGCCGGAGGTCCCTACCTTCTCCATCAGCTGCCGCAGCTCCCGGCTCCGGCCGTCGCGGGAACAAGTGCTCTGCGCCGGGATCACAGCAGTGCACACGCATTTGCCGTCGGGGGCCTGCGCCGAGGTGTACAGCTGCCAGCCCTCCTCGGGGCTCTGGAAGAGAGTCTGCGAGAGACGGTGTCAGGAGCCGGAACCCTGCGAAGGACTCCCCTCCATCTTTTGTTTTGTTGAGACAGGGTCTCGCTATGTAGTCCAGGCAGGCCTTGAATTCACTATGTAGCCCAGGCTGGCCTCGAACTCGTGGCAATCCTGCTGCCTCAGCCTCCTGAGAGCTGGGATGATAGGCATGCGCCACCATGCCTGGCTCGCCTTGATCTTGCTGGGAGAGAAAAGGGGCCCCTGGAGGTGACAGATGCCCTTCCCCGGATGCCTGGAGAAGTTCCAAATCAGATATCGAGGGCCCATCAAGTGGGGTCATGATTATTCCTCAGGGAGCCCCATCTTACAGATGTGAGGCCAGAAGGGTTAAGGTTCACAGCAAGGAATTGGGGGGTTTCAGCTCTTCCCTAAGCCAGGAATTCCTTCTCTCTCACATGCACAATCCTGCCTCCATCACCACAGTTAGAAACTGGCCGTGGTAGCGCATGCCTGTAATCCCAGCACTCGGGAAGCTGAGGCAGGAGGATCTTCATGAGTTTGAGGCCAGCCTGGGATACATGGTGAGTTCAAGACCAGCCTGAACTACATAGCGAGACCCTCTCAAAAACAAAAAATAGTTGTTCTACTGTATTGTCTGGGAGACAATGTCAAGAAGAGAGTCTATACATGTTTCGGACAGACGCTTTTTTTTTTTAATAAATATTTTCAATCTGCATTGGTCACCTCAGTGGATCTGAAGGGTACAGACACAGGACTGAGGACACTCAGTGGGTGGAGCAGGGTGCAGGATCCCCCTGATGAGCACGGAGCTTTCTTGGAACACAGAGGATTTAATAGGTCCTGACTTTTTTGTTGTTTTTGGTACTGGGGGTAGGATCCGGGGGTGCTCTAGCACAGAGCTACACCCCTAGCTCTTTTTATTTTTTATTTTGAGACAAGGTCTTCCTAAATTGTCCAGGCTGGCCTCAACCTTGTGATCCTCCTGTCTCAGCCTCCTGAATAGCTGGGATTACAAACATGTGCCACCACGCCTGGTGTACCCCTCTATTCTCCTCCTTTCTCCCTCCCCTCTTTCTTTCTTGTTACCAGTGAGTGAATCCAGGTCCTTTGCACTGAGCTATACCCCCAGCTCTTTTTATTTTTTATTTTTATTTTGCTGAATTGCCCAGGCTGGCCTCAAACTCACCATCCTCCTGCCTCAGCCCCTCAAACCACTGGGACTACAGATGTGTGCCACTGTGCCCAACATCCCAATCCTTTTCATAGGGCACAATGGCTCATCAGTTCCACAAACATTTATTAAGCTCCTACTGCATGTCAGGCTCTGCTCCAGGCGGGAACGGCACATGCACACATGCACCCAAGGTCCTCTGGGAGTTTTATTAAAGGGAAGGAAAAAGACAGAAATAAGAAAGTATTAAGTATATTTAAACAATGAGAAAGATAGAGAGAGTAATAGAGGAGAAGGGCTGGGAGGATGTGGGGGCGGCCAGGTTGCAACTGTAGCTGTCATCTGAGCAAAGATGGCAAGGGAAGGAGGGAGCAGCTAGGGGAAATGCATGTGCAAAGGCCCTGTGGCCTGTTATGTTTGGGAAACCTGCAGGAGGACCATGCGGCTGCAGCAGGGAGAGTGAGTGGATGAGTGGTGGGAGAAGGTGGAAGGCTGGTCATTGGGGGCCACCGCAGGGCCTGGCTTCTGCTCTGGGTGAGGTGGGAGCTATGGAGGGTTCTAGAGAGACAGAGGGACATACTCAACTCGAGTGCTCACAGTGACCTCTGGCTGCTGTAGGGGTAAGGGAGGGAGGCCAAGGCCGAGGTGACCACATGGGTCCAGGCAAGTGATGGTGAATAGTGGCCATAGAGATAGGAAATGGAAAAATCTTTTTCTTTTCCCTTTTTTTTTTTCTTTTTTTTTTCTTTTCTTTTCTTTTTTTTTTTTTGAGACAGGGTCTCACTACGTAGTCCAGGCTGGCCTCACACTCACAGTGATCCTCCTGCCTCAGCCTCCTGAGTGCTAGGATTATAGATGTGTACCACCACCCCCAATTTAGGTTTCAATTTGAGATCCTCCTGCCTCAGCCTCCTGAGTGCTGGGAAATGGAAAATGCTGGTCTTCCCCAGGATGTCTTCTTACAGGCATGCAAGAGATTCTAATAAACCACAAGTCTTTTACAGGGAGACAAAATACCACAGAAATTGATCATTGTGCGGTCATTACTGATGCCGGCTGAGCCCGGCAGAGATAAGCCCGGCTGCTAGTTATGAGCAATCCGGAGATTCCCGCTCTTACCCCACCTTTTCCTCTCCCAGTCAATAAAGCCTTTTTTTTTTTTTTAAGAGTATTGCAATGTGAGCAAATGACATAATTGCATGGCTGAGCTCGACTCCTATGCTAATTTATAAGGAAAATAATCCGTTTGTAAAGGCCTCGGAAATGACTATATTGAATCATTCTGTGTGCCTTGATACCCACCTAACTGGGGTACCCCCTCATTATTAGTCTGTGCCCCCTCTGTCCTCAGCCTTGCCTGTGCCCAGATGTGAGCTGCGTGGGGCTGACATCTATGCAGAACCCCTGGGGTCCCCACTGCAGGGGGCTTCCTGGGGCTCAGGCCCCACCCAGCACCCAGGCTGGGATAAGGACTAGCTCTGTGGCCTCTCCTTTGCATGGAACTTATGCACAGCCTCCCATAGACTTTATTTTTATTTTTTTAAATTTTTATTTAATTTGGGTCTCGCAATGTAGTTCAGGTTGACCTTGAACTCACTATGTAGCCCAGGCTGGCCTGAAACTCGCTCACAGTGATCTTCCTGCCTCAGCCTCCCAAGTGTTCAGATTCCAGCGCCACTATGCCTGGCACTCCCATAGACTTTAAACTGTCTCCACCTGACTTGTGATTACTACCTGATACAATGTAAATGCTATTGCAAGAGCTGTTAGTATCATTCAGGAAATCATGATAAGAAACAAAGTTTGAGGGGCTGGTGAGATGGCTCAGCAGTGTACGCGCCTGCCTGGCAAGCGTGAGGGCCCGAGTTTGACTCCCGGATCCCACATATGAAAAAAAGGGCCGGGGATATCGTTCAGTGGCACAGGCACCTGCTGGCGCGCAAGGTCCTGAGGTCAACCCCCGGTACCCACAAAAAAAAAAAAAGAAACAAAGTTTGAGCCTCGTGCAGTGGTGCAGGCCTGTAATCTCAGATACTTGGGAGGCTGAGGCAGGAGGATCACAAGTTGGAGCCCAGCCTGGGCAATTTAGGGAGACCCTGACTCAAAAGTAAAATAAAAGGGCTGGGAATGTAGTTCAGTAGTAAAATATTTGCCTGATGTGCATGAGGCCCTGGGTTCAACCCCCCACAATTCTGTATACTCCAGTACAGATTCAGTTTTTCCCCAATATTTCAATCTGTGGATAATTGAGTAGGCAGTCACAGGCTCTCTCAGTGTCCTAAGGATTGAACACAGGGCCTTCACACTGAGCTACATCCTCAGCCCTTTCATTTTTATTTTTAATTTTGAGCAGGGTCTTGCTTAGTCGCTAAGTTACCTGGGCTGGGCTTGAACTTGCAATCCTCCTGCCTCAGCCTCCCAGAGTGCTGGGATCACAGGCGCATGCCACTGTGCTCAGCCAGAACCTGTGTTTAGTCCTCTGCTGAGAAGCCCCACCTAAGACAAGAAAGATGGGCCCTGAACGCCTGGCCCTTGGCTCTGGCAGAATGTGGAATTAGCTTCGCTGCCTTTCAGGATGAATCCAATTCTATAAACCAGCACAAAGCCAAACAGTGAACAGGAGCCCAAGCGCCCCTTCCCATCCTCCCCCATCCCCAAGCAACTAGGACGAAAATGCCCTCCCGCAAAGACTCTCATTTGTGCAGAAACAAATCAGCCCAGTTCAACATAATTAACATCTCCTCCCTGCTTTGCCTTGCATGTCCTTTAAGGCAAACAAGGCCTTTTCTCTCAACATAGGAAATATTGAATTGTAAAAGAGAAGCAAGCTTTAAGTGGCAGGAAAAGAAAGCCTCCGTGGCTTTCCTAAAATAATTGTCTGTGTCGGATGAATCTCGCAGCCCTCGCGGCATTCTCTGCAGCAGTGTAATTAAATGCCTAGGGTTTGGCTGCCAACTCACAGCCACTCAGATCCCCAGTTTTGCCCCGAGGGTTTGAGTTCAAATATGCAGTCAAGTCCCTGTCCCTAGAAGCCACTGGAATGTCTTAGAAGGCTTTTTTATCTTTTGGTTTGGTTTGGTTTTTTGTTTTTGTTCTTTGAGACAGGGTCTCACTATGTATTCCAGGGTGGCTTTGAAGTCACTATGTAGAACAGGCCGGCCTTGAACTTGCGGCAATCCTCCTGCCTCAGTCTCCCACACCCAGCTCATTTTTTTTTAAATGGTACTGGGGGGATCAAATTCAATGGTCCATGCATGCTAGGTAAACACTCTACCACTGAGCTACATTCCAGTCTTTTTTATTTTTTTTATTAAGAGATGGAGTCTCACTAAATTACCCAGGCTGGGCTCAAACTTGCGCTCCTCCTACCTCAGTCTTCTGAGTAGCTGGGATTACAGGGGTGTGCTACCACACCCAACAAGGCTTTATATTTGAGAGTCCAAATGCCATTTCTCCTAGACTGGGTCTACCTTGGAACCAAAGTCACAAACTCAGCTCAGCACCTGGGAGGCTGAAGCAGGAGGATCTCCTAGTGCAGCGGTGGCAAACCTATGGCATGCATGTTATTTCTCTTTCTTTATAGACAAAAGATGTTAATGTATGAGTTCTTTTTTCTAAACTAAAACCTCAGTATTCAGGATTAATTCCAGGGTTGGCACTTTGCAGTAAATAAGTGGGTTTTGGGTCGCAGTTCGGGCAATCATCTCTAAAAGCTTCACCATCAGTGGCCTAGAGTTTGAGGGCAGCCTGAGCTACACAGTGAGAACCTGTCTCAAAAAAAAAAAAAAAAAAAAAAGGGCCGGTGAGATGGCTCAGCGGCTTAAGCACCTGCCCGGCAAGCGCGAGGGCCCGAGTTCGACTCCCGGAACCCACATACGAAAAAGGGGCCGGTGATATTGCTCAGTGGCATGGGCGCCTGCTGAGGCGTGAGGTCCTGAGGTCGACACCCTGGTACCCAAAAAAAAAAAAAAAAAAAAAAAAATTCAAAAAAAAAAGGAAATCTCTGACGGGCCAGCCTGTCTCACCTTGGCTGTGGCAAATGTGCTGAAGAAACTGGCCGCTCTCTTTTGCTGAGCTCTGGTTCCAGGTTTAATATCCCTGCTAATGGGCTCTAAGAGGGTGAGCCCTGCGCTCCAGGAGCAGCTCTTCAAATCGTCCTTTCTGCCTGGGAATCAAGTCCTTTCGCCAAAGCTGCTGTCCCAATTAAGCACCAGGCCGCAGAGAAGGCTGGGGGTGAAGTAGGCTTGAGACACAGAGGAGTTACCCACACTGTCGCCAGAAGCACAGCTCCTGCATCTCCACCACCATAGCCTGGCTCCACCGGTGAGGCTCAGGTTTGATTCCCAGCACAGTTTCTCGGGGACCTGGCTCTCAAGGATTTGGCCAACAGCAGAGTGCAAGCAGCTGCCTCTTAATAAAATGAGGCTATTACTGCGTTGGAGGCTGGATAATTCAATCAGGAAGCTGAGGTGGCTTGGGGCTTATATATTTATTTGTACCCTGCCTTTTCCAGAGAAGTAGCTAAGTGGTTTACGAGGATATGTAAAATACCACAAGATAGCGCCAATTAAATCTGAACACAGGATTAGACATTTGTGGAGGGCAGCCTGCCAAGCCCTGGCGGCACAGCTTGCATTTCACCCCTCAGGGCGTGGGAATCGGCTGGACAGGTGCTAGATGGCTGCTCTCGGTAAGATGCTGCTTACAGCAGAGGACTGGGTTTGTTTCCCTTCTAATTATCTAGTGATAGGGGGAACGATTTTAAAATGTTAAGGTGGAATATTACACAGTTATTAAAAATCAGAGTTCACAGAGTTCATTTTTTTCTCTTTTTGGCGGCACTAGGGATTGAACCCAGGGCCTTAAAGCACTGATCTATATCCCTAGCCCTTTATTTTTACTTCTTATTTTTCAAATATACTCTTGCTAAGTTGCCCAAGCCAGCCTTGAACTTGTGATCCTCCTGCCTCAGCTTCCTGAACAGGCATGCAACACCATGCCTCAGCTTCATAGAGTTTTTCTTTGTTTCTTTGTTTCTTTCTTTTTTTTTTAAACAAGGTCTCACTATGTAATTCAGGCTGGCCTTGAACTCACTGTGTAGCCCAGGCTGGCCTCGAACTCACAATGATCCTCCTGCCTCAGCCTCTGAGTGCTGGGATTACAGGCATTCACCACCATTCCTGGCCCATTCCTAAGTTTCTAAAAGCCAGTTTAATTTTTTCTCCCCTTAGGAGAATAGGAAAAAAAAAAAACCCCAAAGTGGGAATGTAAGACAGAGCCAGAAATGAGGCTAAGAAAAACTCATCTCTTCAAACCCAACCCATCAGCATATGGTCGGGCCATAAATTTGGCTCCAAGCTCCTTAGCAGCCACCTCAGAAAGAGAATGCTGGTCATTTATGCGGCTCTCAGTATCCTGAAACAAAAGTACGCCAGCTGCTTGGGAGAAGGCACAACTATTTTTGGTCCTGAACACAGGCAGGGATTTCTCCCACGGTCCTCCACAAAAGGATTCGGAGTGAAGTCACCGCAGCTTTCCAGATGACACCTCACATAGATATGCTCGCGCTCTCAGGGTGCTGCGTACTTGTCCTCGTACTCGATGGCGGGGTGGGCCTGGCCCTGGGACACAGAGCCTGGGATCGCCCTGCCCAGATTTAGGTCCCAGCTCCACCGGTCTGGTGCTGTGTGATATGGGTGAGTCATTCAGCATCTCTGCGCCTATTTGCACATCTGTGGGATGGACGGGCTAACTGCCCCGTGCTCACAGGGTTGACTGAGTAATGAGCGGAAGCAGTTAGGAGTCATCAGCATACAGTGAGTGCTATGTGAGTGTTCGCAGCGATTCTCTCTGTCTCTTTCTCTGTCTGTCTGTCTCTGTCTCTGTCTCTGTCTCTCTCTTTCTCTCATACTGAGGATGAACCCAGCACCTTCACACTGAACTACATCCCCAGCCTTTTCCAATTTAATTTTATTTCATTTTGACACAGAGTCTTGCTGAGTCACTAAATTGCCCATCTCAAGTTCGAGCCCAGGTTGGGCAGCTTGGCAACTTAGTGAGATCCTTTCTCAAACAGAAAGAAAGAAAGAAAGAAAGAAAGAAAGAAAGAAAGAAAGAAAGAAAGAAAGAAAGAAAGAAAGAAAGAAAGAAAGAAAGAAAGAAAGAAAGAAAGGAAGGAAGGAAGGAAGGAAGGAAGGAAGGAAGGAAGGAAGGAAGAGTCTAAGGACACAGAGAGGTGAGTGACGGATGGGAGAAGACCCTTGCTCATCTCAACCCTGTGTACCCTAGGCACCGCCCTGTCCCAAAGTCCCTTTGATATAACTGGGCTTGGGGGGTGTCGTGAGCATCTCCACACACTGCCTGTCCTCTCTGATTGCAGTTCCTACTTGAAACACATCGTGCTTTTTCCTGCCTACCTCAGGGCCTTTGCACGCCCAGACCTGCCAGTGTCCACACGCGGCTCTCCCTCACCCCAGACTCTCTTCTCAGTCCCCGGGGCTCAGGAATCAGAGTCCCTGCCAAGGCAGCCTCTGTGACTCATCTCTCCAGGCATCCTGTGCACTTCCCCCAGGCTTTGGTTCCTTCTGTGACTATAACAAAATGCCCAAGGCAGGCTACTTTTAAAGAGAAAAGGTTTGTTTAGCTCATGGTTCTGCAGGTTCCAGGGTGACTGCAGGGCCAGGCAGGAAGAGGCCATGCCCCTAACTGACCTAAGGCCCACCCCCTAGGCCCCGCCTCTCAAATGTCCCTGCACTGAGGACCATGATTCCAAGGCATGAACTGCAGAGGGGACAAACAACCCCCAAACCATGGCAATAACTGTGTATCTAGCGTTGCTCCAAGCATCCCCATCTCCCTCCCTCTCTCTCTCTCTCTTTCTCTCTCCTCTCTCTTTTCTTCTGTACTGGGGATTGAATCCAGGATCTTTGCACTGAAATATACTTCAGACCATTAAAAAAATATTTTAAAAAAATTTTTGAGACAGGGTCTTGCTATGTTGCTAAGTTGCCCAGGCTGAGCTGAAACTTGCAATCCTCCTCTGCCTCAGCCCCCTAGAACGCTGGATGACAGGTGTGAGCCTGCACACCCCACTAGCAGGTTGCATTTACTAACAGATTTAAACCCCATGACAGCGTGTGAGGCAGTTCTGTCATCCTCGCCCTCTGATAAGTGACGAAACTTGGTATAGAAAAGCCACAGTGGTGCAGACTAGAAATGGTGGGCCCAGAATTCAAACAGTGGCCATGCGGCTCTGTATTCTCCACTTCCACTATCTTCTGAATGACTGGGCCATTAGGGCCTCATCGGTGTGACTGAGGCTGCCTCTGTCCCTACACAGGCACTGGCAAGAGGATGGGAGTTTTGTCTGTTTTGCAAATAATTCATCCTCGAATCCCCAGAGCCAGCACGATGAATGTTTGTTGAATGACTAGACAATGACAGACCAGTGGGACAGACAGCAAACATCTCCGCTGATCCAGCGGGAATTCTACCCCCTCACACTGCCTTCCACAGCTCCCAGGAGGGACCGGCTGAGGCTTCTCCTCGCTGCCTGCCAGGATGGCAGGGGCTGAGATGGATGATCAGGGCCAGGCCTGTCTGCCGTGGCTGAGCCATGAGGGCTGAGTCCCTTTGGAGGGCTTGAGATAATAGCCGCTGCTCTTGTCAGACCTGCAGGCCGTGGCAAATCCCCCCTGAGTGATGAGCTTGACAGCCTTAAAGAAGATGTCAGAAGCCCAAGCCGGGCGGGAGTGCGGGAGGCTCAGCCCGGGCTGCGGGCTTTGCTGGGAGAGCCATGAGGCCGGGGTAACTGTGGGTTCATACATTCATCTGTCCACCCATCCGGCCATTGGTCCGTCCACCCATCCGCTGAGATAGAGAAGCTAGGGTGTGGAGAGGGGAGCGTGGATTTGAGAGGGGACGGAGATCAAGCATTTAGCCGGAGACACCCTCGGTTCCCGACGCCAACCGTGTCTGAGTGGCCGTCGAGTCTGTGGTCTGTGGAGGGGAGTGGAGAGGGCGGGGCCGGGGGTCTGCGTGTGGCGCTGTCTGCAGAGATGGGATGAGAGAGGTCACAGAGAAAGACCAGCGCCAGGCCCCAGGCTCTACCCCACCCCAACAGGAGGACGACGGCGATGACGCCTTTCGCGGTACTGGGGACTGAATCAGGGCCTCATAGAAGCCAGGCAAGTGCTCTACCACCGAGTTGCACCCCCAGCCTTTTTCAAAAAATTTTATTTTGATGCAGCATCTCACTAAGTTGCCTGGGCTGGCCTTGAACTTGTGATCTTACTACTCAGTCTCCAACCATAGCTGGGATAACAGGTGTGCACCCCTGTGCCCGCTTCCAAGACTTCATATCTCAGTCACCATTTCTAGAGCTCCCTCTTCAAAGCTACTTGGCAAAAAGTACAAATATGGAGTTTTAGAGCCTCAATTCCATGGTAGATACTAACACTAGCTCTGCTTTACAGATGGGGAAACTGAGGCACAGGGAGGCATATCCAGTTGGCAAAATTGCAGAGCTGGGACTTGGATGCTGGCCTGTCTGACCATTCCTTGCTACACCATGAGGCCAAGCATCCCTCTCCCCATAGCGGCTATGTCCTCTAGGCTGTTCCCTGGGAAACCACAGTCCTCTTTCTTGCCTGTTCTTTCTGCAGTACTGGGGATAGAACCCAAAGCCCATGCACTGAGCTCCATCCCCAACCCTTTTTTTATTTTTTATTTTGAACAAGGTCTTGCTAAGTCACTAAGTTGCCCGGGCGGGGTCTGAACTTGAGATCCTCCTGTCTCAGCCTCCCAGAATGCTAAGATTATAGGTATGCGTCAACAAGCCCAGCACTACAGCGATCTTTCAATGTGTCATCCCTACCTCAGGCCTTCTGGGGCTCCCAGGGCCCTCCGTGTAAAACCCAAATGCCACACGACAGGCTCACTAGTCCTGCCCGGTTGGGCCTGGCTCAGTCCTCAGCCTCTGCGCTGCCTGTCTCTGTCCCCGCCATCCCTCAGCTCCTGTTTCCTGCCTCCAGCCCAGCGCCTGCTGTGTTCGGTGCCCAGGATGCTCTTGCTCCCCTTTCCTACAGTGAAAACCTGCTCGGGCCTCCGCAGAAGTGGGAGTTCCTTGTTCTGGGTGGGCCCCGCTATGGGTTGGGTATGGCGTGAATGTGCTGCCTGAGGGTAAATGTGCTGGAAGCTTGCTGGCCAGAGTGGTGCTTTCAGGAAGTGGAGGGGCCTATAAAAGGTTGTGCTCCTTAACTGTGACTCGTCAACTTAGGACTAGATTAATAAAGCTCTGGGTATGTCTGTGGATGATTGGCAGGGAGGTCAGCAAACCGAGGAGGGAAAACCCGCCCCAGATGTGGATAGTACCAACCAATAGGATTGTAGAAGCACCTCCAATAGGCTTGTAGCACGGACAGAATAAAAGGGAAAGAAGAAAGAAGTCTTCCCGTTTTGAAAGCGCTCCAGTCTTCGCCATTGCTTTCGCAGGTTTATCCTTAGTTTCTTCAGCCTTCCAGCACAGACAAACCCTGCTAACTCTACAGTGAGCTTCCAGGACCTGGGCCTTGAACTGTTATGGAATCCTCTGGTTCTCTGGAATGCAGAGGGCCATTGTGGACTCTCCTGCCTCTGATTCTGCAAGCCTACCTAACAAATCCCCTGCATAACTATACATGTGTTTCCTATTCGTTCTGTATTGATTCTAACAGAGAGATGGAGGCTCGTGGGCGCTATTAGGTCACTGGAGGGATCACCCTGGGAAGGAATTAATGCTGGTTCAAGGAGAGTTCGTTCCCATGAGAACGGGTTGTTATGAAAAGAGCAACCTTGGCCTCTGAATTGCTGTGTCTTCCTGTCTCATTGTGTGATCCCAAGTGTTCCCACCATGGTGACACCATTAGTCACAAGGCCCTTACCATAGGCCAAACCAGTAGGGTCACTATTATGGTTGATGTCTAGATATCCCCCCAAAGCCTCATACAGTCTTAGGCATTTTTGGAGGTAGGGGAATCTAGAGCTTGTGATTGATCCAAGGTCCAATGCCAAGATGAAAGTTGTGAGTGCTACACGTGCCCTAAGGCGGGTAGCCTGCATACAATATAAGGGACAGAAAGAGGCTTGTCTCTCTCCTCCTCCTCTCTTGTTGCTTTTGATATCTTCCGCCACCCTGAGCAGTTGCCCCTCTGCCACGCCACCCTGCCTTGGAGCCAGCTGACTATGGACTGAAACCTCTACAAACTGTGAGCTAAATAAACCCTTCCTCCCTTAATTTTAGGCACCAGGTATTTTGTCTCAGCAACAAAAAAAGTAAGGCAGAATTTGGTACCAGAGAAGTGGGGTTGTTGCTGTAAGTATACCTGACCATGTGGCTCAGGAGCCTTTGGGAATGGCTTGTGGGAAGAGTTTGGAAAGGTTCAGAGAAGCCAGCTGAAAAAGTAGAGCTGGAACGCCTTAGGCTGTTCTGTATGGGAGATTCCGGTCAGAGATCAGAAGACCAGAAGGCTGATAGAAACCCTGCCAGTAAAGACCAGGCTCGGGAGGTTTCTGCTGGGAAGAAGGACTGCACTGGCTGTTGGACCTCAGACGATGTGTGTTATGTCTTGGCAGAAAGTTTGTCTGCATTTTCTCATGTCCAGAGACTTTACCTGAGACTGAGATTAAGGGTGGCGTACTAAGTAATCTGGAAATTTCAAGGCAGTCTAATGTTGAGGTGGTGGCATGGCTATCGTTGGGGGCTTTTAGCCAGATTTGTTTTGAGAATCAAGAGCAAAGAGCCCAGCAGAATGATTTAAAATGTTGTGAGTTTGTCCAGAAGGGAAGCTCCAGTAATCTGTGGACTGCAAAAATAGAGCAGAGCCAATCTTAATTGCTGAGAAGGAACAGGAGAATATAAGAGACGGCCTGAGGGCATCACAAGAAGCAGCAGGACTCCACCCTTTGCAGCCTCAAAATCGCAAAAGTGAAAGACTCTGCTTTGAGAAGAAAGCCACAGAACACCATGTTCCAGAATGGCAGCAGCATAGAGAATTTGATCCTCAGAACTGGATTCAGAGTGCTCAGTGATCCAGGCACCTGACCCCTACAGCCAAGAGAGAGGGAAGCCTGGCTGCTGCTCCAGCTGGCAGCAGACCTTGGCATCATCCACATGGCACTGGTTTTAGGTGCATGCAGAATGCAAGAGTCGTGAGGTCAGGAAGACTTCACTTCCACTCAGATTTCAGAAAGCCTTGGGAGGCCAGGCAGTGTGTCCCTGAGAGGGAAATGTGTAAAGTTGTGAGTGTGAAGCCAAAGGTGCCGTGGAGACCCCAGAAGTTTGGAAAAGCCAGGAACGTGGATCGCCAAGGAAAACTGCAAGGAGGGAGCAGAGCAGGCCCAAGAAAGAAGCCATGGGAGCTACAACCACTGGAAGTGCCAAAGGGACAGAGCCATCCAAACCCTTTGGAGTTCACATCTTGCCACAGATTGCCACAGATGCTGCACATGGAACTACAGGACTTAATGTTTCCCCTGCTGGATTTTGGACTTGCTTTGGTCCCATTCCTTTTTATCCCCCCTTGTACCTTTTGGAAAGGGAATGTTTTTCTTGTGCCATTGTATGTTGGAAGTGTTAAACTTTCTTTTCATTTGTACAGGGGCTCACAGCTAAGAGCTTGCCTTACATCTCAGAGGAGGCTTGGACTTGGACGTTTCAGCAGTGCTGAAACAGGACTTTGGTAACTCTTAAGACATGGCCTAAATGCCTTTTTTCCATAAAGGAATGTACATGAGTCTTTGGGGGGGGCACAGGCAGAATGTGATGGTTTATGCCTAGATATCCCTCCCCCAAATCCTCATACAGTCCTAGGCTTTTTTAGAGGTGGGGAAATCTAGAGTTTGTGATTGATTCAAGGTCCAATGCCGGGATGAATGTTGTGAGTGCTACACCTGCCCTAAGGTGGGTAACTTGCATACAATATAAGGGACAGAAAGAGGCTTGTCTCTCTCCTCCTCCTCTCTTGTTGCTTTTAGTATCTTCTGCCACTATGAGCGGTTGCCCCTTTGCCACACCACCCTGCCTTGGAGCCAGCTGACTATGGACTGAAACCTCTACAAACAGTGAGCGAAGTAAATCTTTCCTCTCTTAATTTTGGGAGTCAGGTATTTTGTCTCAGCAAGGAGAAAAGTAACTAAGACAGTCACCCAATCTCGAACTTTCAGCCTCCAAAACTGTGAGCTAAATAAACCTTTTGTCTCTATACACTACTCTGCTTCATGCATTTCGTTATAGTACAGGACTTGGAATAAGCCCACGCAGATGTTCCTTCAGTATTTGGTGCACACACACGAGTCCTGTCATAGCAGGTTATGATAATGCCATGCAAGAAGAGGTTCTTTAGCATCACAATGGCAGCAATAAATAATAATAATGATCATGATAATAATAAGCCAGCTAACAGCCACTGTTTCTAAGTCCCTAAGCAGATCACTTTGTCTCTGTCATTTGCAAAATGGCAGTGAAAACCACCCCCCACACACACCCAGAGATGCACACACACATTTAACAGCAAGCTGTTTGAGACTGAATTTTCTCTGCTGTCTGGTGCTGTAGAAAAGAGGTACACCCAGCACATAGAAAGAGGGCTGCTCAACTACCAGCTGCTCTTAGATTCATTGCCTCTCCCTCCCCTGCCCAGCTCTGCATGCATGGGAACTACATTTCCCACACACCCTTGCACTGACTTCCAGGAAGCTTCAGTCAATGAGAGGCAATCATATAGGATGGGAGGGCAGGGCAAAGGGAGAAGCAGGTGCATTTGAAGCTGTCTCTACCTCTTGAATTCAGTGTGGCTGCCTCTCCCACTGTAGACACAATCTTGGCCTCTGCCTATACCCCCTCTCCTCTGTGGCCCCCACTCTTAGGGATATAGAGACCCTCTCTATGGTTCCCAATCTCTGGGTTTCTTTTCCATCCTTTATTTAGTTTGTCCTCTCTTCCATAATCTGCATAAACAATTGCCTGAATTGAAACCCTTGAAAGGTCTAGAGGAGCTTAACTTCTCTGGCTGGCCCTTGAGAGGGAACAGTGGCTGCTCAATAAATATCTGTGAATGCACTGGCTGCTGAAGACTCCAACAGCACAGGCTGGTCCAAATTCTGATCTGCTCCTTTCTGTGTGACCTTGGGCAGGTGGCTTAACCTCTCTGTGTCTTTTTCTTTTTGAAGGAGCATTTTTAAGGGTTGAACCCAGGGCCTTTGCACTGAGCTATACCTCCAGCCAGTTTTATTTATTATTTTGAGACAGGGTCTTGCTAGTTGCTAAGTTGCCCAGGCTGGGCTGCAACCTGCAATTCTCCTGCCCCAGTCTCCCAGAGCTGGGATTATAAGTGTGTGCCACCACACCTGGTGCCACCCACCTATCCCTTTCTTAACTGCTCTGCTTCCTTGCCTGTACCAGCCTACTTTCAATTGCTATAACAAAATTCCTGAGGCTGAGTATTTTATGGAGACAAGAGGTTTATTTAGCTCACAGCTCTGGAGAGCTGAGAGCATGGATCTGGCTCTGCTGAGGGCCTCTAGCAGATGGCATGACCATGGTGGGAGTGTGTGTGTGACAGGCAGAGGTCACACAGCAAGGCAGGAAGTGAGTGTGGTCCAGGGGCCAAGCTTGCTCTTTGTATAACAACCTGCTTTCTGGAGAACTAACTGGGCCCCTGAGGAAACTACATTCATCTCTTCTGAAGGCCACACCCCAATGACCTGAGAGCCTCCCATTAGGCTCCGCCTCTTAAAGGCTCCATCACCTCGAAACTGTGGGCCAAGCTTCCAGCACACAAACTGCAGGGACACACTCAAACCAGAGCTGTGGTCGTGGCCAGATGTGGTTGGTGCATGCTTGTAATCCTAGCACTCTGGAAAGCTGAGGCAGAACGATCACAAGTTGGAGCCCAGCCCAGGCAACTTAGCAAGACCCTGTCTTACAATTAAAACATTTTTAAAGGGCTGGGAATGTAGCTCAGTGAGAAAGCTCTTGGTTCAATCCCCAGCACAAAAACAAAAACCCTGCTGAGGTGACCCTGCTGATGGTTCGACCTCAGGGGCACACGCAGAGGATGTCGTGAATTAGAAACAACGAATTCAACAATGAATTAGACAACAAATTAGAGACGATCATGGCGCCTGGCAGAGAATGCACCTAGTCGTTGGAGCTTTTATTATCTACACACAGAACCGGCACCGTTCCAGAATAGTCGCAGATTCCCTTCTGATTTTTTCCCTAATAAACTTTTATTTTGACATCATTTTAGATTCACAAGAAAATTAATGCACACAGCACGGGAGCTGCCCCCCGCGTGAGCATCTTATGTAACTGCAGCACATTGTCGCAACCACGACGCGGCCTTCCTGGGGACCCAGCGCAGGCTGTATGTGAATCTTACCATTTTCCCACTCCAAAAACCAATCCAGGATCCCACACTGCATTAAATCATCACAGCTCTTTAGCCTCCACTGCTCTGAGACAGTTTCTCAGTCTTATTTTCCATGACCTTGACAGTGCCGAGGACTACAAGGCAAGGATTTTGTAGAATAATGCCCCATCTGGCTTTATTTTTATTTATTATTATTACCAGGGAATTTACCCAGGGCCTTCACACTGAGCTACACTCCACCAGCCCTTTTCATTTATTTATTTATTTATTTTATTTTATTTTATTTATTTATTTATTTATTTATTTATTTATTTATTTTTTGAGACAGGGTTTTCCTAAGTCACTAAGTTGCCCACAATGGGCTAGAACTTGTGATCCTTCTGCCTCAGCCTCCCGGAGTGCTGGGATGACAGGTATGTGCCACCATGTCCAGCTCCCACTGGCTTTTAAGGGCAGAAAGTAAACTTGGTGTAATTCAGTTGTAGAGAAAGGCCCTAGCTTAGATCCCCAGCAATGAAAAAATAAAAGAAGAAGAAAGGAAGGAAGGAAAGAAGGAAGGAAGAAAGAGAAAGAAAGAAAGAAAGAAAGAAAAAAAGAAAGAAAGCAAGAAAGAAAGGAAGGAAGGAAGGAAGGAAGGAAGGAAGAAAGAAAGAAAGAAAGAAAGAAAGAAAGAAAGAAAGAAAGAAAGAAAGAAAGAAAGAAAGAAAGAAAGAAAGAAAGAGAAAGAAAGAAAGAAAGAAAGAAGGAGGGAGGGAGAGAAAGAGGCAGGCAGGACTGGCCCCAGTATCCCGGGCGGAAGCCCCCCGCGGGCGACGCGGCTTGAATGAATCCATGAGTTACCATCCGTTCTTCCTCCTCCGCCGCACCCAGTGTTCTGTGGCAGCCCTGCCAGAGGCGAGATCTAGAAACGTTCACAGGCACATAAAAGCCCTTCTCTTTACAGAAAGATTCTTTTTTGATCCTTTCTTTGTAGACATCAAGGATTCGTTTCTTTAATATTTAGGGACTTTTGAACCAAAGACGAGCCAGACACATTTGCATCAGACAGCTTGTTTTTCAAGGCAAAGGAGAGACAGATACAGAGAGACTGAGAGATCAGACCTGTCCGCTTCTCCCTCCCGGGACTTTGTGGCTCACAGGGGGCGGGGTTGGGAGTGAGAATTCTGGAATTACACACAAAGGGGTCCTTCCAAGGAATTTTTATTTATTTTTTCTTGCACTACCGGGGATGGAACCCGGGGCTTTCACACTAATCTCCATCCCCGGCGCTTTTTTATTTTGAGACAGGGCCTGGCTAAGTTGCTAAGTTGCCCAGCCTGGGCTGGAACTTGCGATCCTCCTGCCTCAGACTCCCAGAGTGCCGCGAGGACCTTCCCGGCTTCCCAAGGAAGCTTCATGAGGCCCCCACCAAGTGGCCTAAACTGAGCGGGTTCGGAGACCAGGCTGGTAATGGAGATAAATCGGTGGTTTTATTTCCCGCCCCCTCTGAAAGGCTCCGTATTTGCGCTGGGGGCCGGGCTGCCAGTCTTTGGAAAACACAGAGCCCGAGCAGCTGAGAAACAGGAATCCCTGGGAACAGGCAGGCCTAAACTCTGACTGCTTTGCTTTAACTCTCAGGTCTGGAACGGAAGAATGCCGGAGGGGAGGTCATTTCCCCGCCACCGCGGTCCCCGCGGCTGGAAGACCTGGGCTTAATCTCTCGCCTGAAGTTTGTCAGAAGTAAAAATGAGCCGAGCGAGCTTCTGAGACGTTCCCCTCAACTTACAGGAATTCAATTTCGGGCCAGAGTATAAATTTGCAGCCATCCGCGCGGGCGGTGGGGGCCTGGGTCCGGGCCTCTCGGCTGGGGATGGATTTCTGAAATCAATCCGGCGGCGCGTGGAAAAGGTCGTCGTGGGGAAAATTTATCTTCCATAGCTGCGGAGGCATTTGTGCTGATAGTCAGGGACGCCCCTGCACAGAAGGAGGGGTCGACTGTCAGGTGCTGGAGGGAGATCTCAGGGGCTGGACACTGAGGACAGCAAGTGACCAGGAAAGGTGGTGCAGGATCAACCTGCCACCTAATAACTCAACAAGGGCATAGCCGGGCGGTGGCGCACACCTGTAATTCCAGCTACTTGGAGGCTGAGGCAGGAGGATCGCCACAAGTGGGAAGCCAGCCTGGGCTACATAGCAAGACTCTCTCTCTACAAACAAAAAAAATTAAAACGAATAAAAACTTAGCATGTATGAGGCCTTGGGGTCTATCCCCAGGAACTTTAAAAAAAAGAAAAAAAGAAAAAAAAAAAACAACCTTAAAAACCTGGAATACTGACACATGCCTGTAATCCCAGCACTCTGGGAGGCTGAGGCAGGAAGATTGCAAGTTCAAGTCTGCCTGGGTAACTTAAGTAACTTAGTAAGATCCTATCTCATAATAAAACATAAAACAATAAAATAGACTGGGGATGTGGCTCAGTGAGAAGGCCCTGGGTTCAATGCCCAGTAAGACACACACACGCGCGCACACACACACACACACACACACACACACACACATGCATGGCCAGTCAATGCGCACGGTCAGCACTCCCTGAAACTAACTTCCAAAGGCTCCTTCTCCTAGCTACCCTGTGTGCTCCAGGGGTGCCTGGTTAATTTGGGGATCCAAACCTTTTATCACTGGGCTGTACCTGTGGACACATTCTGGATTTCAAGAAATGGGTTGCAGGGGCTGGTGAGATGGCTCAGCGGCTTAAGCGCCTGCCCAGCAAGCGCGAGGGCCCGAGTTCGATTCCCAGAACCCACATACGAAAAAGGGGCCGGTGATATCGCTCAGCGGCACGGGCGCCTGCTGGCGTGCGAGGTCCTGAAGTCGACCCCCCGGTACCCACAAAAAAAAAAAAAGAAAGAAATGGGTTGCAAAGGTGTTCAGTCCCCCAGCTGCCTCTGGATAGTGGTCTCATGTTCAGATCCAAGCTCTGCTGTGTGACCTTGGGTAGTGACTTAACCATCCTGTGCCTCAGCTTCCCCAGCTGTCGTAGGAGGCTAAGAATAGCATCAATGTTAAAATGGATCCCCAAGTGCAGCATAGTAATCGAGTGAGTGTGATATAATTGCTTAGGAATTTTTTCAACACAGCACTGGGGATTAAATCCAAGGCCTTTGCATTGAGCTCCATCCCCAGCCCTTTTTTATTCTGAGGCAGGCTCTTGCTAAGTCAATAAATTGCACAGGCTGGGCTCAAACTTGTGATCCTCCTGCCTCAGCCTCCCAGAGTGCTGGAATTACAGGCGTGGAGCACCACGCCCTGCTGGCTTATGGTATTAATAGTAAATAAATGGGTGCCGATTGGGAACACACAAAAAAGGCAGGAGAATGTGAATTTAAATCTCAGCTCTGTGTTGCCAGGGGCAAGTGATTTACTGTCTGCAAGCCTCAGTTTCCTCATTTCTCAAACAGGGAAGCAACCTTGGCGTTTTGAGGCTGTGGGGAGCTGATATATGCAAAATGCTCAGAACTGTGGTGCAGAGCGTGTTCTGTGGCGCCTGTGGCTGTTTTTCTTGGGAGACAGACAGGACAGCACTGCTCTGCGGGCCCACAGTCAGATGAGCGTGGAGAGAAACAGCGGAGAGGCAATTATAAAAGGGTGTGACAGCTGGGACGGGAGAAGCACACGGCACTGTATAAGCAGGGCTGACTTTAGAGACCTCTTGCACTTTTATTTTTTTACTCTTAGGATTTTTGAGACAGGGTCTTGCAATATAGTTCAGGCTGGCCTTGAACTTCTGGTGATGCTCCTGCCTCAGCTTCCCAAGTGCTGGGATTACAGACATATGCCACCACACCCAGCTGGAGTTTTGTTTTGTTTTGTTTTTTAATTATTTTTTGCCATAGGACACAATACTGAATACCTGCAACTTGAAGGAGAGGTTCAGCTTGGCTCATGGTTTCAGAGGGCTCAGTCCAAGCCAGCCAGTTGGCTGGCTGCAAGGCAGAATTATCACAGTGGAAGGGTCCAGGGGAGGAGAGCTGCTCATCTCACAGTGGCCAGGAAGCAGAGAGAGATAGAGCCAGAGAGGAAGAGGGCAGGAAACAGATAAGAGTCCCCATGGTTGCAGCCCCGTGAGTCACCCAGGTACAACCAGATGTGTGCTTTATTCATCTCCTAGGCGTCTCTCAAGCCAGTCAAGTGGACAATCAGGATTCACCATCGTGCCTACTACATGCCAGGCAGCTGTCCAGGCTCTGGGGACACCTCTGTCAACAAGATGGGTAGAGATTGCTCCCTTCACCAAGGTTCCGCCCTAGTAGGAAGAGGTACAGTGGTACATGGAGTGTCCTGAAAGTTCCTCAACGAAGAGCTGAAAATCTGGTTGTGGTGGTGCATGACAGTCATCCCAGCACTCTGGGAGGCTGAGGCAGGAGCATCACCACAAGTTCAAGACCAGCCTGGGCAACTTACTTAGTGAGAACCTGTCTCAAAATAAAAAATAAAAAGAGGACTTGGGATATAGCTCAGAGGCCCTGGGTCCAATTCCCAGTGCTGGAAAAAAAAAGTACTGGGGGAAAAGTCCATCTATACTGAACATGTGCAGCTTTTTTTTTGTCATTATCCCCTCAACAACACAGTATGACAACTGTGTGTGGCTTTTACATTTCATTTTATTTTATTTTTGTTTTTTGAGACAAGATCTTGCTATATAGCCAGGCTGGCCTTGGACTCGAAGCAATCCTCCTGACTCAGCCTCCCAGTGCTGGGATTATAGGTGTGTGCCAACACGTCTGGTGCCAATGGTGGCTTCTCCCCTCCCTCCAATACTGGGGATGGGCCCCAGGGCCTTGTGCATCCCCAACAAGTGCTCTAGCCCTGAGCCACATCCCCAGCTCTCCTCTTCCTATGAGAACCCCAGTCACACTGGATTAAGGCCCACACAAATGCTCTCATTTAAATTTGATTACAGTCATCCAATCAGCTCCAGGACCCGCCCCAGCCATGAATACCAAAATCCTCGGATGCCAGAGCACTTTCTAGAAAACGCTGTTGCACAGAGCCGCCCAGCCTCCCAGGGGCTTTCACTCATCTCTGGAAGACTTCGGGTGCTTGGAACAATGCAGACGCTGTGTGTGGAGCTGCTATACTCTCTTGCTTAAGGGATGATGACAAGAAAAGAAGTCTGGCCAGGAGTGGTGGTACTGTAATTCCAACCCTTCGGAGGCTGAGGCAGAAGGACTGCCACAAGCTCAAGGACAGACAACTCAAAGTGAGTTGTTTTTGGTTCAAAAAACAAAAAAAAAAAAAAAAAAAAAAAAATATATATATATATATATATATATATATATATATATATATATAAAATTCTGAGACAGGGTCTCGCTAAGTTGCCCAGGCGGGCCTCACTCTTGAAATCCTCCTGCCTCAGGCTCCTGAATAGCCGGGATTACTTTTGCTGTGCTGTTGACTGAATTTGCAGAAGGGCACCTGCAGATACAGAGAGCCAACGGTACCTCTTTCAAAGCCTGTCTTGAACTGTAGTCACATTAAGACTTCAACACATGAATTATTTTTAGTGTGTAGGGGACACGGCTCAGCCCACGACCGCGTGCGAGTGGGGACAGGCAGAGAAATCCACCCGGGAACTCCAGGCAGGCACCGCAGAGACGACGCACTCACCCGTCAGCGCTTTCCAGGCCTAACCACTCTGAAAGCGGGAGACAGCTCAGCGGCAGAGCGCCTGCCTGGCACGCGCAAGATCCTGAGTTCGATTCCCGGTACCAAAAAAAAAAAGGGGGAAACAGCTCCCGCCGCGAGGCACATCCTCCGCTCGTCGAGGAGGGGGCAGCACCAGCCACCTGGGTCACCGAGCCCTTTGTTAGCGACAATGGGCCACTTGAAGGGAAATCGATGCAGCCGAGCTGCCGAGCTGCCGAGAGAGGAGCGGCCGGATAGGAGCCAGCGGGAGCCGGGATTGTTCTGCCAGGTGCCGGGGCCGGGGCGGCCCTCAATCAGCTCGCATTGTGGCCTCGGCACCTGCACCCATCAGCAGTTACGAGAGGGGGCCCGGCGCCGCTTCCACCCCGAGCCCTCGCCAGGCACCAGCCCGGCGTGCAGGAGGAGGCTCGCAAGCCCCGGCCCAGCTCTGCCCGCTTGCCGGTGCTTTGGGAGCCCAGTGCAACACAAGGGACCTCGCAGCGCCATCTTTTACCCCTATGAAGTCGGGCAAATGACTTGAACCTTGTGCCTCAGTTTCCCCATTTGGAAAATGAGGCGAACACTTGTGTCCGCCTCTTAGGGCTGTTGTAGAGGTTAAATGAGTGTCTGTGTGCACAGAGTTTAAAATTAAGGGCGTGGTGGCGCATGCCTGTGATCCCAGCACTCAGGAGGCTGAGACAGAAGTATCGCCATGAGTTCAAGGCCAGTCTGAACTACATAGCAAGACCCTGTCTCAAAAATAATTAAAGTCGGGCGGTGAGATGGCTCAGCGGCGTAAGCGCCTGCCTGGCAAGCGCGAGGGCCCAAGTTCGACTCCCGGAACCCACATACGAAAAAAGGGCCGGTGATATCGCTTAGCTGCACGGGCGCCTCCTGGCGCGCGAGGTCCTGAGGTCGACCCCCGGTACCCACACACAAAAAAAAAAAAATCAGTAAAGTCACAAGTGGTGAGTGCCGTGTAAGAGTCAGCTACTGAGGTTACTATCTCTGTTCACCTCAGAACAGCAGTGTGACATCGGGGATGTCATAAATGGAAAGTCAGGAGCAGGGGCATGGCGTGTAATTACACCTGCAATTCTAGCTACTTCGGAGGCAGGAGGATCGCAAGTTTAATGTCAGTTTAAGCAACCTGGTAAGACCCTGTCTCAAGATAAGAAAGAGAAAGGGCTGGGGAAGTAGCTGAGGGGTAAAGGGTCCCTAGGTTCGATCCCCAGTACTGGCGGGGAGGGGGAGTCAAGGCAGAGTACGTTGTCTTCACAGACAGTTGGGGAAACTGAGGTCAGGCTACACGAAGGGAATTTAACAGGAGAACCCAGCGGCTGGAAGAAAGAAACGGGGAGGAAAAACAACCCAAAGAGTAGCAACCGTTGGAAGCTGTCACCACCCTCACAGTGTGCAGAGGAAAGGGGGAAGATGGTGCTGTCGGAGCCGAGGCTGGGGCCACCATGCGGGAACCTTGGAGATCAGAGCCGGAGCCAGGGAGGCGGTGACGTCACGGCTTGGAGCAAAGAGATTGGCGGAGTCTCTCTTTCCCCCGCCTCCAGACTCCCACCGCAACCTCCCATTGGCTGAATCCGGCAAGACGCCGATGAGCAGGTGAACCTGGAAATGTAGTTTTAAAGGGTCACCGCCCCTGTGTGACCCAGCAGCACTCAGGACTCAGAGCCCAGGTGGTCTCTCTCTGAAGTTGTCTTACTGCCAATCTATCCACTATTTATTGAACATTTGCTATGAGCTTCACAAGTCTGTGAGGAACACTGATAATGCTGGGTCCTTTCTTGTCCATAGTTAGGAGCTGAGCTAAAAAGTCGCCTCCTCAGGGAAGTCTTCCATGATCGCCCCCTTCAGTCTTCATCTCCCTGCTTGGCACTTGCCACCACAGAAGCCGCATTACACACATCGTAGGGTAGTGTAGCGGGTAACCGGTGCTATGGTTCAGATGCGCACATGTGCCAGTTCCTCACGATATACTTATTATGTATCACAAATCTATACTAATTTTAAATTTTATCTTTCAATGTTCTTTTAAAAAGGGCTGGGGGCCGGTGAGATGGCTCAGCGGCATAAGCGCCTGCCTTGCAAGCGCGAGGGCCCGAGTTCGACTCCCGGATCCCACATACGAAAAAGGGGCCGGTGATATCGCTCAGCGGCACGGGCGCCTGTTGGCGCGCAAGGTCCTGAGGTCGACCCCCGGCACCCACAAAAAAAATAAATAAATAAATAAAAAATAAATAAATAAAAAGGGCTGGGGACGTAGCTCAGTGCACAGACCCTGGGTTCAATGCCTAGCACCCCCCACACACACAAATCCTGACACCTTCCTTGTCCTCACTTCCTGTCTCTTGATTTACTCTCTCGCCTCCCAGTGACACCGTGGACCATGAGCTCCCTGCCAGGCCCGAGCCTCCAGCACTGTGACCTAAACCAACCTTCTTACTTTATAAAGTGATGTGGCCTCGGGTATCTAATTACGGTAATGATGATCACACTCACGCAACCCACTAGGAAGGGAACACAGAGGACCCAATGCCTAAAACGGCACCAAGCACATCATAGACGCTCAGTGAATATTTCTACGGTTTTTCCAATAAACCTTGAAGCAACGCTGCTTTGATTTCTGTGTTGAGCGGCAGAGCTGGGATCAGAAGCACAGGGCTGGGGGTGTAGAAAAGCCGGGCTTTTTACTCTGCCAACTCCTGCCTGCTCCTCTGGGATTCCCGATAGTGCACGCAGCCTTCAAGGCTCAGAATAAAACACCACCACCTGCAGGACGCTTCCTGCATCCCCACAGACGGGTCAGGCTCCCTCCAGGCTGTATCTTTACAGTTCTCTGTCCCTCCCCTCTTCCGGGGTTCAAAGGGATCTGGGTTTTGAGTGCAGCTGAGTGCAGCTCTGCAGCTCATGGACCCCAGAACCTGCTGAGGTGAGTTCAATCCTGCTTCCTCCACTTTCTAGCTGTGTGACCTTAGGCAAGTGACTTAACCACCCTGGTGCTCGATTTTCCTATCTGCCGAATGGAGACGACCCCAATGCCTTCCTTTAGGGCCACAGGAGAATTAAGCTGTTGCCTGCTTCATGGGAGGCAGCCTCTGCTCCTCATGGCTCCTGTTGCAATTCCCAGGCGAATCTAGGAAGCAGAGGGTGGGGTCCCTGGCAGCTAATGAATCTGGGAGGGGCCTCAGCTATGCCAAGGCAGCCTTGGTGCCAAGGTGGCCTGATTTTCATTCCAAGAGAGCTGAGAACAGGTTCTGGTATCAGACATCTGTGCTATGATTGGCAAAGCACTTGGGGCTCCTCTGACCCTGCTCATCTGAGCACAAAGGTGTAGAAAATGCTCCTGGAGGTCTGCCTGGGCCCCTGCCGATGGCATGTGCTCACCCCAAAGCTGCTGCACACAGGAGCTCATTGGTAGAGGCTGTGGACACCCCCACACACAGACCTGCTCTTGGCTTTTGGGACCTTCCTGCCTCAGGCTTCCAGAGTGCTGGGATTATGGGCAGGCGCCACCGTGCCCAGCTGGCCCTTGGCTTTTGGGAGCCATCACACCCTGGAGATGCCTGTGAGGCGCCCCCACCCCCAGGGGCAGCATGACTGATGCCTGGGTGCGAAAGCCCACAGCAGTGTGCCTTGGTCAGAAAACTGCAGTACAGCCTGCATTCTAGACACTCCCCAGCCAGCAGATCGGGCCAAGCACAGGCACCACCGGAGACCTCATCTTTGCTCAACCCGTTTCCTGCTGGGACCTGCTTCCCTCACTCCATTAAACACAGGATCCAAACCCTGCCCCCAGTTCTGCCTTCCAGGAACCCGAATGAAGATGGGGGAGACAATGGGCAGTCAGCCGCAGAGGGTGTTCATGGAGGTGCCCCTTGGTCCACACATATACCCAGCACCAAGCACTGTCACGTCCACCCTGCCAGGCAATCCATCAGCCAACCTCCAGCAGCTCTCCCCTCCCCTCCATTCCGTTATTATTATTTTATTTTACTCTGAGGAAGAGTCTCACTAAATCAGCCTGTTGCCCTGTCTGGGTTTAAACTTATGACCTTCCTGTCTCAGCCTCCCAGAGTGCTGAGATTACAGGCATGCTCTACCATGCTTGGCCATCCTGCTTGATATTTTTAAAAAATCTTCACAGTAGCTGGGCATGGTGGTGCATGCTCGTAACCCCAGCTACTCAGGAGGCTGAGGCAGAAGGATTGTAAGTTCGAGGCCAGCCCAGGTGACTTAACAAGACCCTGTCTCGAAATTAAATTAAATTAAATTAAATTAAATTTTTTAAAAAGGGACCATGGGTGTAACTCAGTGATAGAGTGCTTGGCTACATGGGTGAGGCCCTGGGTTCTGTCCTTAGCACAGAAAAATCCCTGCACAGTAACCATACGAGGTAAGGACACAGTATGCTCTTTATGCAGATGGGGAAACTGAGGCCTGGAGGAGCTAGGAGTGGCCTCATGACCCAAGGTATAGGCTTCTCAATTGTACACAATTGTGTGTTGTGTGTGCTGGTCTGAGCATGCACCAGCCTGAATATGAACAGAGGAGGCTTCCTGGATGTGTTCACATGTACTGTGCATGGCGGTGTGTGTGTGTGTGTGTGTGTGTAAGGGATGCAACAGGCCAGACCCAGGCAGCTGTGAACACGTCTGTGCGCTCAGCTCAGTGTGAACATGTGCACATGCCTGCCTGCCAGAGGATGCAGAATTGTGTGTCCACGGTGAGGGGGTGTGCAAGTGCGTGTATGTGTGGGGCCATGGTAGCTCTTCGAGGCTCGGCTGGGGCTGCAGCTGAACTTGAAGGAAATCAGAAGATGAGGGAGGAACCCCATCAGCCACAGCCCTGTTATTTATAGATGGATCCCAGTTCATAAATTACAAAAAAAATTTTTTTTATCTCCCTCACTGCCAGGCCCCTATAAATATTCATGGTTTCCTGCCTTGGAATATTTGAGTAGTGAGAGGAGGAGTGGGGCCGGCCGAGAGGGGAAGGCGAGGGTCCCTGGTGGTGCTGCAGATCGCGAGGGTGGGAAGCAGGGGTCTCTCCGGATTTGCCCGCGCCCCTCTGGGCTTCCCTCCCAAGCTGCAGCTGGCGAGCCCAGGAAGGTTCGCAGCCAAGATGAGCTCTTCCAATGCCTATTATTATTCTTCCCCTGTGTCTGTGGAAAAATACCGCCCACTCCGGGGCATGGGAGGTGGCTGCACTGTTTTCTCAGTTTCAGCTTGAGCTCCAGTGGGGGACTCAATTTCCTGGGACCCCCAGTGCAAGAGGGACAGGGAGGCCCCTCTGATGTGCCCTGAGGTGGGGGCTCTGGAGGCAAACTCTGAGGAAAGTGCGTGTGGCCTCCTGCGTCATCCCAAGGATGGGGGACAGGATGGGCCCAAATGGGGTGTGTGCCTGGACATACGTGTGTGTGTGTAAGAGACCGTGATAGTCGACAGAACTGCTAACAGATTTTCCAGTTCTTTTCTCCTGCACACATGGCAGGAGTGTATTTCCCCAGCATTTGCCGTGTCCTCTCTTTAGCCACTGCTGTGGAAGTGGAAGCAACTTCAGGAGAAAGCTTTGACAGCCAGTGCATCCTCTGCCTCGTTCTTGTGTCAGCAATCACAGGAGCGCGTTGGTGGGAAGGCTCCATCAGCGGGGGTCTCTGAGTGACCAGAACAGGCAGAGACCCCTACAAACACTCATGTAGCAGGAGCCAAAAAGCTCACTGTGTTGTATTATCTTTCTGAGACTTGGGAACTGTTTTGTTATGTGGCACGGCCTTGCCAATGCAGACTATCACAGAGCCCGTGAATGTGCAAAGCCAAGATGCAGCACTATGTCTGTGAAACCAAGAGCATGCATGAGTGTGCAGCTGTGTACACGCTTATGTGTGTGAGCATCAGCAAGTGTGTGAAAGTATAGATGCGAATGTAAAACTGAAACTGAACAGCACGACTGTATACAGATGGGAAAATGTGAGTGTAAAGGGTAGGGTTTTCTACTACACAATTCCAGGGGCACTGTTCTTGGACACCATCATGTCCCCACACTTGGACGCTGTTGTAGATGTGGAAGAGGCACAAGGCAGGGGTCCGTGGCTGAGTGTGCAGGCGGTGTGTTTGTGAGACCATAACATGGTCTGTGTGTGTGCGAGGGTCTGTGTGTGAAAGCACAGGCCTGGTGTGAGTGTGTGTGCATGCACTATCTACTGCAGTGTGAGCATCTGAGTCCACGTGTGTGTGTGTGTGTGTGTGTGTGTGTTAGCCCGTGCAGAGTGGGGGCATCACTCAAGCATATCAGAACAGTCACAGCCAACACGGACAGGAGGGACAGCCACCGTGGGCGGCTCATGCTATCGACTCAGCCAAGTGTGGACAGTGTTACATCTCAATCTCATACACACACAGGCTCCATGCCAGTCAGCATAAGCTACGCTATGCTGCATAACAAAACAGCTCATAGATCTGAGCTGGCTCGAACTCAGATCCTAGGATGAGATGGCACTGGAAAATGAAAAACTCTCCCTCATCTAACCTGGGACGTTCTACGACATCTGCAATGGCCATTAATCCCAGAGGTACTCAACAGTTGGGAGAAGCAGTTCAACAAGAAGAGAGGGCAAACCTGTCCCCAACCCCACTTCCCCAAAATAAACCCATTTTTTGCTTGTATCTACCTGGGTCCTTCCCTGATCTAGCTCAGGATGGGGGTCTAGCCCAGCTCTAGCTCAGGACTCAGGTTCAACCCTGGTCTATCCCAGGATCTGGGTTTGGCCTTTTCTACCTCCGGTCCATAGTGTGGCCCTGACAGACCTAGGCTTGGGTTTGCTCTTGGTCTCCTCTGTCTCCTAGGACTAAGCTTGTCTTTGGTCAATCGGTAGAACCAAGTTCGGCCCTTGTCTATCAGGGCTCTGGCTTGCTCCTAGTTTGACAAACAGCCGATCATAGAGTATCTTAAAACCTCAGGGATGTGTCCCTGTTCTGCCCCAGGATCTGAATTTAGCCATCTTTGGACCTGAGCTGTGCCTGGTTTATCTCAGCACCTGGGTCCCCCTTGCCCTAATTCATCCTTCACAATGTGTCCTACTCCTGGGGGTCCAGACTCTCACCGAGCATCTCCCTCCCGACGCGTAGGGGCTTCTGGATAAATATCCACTGTGAATGACTGGTGTGTCCCAGGATTTGTGAGGGTAAGGGGATTTTACTTGTCCAATGCTATTATCCGAAATTCATTAAAGTGGATTGTATGGATCTTTTTCCAGGATTATTACAAGGCTTTTTTGATGAGATTTATAAATGGTTATTAATATTCAAGAGTTGAGGACTTTCTGGGAGCCCATCCTGAGTCTTACCTCATGGACACTAGAGCTAGAGATGCCCCATCTGAGCTGTCCCCGGCTCAGACACCAAAACTCACACCAGGTTCCAGACCGCAGCGCTGTGGAGCTTTCTCCATGGTTGTGTGCCGGGGGGAACGTCTGTTCACCACCACGGACACCATACTCTGGACAAGGAGGCTTAGAACCCCCAACCTTTTCCTCCAACCTTCCCTGGCCTCCCCTCTAAACCTCCCAGAGGAAATAAAAGCCACAAAATTGTGACAAGGGATGCTCCTTCCCCCAGTCATAATTTACCAACCTTTACCGCACCCTGGCTCATCCCTTTCACACTGGAGGAGCTGCCCCCCCCCACGGTCACGGGACCCTTCTTGCTTGGATCCCTCTACCCTCCTGGGACTCGCACATGAGCCACCTCATCTTTATCCTGCATATTCAGCTGCTCCTCCTTTCTCTTTGTCTCTGTCTGTCTCTGTTCTGTCTCTGTCTCTCTGTCTCCCTGTCCCTGTCTCTCTGTCTCCCTGTCTCCCTCTCTCTCTCCTTCTCTCTCTCTTCCTCTTTCTCTCTCTCTAGCAGAACTTTCTCATTGGTTTTTGGAGAAACTCAAGTCCCTCCTATGAAAATAAGCAATTAAAACACGCCATGTTTGACTACTCCTTTCATCTGCCTCCTAATTCTCTCTCCTCTTCCTAGCTGCCTCCGCTCACAGCCTCCATTTCTTTACTGCCTCCGACTGGTGACTCCTCCGTTTCCATCTAGGGTTTTCTTTCTGTGGGGGGAGTGGTACTGGAGATTGAATCCTGGGTCTTTGCACTGAGCTACATCCTCAGTCTTTTTTTAAAGTTTATTTTGGGACAGGGTCTTGCTAAGTAAGAAAGTTGCCCAGGCTGGGCTTGAACTTCTGATCCTCCTGCCTCAGCCTCCCAGAGTGCTGGGATTACAGGCCTGTACCACCATCCCCAGCTTTCTGCTTGGCTTCTGACCCCATTCGGCCACCAACATAGCTCTTGCAAACTCCATTGATGGCCTTCATGTTTTTAAACCCAATAGATGCTTTCTGGCCACCATCTTTCTAGACCTCTGGAAGGATCTGACTCTGTTGGCTTCTCTTTTTTTTTTTTTTTTGTGGGTACTGGGGGTCAACCTCAGGACCTCACACACCAGCAGGCACCCGTGCCGCTGAGCAATATCACCAGCCCTTTTTTTGTATGTGGGTTCCGGGAGTTGAACTTGGGCCCTCGCACTTGCTGGGCAGGCGCCTACGCCGCTGAGCCATCTCACCGGCCCATGGCTTCTCTTTCTTGATGCCTTTCCTTTCCTTGGCCACCACGACACATGCTGCTGTGGCTTGGGTGTATCTCCAGAACTCATGTGTTAGAAATTTAATTCCCCAAGTTAATGGTATTGGAAAGAGGCAGCTTCAAGGGGTGAGTGGGCCCCACACTCTGGGAGGTTGAGGCAAGAGGATTGCAAGTTTGAGTCCAGCCTGGGCAATTTATCAAGACTCTGTCTCAAAATAAATGAGAAGGGCTGAGGATGTAGCTCAGTGCAAAGGCCCTGGATGCAATCCTCAGTGCTGGAATAAAAAGAGGCGAGTGGTCACAAAGGCTCTGCCCAAATGAACCCTTCAGTCCATCCATGGATTAATAGATTCACGGATCACTGTGGGAGAATCTTTGTCATAAAAGTGAGCTCTCTCTATGGTTGGCTTGCTCTGCGTCACCATGTGATGCCCTGGCCATGGTACAACACAGCGAGAAGAACACTCCTCACCATATGTGCTTGGATTTCCCAGTCACCAGAACCAAGAGCCACATAAACTTCCATTCTTTATAAGTCATTCAGCCTGTGGTATTCAGTTACAGCAACAGAAAACAGACCAAGACACATGCTTGCATGGTTCCCTCGTACCTCAATACCTCTCCTTGGCAGAATCTCCTTCCTCCACCCACCACTAAATGTCCCCCTTGACTAAGGTTTCTTTTTTTTTTCTTTTTTTTTTTTTAAAGAGAAGAAGAAGAAAAAAAAAATTTCAAAACAACATAATAGGAGGGTAACAATGATTAATACATTATGTTAGTTACTCAGGGTACAAGATATCAGCATTCAATTGTCCAAACATTACTGGCATAAACCTTTCTCTGCAATGAACTAAGCAAAATTAGTAGTGTATCTATCTTAACCATCTTATATATAAATACAATTTTTTTCTTTTCCCTTCTTTCTTTTCCCCATTCCCCCATCCCAGACTCTCTTTTCTTTTGACCAGTTTCTTTCTGATTCATCATATCTATTGTACATTTTGGATCTTATTTACTCTTTCAGTTTCTCACACTAGGGAGACAATATGATATTTACACATGTGTGTCCGGTTAATTTCACTTATGAGTATTTTCTCGAGTTGCATCCATTTACCTATAAAAGTCTCCAGTTTATCCTTCTTTATGGCTGAGTAATACTCCATTGTATAAAAATACCACATCTTTTTTATCCATTCCTCAGTTGATGGGCATTTGGGTTGTTTCCAAGATCTGGCTATTACAAATTGTGCTGCTATAAACATGGGTGCACATAAATCGCTGTGGTACGATGTTTTTAATTCTTCTGGGAAGATACCCAGCAGGGGAATAGCTGGGTCAAATGGGACCTCCAATCCTAGTTTTTTGGGGAATCTCCACACTGATTTTCACAGTGGTTGCACCAGTCGACACTCCCACCAACAGTGGAGAAGGGTTCCTTTTTCCCCACAGCCCCTCCAGCATTTGTTATTGGTTGATTTCTTGATAATAGCCAATCTTTCTGGGGTGAGATGGAATCTCAGTGTTGTTTTCATTTGCATCTCTCGGATGACTAGTGATGTTGCACATTTTTTTGTATATTTATTTGCCATTTGTATTTCTTCATCTGAGAAATGTGTATTCATCTCAGATGCCCATTTTTGGAGTGGGTCTTTAAATTTGGGAGGTCTGATTTTTTTTAGTTCTTTGTATGTTCTCGATAGTAATCCTTTGTCTGAGGAACAGCTGGCAAACATTTTTTCCCACGTTGTGTGTTGTCTCTTCACTCTGTTGGTGTTTTCTCTTGCTGTGCAAAAACTTTTTGATAAGATGAGATCCCAGTTGTTGATTCTTTGTGATAGTTACTGTGCAGTTGAAGTTTTATTCATAAAGTCTTTGCCTACACCAATGTCTCCAAGGGTTTTACCTATCCTACCTTCCAGCAGATTTAATGTTTCTGTTTTAATATTTAGATCTCTGATCCATTTTGAATTTAGTTTAGTGCATGGTGAAAGATATGGGTCTAATTTTAATCTTTGGCATGTGCAGAGCCCGTTTTTCCAGCACCATTTATTAAAGAGGCTATCTTTCTTCCAGTGAATGTGTTTGGCACCTTTTTGACTAACGTTTCTTGACCTCGGTACTTTTGATACTTGGGGCCAAACAACTGAGTTCTGTGCACCACAGGATGTTGAGCAGCAACCCTGGATTCCAGTCATATCTCAGCCTTCCAGATGTGACAATGCAACATCTCCAGATATGGCCGATGGTTCTCTGAGTGCAAAACTTCTCCCTGGTTGGGAACCACTACTCTTAGTCATGAACTCTTTGTTTATCTCTATCTTTCTCTAAATGTTCTGTGACAGTTAACTTTGATTGTCAACTTGATTGGCTTGAGACACCTAGGAGATTAGTAAAGCACACATCTGGGTGTTTCTGGGTGGGTGATGAGGCTGAGACCTTGGATACTCTATCTGGTCCCTTGCCCCGTCATCCCTGGCTCTTCCCCTGCACTCTGCTTCCTGGTCACCAAGAGGTGAGCAGCTTTCCTCCCTCAGGCCCTTCCACCATGATATCTCTGCCTTGGAGCCAGTCAGCCATGGACTGAACCCTCTGAAATCATGAGCTAAATTAAACTTCTCCTTCCTCCTTTAGGTTGTGAGTGCCACGTATTTTGTCCCAGTGATGGGAAAGCTGACCAATACAGGTTCTTGCTGCTACCAAAGCCTTCACCCCACATACAAATATGTCTCAGAACTCCAAATCCATTCATTCATCCAACTCTCTGACCACCTACTAAGTGCCTCTGAAGCATTTTATTCCCAACATCCTCACCACGAAATGTAAGTTCTTTGCTCTTGGATCCAGTTCTCACCCAACACTCCCTATGTCTCCATCTCCACCCCCAGGTCAGTGTCTTCAAACAGTGCCCTCGTCCTCATTCTCTTCCTTTGCCAATTTGGTTGACTTTAACCCCTAGATCTTCTTAGATTTCACACAGATTCTCCATCTCTATCACCGTCCAATGGTCCATGCTATCTCCCTGTTTAGAAAGTCTCTCAGGTCTACCTCAGTCTACTCTTTTTCTGGCCAGTGCACTCCACACATGGGAATTTCAGAGAACTTTCACAATGTACACATGATGATATACATGTACGCCTCCAAACTGAAGCCCAATGGTGGATTTCTCTGTTTGTTTGTTTTTCACACGGGTTCTCGCTATGTAGCCCAGGCTGGCCTCAAACTCATGGTGATCCTCCTGCCTCAGCCTTCCAAGTGCTGGGATTACAGGGGTAAGCCACCATGCCTGGCATGGATTCCTTTTATTCTTAGGATACAGATAAAACTTAACATGACCACAAGACCACATAGGTCTGCCCTTTACCTACCCCTCTGTTTATATCTGGTACTGATCTCCCACACCTTTAGTCTGTCACATTTTTTATACTTCCTCTCACCACAGGATCTTTACACAGGTATCCCTTCTATCCAGGGCTCCTTGCCCTCCCTGCAGCAGATCTCAGTTCTTGCTTTCTCAGACTTTCCAAATTAGATCACGTTTCCTTATTAGAAGCTCTTACACCACCACTAATCTTTCCTTCTAAGCTGTTATCACAGCTGCGATTTATATTTATGTGAATCTGTGATCAATACCTGCCTCCCTATATGCCCTATGTCTGCCTGGCTCACATCTTTTTTTCTCATGACGGCACATAAGTATGTATGAGCGCTTGCTGAATAAATCCACAGATGGACAAAGGGCCGCACTGCTGTCAGGATCAGGCTTGAGGGGCTTGGCCTAGCCTGCACATCCTCCATGACCTTGGGGGCTGAGTGCCTCAACCTGGTAAAGGTCAGAGCAAAGATGGAAGGTCACAGATGCCAAGTGGAGAATAAAACTTCAGCAGAAGCAGGAAGTCGGGAAATCAGAAATCTCAAGGGGCACTGGCTTTCCACAGAGCACAGAAGGGGGTTCAAGCCATTGTCTCTTCCTGGCTATTAGAGGCCCAATGAGCCGTCTGATGTCTGTCCCTCCTTAGCTCCCTCCATCTATTTTTTGTTTTGAGACAGGGTCTTACTATGTAGCCCAGGCTGGCCTCAAACTCACAGTGATCTGCCTGCCTCAGCCTCCCAAGTGCTGGGATGACAAGTGTGAGCCACCATGCCCAGCAATTTCCTGCATCTTTTAGAATTTCTCCCTAGGTTTCATGCTTCTCTCCGCCACCGCCTCAGGACTCTGTTCTGATTCCCTTTCCCAATTTCTTCATGTCTGGTCTGTCAGCAAAGCCACAGGTCTACGTCCACGGCAAAGGCCCGTCTTTCCAGGGCTCACCTTTCTGCTGCTTTTGTCCTGGTACTGGTACTTCCATTTCTGGTACTGGGAATTGAACTCAGGGCCTTTGCACTGAGCTACATCTCCAGCCCTTTTTTTTTATTTATTTATTTATTTATTTATTTATTTATTTATTTATTGAGACAGGGTTAAGTTGCTAAATTGCCCAGGCTGGGCTTGAACTTGCCATCCTTCTGCCTCAGCCTCCCAAGTGCTGGGATTACAAGCACACACCCCAATGCCTGGCTAACACTGGGTTTTGCTTGGGCTATTACAATCACCCCTTCCAGGTCTTCCTTCTTCACTCATAGCCCTGGAATCCATTCCCTAGCCCAGCAGCTAGAGAGAGCTTTAAACAGTGTGAATCAGATTGAAGCTCTCCTTCCCACTGCAAATCATGCAGCGGCTTCTCACTGCATTCAGAATAAAGCCCAACACTCCCTGGGGCTTGTGAGGCCCTGAATGTTCAATCCCCTGCTGACTGGTACAACCTCCTGCCCTCCCCTTCTATGGCTGTCTTTCCAGAATACACCAAGCTCATTTCCACCCCAGGGCCTTCAGAGTGGGGGACATGAGGGACACACCAAGAGCTGGAGCTGGACTGGCCTCCAGAGAGGCCTTTCCAGGCCCTAGAGTCCACACTACCCTCCTGCCAGGGTCTGGATCTGGAACAGCCCTCAAACGTCATGTGTTAAATGCTTGGCGCTCCTGGGAGGTGGTGGAACCTTTAAGAGGCGGGGCCTCATGGGAGGTCTGATGTCATGGGGGTGTGGCCTCAAGGGTAATGGCACAGCCCCTCCCCTTCCGGGTTCTTTCCTATAGGGCTTTGAGGGGAGCTGCTCTGCTCCACTGAGTCCTCTGGCCATGGTGTGCAGAAGTGAGGGGGCCACACAGTCATGGACTGAAATTTAACATTGTGAGTCAAAATAACCCCTTTTCCTCTCTAAGCTGATTTATCTCAGGTATTTGTTACAGTAATGGAAAAATAACTCACACATCCCCCATTCACCCCCATCCCTGTCCAGAACCAGACGATCATTTTCTGTTTGTTTGCAGTTGGTCTCTTCCCACCCAAATGTCAGCTCCATGTCAGCAGATGTCTTGTCTGTCTTACCCACTCGGCACACCGGAGAGTGCACAAGTATTTGTTAGCCAAGGCGCATGTCTGACATCCCGCACTCTGCGAGGCTGAGGCAGGGGGATTGCAAGTTGGAGCAGAGCCTGGGCAACTTAGCAAGACCCTGTCTCAAAATAAAAAATAAAAAGGACTGGAGGTGCAGCTCAGTGCAAAGGTCCTGGATTCAATCTTCGAAGCCAAAGATGGGGGCAGGGAGAGGCAAGTGGTGAGAGAGGGAACCTAAGAAGGGAAGGAGAAGGACGGTTTTAAAGCCTGGAGCAGGAGAGGAGAGAAGCATAAGAAGCTGGAGGCTGGAGGGACAGAATGGTGGAAGCAGGGACTGGGGGACATAAGAAGAGACTGGAAAACCAGGGATAAGCACCATGCTTTCTCTGGGTTGCAAGCTGTGTATTCATGACTGACAGTAATGATGAGTCTCCTCCATGCTAACAATGGTCTCTCACGGGCACCTGGCCCTTCTTGGTGCCAAGCACCATTCTGGACATCGGCCCCCGTAATTATCCCACAGGGGAGAGGGTGTCAGATGGAGGAGGCCTCAGCCAAGAGAGCCGGGTGAGCCAGGCAGGGCTCGGAGAACTTCTAGAGATTTGGTCACTCATGTCCCCAAACCACAGCACATACATATCAGGATGCTTCCGGACTCTGTCACTATGCACAGAAACCCGAGTTTATCAGTGGCACCTGCGAGTGTCGGTGTCCAGGATACATCAGGAGCATCTATCTGGGCACATCCAGAATGGCCATATAGGGGCCGGTGAGATGGCTCAGCAGCGTAAGCGCCTGCCTTGCAAGCGCGAGGGCCCGAGTTCGACTCCCGGATCCCACATACAAAAAAGAGGCCGGTGATATTGCTCAGTGGCACGGGTGCCTGTTGGCGCGCGAGGTCCTGAGGTCGCCCCCCCCCAGTACCCACAAAAAAAAAAAAAGAATGGCCATATATGCGTGTGCACATGAGTGTCAAATCCAGGCAATGTCTGCATGCTTCGGTGACACCCACAAGGACATGTGTACCTTTGTCCAAGCCCATAAACATTCCCTTGTTTTGGTGTTTTGAGACAGGGTCTCCCTATGAATTTCAGGCTGGCCTTGACCCCACAGCGATCCTCGGTCTCAGCCTCCTGAGTGCTGGGATGACGGGTGTGCACCGCCACGCCCGGCATAAGCATTCCTTTTATCTATTTAGGTAGTACTGGAGATGGAACCCAGGGCCACGTACATGCTAGGCAAGTGCTGTACCACTGAGATACATCCTCACCCCTTGTTTTTTTTTATTTTGGGACAAGGTCTTGATAGCTTGCCCAGACTGGCCTCAAACATGTGATCCTCCTGCCTCAGCCTCCTGAGAAGCTGGAAGTACAGCTGAGACATGTTCACAGGTATTCTAGCTTGTGTACAAAGGCTTCTTGATTTATAATGGGGCTACATCCTGATAAACCCATCAGAAGCCAAAAAAGCACCTAATCCACATAACCTACAGAACGTCATAGCTCGGAAACACAGACCCTGTAGAGTGCTGGTCCTTTGCACTTGTGGTCACAATGCCACAAACATGCTACATATCTGTCTGTTCAAGAACACCCCTGCTCTTGCATGTATGATCCTCGCTGTCCATTTATATCCACCTGCTGGTGTCCACGAACATTGCTACGTACATCTCGGCAGGAGCCGACATCCGTATATGTTCTCACAGCTGCCCTCCTAGGTCTCCCCAGCTCGCTCATTAGCATTGCAGTCAGCCCTGAACCATTCCTGCAGAATTTGTGCTTTGCTAATCAGCCTGGTGTCATGCTGAGGTCACATGGCTCTTCCAAGGGCTCATGGAGCCAGCCTTGACCAGCAGGGCTAGGGAATCCTGGACTCCTGGAATAGCTGGAGAACGCGCTCACAGGAATGAACAAAAAATTCCTCTTTTTCCTGAACAAGTGTCCCAGCCAGTGTCCGTCTGCAGAATCTAAGTCACATTTTGAGACTTGTGACAGCACCCTGGTGTCACCACTAAGGGCTGCATCAGTAGACCCTGACGGGCACTACCGAGAGCTGCACCAGTGGCCTTGTCATTATACAGAGGTTTCACTGCCTTTGCGCGTAACGCCGAGGACGGAATCAGACCTGACTTCATGCGAAGACTGACTCACCCCTGAGCCATGCGCCCCAGCCGGGGGCTGAGCATTGTACTGAAGGCTTCAAACTGGAAAGTAAAATAGAGAAGCAAGATTTGTCTTTTCCTCTGGTAACTTCTCTGTGTTGGGTGCACAAGTGCAGGCAGAGGAGAGGTTGAGAGGTGACTCTTAAGAGTCCGGTGGGAGCACAGCAATGGAGAACCTGGGGACTGTGAAGCTGTGTGAAAGACAGATGAGCACAGTGCCCCAAGGGTTGGAACTGACTCAGCCTCCTGCTCCATCGCAGGTGAAGGAGATTCAGAGTATAGCTTGGAACCCTTCACTGACCTCCTGGGAGCTTTATTTTTATATTCGTGGTTTTACCGAGATGGGTCTTGCTATGTAGTTCAGGCTGGCCTTGACTTCATGTAGCCCAAGCCATCCTCCTGACTCAGCCTCTTAAGTGCTGTGATTACAGGTAGGCACCACCACTCCTGGCTCTTCAGGAACATTTAGTTTCTGCTGTGTCCCTGCTCTCCCACCTTGCCATGCCCTTGAGGACAGACCCCTCACCTGCAGGCACAGGCCTCTGCAGCATGGCACAGGACCTACATCACCCCAAGCCTTGGCTCGCGGCACATCCTTGGCAGGTCCCACTGTCCCTGGACACACTCACCCACACCTCACTACACCCAGACGCCCTCCACATGAGAGCGGCCCTAACACACACAACGAGCCGAGGCTCACTCACACTCGGGGGCATCAGATGCCCCTTATGTGAAGGTGCCACGCCCTGTCACCCTGGGGCACACATGCAGGTGGCTGAGCATGCTTTGGGGACAGGCGGGTCTCCAGCTCCCTCCTGAGTCCCCACACCCATGGCCTCGCCTTCGGATGGATGGAGGATGGATGGATGGGACATGGGGGAGCAGGCAGTTATAAATTAAACAGCCAGGCCAGCTGAGCCGGTCTCCGCCCTCCCTCATTGGCAGCCTCTCTCCCAGGAGGCTGCAGGCGCCAGGGGTAGGGGAGAGGGCAGGGAAGTGGCTCGCTTAATTAATTAGTCCTAATTGAGATATCTTTGCAAATACCCCTGTATTGAAAGCCGTGATCCCGCCCCGTTTCCTGGGAATTTGTTGCCTCTATCTGTTCCCAGCTCTTGAAGATCGCAGAAATGACAAGAGGAAGAGCCCTTGACGAGGCCTGGCTGTGGGCACCACGGCTGTGGGCACCACGGCTGTGGGGATGATGGCCGGGACAGGCGGGAAGGCTGTGAGACACCATGAGACACAGGGCGTGGAGAGACGGCAGAGGCCAGAGCTGGCTCTGGGATCCAGCAAGAAACACAGGCGGAGAAACTTTCACCAGACGCGGGGACAGATGGACCCGTGGCTGGGTAGACCAACCTCCCTCTGCCTTTTCCCGCCTGGCCAGCCTCCCTGTCCCCTGGGCACGCCACCCGCCACCCACAGCAGCAGCAGTGACAATCGCGCCTGATTCCCCCACAGCCCAGTGCCCTCCCTTCCCGCTCCCTCCCAGCAAGGCCGCAATCATCTCCCTTGTTCAAAATGAGCTCGTGCAGCTGCAGCCAGACAGCTGCACCATCTCAGAGCAGTGCTGTGGCCTGGTGAATGGGTCCTAGAGGGACGCCCTCCCTCCGGGTGGCGGGGGCAGTGGGGACCCAAGGGCAGGGGTCACGGGGAGCTGGGGCGCCCACCTCCACCTCCATCTCCCACTCCCTGTGCCCCCTGGGGTCCAGACCTTGGATTCACTCTGAGGCAAATCTCAGACAGTAGTTTGAGAGAGAGATACTCAGAGAGAGATGATAGCAAGACAGACTAAAGGGACACAGGGATGGAGACAGAGACCCCCAGGATAAAGGAGATTGAAAGAGAGAAAGAGGACGACATCAATACACACAGAGATAATTACCAATTTTCACTCAACAAACTTTTATGGCGTATCTACTGTGTAGTGTAGATATACAGTTAAGACACACAGAGAGAAATAAAGACAGTTAATGTACCAGGTGTGGTGAAGCCTGCCTGTAGTCCCAATTTCTTAGGAGGCTGAGGCAGGAGGATCGCAAGTTTGAACCCAGCCTAGGCAACTTGGCAAGACTCTTAAGGTTCAATCCTCAGTACAGGGCACGGGAGGGGAAGAGGTTTCAAACTCACAATCTAGGTGGATTTTCTAACAATGGAACCTCTTGAAAATTGAACAGACAGCCTCACCTTCCTTTCCTGCTCCAAGCCTCCCATCTGACAGTCAAGATGAGATCCAAGTAGCTCAGGGTAAATCCATGCCCTTGGACATGACAACCACTGGTGATGACTTCTGCCCCTTCCAGAAAACCTCAACTGCTTGTGGTTTTCGCCATGCCCACCAGGATGCTCCCCGCCCTCCCCCACCAGCCTTCATCCTCACTGTCCACTCTCTGGAGGGTCTTGCCTCTTCTTTACTTGGCCAATTCCTTCTCAGCTTTAAGACTTAGTTTAGGGGCCATGAGATGGCACAGTGGCATAAGCGCCTGCCTGGCAAGCGCGAGGTCCTGAGTTCAACTCCCGGTACCCACATACAAAAGAAAAAAAAGGGCCGGTGATATCGCTCAGCAGCACAAGCGCCTGCTCGCAAGCACAAGGTCCTGAGTTCGACCCCTGGTACCCACAAAAAAAAAAGATTTAGTTTAGGGGCCAGGGTGCAGCTCGGCTGTGGAGTGCATATTCAGCATGTGTGAGGCCTTGGATTCCATTCCAGCAGTGGGGGAAAAAAAAAGACTCAATTTCGGCATCGCCACCTCCAAGAAGCCGCATCACACTAGGGCTGGTTTTGGTGCCTCACTGCGGCCCCCACAACATCCCATAAATATCCCCATCACCACACACACTGGGCCATGTCACATGTACTGTGGGCGAGACTGATCTAACGGAAGCTGAGGGCCCTGGGGGCCTCATCCATCCATCCATCCATCCACATCCATCCTTCTCTCTCTCTCTCTCTCTCTCTCTCCCCCTCCCCCCCTTTCACTTTTGTGGTGCTGGGGATGGAATCAGGGCCTCCCATGTGCTAGGTGAGTGCTCATTCCACTCTTGTCTTTCTGTCCTTTATTCTTTTTTTTTTTTTTTTTTTTTCTGAGACAGGGTCTCACTGTGTAGTCCAGGCTGACCTTGAACTCGCTGTGAGTATAGATTCATCTGTGGAGTTGTTACTCCCCGCTCCTGACCTAGAAGGTTGACCACAGGTTGAGATTTCTGCGTTTTGCTCACCATTTTATGCCAGGCACACAGTAGGTGCTGAACAAGTTTGTTGAGTGCATGAATGAACGGAAATGCCCCATGAAAACGTGTCATTTAGGAGGGACAGAAGTATCAGGCCTCTCCTCTCCTGTGATCCCTGGTATGGTGAAACCCTCTTTGAGGTTAGGCCTGGCTGTGTGACGCGCTTCAACTGAAAGGAATCTAAGTCACTTGGGCAGAGCTTTAGGGACTGGTGGGGGGGTTGCTGTGACCTCCCCATTTGTTCTGCCTCAGTGATCTCATCACAAGAGAGCCTCCATCATCTTGGTTCCCTGCACGGCCACCATGGACAACGCTCATCCCCCAGCCCCCAGCCAAAGATGGGTGCAGTGTGGAAGCAAGAAACAAGCCAGGTGAGGGGCACATGTGTGTAGTTCCAGCACTCTGGGAGGCTGAGGCAGGAGGGTTGCTAATTAAAGCCCTGTCTGGGTGATTTAGTGTCTTAGCAAGACCCTGTCTCAAAATTAAAAAAAAGAAAAAGGAGGAAAAAGAAAGCAACCTGGGAGAGGTTAAGCCCCTGAGAGTTGAGGTTATTACCACAGTGTTAGCCTCAGCCTGTCTGTCTCTCTCCTTTCTCTCAAGATAGGATCTTGCTGTAGCTCAGACTGGCCTTGAACTCATGACTCTCCTGCCTCAGCCTCCCAAGTGATGACAGGCCTTCGCCGCCAAGCCCACAATTCAGCCTATCTTGACTGATTTGAAACACCCCGCCCCCCGCCCCCAAAACTATCCTGGAAACACATGGGTCCTGAGTTTCGCCTCTTCTCAGGGAAGTCGGCAGAGAGCTTCTCGCTGACAGCTGCTCAGACCCTCCCCAACCCCGCCCAGACAGGACCCTCCCCATCACCACACCCCCCGACCCCTGCCCACAGCGCTTAGTCTGGGCCAGGATTTATGGCCCCCAGGTGAGGATGATTTATGGCTGGGAGCCCGCTAGAGGTGGTGGCAGCAGCAACTTCCTCCCTCCCTCTTCCCTGAGATGGACTGGAGCCGCGGGGGCGCTGAGCTGCTCCTGGGACTGAGGGGGGCCACCAGAGAGGAGCCCACTTGAAGGTCTGGGCTCACCCCCTGCACGCCACCCATGTCCTTTAGCTTGCAATCATGGCTTTGGGAGTTCCTGCTGCTCAGGTTTTCCTACCACTCCTCCTCACTGAGCACTTACTATGTGCCTGGTCACTTCCGCTCTTCCCCCAATCCCTAAGAAGGTGAAATTGATTTAGACACTAAGAAACATTTATTCCAGACCTACCGTGTGCCTGGCTGCGGTGGTGAATGACACAACCTCTCCTTGCTGAACACCTACTATGCCATTTGTTTCCATCTGGCAGTGGAAACTGAGAATGCTTATGAGTGTGATTGTTGATTTGGCCGCTTGACAAATATTTATCATAAGTCTACCATGAGCCCGGCATGATAGTGCACACCTGTAATCCCAGTGCTCAGGAGGCTGAGGCAGGAGGATTGCAAGTTTGAGCCCAACCTGAGCAACTCAGCAACTAAATGAGAGCCAGTCTAGAAATAGAGAGATGATAGATGATAGATAGATAGATAGATAGATAGATAGATAGATAGATAGATAGATAGATAGATGAGGGCCATGGATATAGCTTAGTGCGAGAGTCCTGGGTTCCATCCCCAGTACCACCAAAAAAAGCCTATTATGTGTCAGGCCTTAAGGTTCAGTGGTAGTAAGCAAATAGACTTCTTCATGGATTTTTTAGTCTAATGGAGACTGCATTCTCCTTGACTAGCAAAGAAACTGGAGTTTAAAGAGATTAAATAATTTCCTGCAAGGTCACACAGCTAGTAAACTACAGGATCAAAATTCAAATTCAGGTATGTTTCGACTCAAAATCTGAGCACTAACTGAGCATCTCTTATGAAATGCAGTGAGCCAGGGCTTTCCAAGTCCATAGGTGCCTGAAAGGGGCGATTGGTAGTTCTGCTGAATAAATAAGATGGGTGTAAGGTGGCTGAACTGGTGGATGGATGAATGAGGATGTGGATGAGTGGAAGGATGGATGCATCCATCATAAAGAGATGGCTGGATGATAAAGAATGGGTGGAGGAACTGGTGAATGTGTGGGTAGAGAGATGGATAGACGATGGGATCCATGAAAAGATAAACGATGGATAATGAGCAGAGAGATGGATGGATGACAAGGTAGATGAGTTAGATGAAAGGACAGGTGTCAAGGTAGATGAATTAAGACTGGGTGCAAAGGGCCAGGGGTAGAGCTCAGCGGCACAGCACCTGCCTGGCAAGCGTGAGGTCATGAGTTGAATTCCCTGTGCAAAAAAAAAAAAAGAAAAGAAAAAAGAAAAAAAGAATGGGTGCAAGGATAGGTGTGCAGATGACATAAAAAATGGATAGATGTGTGGATGGATAGGTGATGAGATGGATGGGGAGAGCAATAGTTGGTGAGATAGATGGATGAATAAAGATGGATGGAGAGATAGAGCAATGGATGATGGAGAGATAGATGGTAAGATGATGGGCGGATGGATGGATAGATGGTGAGGTAGGTGGATGGATGGATAGATAGGTAAGATGGATGGAAGGAGAGACATATGGTAAGATAATGGGTGGATGGATGGATAGATGGTGAGGTGGATGGATGGATGGATAGATAGGTAAGGTGGATGGGTGGAGAGATAGATGATATGGATGGGAGGGAAGGAGCAATAGATGATGAGATAGATGGAAGGATGAATAAAGATGGATGGAAAGATAGAGCAATGGATGGATGGATGCATGGATGGATGGAGAGATAGTGAGATGGATGGAGATGGATGGAGATGGATGGATGGATGGATAGTGGGATGGATGGATAGATAGTGAGATGGATGGATGGCTGGAGAGATTATGAGGCAGATGTAAGGATGAGTAAAGATGGATGGACAGTAGAATCGATGGATGGAAACCCGGATATTGGGTTTCTGTTACCCGCAACGGTTCTGTCAGGTAGGAATTATTTCCATTTTAAAGATGAGGAAACCACTGGGTGTGGTGGCACATGCCTGCAATTCCAGCCCTTGGGAGGCTGAGGCAGGAGAATCACTGTGAGTTGGAGACTAGCCTGGGCTACACAGTGGGTTCAAGGCCAGCCTGAACTACACAGTCTCTCCCTCAAAGACAAATAAAGATGAGGCGACTGCGGGTCAGAGTGGTGCAGTCACTCACCCAGTCACACAGCAGCACAGATTTATCAGACTCGCAAGACCCTTTCCTGAGCACACTCATGCCACAGCCTTGTAGGCTGTCACCTGAGTCCTTCAGCGTCTCACTCCGTGCAGCCCTCTTGGAAGGCACGGGTGGGCTGGGGGAGGGACACAAGCTGCCTTCGCTTTCAGCAGTGACTTCCTGGATGGCTTGGATCGAGGAGTGCTAGCTACGAAGGAGCCACAGTGGGGACCAGGTCCATCTGGGCACAAGCACTCCCACAGAAAACACGAGACTCACACACGAGTGTCCACATGCAGTCAAAGCACGCAAGCACATCTCCTTAGCACGCTCACACGTGCAGGCACACTCGCAAAGCCACGCGTGTCTACACAGTGTGCACAGAGAAAGCGTGCACATGCAAACGTTGCACAGACACGTGTCCGCAGTCGTAATTCAGGTGTGCTCTTACTTATGTACACATCCCCCAGACACCCCATCTGCTTGCATTCACACACACACACACACACACACCTGCACATAACACACGAGTGCATCACACAGACACACTCACCCAGGAGAGGGGATTTCGGCAACACCATCTCTCTGCCCCCTCGCGTGACAACAGCAACCGCATACGTACACGTGTATACAAACACATACGCACACACATTACCATGTGACACACACGGAGCCACAGCGGGACGTGCAACTGCAGACTCACACTCAGATCTGTCCACACCCAAACACACTCACCTGGGTACACACCCGGGTACACACCCACACTCACAGGCGCAACAGGACCTTCATGTTGGCAATGCACATAAAACTCTCTTCACAGCTCCAGCCTCCCCGGTACACACGCCAAAGTACACGCAAAGATACACTCACCAGGACGTGCCCAAACAGCCACTCCACGTTTCACACGCCACTGCTCCACACGCCGGCTGCAAGTCTTAGAATTTGGACGGAAAGTTCACACTTGTGTCAAGCTCGGTGCCACCTCCCCCCGGGGCTGGGCTGAGCCCAGGCACAGTGGGTGACACTGTGTCCCCTGCCCCTCCTACCTGTCCCCACACTCACCTTCGACCCTTGGAAGCAGTCTCTTTTTTTCCAGTGAGGGGGGAGACAGAAGGGGTGCGATGGTTATTGGGGATTAAGCGGGGGGTGGGACTGAAAAAGTTGGGGCAACATAAACGGAAGAGAGGGTGTCTGTTGCGTCCCAGCCCCTGTATCGGGAGCCCCCCCAGATGGAAGATGGGAGGGGCCTCCCAGAAAAGTGAAAGGTAGGCGAGGAGAGGCTGAGGTTAGTTCACATGGGAGGAAGCCCCAAGACAACAGGGCCACCACGATGACCCCACTGAGAGCCCTCTCTTCTCCCTCCCCGGCAGCTCGGAGCCAGGGAAACAGAAGAAGGGCGACGGGGGGGGGGGGGTAAGCGAGGGGGGGCGGAGGTGGGACAGAAGAGGGCAATCCTGGCCCAGGGGGAGCCCCATCTGGTCCCCAGGGTGGGCGACTTATGGGGATAAATATTGCGTACATGGTCTGACAGTTCAGGAGGAGGGAGTGCGGGTGGGGGGCAGACAAAAAGAGATACGAAGTCAGGAACAGCGAGACAGAGGCAAGGAGAGACAGAAATAGAGATCCGGAGAGAGAGAGAGATGGGACTACTCAGAGACCGTTAGGCACAACCAGGCAGAGACCCCTAAGGCTCAGGGGGAGACCCTGGGAGACCCCTAGACGCTGGTCCAGAGGCAGCCCAACCCCGCCGCCGCTCCGCCCCACTCGGCTGGGACCCGGCTCAATTCCGCAGCCCTGGCCGCCCCCGCCCGGGGCTGGAACGGACTCGGCCCGCGGTTAGCACCCGGGCGCTGCTCCTTGCCGATCCCGATCCTGATCGATGACCGTCACCCCGACAACGCGTGGACGGGGCCGAGGGTCCCGGGGCTCCCTCCACGCCCGGTTCCCCCAAGACCTCCTCCCCGGACCGCCGGGCACTTTGAAGGGTACCGAGGGGAGGGGACCCCGGGGCTGCGACGGCGACACGGGTGGCACCACGCCCCCCCCCGGGAGCGCCCCCTTTCCTGCGCGGCGGCCACTCACGATTTTCTCGGAGGAGCCCGCGCGGGACACGGTGCCGTTGAGCCCCACGAGCGAGGGCAGAGTCTGCGACATCCAGTTGGTGACCATAGCCATGGTGCTCAGCACAGCCCCGATCTTCAGCAGCGGAACCGACATCGCGCCCCCGCCTCATGCCCCGCAGCACAGCCCCGGTCCTGCCCGCCGCCAGGCAAGCGCTCCGTCCGTCGTCCCTCGCCACCCACCGTCCCCCGGGGATGGGGTGGGGTGATGGCGACCCGAGCGCCGGACGGGACGGGGTTGGAGACAGGGACGGCGCCAGGCAAGGGGGCGCGGGGACGCGGGCTGCGGCTCGGTGCGCCTGGCGCGCTCTGCTTATAAAGGCGGCCCCCGCCCCCCCCCCCAGCGCCCGGTGCCGCCGGCCGCGTGACGTCACGGCCCGGTCCCGCCCCCTGTCGGCCCCGCCCCTGGGTGGTGGACCCCCCGCTGGTCCCCGCCCCCACCGCCGCGGCATCCCCGGCCCCGCCCCCCGCGGCATCCCCGCCCCCCGGAGGCATCCCCGGGTCCCCAGGCGCGCAGCCCCTCTCCAAACCCGCGCTCGATCGGGACAGTCGCCCCGTCTCGGTCACCCAGAGCTGGCAGGGGACTGCGTGGAAGTCGCAAGTCCTCACCCACCTGCTGGTGAGGACGGCGACCCCTGCTCCCAAGCGAGACTCGCGCGCGCTCCTGCACCGCGCACCCAAGGAATGCCCGGGTCTCAGGAGAAAAGGGGGCTCCCCGGTGCCGGATACGCTGGGGACCCCTGGCTTGTGTGGTTGGGGACGAGGGGCGCCCAGAGTGGCAGGGTCCGGAGGCGGCCGGCGGGGCGATGGAGAGGAGAGGGCTAGGGTCTCCGGGGCGCGGAGGTGGCCTTGGGCGCGCGTCCGGGGCCGGCCGCGCGTGCAACTCGAACTTGGGTCAGGGGCGAGGACTCGCATTTGGGGACCTTCCTCCAGTCCCCCACCCCTGGGGACCCGCTCCGGGGTTCGCCCCTTTGGAGAAGAGAGAAGCGCAGTGCGCTCACCACGCGGGCACCCACCCGGCCCAGCTGGCGGCGTCGTTTCCTCTGTTTTGCCCGCACTCACGCCCCCTCCTGGCGTCCCCGCGTCACCTCGCGCCGCCGCTGCTGTCGCCCTCGGTCCGCGGCCGCCGCCGTCTGGAGGCGGCGATGACTCAGGCCTTTCCCGAGCCGGCGGCTCCCAGGGCTCGCTAAGGGGGAGGGGGTGGGGAGGCGCCGGAGCCGGGGGGTCCTGGACTGTCTGCTCTACGGAGCGGGACCACACTGAGACGCAGGCTGTGCCCCTATGTGACCTCTGGCAATGACCGCTCCCTGCCTCAGTTTCCTCATCTGCAAAGTGGCTGTGTCTGAGCACTGGTGGATCTAATATACATAAAAGGTTTGGGGAGCACGGTATGGTGGTGCGTGTGTGTAATTCTAGCTACTCAGGAGGCTGAGGCAGGAGGATGGCAAGTTTGAAGCCAGCCTGGGCAACTGAGTGAGACCCTGTCTCAAAAAATAAAAATAAGGGCCGGTGAGATGGCTCAGCGGCGTAAGCGCCTGCCTTGCAAGCGCGAGGGCCCGAGTTCGACTCCCGGATCCCACATACAAAAAAGGGGCCGGTGATATCGCTCAGCGGCACGGGCGCCTGTTGGCGCGCGAGGTCCTGAGGTCGACCCCCCGGTACCCACAAAAAAAAAAATAAAAAATAAAAAAAAATAAAAAGGGCTAGGAGGTAGCACAGTGCTAGAGCACTTGCCCAGCAAGGCGAGGCCCTGTCTTCCAGCCCCAGCGCCTGGGGGGGTGGGGAGTGGAGGTAAGAATAGAGGCCCACAGGGGAGAGGAAAAAAAAAAAAAAGAATAGAGGCCCAGAATCAAGTGATTTATGGAGCATCTACTACATCCCAGACACTGTCAAATTAGAAATGGCTGGCTGTGGGAAACTGAACATTGTATGGGGTGAGACAGGCCAGAAATAGAGAAAGAACCAGAAATACAAATAGGATATCAAGAGGAAAGGGGATTGGGACTAAGGGAGGGGGTAAGTCTAACAGGGTGACTAGGGAAGGTAACAGTTAAGCAGAGATCTGAAGACGAGGAGGGAGGGAATCTTTGGGATCTCTTGAAGAAGTTCCCAGCAACAGCATCAGCAAGTGCAAAGGCCCTGAGGCAGTTCAAGCAACAGGAAGAAAGCCAGCATGGCTGGAACAGAACGAGCCAGAGGGAAAGAGGGGGAGGAGAGTGCCTGTGAAGCACTTTGCAGTGTCTGCGACCTGATACATTTTTCATAAATAGGAACTGCCATTGTTATTATTTGCAACTGATAAATGACCCCCTCCAAAAAAAGATGAATCCTTGCCTACTGCCGCTAAAGCTTCTGTTTATGAGCGCTGAACGTTTTGCAAATGGGCTTTTGAGTGCAGGCTGCAACATCCCAAGTACGTGGGTCCCCTTAAAGGTAAGGAAACCGGGCTCAGAGAGGAGAGGGGGCCAGCCCACAGTGGCTCAGCAGGAAAGTGGGGACCCAGGACTTGAAGACAGGCCTATCTGATTTCAGACCATTGATCATTCCCTTTTTGAAAGTCATGTCTCCCTGATTGCAGGGACTCCAAGTCATTTCCTAGTTCTGCCCACTGGCTGTCTAGCTCGCAGTGGACTCCCTAAATGTCTCTGTCTTCCCCCAGGGCATCGTCCTGTGCCTGCTCCTTCTCATTCTGCACTCTGTACCTGGTACCATCACTCGCGCTCCTAAGGTTTTGGTTCCTGCCTCAGGACCTTTGCATTTGCTTTCTTTTACCCAGGACAATTTTACTGCTGATGCCCACATGCTTTGTTCCTTGCCTTTGTGTATGTCTCTGCTGTATGTACTTATGTGGGTCAGAGCTGGGCCCTGCCCTTGTCCAGAAAGCTATATTTCCCAGGGAGCTTTGTGCACTGGCTTCCTGCCAGGGAGGGAGGGGCTGGAGGGAGCCTGGAGACCGGGGAGAAGGGAGAAGCCAGAGTGGCTCTGCACTCTCTGCTGGAGTGGGGAGTGTTTCTGACGTGTGTCCCACACGTCTCATCAGGCCACCCCTTTGCTCTGTCCCTTCATGTGCTGTGGCTGATTGCCAGGTTCCCTGATCATCCTATTTAGTTTCTCAACTCTTCCATTCCCCCACTTAACCAATCCCCTGTATTAAATTCTCTCTTGCTGAAATACCTGGTTCATCTCCCTGTATTGCCCAGGCAAGACTCAAACTTGGATCCTCCTGCTTCGGCCTCTTAGTACTGAAAAAAAAAACTGGCCTGTCTCCCTGACTAGACCTTGCGTGATATGGCCATCCTTTTCTTCTTCCTTTGTCAATTCTAGGGACAAAATGCAGGGCCTCGTGCATGCTAAGCATGTGCTGTACCGCAGAGCCACACCCCAGGTCCAAGAAATTGTTTTTAGCTGGGTATGGTGGCACCTGTAATCACAGCGCTCTGGCAGGCTGAGGCAGGAGGTCACAAGTTTGAGCCAAGCTTCGGCAACTAGTGAGACCCCTACTCAAAATAAAAACACATCATATCCACTAGCATGGGATTGATAAAAAAGATAGTAGCAAGTATTGGTGAGGAGGCAGAGAAACTGGAGCCCATATGCATTGCTAGGTATACTAATATTAAGAATTTTTTTTTAAGACAGGGTCTCACTATGTAGTTCAGGCTGGTCTTGAACTCACTATGTAGCCCAGGCTGGCCTTGAACTCAAAGCAACCCTCCTGCCTCAGCCTCCTGAGTGCTGGGATTACAGGCGTGCGCCACTATTCCTGGCAAGAATATTATTAATAACTAGGAACAGTAAATTTTGCAACAACTTTGAGAAACAACTTAGCAATTCTTAAGAAGTTAAAGAAAAATCTGCCATAAGATCCAACAATTCCAGCCAGAGGCTGAGGCAGGAAGATCACCATGAGTTTGAGGACTCCCTGGGCTACATATGGCCAACCCAAAATACATAGCTAGACCCTGTCTCGAAACAAAAACAAAAAACAAGACAAAACTCCTACAGTTCCATCTACCAAAGAGAAACAAAAGCATTTATCCAAGGAAAGATATGTACATGAATATTCACAGGGGCATTTTTCATAATGATTGAAACCAAAAGCAAATCACCAGCTGGATGGATAAACCAACTATGTTACATCGATACAATGGAATGCTTTCAGCCATAAAAAGGAAGGAACTACTGATATATGCTACGACGTGGATGAACCTCAAAAATATTTTGCTAAGTAAAAGAAGCCAGACAGAAAAGGTCATGTATTTTATGATTCCATTTATACAAAATGTCCAGAAAAGGCAAATCAATAGAGACAGAAAGTAGATTAGTGACTGCCTGGAACTGAGATTGGCAGTGGGGACAGAATGTAAATAGGTAGAAGGAAACTTGAGGGGGGGATGTCCTAAAACTGGGTTAGGGTTGAGGTTGTGTAACTCTGCAAAATATGAAAAATCATTGAATCACACAGTTAAACAGGTGGATTTTATAGTATTTAAACCCTACCTCCATGAAGTGTTTTGTTTTGTTTTGTTTTGTTTTGTTTTGAGACAGGGTCTCACTATGCAGTTCAGGCTGGCCTTGAACTCACTATATAGCCCAGGCTGGCCTCAAACTCTCGGCGATCCTCCTGCCTCAGCCTCCCGAGTGCTGGAATTACAGGTGTGTGCCACCACACCCCACTCTATGAAACTATTAAAGAAGAGGGAACATTCTTACACTTTCCCTGTCAGCTCCTCTTTGGAAATAAGTGCCTCCTTAGACACTAAAGGATGCCTGCTTCTGCCAAGTCCTGGCTGTGAGACACCCACAGTCAGAAACTAGATTATCTCCTTTAACTCTTCCTCCTCCTTCCCCACTCTTTATCCAAACTGGCACCAAAACCAGCTGATCCCAGTGCAGAAATAGCTCAACAAAGTGTCCCCTCCTCTCTGTCATTGTCACTCCAAGCACCGTGCTGCGAGCCACTGAAAGAAATGGGTTTTTTCACTCACTGAAAATTCCCAGGGGGGAAAATTCATAACTGTCAGAATAATACCAATAATTGCTAAGGTGTATTAAGTATTTATCATGTGCTAGGCACAATCTGCAGCAAGACACATATAGTAACTCGTTTAACCCTCAGAATACCAATGCACAATGGGTAGGATTATAATTCCCATTTTTTAAATGAGGAAACTCAGGCACAAGAGATGCTAAGAAACTTCCCCACAGGCACGCAGGATTCAATCCCAGAGTCTCCAAGGGGCTGGGTCATTTGGACCAATTCATAGTGGGAGAATGAATGATCCCTACCTCACGCCATATGGAGAGATTAATTCTGGATGGATTATGCATCTAAATGTGAAAGATCAACAGTAAAACTTTAAGAAGAAAACACAGAAGATTGTCCTCATTACTCTAGGGTGGGCAAAGATTTCTAAAACAGGACCCCAACAAGCACTAACCATGAAAGGAAAAATTATGATTTGGACTGTGTCAAAATTAAGAAATTCTACTGGGTGCAGTGGCACATGCCTGTAATCCTAGCCACTTGGGGGGCTGGGGCAGGAGGATCCCAAAGTCCAGCCCAGCCTTAATGACTTAGTGAGACCCTTTCTCAAAATGCAAAAATAAAAAAGGGCTGGGGTGTAGCTCAGGGCAAAGATCCTGGGTTGAATTCATGGTACCAAAAAATTAAAATAAAATAAAATGGAGACAGGCTAATAGAGAAGAAAACTTGGAATAGACATTTCAAAAAAGTGGCTCTCCAGGTGGTCAAAGAAGAGGTTTAAAAATACATAACATTGGGCCGGTAAGATAGTTCAGTGGCATAAGTGCCTGCCTGGCAAGTGTGAGGTCCTGAGTTCAACCCCTGGTACCCACAAAAAAAAAAAAAAGTAACATTAATTACTAATCATCAGAAAACGAAAACTAAAGGCACAATGTAGCCGGAGGTAGTGCTGCAATCAATGATCCTGGCACCTTAGAGGCTGAGGCAGGAGGATCACCATGAGTTTGAGGCAAGCCTGGGCTACATAGTGAGTTTAATCCGCTAAGACCCTCTCTCTCTCAAAAAAAAAAAAAAAAAAAAAAAAAAAAAAAAAATATATATATATATATATATATATATATATATACACATACATAAAACAGAAAGTAGAAGGGTGGGTGCCAGGGGCTAGAGGGAGGGGGAATGGGAAATTGTTTTGCATAAAAAGAGTTCTAGGGATTGGCTGCACGATAGTGTCAGTTTTCCTAACATTACTGACCTGTACACTTGTGTGTGTGGTACTAGGGCTTGAATCCAGGGCCTCTGCACTGAGCTACAACCCCAGCCTTTTTTCTACTTTGAGACAGGGTCTCACTAAGTCGCTAAATTACCCGGGCTGGGCTTGAACTCATGGTCCTCCTGTCTCAACCTCCCAGAGTGCTGGAATTACAGGCATGCACAGCCACACCTGGCCTGAAATGAACACTTACAAACAGTTAAGATGGTACATTTGATATTATCTGTATTTTACCTCTGATTTAAAAAAAAAAAAAAAAACTTTTTTTTTTTTTAACAGCAAAAGGAATTGAACCCAGGGCCTTATACTTGCCAGGCAAACACTCTACCACTGAGCTACATCTTCTGCCTTTAATTTTATTTTGAGACAAGGTCTCATTAAGTCGCCCAGGCTGGGCTTAAACTCATGATCCTCCTGCCTCAGCCTCCCACGTAGCTAGGATTACAGGTGTGAGCCATCGTGCATGGCTAAAACTTTTAAAAACTTTTCATTTAAACACACACGCAAATACACAAACGTTTCTATGACTCTCTACAGACAGCTCAAAAAATCCTAAAACCCTTAACCCAACATTCAGGGCCTCTGCAGTCAGATCACAACCCCTCCCCCTTCCAAGTTCACCTCCACCGGACAGCACCCTCAGTCCGTTCCCAGAACCCACCGCGTGCTTTCGGCCCCCTCGTAAGCCTGGCCACTGGCTTTCGCGTGGACTGCCGGTCCTCCGCGCCTGCCTCGCGCATCCTTCAAGGCCAATTGAGAAGCTGCCTCCCTGGAAGCCTGCTCGACTCTTGACATTTTGCAAATTAAACCACTTGTCTGTTGTATCTGTCTCTGGACTTGTGGACTCAGAGCCACTCCACAGTAAGCAAGCTAGGCCACATCTCTTCACGTCCCCAGAGCCTTACTGGGTGTCTTTTCTCTCTTCCTTCCGTCTTCCCTTCTCTCTCTCTCTCTCTCTCTCTTTCTCTCTTTCCCTTTCTTTGTGTGTGTGGTATAGGGGATTGAAACCCGGGGCATTCTACTCCTGACCTCCACCCCCAGCCCTTTTTATTTATTATTTTGTGACAGGATCTCACTATGTTGTCCAGGCTGGCCTGGAACTTGCAATCCTCCTGCCTCAGCCTCCTACAGTGCTGGGATGGCAGGTCTGTACCAGCACGCTGGGTTCAGTGTCTTTTTCATGGGAATTACTAGAGAAATGAGAATAGAAAGAACCCTAGCTCATCGTGGACTTCCCATTGTTTCTTGACACTAACTGGGGCTCCCTCAGGACTTAAAAGATGAGGATCAGACAGGTATGATAGTGCACTCCGGGAGGCTGAGGCAGGAGGATTTCAAGCTGGAGCCCAGCCTGGGCAATATAGCCACTTAGCAAGATCCTGTCTCAAAATAAAAAAGAGCTGGGCCGGTGATATAGCTCAGCGGCCTGCCTAGCAAGCAAGAGGTCCTGAGTTCGAATTCCTGTACCCGCGTTAAAAAAAAAAAAAGAGCTGGGATGTGGCGAGGTGCAAAGGCCTTGGGTTCAATTCCCAGTACCACAAAAAAAAACCCAAAAAACAAAGAGGTGCTAATTGCCATTTCATCCAATGGCCCCCGCTGACGCTGCCCTTTGGTTTCTTTGCTCTGGTGCAGTGGCGCCTGTTTTCTCACCCACTAAGGGGAACTTAGATGTTAGTTGCCCAGGATTGGTAGAACCGGGTGCAAGGATGAGACAACGCCAGGCAAGTGGGTTCCCAGGAGCTGCGCTGTGAGGGTCTCTGCCCCTCTGAGTCCTCCTTCACTCCAGGAGGGGCTTGAAGGTGACATCTGGGAAGAGGGGTGTTGGGGCAGTGGCCTGCGCCGGTTTAGCTCCTCCCCAGCCCCCCTCCCGCTCTGCTTCCAGTCCGTCAGGAGCCAGGAGGCCAGCAGCTTTCCTCTGCCCAGACCCTCCCACCCCGCTGCTCACCATGCAAGGACTGAGACTTCAAATAAACCTCTCCTCCTTCAAGTTGCCAGGGTCAGGTATTTTGTCCCAGCCACAAGGAAATTGACTAAGAAAGATCTGCACCAGCCGACCTCATGCAATCTATCCCGTCTCCTCTCTGCTCACTCCTGCTTCTTGTTGTTGTCGTTGTTGTCTTAAGACAGGGTCTCACTATGTAGTTTAGGCTGGCCTTGAACTCTCTAGGTAGCCCAGGCTGACCTCCAACTATTGGTGATCCTCCTGACTCGGCCTCCCCAGTGCCCCCCCAGTGCTGGGATGACAGGCATGTGCCACCAGCCCGGCTGTTCATGCCTGCTTCTTCATAGGCTTGCGGATGCATAAAGCTGGGAGATCTTCTGGGCCCCCATGCGGGGTTTTTGGTTGTTGCTGTTTTGTTTTTGTTTTTGTTTTTGAGACAGTGTCTCACTATGTACCCCAGGCTGGCCTTGAACTCACAACGATCCTCCTGCCTCAGCCTGTGCTACTTGGGCCACCAGTCAATGGGGGAAGTATCAGTGGGAGGTGAAGATGTGCAGTGCCTTGGTCCCTAAAAGTGGAAGTGAAATCTGCTCCCATCACGACACCCTTCTCCCCAACACGGCCAACCTCGCCCCCTCCTGAGAGTTAAATCTTTCACTCTATCCCTTCACAAATCAGCTGCCGTACAGCCCTTGGGTGCCTAAGGCTCAAAACACAGAGGGCTCTCAGTGAATGCTTTCCAAATGAATTCTTGAGTGCACAAAGAAATGAAACACACACCTCTGTCTGCGTCATTGCTGTGTACATCGTATGTCCCTGCACCCAGCTTGACCTCTGTATCCCCAGAATCCACATCCACAGATTCAACCAACCACAGATCCAAAAAAAAAAAAAAGAAAAGAAATTTTTTTGTAGTAGTGGAATTGAACCCAGGGCTTTCGTACTGAGCTTTTTTTTTTTTTTTTTTTTTCTTTTGAGACAGGGTCTTGCTAAATTGCCCAGGCTGGGCTCAAACATGCAGTCTTCCTGCCTCAGCCTCCCAGAGTGCTGGGATGACAGGCATGTGCTACCACACCCAGCTACAAAAATATTATTTAAGATATTTCTTATTGTTATTTCCTAAATGATACAATAGAACAACTCTTTACATAATGGTGGCATTGTATGAGGAACCCTAAGTTATCTAGGGATGATTTAAAGTCTATGGAAGCATGCAACAGAATCTATGCAAATACTACACATTTTACATGAGGGAGCATGCACAGGCAGATGTGGTAACAGTGGGAGGTCCCCGTGCGCACAGACACATCTGGCCGTGGTCCCTGACCATGCACACATTGCCATACACACAGACACTACAGTCACTCTCCCGGGGGGGCCAAGGTTAAAGAGGGGCAAATTGCACAGCGGGGTCAGAGCTGAATCCCGTTTTTACTTAAAATTTTGATATTTTGCTCATCCTAGATTCTGGCATGAATTTTGATTTTCTTAAAATATTGCATTAAATATTATTTATCTCAGCCATCTCCTTAAATTCTGAGCTTGAGTTGAATGCATTACTTGTGTTTATCTTGGCCAGAGGACACACACACACACACGCACGCACGCACGCGCACGCGCGCACACACACACACACACACACACACACACACACACACGCAAGCGCACACAGAGGCTCACACAACCCCTGCACAACCCCAATTCCACCACTAGATGTCACTCCAGCTCCTTAGTCTTAGGCCCAGTCCGGACCGGCTCCTTCCCTATGCTACCCTGGGAATCTAAGATTTCCATTTCACTTCCCTGCACCTGGGACTACGTGTTCTGAAGGAGTCTGAGTAGACCAGCATCTTAGCCCTAAATAGTGATGCCCTATAATAGAAGTTCAGGTAGAAGTAAACAAGATGGGGTTTCTTTCGTTTTGTTTTTGAGACTGAGTCTTACTATGTAGTCCAGGCTTAGCATCGAATTCACGGCGATCCTCCTGCCTCAGCCTCCCAAGTGCTGGGGTGACAGGTGTGCCGCACCACACCTGATTTCAGCCTTTTCAGGGCATATAGAAAAACGCAGTTAATGCAGGGTTCGATCTGTCCCTAGTTTCAGGCACGTCCTGGAGATCGTGGCGTGTTATCTCCAGTACATAAGAAGAGACGACTGCGTAAGAATCTCATGGCTTGAGAAAGAAAGGGGCATTGTGCTCCTGTGGGGGGCCATTCATTCATTCATGCATGCAACAGATACACGACA